>CM077507.1:22305820-23505820 GCA_039654745.1 Houttuynia cordata
CTAAACCCTAAACCCTAAACCCTAAACCCTAAACCCTAAACCCTAAACCCTAAACCCTAAACCCTAAACCCTAAACCCTAAACCCTAAACCCTAAAACCCTAAACCCTAAACCCTAAACCCTAAACCCTAAACCCTAAACCCTAAACCCTAAAACCCTAAACCCTAAACCCTAAACCCTAAACCCTAAACCCTAAACCCTAAACCCTAAACCCTAAACCCTATCAATGCAGCTTTCTCTTTTGTATAAATTTTTTAGCAATCCATTTTAATTGTGTTCCTAGAGACCATTTTGAATTGAGGCTGCATAACTTGACAAAAATGAATAAAATCCTTAATGTGTGACAATATTAAAAGGGTATTCATGCACTATAATTGCTCTTGCAAGAGCTTCCCTAAAAGCTTGTTGATCGAATTTAAAAGTAGAGACTTTACCAAAAGCAGTAGTAAGGAGTGGTTGTTTAGGATCCATGTTTGGTCCTCTTGGACAACTATCAAAGTGCCTTGCAAGATGAGTTGTGCCATCAGTTCCCAATCCCACAAAAGGTATTCTTGCAATAATTGCAAACTGCCTCGACTATTTTCCCATTTTCATCAAAGGTTTTCTGAAAATGATCCCAAACAAATGATCGACCCCTACTACGTTTTTTTCTAGTTTGCTCATTAGATGCTCCTAATTCTGAATGGAGAGCAGAAGGGCGAGTGTAGAGCTAGGGGTTTGGGGCACAATAGGTGTGAGGGTGGGAGTTGAAGAGGCTTCTTGTGTGGAAGAATTGATTGGTGTTGAAATAGTGGGGGTGTAGAAGAAGGTGCAAGGATTGGAAGAACTAGCCTGTGCAGCTGGTGATAGATGTGGGAAGGACAAAGATTCACCCACTGTGGTAAGACATATCTACTACACTAAATTCGACCAACAAACAGATAAGAAATCAAGTACTCAGTAACAAAAAGAACTATAGGCAATTTAGGAGATAACAGATAACAAAGATAATAGGTATTATAAGCAATTTAGGAGATAACAGATGACAAAGATAATAGGTATTATAACAAAGATAACATATAACAAAGATAACAAGTTTAGGCAATTTATAGATAACAGATAACAAGTTTAGGCAATTTATAGATAACAGATAACAAAGATAACTGAAATCAAGTACTCATTAACAAGTATTATAGGCAATTTAGGAGATAACAGATAACAAAGAGAACAGTTTAGGCAATTTACAGGCGATAGATAACAAAGATAACAGTTTAGGAGATGTTATTGTCACAGGCAGAGGAGACGGCGGCCGTCGAGGGAGAGGCTCAGAACTCGCACAAAATCGAGGGAGAGAGAGGTCAGAACTGTCGGTCAGTCACCGGTCGGGGGAGAAAGCGCCGGTCGGGGGAGAGAGAGGTCGGGGGAGAGAGAGAAGGGGAGAGCGGCGGTCGGGGAGAGAGAGGTCGGGGGAGCGGCAGTCGCCGATTGGGGGAGAGTAGCGGTCGAGGAGAGAGAGGTCGGGGAGAGAGAAAGGTCGCCGATCGGGGGAGAGCGGCAGTCGTCGGGGGAGAGAGAGGTCGTGGGAGAGCTGCGGTTGCCCATCGGGGGAGAGCGACGGTCGCCGATCGGGGGAGAGCGGCGGTCGCCGATTGGGGGAGAGCAATGGTCGATGAGAGAGAGGTCGGGGAGAGAGCGCAGTCGGGGAGAGAGAGAGGTCGCCGATCGGGGAGAGCGGCAGTCGCCGGGGGAGAGAGAGGTCGCGGGAGAGCGGCGGTCACCAATCGGGGGAGAGCAGTGGTCGGGGAGAGTTAGGTTTAGGTTTTTTTTATCACCTGCGACTGACCCGGCTGCGAGTGACCCGACTCACCCGGCCCGACTCACCCGGCTTTCGGGCTTCGGGTCGGGTCGGGCCTTCGGGCTTTTTCTAGCCAGGCCCCAACCCTACCCGACTCAAGGGATGGATTTTGAGGCCCGAGCCCTACCCGTGGCCTCAAAATCCAAGCCCTTGCCCGCTCTTTTGTGGTCGGGTAGGGTCGGGCCGTCGAGCTATCGGGCAAAATTGACAGCCCTAACGGTAATTTATGTTCTTAGCCGGGGACATAAATTACCAATGAGTGGACTACACGTTCTTCGTCGGACACATATTTGGCTCAGGTCGTTTTGTTGTTTTTTTTTTCTTTCAAACCAAACCGACCACTGAACTGGTCAGTTCAGTTTTCTATTTCTCTTTTCCTTTTTTTTCTTTCATTGGGCTAAAACCCGTCATAGCAATTTCCACCGTCGGATCATCGAAACACGTTTAATGTGCTCCACCTTTTGCGATCTGTACTTGAAACTCTTAAACCTGGCATAAATAAAATTAAATCTTAAATTAGACGCGTAATAAAATGTAAAACTATTAAATCAAATTAATGCATCTAAATTAATCAATTAAGCTCATTTATTTATTAAGCTCCTAATTGCTTACTTAACATGAATAACCATTAATTATCATTATTTTAGTTAAACTTAAGACTAACATATAGGTAGAAAGGCATATAAAAATATGTATATTTTGTAAATATCAGCTGCTGGCCGAGGCGAGGCGAGGCGAGGTGGTGGCCGGGGAGAGCTCGGGGAGAGGAAGGGCTAGCCGGACATAGATCGCCACCGAAGAAGACAAGGGAACGAAGGCTAGGGCTCGGTGCGGTCGAGCCCCATGCCGGTTATAAACGAAACGAAAGGCGTCGGACGAGGATAGACGTCTTTCAGTTATAACAAAAGGCATTGGTTCAACCGACAACTTTCAGTTATTATGGAAAAATAGGAGAAGGGGCTTAAAGGCGTCGGTTAACAGACGCGTTTATCATGAAAGGTTTTTCTCTTAAGTTGACAGTCAGGTCAGTTTAAAAAAGTCATGCGGACCCCCGATCAAGTAACATTTTTTTTTAAATAATTATTAATAAATTGTATGAACCCGGTGAATTGGTGAGAAGGCTTTTGGGGGGGGGGGCGTTGATTCTGATATGTCGTCGACCTTACCATCAAAACAGCTCCTGCCCAGACTACCGATGTATAGCGTAACTCAAAAAACCACACACGCAATGAAGCGCTTCCTCGTCATTGTAGAGAGCAAGCCCTAGAGATTGTCTCCCACGTCAACTTCCTTGGTCGATGCTCCTAAAACGACTCTCACTAAACCCAACCCCGTGTCATTGCCCTCCCATAAATCCCGTTGCCTCATAGCCCTCCCATATAAAATCCCCTTGCCATCTATGCGGCCTACTTCCTCGCTGACTACCGGAGTAGCAACCTGATCTTAGCTGCGGACGCTAAGACATGGGTTCCTTGCCATCACCACCACTTCCGCCGCCGCCACGGGAACAAACAAGGCTGCCCGAGTATCGGGTGTACGCTCCCTTCTGCACGCGAGCTCTTCGAACCACGCGTGCGTGCGAATTGGATCGAATGCTCTATAAACCCATCGGACAACACCTGGCGCGGACTGGGCCCCATCCCGGTGCCCGCCGAGGATGCCCTCCCAAGGGCTTCGCGATGGTTGCCGTCAGAGACTACGTCCATCTACATAATCGGAGGACGGCTATGCAGGAAAGAGGTGGAGGCGGGAGATGATGATGATCAGGAGGGGCCGAGAGGGGGTGGACGTGGCCATCCTGCCGTCCGTGATGAGGTTCTCTGTAACCACGGAGGAGTGGTCGCAGTGCACGGCCATGGGACGCCGAGGTTGGTTCGACTTTGCGTAGCACGTGTGCGACGAATCTACGTGGCCGGGGGCACAATCGGGGGCCAGCGCACCGGGGGCGCCTCCGGGGGTGTCCGCCCTCGCGGAGGTGTACGACCCCCAAGCTGGAGGTGCTGAGGTCCACAAGATGAGGGCGCTGAGGTCAGTGCGTTGGGGTGACGTGGCGGGGAGGATCTACGTCGTGGGCGGTTTCGAGCGGGAAGACGGAGGGAAGACGCCCTTGGGCTTCTCGTGGTGGGAGCGGAGCTCGGCCGGAGGTGTACGACACTTGGCGGGGGGAGTGGGACCTGCTCCCTGGGATGTGGCAGCTGGACGTGCCACGAACCAGATCGTGGAGGTGGAGAACCAGCTCTACAGCTCGGGGGACTGCCTGAGGGGTGGGGAGGGGCATGTGGGAAGAGTACGATGGCAAGCAGAACATATGGAACATCATGGAAGGGTCTCAGCGGCAGGATGATGACATGTGCGGCCGGCTTGCGGCGGAGTTCGACAGGCGGCTGGCGTACCTCAGCATGGTACCCATCGGGTCCCACCTCTACTTCCTGGCCGGGTATCGCCTACTGCGTGGGTCGTCGTCGTCCATCTCCATTGTTCACGCCTTTGACACGTCTTCTCCGTACGCTTGGAGGAGCATGGAGCCTAGGGAAGACGACGAGGCCACGAACAAGGAGCTTTGCGCTCACTGTTGCGTTGTCCAACTCCCGTGATTGTAATGTCCGTCTATTTTTCCTTGGGTCTTATTTAGCGTTTCAATATATCGATCGACAACATTTTACGGGACAATGCAAGTGTTTTTCTTCTCTCCTTTGGGCATTTTGTATCCGGAAGTGGTAATCAGCTTCCGTTAGCACAGTGGAGTCTCAGCCTCGTATCTTGGGGTTTGGGCAGTGGGGTCCAAACGAACTAATCCATAATATCACCTTATTTGCCGGCGTCGTCTTGGGGTTTTGGCAGTGGGAGCAAGGAATTCCGTATCGGATTTCGGTAAAATATCGGTCGGCCTAAGAGATAAAATTTCGGAGATATTTCGGAGATATTTCGGAGATATTTGTAAAAAAATTTCGGTAGTTAAAAATTAATTTTTATCATATATTTTCACAAAAAATGAGATATATTAATTTAGATAAAGCATAGATTTCAAAATATGCATAAAAATGCATATTAGGATTAGAAACAAGGGAAAAGTTGTTATTTTTTCCCTTTTTTTTTAAAAAAAAAAAAAAAAAATTCCAAATTTTTTTTTTTTTGAAAATGTTTTTTTTTTTTTGAAATTTCGCCGATATTATAAATTTTTTAAAAAACGATATTTTACCATTTCGATTTCTCGGGTGGGGCCCGAGAAATCGATATATCGGCGAAATTTCGCCGATATAGAATTCCTTGAGTGGAAGGGGGGGGGGGGGGGGGGGGGTGACAACATCATTTGGGGGAGGGCTCTCTGCTGAGGGTGTCAAGTCGGCCATCTTTTAAGGTGGATTGTAAGCAAAGGGAATATAAGTGACTGGAGGAAAACGGAGCTTTCTTTATATTGGTTCATTGAATAGTGTTTAGTGAAATACGACATTAATTCCGTCGGTGAACTAAATTTAGCACTAAACTTTGTTTAAAAAACCATTGTCAATTATGCTGCAGAATATGAATCTCATAAGTACCATTCGGGGGGGGGGGGGGGGGGGGGGGTGGGGGGTGACTACATTATTGTAGGTGAAATAAATTTAATACTCCCTCCGTTTCTAAATACTGTGTACATTTAAGAAAATTCTCATTTTTATTAGACGAAGTCACATGACTTCTTCTCTTTGAATTCCCGTCCAACTCATAAGCTCATTCACGAACCTGCTCAAGTCATCCTTCCAAATCTCCTCCAATTTTGGAAAGAGGAAGTGCGCGAATATTTTAGAACAGTGAATATTTCCAAATGTACGGTAGTAGTATTTTGGAACGGAGGGAATAATATACACGACATTGACAATGAACAAAATTTGTCACCAGCACAATCATGAAAAGTTGTAAATCAATACTAAATTTGCTTAATAATTAAAAATATAGAAAACCTAAACAAATACGTGGGTCTCCGTTTACATTATTTTATTATGCTCTAATTAGATGATTGCACATCCTGAGCTCATCAATTCTCTTTTTTAAGAAACCTAACGTCATTCAAAAATATATCGAATACCTAAGCTTGCTAAAGTTACAATTTTTTACACTGGGTATTATAAGAAATGTCATATATTAGCCATCACAAATTATACTATTTTGTAGGAGTTTATCCCCGACGGGGATAATTTAAAGATAGCGCATAAGTTGCTAGACTTGCTTAAAAGAATCACAAAATACATGCACTATGATTTCTTCAAAATCCGTACTTCAACCATTTTCTGTTTGCTTATTCTACACTCCACGCAACGTTGGCGTTTCTACAATCATCTAGGGAAGAATTCAGAGTTGCACCCCCACCACAAGGAGGTTGCGACAGTTGTAGTGGAATTCATGAATGACCTGCTCCAAAGACATTTCAAAATCAAGGGAGCTAAGCAATGGAAGCTGTCTAAAATCAATGATGCACCTTCCAAAAAAATTCCTTCGATTGTAGAATCTTTGTAATGATGTACACGGCTCAATTGGCATCAGGGATAGAATAACCAATGTTTGATCAGACGGTCATAAACAATGCTATTTTGGCCTTTAATAAATGCGGTTATGTTTCAAAGTAAGATTGAGGAGGAATTTGACGATCACTCTGATTGATGGGTATAAAATGTAAATTTTTAAATAGATGTAAATATGTAATTAAATGTTCATTTATAAGAAATACATTTGTAAGAAATATTAGTCAAAATGCATGTTTAAATTTCTTCTATTTTGTTCATATACAATTTTTTCATATACACAATACCTTTTTAAGAAATACAAGTCAACATGTTTTTTATTAGTCGTGTGTTTGAACACACGGGATACAAGTGTATCGTGTTTGTATTTGAGGAATCGTGTCTTCGAGGACATGGCTTTTTTTCGTACTGTGTCCTCGATGAAGCGATAGCACTGCCCAAACACAAGATAGAAGTGGTATTGTGTCATCAAGGACACGATAGAAGTGGAATTGTGTCATCAAGAACACGATAGCAGTGGTATCATGTCATCGAGGACATGATAGCAGTGCTATCATATATTTAAATACATGCTTGATTGCATACTTCTACGAGTCATATCTCCCTCATTTCTTATACATTTTCGCCCATTCTTCGATGATACGATTCACTGTTTTGTTACTTGTAATTCAAAATACACAATACAAATTACAAAATGCACGCTTAAATTTCGTATATTCTGTTTATATACACGTTTCTCATATACACAATACATTGGTAAGAAATACCAGTCAACACGTTTTTTATTAGTTGTGTGCTTGAACACACAAAAGACAAGTGTATAGTGTATGTATTTGAGAGATCATGTCTTCAATTACACGACTTTTCTCTTATCTTTTCCTTGATTACACGATAGCAGTGATATCATGTCATCGAGGGACACGATAGCAGTGCTATCGTGTATTTAAATACATGATTTTGGGATAACATTCAATCTCGTCATATCTCTCTCATTTTTTTATCTATTTTTGCTTATTTTTTTTGTATTTTTCTATATTTTTCTCCTATTTTTTTCACTATGAGGATATCTTAAATTCCTTGAGGCCTTCTCGTGGTGATGGCGAATTTACAAAGAGTAGTTCGCCACTCGACCACAAGTACTTTTCGATGTAAAATTTTAATTTTCTTCGTTCCCAGAACGTGTGAATAAAAAAATAATGATTCTGAGCTGCCGAATCACTTTCGCAACAGAATGGGGAGGTTGTGAAAGTGCTTCTTTGGGCTGTGTTGGCGAGTTTCTTTTGCTTACTCGCAGGTAGAAGAGGTCGACTAGCCCAAAAATGCTGTCGAAAATATTTGTGCCTACCACATAGCGTCGTCTCTCCACAGGCAAGCCTCCAACATTGAATTTCCTCATCGATGATCATTGCAGAAGAAACTTGTGTGAATGGGCACGACTTAGGGTGGGTAAAACATGAAGTATTGGGCGAGATGGTAAATTGGGAATATCAGGTCCTGAAACCAGGTCATATGGCATGAGCTCGAAAAAGCCAGGTCATATGTCATTCCGAGCTCATTGGCCATGTAATAGGAAAAAATCTCCCACCATCTCTATCGCTTCCTAAATTTTTTAGCTGGGCAGTGGGTTGCTTGCGTCTCCTCTCCGCCGGTCTCCAGGATCTCCGTTTTTCACTGTCCAATTACTTGCAACCTGCCACATGTCCAAAATGCACCAACTATATTTGACCAGCCTACACAGCAGTTTGCTTCTCCCTCGCAAGTCGCAAGTAGGGGTGTTCCTGGACAGACACGGACGCGGACAGAGGTTGTCCGCGTCCGTGTCCGTATAAAATTGTCCGCGATTTTTATGTCCGCGTCCGTGTCCGAGAGTCCGGCGGACACGGACATTTTTTTTTTATAAATACCAGCCCCCCCCCCTCCCCCCCCCCCCCGCGGCTCCCTCCTCCCCCCCTCCTCTCCACCCCCACCCCGTCGCGGCGCCGCCCTCCTCTCCACCCCCCGGCTCCCTCCTCCCCACCCCGCCGCCCTCCTCTCCACCCCCCGGCTCCCTCCTCCCCACCCCGTCGCCCTCCTCTCCACCCCCCGGCTCCCTCCTCCTCCCCACCCCGTCGCCCTCCTCTCCACCCCCACCCCGCCGCGGCGCCGCCCTCCTCTCCACCCCCTCGCTCCCTCCGCCACCCCCGCCCTCGCTCCCTCCTCCTCCGCGACCGCCCCCTTGACTGGGCGACGGCCGGAAGCCACAGCGCGCCGGAAGCCACAGGTAAAAAATAGATTTTTATTTTTTTTTTATCCGTCGCCGGCGGTCCTCCTCCGCGACCGCCGGCGACGACCTGGGGACGGCCCCCTCCGTCCTCCCCTCCACGACCGCCCCCCTCCTCCCCCCACCCCGCCGCCCTCCTCCTCCACCCCGCCGGCCGCCGCCCCTCCTCCACTCCTCCTCCTCCTTGGACCTCGGACAGACGGCTGTCCGAGGTCCCTTGGCCGTGTCTGTGGCCAGAATCCACGGACGACTCTTCTCGGCGCGGACACAGCCACGGACACCTCGGACGCGGCCGGCCCTGCGGACGCGGCCGGCCGCGAACAGCCCTAGTCGCAAGTCACCAATGTCCATGTTCTACTTGGGAGGGTCCTATCCTGATTATAACTTGGACAGTTCATCCATCTGGTGCACGTGTGCTGTCAATTTGTTTTGAGTGATTTTGTGATCAGGCGTAAGAGTGTAAAATACTCCATCTGTTCCAAAATATTGTGTATATTTGAGAAAATTCTCATTTTTATTGGACCATGAAAACCACAAGGAAGTCATATGACTCCTTCTTCCTGATATCCCGTCCAACTCGTATGCTCGTTCACAAATTAAGTTCAAGTCAATCCTTCCAAGTCTCCTCCAATTTTAGAAAAAAGAAGTCACGTGATTTGGTAAAATATACACAATATTTTGGAACACTAAATATTTCTAAATATAAATAGTATTTTGGAATGGAAGGAGTATAAATGAGCAGGGCTGGCCTCCGCTGTTGCGCCAATGGTTAGGGGTGTTCCTGGACAGACACGGACGCGGACAGGTCCGCGTCCGTGTCCGTATAAAATTGTCCGCGATTTTTATGTCCGCGTCCGTGTCCGAGAGTCCGGCGGACACGGACGCGGACACGGACATTTTTTTTTTATAAATACCCCCCTCCCTCCTCCCCCCCCCCCGGCTCCCTCCTCCCCACCCCGTCGCCCTCCTCTCCACCCCCACCCCGCCGCGGCGCCGCCCTCCTCTCCACCCCCTCGCTCCCTCCTCCACCCCCGCCCTCGCTCCCTCCTCCTCCACGACCGCCCCCTTGACTGGGCGACGGCCGGAAGCCACAGCGCGCCGGAAGCCACAGGTAAAAAACAGATTTTTATTTTTTTTTGATCCGTCGCCGGCGGTCCTCCTCCGCGACCGCCGGCAACGACCCGGGGACGGCCCCCTCCGTCCTCCCCTCCACGACCGCCCCCCTCCTCCCCCCACCCCGCCGCCCTCCTCCTCCACCCCGCCGGCCGCCGCCCCTCCACTCCTCCTCCTCCTCGGACCTCGGACAGACGGCTGTCCGAGGTCCCTTGGCCGTGTCCGTGGCCGGAATCCACGGACGACTCTTCTCGGCGCGGACACGGCCACGGACACCTCGGACGCGGCCGGCCCTGCGGACGCGGCCGGCCGCGAACAGCCCTACCAATGGTGATCTGACGACTGCTGCGCACAGTGGTGTTACAGCACAGAGTAGTTTTTTTCAATATAAATAACACGATATGAGATACTCCGTAGTAGAAAAAAAATTGATGCATCGATTATCAAACGTATTCATTTTTAAATTGCGGATTTTGCGAGGGTTGTTTGGACTGAAATGGGCCCTTCTTTGCTAGCACTGGCCCACACAGTCCAAACCCGAAGAAAAGGCGTGAAGCAAAATAGCCGAAATTGGTGGGCCGAAAAGAAGTTTTAGGATTCTGGACGGCTCGCTGCGCTCCGCGGTCCCAGACTCCCAAAGGTCTCCATCCTCTCGGTCCTAATTTTACAAGAACAAGAGAAGAGAAAAAACCCTAGAGAAGCGAAGAGAAGAGAAGACACGACAAGTGGTTTCGAAGGATAAGGACGCAGACTGCCCTTCTCTTCTCCTTCCTACTTAGGTATATCCTGGGGGAACTTTGCCATCTGATTCTTCTTTGCCTTTTTTGTTTTAGTTAGTGAGATGGTATTATTAATAGAGGTCAATTCTGTGTGTTTTTTTTTGCTACCATTCATTACCTTTTTTGTGTCCTATGCCCGTGCAGTAGTCGACTCTCGTTGAGGGCTTTGTTCAGGTTCAGTTTTTAGCTATCTCTTGTTCCAGTTACTACTCTCTCGGCTCGCCTTTATACAATCATCATAGACTTCTCAGCGTTCTCTGTTAGTTTGTCCGCTGTCCTTGAACATTGACCCACTTTTTTGTACATAGGTCTTAAAACTCTGTTTAGGCTGTTAAATCTTTTGTGCGTGAATATATGTCTACGAATACCAAATTACTTCTATCTGCGTAGTGATTGTTTCCAGGTTTATGCACAGGCTATTTTAAAACTGGATTCTCTGGGTCACCATCACAAGGGCAGCGATGCCCTTGATTTGGCAAAAGACTGTAGACTTGGTTGTCACACACCTGGACAATGGTCACAGTTTGGGTGTGAAGAAAAGAAGAGAGCAGCAGTTCAGGCAGAATTGGAAAGAATGAACCAGCTCCCGGCTCGTAGCAATTATGCATCTCACAGATTAAGGGTTTTGAACAAGATTCTTCATCTTATGTCCATGCAGGTACGAATGACCATTTACCAAAATTAGCTTATACATAAGAACATGGATAATGGTGTAGATAGGAATGTTAATAAAAGATATTAGGAGTATGCACTACTTATTTATAAGTGTGGAAGTTTTTCTTAGGTTTATTTAGACTGTTTTATTTAGGAGGTGAATTGAAATTTCCGTAATTTGATTCTTACCTAATTAGAGTTATGGGATAATTGAAGGATGAATAATAAAGGGTTAGTGAATGATTTATTACCCTGTTTCTCCCACTTTGAAGTTTCCCTCTGTCTTCTCTGAAGTTGCGTTGATTCATTTAAATGTCTGTTTTTTAGTTATGTTTGTGTTCTGCTCACTTGTGTGTCTTTGCCATATGATATCTTAAGTGACCAAACAGATTTTTGTTAGTGCATAAAGTAGTATTTTCTGATAGAGGTGCATACTCATTTGCAAACTTATTTCTGTTTGCTCTTCTCTAACAGAGGACACAATCCCAGAACGAGGAGCTGGAACTTCTTTTTTCTGGACTTTCTTTGTGAAAAAATTGTATAAATGTTAAGACACCAGTGAGTCTTATTTTAAGTATTTTGTTTTCTTTTACTTTCATTTGTTGTTTTGTGCAAATTTGATTATTTGAACATAGTAAAAAAGCCTGTTTGTCATTTTGGCTCTTATTGCACTTGCCAAGTATGGGTTTTTAATCATAATGTATGATAAATCAAACAAGTATATATGAGCAATAATTTCTTAAATTAAGTACTTTTGTGCAATTTCTGATTCGTGCCTTTTTTTAGAACTTGTTAGTGGTTGTGGTTATGAGGCATCATGCTTTTTACGCCATTTCATTATTAACCTTTTTGAGTAACTGATTGACCTGGTTTGATCTGATTAGACTATTCAGCTGGGGTCAGAGTCTGAGGATTTAATTTTACTAAAACATTGGCAACTCAATTGGGAGGAAAAGGTTTCAATATTTGATGCTGGCTTCTTTTGATGGGTCTTATCCTTCTTCTAAATTATAAATTTTCCTTGTGAATCTTTTGCACCATTTAAGTCGTCAATAGCTGTCGCTAGTATTTGTTGAAGATTTGCTAGTGTATTCATGGTGATCGATGCCTAATAGATGTTAAATCCAGGCTGGTGAATCATGAGTTTGAGCACCTTTAAAATATATATGTTGGATCTATATAATTTTTCCGTTCGTTACAACTTGAAAGAAATAATTATTGCATTGTGCTTTATCCTTCTAAATCCTTGTCCTGTCTCATATCTGAGTGCCCTATCTGGTTTTTCATAATGAATTTCATAATGTGAACACCCTTAACCCTACATCCTAGTACATTTTGAAAAACCAAGTAGGACACTTTATGTTGGATGGACTGTCAAACTCAGGTAAGGTTCTTTCACTTTGCATAGAATTAAACCACATGCTCCACCCCCAGTCAATTCCTTCGTTTTTATGATCGCATTTACCCAGTGTAAGCAATGTTTCTTCTACTTCGGAAGAAAAAAAGGGAACTGGTGGTCTTTTTGTTCCTTTTTTACGCCTTGAAAACCAGATATTCTTTTTTACCTTGTATATAGCCAATATCGTGACTCTCATCCAAATATGGCTACAGTTATGGTTTGTTTCATTGTTTTTAAGAGACATGCTATGCCCGCTTGCTGCTAACACGCGTACTATATTGCTTCCTGTGATTGGCCGCCACGTAATCTTCAACTCAGACTGCACTTGGTAATAGGTTCTAAATCTTATCAAATGTACTCTTTTAAGGATTACACACATCAAATATGCAAGACCCAGCCATCTTAGTTTGCAGCAGCATCGATGGCGATTGTAAGCCTTCCCAGAAAGAGACGCCCAACCATATGGAATTGATGGTGGCGTTGACAAGCTGCGGAGGCGGAACCACCATTACGGCAGAGCATAAAAGAACCCCATAATGGCGGATCAGAATTGCATGACCAACGAGCGGTGAATGTGAGAGGTGGCACAGGATGGAGAAAACTCGAGTCTTATGCCGGTAACACTGGGGGGGTGCAGATCTGGTGTGAAAAAATAGCACTGCCACCATGAGTTTTCTTTTCACTTCCAAAATCGTTGCTGGCGTGACAAAAATGACGCTGGGTATTTGGCCGCTGGCCAACGCCACCACAATGTTATAAAGCGGCTGGCCAGCACTGCCATATGGCGAGCGGCTGCTGTCCAACACGGCGAAGAGAGCAAATTACTGGACTAAACTTGCCGCCTCCGGTGAATTATCCGGCCACCATGGGCTACAGCACAACAGAAGCGCTGTTTTTTGAGGTGCCATAGCCGGAGAAGTCGCCAGAGGGCAGGAAAACATGGAGTCATGGCGGATTTCAGGGGTTGGGAGCATTTATTGCATTGAGACATCAAAGGCATTTTGTGGAAATTTATTTACAAAACCGCTTGGGAAAGTACATTGATAAAGGGAGATTATATGCGGCCAATCATAGGCAGCGAAATAGAAAGCGCGTTAGAGCGAGGGGATGTAGCATTTCTCTTTTTTCTTAACACCTTCAAACCATATGATCTTCATGTGCCTAGAAAAGTGAAGGTGTTTGGATGGAGAGTTTCTAATTATATGCTTGCTTCAAAAACAACCTAGTGAGAAGAAATGTTATTAATGATCTTATTTGCTCATTGTATGGCAGAAGAGGAGGAAAATACTATCCATGACCTTTGGGGTTGTGATATGCTTAAAATGGTTTGGAGAGAGTTTGATTGGTTCAAGAACATTCAACTCCAACAAATTTCTACTCCTCTTTGATGTTATTCACTATATCATATTAAACTTTCCCCTTGATGATTTGGCTCAAATGATATCCTTGGCTTGATCGGTGTGAAAGCATAAAAATGAAGTAAGAGTTCGTTCTATGAAGTGGAATCTGGATTGCAATTAGAAGGGGAGAATATACACTTTCCTCTTATGCGCTCATTGAAGATAAATTCATTGGAAGCTTCCTCCTCAAGGAAGTATTAAGATCAATATGGATGCTTCTTTCATTAAGGGTGAAAACCATTGTGGGATTGGAGGTTGTGCTAGAGACCATAATGGAGAGGCTGTGGCTTACTTCTCATCGGAGGCAATCTTAACCGGGGAGGAGCAAGCACAATTTCTATGGCCAGGGGCAGCATCTTTGAGGCCTCTTTAAACTTAAGCTTCCCTTCCCTCATATTTGAAGGAGATTGTTGGGAGGTCATTAAAAACTTTCCCAATGACAATCATCTACAGTATTGAATTGGTAACTTGACCTCAACGGCTAGAGCTATTCTCTTGGAATTCCCGGATTTCTGTTTATCTTTTGTTAGAAAAACCGATAATGGGATGGCTCATAGCTTAGCTCACTTTGGAAGAATGTCTCAATGTACTTCCGTTCTGCGAGGGGATGTCCCTCAAGCCAAAGCCATCTCGTTAGCTTTGATGTATGATCGGGCTCTTCAGCCCTTCTCTTTAAATGGAAATTTCGGAAAAAAAACATATGATCGTTTCTATCTTACATTATACTCCCTCCGTCAAATGCAGCCAGGTCTTTTTATATGGAGTATGTTGTGGCTCTCATCGACAATATGACTATGGTTATCGTTTTCATTGTCTTGACAAGAAGCACTAAGGATCTATCTGGTTGCAGGAGGGTTAGAATAACGGAAAGGGAGAATAACTCATAATCAAAGAGAATGAAGGAAGGATATCTACAGACGACTTTCCTTGTCTATGCTATAGATACAAACAGAAAATTATTTCCTTTATCCAACTTTTTCTTGTGTATATGTATTGGAGAAATTTCTGAAGGCACATATTATGTTATGTTGTGGCATTATAAAAGGGGAGGAGATCGAGGGTTCCTCTCATTTTTTTTTTTTTTTGCTGAATAACTACTTAAATTAAAAAACTAAGAACCACACAGAACATAGATACCCTCCTTATCAGATCATACCAAATCCGCACAAAAAGTAGGTCCAAAACCTAGCCACTCACTCTCACCAGCACAAAAGTGAGTTGCGATGGAGTCTGCAACTCGATTCCCAGCCAGTGTATTCGCGGCCTTCAAAATGGAAATTGCTAGAGGGAACGACCACACTAGAAACTCTTGTCCACTGTTTAAAAGTGGGAATATGTCATTTTAAACTCTTCCATGAACACCAAAAATGGAACGACGTTAAAAGTAACATCCATTCTACCTTCATCTTTGCTGATAGGAAAAGGGCGAACTTCATCTTTGATATGTCCCTATTTTGCCTCCATGATTGGAACTTCCATGCCAGCCATCTACATTAAACAACAATCTTTTTGCAGCACTAATTTTTTTCCATAATGGGATAGAATCTTACAAGAAATGAAATGAAATTTAGAAAATTACGAATAGCTTGAGAACAGAATATTGTTGTCGTGTTTTAGAAAAAATGGAACAATGGATGCTTCTTCTTCTAGGCAACGATTCCAGAAGGGCAGTTCTAAATGAGAAGGAGAACTGCACTTACAGTTTTCCCATATGATAGATACATCGGCCCAGCAATAAAAAACCGACTCCTTAATATTGTCTTGTGAAACATTTGAAGATGAGGCAACAAACATAACAAGGAACACTAATGAGAATCTTCTTGGTAGGCAGAAGTTTGTGACTTATCTCGCACTCGGCGTGCACGGACAATGTTGGCAACTAACCTATTTCCAAAGGGCCCCAAGCTGCTAGATGCCACTAACTTCAGTCCAAGACTTTCGCTTAGAGCAAACAACTTATTTTTATCTGTTCCCTTAACCGACTCTAGCTTATATGCCTGCTCTCTGGAGATGATGGCATAGAGATGCAACTCCACTTTTGATGCCTCGTGCAAATCCACTACTTTTAACCTGGAATGGAATTTTTCAATTGTATTGCAAGGCGATTTTCCCATGATTACCCTCATAAGCCCCATACATTGGGGACCTTCACTTGAAGGGTCAAATACATATGAGAACTTGCCAAATGCAAGATCAGGCGTTCTAAACAGAAGTGAAAGAGTGTCATTGAAGGCTCCAGTATTTTTCTGCACACTTTTTCTAGAGTCACCCCTCTTACTCTTTGTCGCATTTAGAATGCGTGAAGCTTCCCTCAATCCACTGAGGAAAGCACCATGCATGGTGGCTGGATACTGTCTATTTGTGGCTTCACCAGCAAAAAAAAGCCGACTGTTTCCAACACTTTCTGCAAGAATGTCATAGTCTGCACCAGATGATCCGATTCCAACATGGGAATATGAACCATAGCACAAAGAATCGCCACCCCATCTTGTACAAATACTTTGTATTGGATTAGGCACATCAATGCCTCTAGATGAATAAATGCCTGCAAAGGTGGCCAAACGCTATGCCTCAGATAACAAAAATAAAGGTCATCTTCTCTGCAAAGATGCAACAGTAAAAATCTAGTGATCTACAAATAAAAGACCTGTGGTATTATGTCACCTGTTCACCATGAAAGAGATGCAGTACCTCTGAGGACGCTTAGAACACGATTGAGCAAATCAGCTGGATCTGACTGCTCAAAACTTAATGCAGATTCCCCTGCTACCAATGCAACAAGAACAGGTCCACCAGACACCATATGGTAACTATAAAACAAAAAGAACTCCCCACGGTTTCTGTGATCCTTGTTTAAAGAGCCAAATGTATCCTCATCTTCTTCCCAGAAGACACGAGGGAAAACCAAAGCAATTTTATTTAACAATCCATATCCGAGCCTATTTATAGCCTCAACCTTTCGGGTGGGCAGTTCAGGTTCAAACTTAATAATCTTCTTCTTCAGAACCCCAAGAGGTACAGTGCAAAGTGCCATATCTGCCTGAAACACTTGTTCCCCAGCTGTGACTTCTACACCTTCCTTTCCATAAGTGATTGCATGCACAGTCCTCCCGTAAAATATTGGAACACCTTTGCACAGTGCATCAATCAATTTACAGTTACCTCCGGCTAACAAACAGTGATCCCCACCCATTTCATAAGGATCATCCTGGTCCCAATATGCAAGCGAAAGCATTGAAAGCTGCCCAGCATTTGCATATTCCAAGTTAGCAAGATGCCAATCAAGAAGTTGTCTTTCATCACCACTTCGAGCTACACCATAGAATTGTCTGAAAGTCTCCACAGCTGATCCCAATGATATGTTGTTGGCAAATTCGCCTATTATCTGTCTCAGCTGTGTGGCTTTGTCAAGCAACTTATTGAACATGGTTTCCACTTTGGTATCAATTTCTTTGTCCACAGGTAGACCATCTGGCCTGTATAAAGGGCACTTATCTCTAACCTTGTGCAATGGAAGAGACAGTTGTCTTGCCAACACTCCCAATGGATTCGCATGAATACCAGTAATAACACTGCCACCAAGGTCTACAGCAGCAAATGCACCATCATGACCAATTTTTTGTGTGTACACCCTCCCTCCAGGCCTCAATCTACCCTCAAGAATAACCACCTTAAACCCAAAATTCAGAAGTTGCCTTGCTGCAGCTAAACCAGCAAGTCCAGAGCCAACAATTATCACGGTTCCTTCGGTTGTCTCAGTCAGAATATGAGAATTGATTGATGGAAGAACCCCAAAGTTTATATATCCACGTGAAGTAAGGAAATTATAAGCTGCACAAATTAGACTTTCATGGTCTTTGCTAACAGTTTCCCTGATCTGTCCAATCGAGAGCCAAGCATGAACATTGTCCCTCCATTTTGCCAAAATGTGGTTTCTGACCACAATATAATTGTTTAGCTCGACTCCACTTAGTTCACTTACAACTCCAGCTTCAATTTCCTCTTCCAGTAAGGCATCAATAGGAAACCCTAAAGAAAGAGCAATCATGGCTTCAGTTTCAGTTTCTTTCTCCAGGTCATCCATGGTTTTGCACTTCTTTCTTGGTTCCACACCCAAGTGCTTGTCTATCAGCTCGTCAATAAGATTCTCATCATAATTTCGTGCGCCAACACTTTTTCGCAGTTGGCGATTTGACTTGCAATAAGAGGACATGGGGCTATCCAACTTCTTTCTTTCCAATTTGGAAATATCCATTATATAATGTCGTACAACATACTCCTAATTAAACTCATCTGCCATTACCAATTGTAAATTAAGAACATATAAAAAAGGTATGGGTTTGTCCTTGCTTATCCTAAGTGCTAGAAAACCCAGAGAGAAGGGAAGTAGCAGTCACAAACCTGGTGAATTCCGCAATTCTTGCTCATCTCTGTGGCCTTCAATTTTGTTTCGGCAAAGGATGCGAAGACACCAAATTATTCATCCCAAATCCTATTCCAAAGTTGAGAAGCGAATTAAGAGGTGCCGGTGGTCGCATTTCTAAACAAGAAGAACGAGATCGAATGAGAAGAAGAGCCTACCTTTCTTCAAGTCAGAAGAAGAAGATCAGTGAATGGCAAAAATGAAGAGTCACCAGAAAGTATATGGACGAATGATCTGAGCCTTCTTTGAGTTAGGGTTTTTTGCTCAGGTTTGCGGAGAAGGGCAGCAAACGGGAAAAGGTGGCTTCTTCAGGAGTTTGCTCGTCCCTCGCTTCTTCTTCCGACGGGGGAACCTGCCAGACACGGAACAAAGGAGGGAAGGAACGCATTCGACTCATTAGTAATTGCAGCACACCTCCCCAATCAAACGGACTTATTCTTTCCAAATTTCCTCTTTTTTTTTCAAAACTCAATATGATTAGGGCTGTTTGGAATTTTGGATAGAGAATTTCGGAATAATTTGAATTGAAATTAATGTGAATTAATTCATTGGGATTTTATCAAATAATATATATTAAAATAAATAATAATCAATCAGAAAAGAGAGACCCGATTATTTGAAATGCCAACAACGTGGCGCCTGCCTTTGCACAATCTATTTTTTTTTACAATTTGATCGAAGAATTATTATTTACTGACGTCTACTTTTAGTATTAAGGAAAGAGTCTATTGTACTAATATTTTTTTATTTTGTTACCTTTTTGAATAAATTGTCACTTAAAGAGATATTTTTCTCTTGTAATAACGAAAACATCTCTATCTCTTCTACTGACGTTTTTTTTTTGTTGTATTTTTAATTAAGGCATCGTTTCAAATAACGTTTTAACATACCTTAACACACAAAAAAATAAGTCCAAAAATTGATAAAGAGCTTACACCAAAGTTTACTTTGAAGACGTCGTTTAAAATGATATCTTACTTTATTACAAGAGAAAGATGTATCTTCCAATGATGCCTTAATTAAAAATGGTAACAAAATAAAAAAAATTAATAAAAGAGATGTTCTCCTTATTATTAGAGGAATTAAGTTTATTTCTTTTCCAATCAGATATTATTTATTTTAATATATATTATCATATAAAATTCCCTTAATTCATCTCCACCAATTAGTCTACACTTCGTATGAAATTGTTGAAGTAGCTAATAACCAACTTGAAATGACAAACTTAAAACTTATGAAGAATTTTCGATTCTTTCCTACCCTTTCCAAACCAACTTTGATGGTGAATTGAGTGTAAATTTACTATTTAAACATCCCATAAGAGCATCTCCAACAATGTTTGTCAAATAGAGTTGTTGGAGTTGCTTGGTTGACAAAGTTATTTGCCTGTGTGACTCTAATAATGTTTGCCAAATACTTGATTTTAATATTATTTTTCTTTCACTAAATTATTTTTAATAAAAAAATAAATATAATTTTCAAGTTTCTCATGGTCTAATTTGTAAAAGAATCTGACTTGAATAAAATATTAAAAAAAAAGATAGCAAAGGCCTTTTTGGTTTGCTATCTTTGAGAAACCAAAAAGCATTTGCTAATGGAGAAATTATTAGGTACGCGGCGCGTAGGGGAACAATCATGCTCATCACTAATGGGCGATGGACACGACTCCCCTTCTTATCATGATGGCGATAAGGGCCCTTTCAAGTGCCAATTAGGCGTTGGTAAACACGGTTCGAGATGCTGTAAAACCTCATTGTGGAGGAAAGAACATCATGCAAAATTTAAAAAGACACTATAAAAAAAGGAAGACAGCTCATTTGTCCTCGTGAGCTAAGGTGTACGATATGTAGGATTATCATCCGATGGTGCGCGTCAAAATCAGGGTGGTTCAAACCAAGGTTTTCAAAACCGGACCGGCCATCGAACCGGATTGATGGCCGGTCCGATTGGACCGCGGTTTGACCGCGGTCAAACCGTGGTCAAACCGGAATGAACCGGTTTAGGTGTAAATAGGGTTAAGTATATAATAAATATAAATTTTGTAGAGTATTAACACAAAACCGTTGTAGTCTAAGCGGTTAAAACGCAGGGGTGTGGCAGGGGGTCTCGGGTTCGAATCCCCCCCCCCCCCCCCCCCCGCGCGCCTCTTTCGAAAAAAATTTCAAAAAAAAAAAAAAAAAAAAAAACTGAAAAACCGGGTCAATCCGGTTCGGTTACCTGGTTCGGGAAAACCGGCCGGTTGAACCGTCCGGTTTCGAAAAAACCGTCCGGTTTCGAAAAAACTGTCCGGTTTCGAAAACTGGGGTAAACCGGGTGGACCGGACCGGTTTTCCGGCCGGTTCCGGTTCTCCGCGGTCGGACCGGCCGGTCCGGTCCGGTTTTGAAAACCATGGTTCAAACCTTCATGCCCCTGACTTGACATTCGTGACCGGATTTAAATAGTACACGTAGTGCTCCTCGGCTCACATAGACGTGCGTTGTGTCTCATGCTATGCTATGCAAGACTCATTTTGAAACCCAGCTTTGAGCACTCGAGGCATTACGCATGCCTGACGATATTATGCACTACTCCATGTGATACTCTAGGAACATGGGAAAATGATGTTGCAGAGCACCATATTTCTCAAAATTAAGTAACTTTGTCACTCAAAAAATTGAATGCCTCTGCTGTACCTGCTGGGCAATTCTTACCGGCTCCTTTGTGTATACAGAAACCAAAAACAACCACATCCCCCGATGCTCAAATTGTGGCCAAACCACTGTGGCCATAAACATCACAAAACATCACTCTTGTGATTTATCGTTTACTCCGAAAATTTCATTGTCGTTCATCCTCTTCCAGCAAGAGGTATTACTTTCGATAGCCTTTTATTATGCAAAAAATCATTTGTCATTATTTATTCATATGAAGTGTTGATTGGGTTTAGCATCAATAGGAAAAGGCGCAATTGTGCCTTTTTTTTTCTTCCAAAAGTGACTCACCTTTATCGCATTAAAATGGGTTCTGCTTAGACCTTCAAATTGAGTGTGCAATGTAGATGTTGGAATGTTCAATGCGTACACCAAGGGCTAAAGGGCTTTTTACATATTACCTGGCGTTAGGTTTGGTTTTATCATATCACCTGAAAAAAGATAGTTCCTTTCATATGTCCTGAAAGCTACCCAAAATACCCTTGTCTTCTATATACGGCAGCAGGGGTTTTTGTAATTTTTTGAGAAGGGGTTCCGGAGAAGAAGGAAAAGGCGGTCCGGAGAAGAAGGTGTTTCGGAGAAGTTCCGTGCAGCAGCTCCGGCCATAACGTCGCCGGCGCCGGTGGCGTCCAAACCAGGAAAAATTATATTGCTGCCAAAACACGAAAAAAGAGCGGGAAAGCAGTTGATACGCAAACACAACTGCGAAAGAGTAATCGTCCATTCAAAAACGGTATGTCAACTTGAAATTCAACGTTTGATGTAATGTAAATTTGATCGAGAGATGAAAGTTGAAAATTTACACAGTTTTCCACTTTTTCCTACTGTCGTATATTCCCTAACACGACAATAACAATAGTCGTATATTTTACAACACGACTATTACACGACTATTTTCAATCAAGGTTTATTAATTAATTTCGTTATTGTAATGCCAGGTAAGGATGGATTTGATACCTTTGTGCTTACACGACGATGGAATATTCACAAATTCTGATGGGTATGTGGGCGGGAAACTGAAGCTCATGTCTATTGATACACAAGTAAAGTACATGGGACTGTTGCAACAAGTGGAAGAAAGATTACCGCTGAAGTCTCCATCCGGTACATTGTCTTTGTCATATCTTGTTCGTTGTGGAACCCGATACGTCCTTGAAGACGATGAAGACGTGAAGACAATATTCATTCTTCACACCAAGAGGCGATGCACAGATGGACCACTCGATCTATACGTGGAGTGGACTTCTGCTGGAAATAACAACACGGAGAATTCCATTGCCAATAAGCAAATGGTTTCCACTGTGGATAAGGACGGCGAGAATTCAATGCCTCCAAATGGGAGGCCGGCCAGTAAGACACCACAGGAGAGGCCGTCCAGCCCGGGGAATAAGTCGCCTGCACCAGCAGTTGAAGGAGGAAAAGATGAAAATTGTTCTCTTGAAACCGTGAGGTAAGGGGTGAAATTAACGAGTGGACATATATTAAAGTCGTGTTGCATACGACACGACTGAAATTAAAGTCGTGTTGCATACGAGACGACTGGAATTCAAGTCGTATTGTATACAATACGACTGGAATTGAAGTCGTGTTGTCGACAATACGACTAAATAATCAAGTCGTTTAGACGTTTTTGTACAATATGCATGCCATTCTTACCATGTTGTTATCGCAGATTAGGAGATGGTAATAAAAATATAAAGGATGAATTTCCGAATGAAGTCGATAACCAGTGTCAGATGAATGGGATCAATGGTGAAGATGAAGATGAGGATGAAGACGAGGATGAAGAGAAAGATGAAAATGAAGACGAAGATGAAGATGCAGATGAAGAAGAATTATTTGACGATGAACAAATATCGTGGTCTGCAGATGACTGGGATGAGCCTCTCACACTACCAGTTTTTCCCGGGCCGCATCCGACGGGAGGAGACCAGTCTGTGTCAGGAATAGAACTCCAACAAGCAGCGAGAGCATCCACTTCTAAAGGAAAATCTGTCACGTCGGGGGCACAAGACTTGGACGACAATGAGTACAACAATATTGATGGTGAAGGTGGTTGGGAATGGGGTACCTCTTCACCGCAGGCCGGTCCTGCAAAAAAATATGAGGAGGAGACGATGTTGAGCGGCAGTTTGCAAGGAGACGACTATGAGGCACAACTTGCCTTAGGGGCTGGATTCGAAAGTATAAAACAGTTCAAAATGGTTCTTACTGATTTGGCAATCAAGAGGAAATTCATGTTCAAAGTGGCGGACGAGAACAAGGACACCTTTGCTGCAAAGTGCAAGATTACAGGGTGCAAGTGGTACATACGGGCTTCGAATCTAGTTGACGGAGTCACCGTGACAAGGAGTGAAGGAAGGCATACATGCGACATTTTGATAAGTTCTAAAGATCATCCATTGGCCTCACACTTATGGATTGCATGGAAGTGTCATGGCCTCCACAAGGATTCAAACTCCATAAAAACGGTTAATATCCAACAGTACATTGAGAAACATTGGGGCGTCAAAGTGAACTATCAAAGGGCATGGAGGGCGAAAGAGGAATTGATACGATTGATCGATGGCAACCCGGAAGACGCATATCGTATTTTGCCCCATTATGGAAAGGAATTAGAGCGGTGTAATCCAGGTACATATGTGGTGATTGAAAGATGTTGTGATATTCCGGAAATTGAAAATGAGGAAGCCGGATACGATTTCAGACGTGTCTTTTGGATCTTCGGCCCGGTCGCAAGAGCATTCCGAAGATCACTTAGGCCGCTGCTCACAGTTGATGGAACATTCCTGAAAGGAAAGTACCCCGGAGTGTTATTGGTTGCAACAACAGTCGACGGGAACCAACAATTAATGTGCGTTGCATTTGCAGTTGTTGACAAAGAGACTATAAATTCGTGGTACGTATGCTAAGAAGATTGTATGAGTAGTCGTGTATTCGAGCAACACGACTACTCATACAGTCGTATTGTTTCGTATACGACTGTGTACCCCCTATCTCTTCTTGAATCTGCTTTCACTCTGATTGCTGCCTTGCAGGAAGTGGTTTCTCAGCCTACTCAAAGCCACCCTCTTTACGGACCCCCCGGCGTCTCTGGATACAATTATCTCGGATAGACAGAAGGGACTTCTGAGAGCGGTTGCTGATGTATTTCCTGAGGCTCACCATGGGTTTTGCCTAAGGCATATGGCCGCCAATATGCTTAATCAATGGAAGGATAAATACTTGAAAGATCTTCTATTCCGAGCTGCAAAATGCTTCCGGAGAACAGAATTTGATGAAATCATGCACAAGATGAAGGACCACAATGAGGAGGCATGGAAATATATTCAGAAGATCAATAAAAAAAATTGGGCTAACGTGGAATATCCGGGTAAAAGATATGGTATGCTCACATCAAGCATATCAGAAAGTGCAAATAATATGCTATTGAAGGCTAGATTTTGGCCAATAACTCGGTTGATCGAGCAAACTCGTGCGACCACGACCTCCCATTTCGAGAGACGCCGCATGGAAGCAGAACGGCTAACGACACCATTAACCAAGTATGGACACAATCATATCAACGAAATGAGGAATAAGAGTGTTGGAACAGTCAGAGTGCAACCGCTATCATTATGGCAGTTTGAAGTCACATCTTTATACCATGTGGTAAGAATTCATTCCGCAATGGTTTCTGATAATTCAATTCCGGAATAGTCGTATCGTGCGATAGACGACTAATTATATAGTCGTGTTGTCGCCTACACGACTAATGATATAGTCGTGTTAGCCACGACACGACGAGTGATATAGTCGTCTTAGCGACGACACGACTATTAAAATAAGAAAACTATTTCACAACAAGACTATTCATGTTGTTGTCATATTTTTTCCTCAGGATGTTGTTGACCTAACGAAGAGAACCTGCACATGTGGGTTCTTCCAGAGCATGGGACTTCCTTGCAAGTACGCCATTGCATGTATCGATGAGAGGAGTTTCGACCCGGTGGAATATTGTGAAAAGTGGTACCATGCATGTCTGTACCGCACAACGTATGAAGAAGTAGTTTTCCCTACTTTAGATAGGAGTCATTGGGGAGATTACGGGGTTTTATTCAAATGCGAACCGCCCATGCTCGATGCTCCAAAGAGGGGTAGGAGACAGACAAAGAGAATCGAGTCACAGCCTAACCCGCCAGAGAGGTTGAGGGTGAGATGTGGCAACTGTCGACAAGTTGTTCACAACCGTAAAAGGTGTACTAACCCAACGGTTGCGAAAGAAGCAAGGAAGCGCAGATATCGAAGACTCCCGCAACAAGGCAACCTGGGATCGGATGATTCAGCGCCGAGATGACCCTCTGGCTTACCTAAGGCCCCACCCTTCTTCACTTAGGTCGATCACAAATTCATGTATAACAAATATTACTCTACCGCAAAGTATGCATGTAGTCGAATATTTCTTTGAATGCAAGTTTCGTGTTGCATAAGTGTCGTGTTGTATAAGCGCCCTCCCGTCGTATAAAATAATTGTCGACTACAATATTATACGACTAATAATACAGTCGTATATGATACAACACGACTATATAGATAGTCGTATATAATACAACACGACTATATAGATAGTCGTATATGATGCAACCCGACTATATCAGATGTCGTGTTTGAAGAGTCGACACTAAGCGGCTTTCCAATACACTGTCGACATGAAAGAAATGAATTTGAATTTATTGAAAGCATACTGTATGTACATGGAAGAAGATTCAGAAAACCACAAAAAAGTGTGACATAAGAGGAATATAATTGTCGACTACAATATTATACGACTAATAATACAGTCGTATATGATACAACACGACTATATAGATAGTCGTATATGATACAACACGACTATATCAGATGTCGTGTTTCATAAGAGTCGACACTAAGCGGCTTTCCAATACACTGTAGTCATGAAAAAAATGAATTTGAATTTATTCAAAGCATACTGTATGTACATGGAAGAATATTCAGAAAACTACAAAAAAGTGTCGACTGTAATAGTATACATGTAAAAAAAAGCTCAAAATAGAATATTAGTCTTAATCCGACATCCTAAAAAACCCCGCAATTGTGACAGCCTGATTTTGCTTTTTGATTGAATCGTCGTCAAACTCGCTGTCGATAACCCCGCGAATCATAGTTGCAGCAATTATTGGGTGCCACTTTCGTGTAATTGTTGACTGATCAAACTCAGGTGGGTTGACATTGGACGCCAGGTGCGCCACGTACATCATGATGAAGACGCCACAGTCTTTTGAGTTCTGTTAGCAGGGCGCTTTCGCGATCTGAGTCATCTTCCAGTCGATGCAACGGATGAGTCCCAGTGTGTGTGCCATGATAAGGTTCATAAAGTTCGTGAATTTCTCAGCTGCGACCCTGTGATGTGGATACAACTGGGGTTTGCCGGATAGGGGGTTGTAGAAACGCCATACACCAACTGGGAAGTGTACATAGACGAGGCAGAAATGGGAACCAGTACGGATTGGGAAAAAGGCGTAGAACATGTTCCTGTTCAATCCCTTGAGCATCCTCCCAAGTTTTTTTATCAATTTTGTATTATTGCCCCTTCTATGTATTCCTGCAAAATCGCAATAGAATAAGAAAATCACGAACTGGAAACGTGAAATTAGTGCTCGTGATGCAGGAAAAACTTACGTTGTCGAATATTTCTTTGAATGCATGACATCCAAAAAAACTGAACGGATACTTCAGCCGTTCTCTGTCATTACGCTCCCGTAATAGACCAAAAAATTCATCTATAACCTGTATAAACCAACAACATATTCAGAAATTGGCAATATTCAAACACTAATGGACTTTAGGAATAATCGTGTCATCGACATAGACGACTATGCGTAAAGTCGAGTACTTTATATACGATTTTTTGAATAGTCGAGTATGTTATATACGACTTTAGGAATAGGCGAGTATTTTATATACGACTTAAGGAATAGTCGAGTATGTATACTTACATTGGTGTTAATTTCTGTTGTTTGCAGAAGGGATACGTAGTCATCATCACATAGCGTTGGGATAGGATAAGCCTTCCTTGGATTGGCTATCCATCCTGATATTTCCACTCTATCCCGCTCTAACAACACCCCCATGTCGAAGCATAACTCCAAATTACCATAGTTTTCTGGTAGATCAACTATATGCTTAGCCTTTTCTGGGGTTTGCAGGACATCAACGTCAACAGCCTGGGATGATGTTAAGCCAGTTGCCTCCTTCACCTCCTCCTCCTTCACCTCCTCTGTTGCCTCATCCTCCTCCTTCTTCTCCTCCTCCTTCTTTGCCAATGAATCCTCGTCCTTCTTCTCCACCTCCTCCTTTGCCCATTCATCATCCTTGGCCATTTGGATATCCAACTGCTGTAGGGAAGAGATCACCTCATCGATGATAGAGGTTGTTCGTCGGTCGGATAAGGTATCTGCAGAGTCGGCATTCGGATCTTCTGCCAAATTCTTCCTCGCCTTCTCCTCTGCCATTCTCCGTATATGGTCATCTTCCCTAAGCCTCTGCAATTCCCTCGCAGAGACAGTCCTCATTCTCCTCCTTACCACTACACCAGGGGGGAATCTGCCCCGGCCGTACGTCATCCGGGACTCCTATTCTGCACGCTCCATGTGTTCGTCAAATTCTGGTTGGAGCTTCTTCAAAAACAACTTCGCGGCGGCTCTCTTTGTAGCCTGTTGACTCTTATCTTCCACATCCGCCTGCTTTATGGGAGCTATAATGACATTTTCAATATTCGTGTTAGTAGTAGCAAGAAATATAACATAGTCGTGTAGAATTCAACACAAAAGAAGGAATAGTCGTGTACAATGCATCACAAAAAATTAGCTAGTCGGGTTGAATGCAAGACGAAAAATTATCTAGTCGTGTTGAATGCAAGACGAAAAATTAGTTAGTCGGGTTGAATGCAAGACGAAAAATTATCTAGTCGTATTGAATGCAAGACGAAAAATTAGCTACTCGTGTTGAATGCAAGACGAAAAATTAGCTAGTCGGGTTGCATGCAACACGAAAAATTAAATAATCGTGTTACAACTTACCTTTACCCCAGTTCAATGAATCGCTGGCTGACTTGTGCGCCAGCTCCTTTCTGCGCATGGCCATCGGAGTTTGCTTCACGTCGTCCTTGTCATCGGACCGCTTCTTTGCCTCCTCGTTGTGATGGACCGATGACTTCGTCATCCTCTCCTTCTTCTGTGATTCCTTCGTCTCCTTCTTTAGCTTTTCACTCTTCTCCTCATGTGGATGCTCAAAGTTGTCACCCTCTAACAGCGTTGACGCTGTGGCGGCAGATGCCTTGATACAGTGAAGAACCTCTCGCAGAGGTCCGACGGGCCTTCCCATCTCCTCATACGACGACAGAGCGATCTCAATTAGTGACTGTATGCCCTGAAGCGAACCCTCCAATCGCCCCAGGGCAGTAGACTGAGCAGCCGTCCTCGAGGAAAAGCGGGTAGGTTGTTTAGGATTCCTCTTTATTTCCAGCCTCTCCGTCTTATGTCGTCGCGGATGAGGGGCCACTGGGGGAGGTGAAGGAATGAGAGATGCCTCTTTGACCATGAGGACGATGACATCGACGACGTCTTCCCATACGTCGAGATTATCGAATAGACCCTTCCAGTAGTCGGTCATACGGTGCTTCTTCTGTGCACCCATCTTCACCTCTGTAATTAGGGCCCCACTTCCTGGCCACCTTTTCGCCCTGGGACTGGTAGGGCCGAACGCAGAATGGAAGATTGTCGTGTGCTCAAAAAACCAAATCTGCATAGTAATCAGATGAAGACATTAGTAATAGTCGACTATAATAGTACACGACTAGAAATTTAGTCATGTCGTATGCAACACAACTACATAATTAGACGTGTTGTCTAGTAGACGACTATATATCAAGTCGTATTGTATAATAGATGACTATAAATAAAGTCGTGTTGCATAATAAATGACATTAATAAAAGACGTGTTGCATAATACACAATACTTAGAGCCTTTCGAAGACTGTAAGAACATACAAATACTACATACCTGAAGGACATATGAGGCGCCGTTTAGGTATCCACCTCCCATCCCTTTACTTCTCCCACCCACTAGTCTGCTGGTGTGGGTTATACCAGAAACCAACATCGTATGAATAGCCTCAGCCCAATTGTATGAGCTCATTCTTGGGAGGTCTTCAATATAAGGGTAGAAAGAGGGATGCACCACTCTCGTGCTATGTGGAAACAACACCGTGGAGATGAGGAGGCAGATGATCATCCTCGCCATGTCCTCCTCTGGCATCTTCATTTCGCCCTCGCTAAGCTTCTCAATGATTTCTTCAATATGTGGAATATCCGGTTTCCTTATGGTGAAGTACTTTCTGAAGAATTCACATTCCGTTCGTCGTGGCACAAAGGGAAGGACCTCAACTCTTTCGCCCTTAGCGGGCAATCCAGTGATAAGAGCAACTTCTTGCTCTGTGAAATGTACCGTTCTCCTCTTGATATTGAAGACCTTCGCCTCCTCATCCCAATACCTAACCAAATGGTCGATGAGGTTCCGAGAAACAACTACGTCCTCACCTTCAAAGATGACAGAGAACCCAGCTTCTCTGATCAGTTGGCAACATCTTTGGTGACGCCGTAAGAGGGCCGCACACTTTTTCATCGCCCCCGGTTGACAAAACGTCTTAACCGCCAGTCGCGGATTGCATGTTTTCTTGCCTGATCGGTCCATCGGAGCCTTCCTCTTCCTGCCCCTCTGTCTTCGCTCCCGAGGTGCAACGAAGAATTCCTGATCTTCCTCCTCTTCCGATGGTATTTCCTCCATATACTCATCTTCTTTTGTATCCATCTGCAATGAGATAGGTAGAGTGGTCAGTAGAACAGTCGTGTTGGAAACACAGGCTATCATAATAGTCATATTGCATCGTACACGACTAACGCTCAAGTCGCGTTGTACATAATACGACTTTATGCTTCATCTTCAAAATTAGAAATCTTAAATTCTGAGCTTCTGGAACTAAAATAAGTAAGGATTTTTCTAACTTACCGTGGTTTAGAGGTGTTTATGTGTGTATTTCCTCGTACGCGCCTTTCTAACGCTTCCTCGCTGCAAACCGAACCTCAATCATACACTCCGCCGGTTGCTCGAAGGCGCGGGGAGCCGTAGGGGAAACTCAACTTCTTTATCCCTGAAATCCCAGGAGTTTGACGAGACAAATCGCCGCCCAAACCGCACTCTCCGTCAGTCGTGTCGTCGAAATCCAACAGGGAGCGCCGGAGAAATCGAGTAGGGGGGACATTAAATCGGATCTTCAAAAACCTTGGTGCAGCTGGAAATCGTCGGAGGACTCGCCGGCGGCGTCGCGTCTGGAAATCGCCGGAGAAATCGCCGGAAACCTTCTTTTTTTTCGTGTCGTATCCAACACGCCCAGTAATAACACGAAAAATATACAAGAGGGGCATTTTTGGTACTCCAAGGCTATATTCCAGGGGATATGAGATAAAACGGGAAAAACCAAGTGATATGGAAAAACCAAACCTGGCGCCAGGTAATATGTAAAAAGCCCAGGGCCAAATGTTCTTTCAATTCCTTAAGCAAAACTCACTGACCCCATTCAATCCTAGGTTGTGTTTTTTTAACCCACCACTCCCTTTCTTCTTCGAGCTGGTGTAAGGAAATTTGTAAATTGGGGAAATTATATAAAAAAAATTATATAAAAAAAATTTCCAAAATAACACACTATAGCAAATATTTCCCAAAATGGTGCTATGAGAAGCCACGCAGGCACCCGCATGGTGTGGGCGCTTGTGTGGCTTTTTTTTAAAACTAAACCAAAAGTCGACGCCTCTTGGGTTAACCGACGCCTTTTTCGAGAACCGACACCTTCCGGTGCCTTCATCATTTTTGTCCCATTTTAAACAGGTCACTACTTCAACGATGCATATTTCTCTTATTTTAATCCGTTTTCACCCATTTTTTTTCATAAAGATATCACAAAGATGTTGAGCCATCACATACCATTTATCGTAGTTTTTATAGTATTTTTTTTATAAATAGCATACGATGGATCAACATATTTGTGATATCATGATAACTAGAAAGAGCACTAAAAATAAGGAAGAATGAAAAAAAAATTGGCAAAAACGGATTAGAAATAAGAAAGATATGCATCGTTGAAGTTATCGCCCTTTAAAATGGGACAGATTTGTTTTAGTGGGACAAATTTCAACGATGAATATCTCTCATTGTTAATCCATTTTTGTCAAAAAAAATTTCATTCTTCTTTATTTTTAGTGCTCTTTCTAGTTATCATGATATCACATAGATGTTGATCCATCGCATGCTATTTATAAAAAAAAATACTATAAAAACTACGATAAATGGTATGTGATGGCTCAACATCTTTATGATATCATAATGATCAATAAAAATAAGGAAGAATAAAAAAAAATGGGTAAAAACGGATTAAAAATGAGAGAGATATGCATCGTTGAAGTAGCGGCCTGTTTAAAATGGGACGAAAATGATGAAGGCCCCGAAAGGCGTCGGTTCCTTTCTCCTTAACCTAACCCGAACCCGAGAGGCATCGTTTCAGTTTAGTTTTTTTTTAAAAAAAAGCCACGCAAGCGCCCGCGTGGCGTGCATGGCTTGTCATAGTACCATTTCGGAAAATATTTGCAATAGTTTGTCATTTTGGAAAAAAAAAAATTTATGATTTTTTATATAATTTCCCTGTGTAAATTCCATCATTATGCTCCAACTTCTCGGCTTCATGCCAAATGCGACTCACCACTGAAAATTTGGTGGTAGCTTCTTGAATCGATCCATGTTTCAGCTTCCCCTCATTACTTTGCTCCAGCAAAAACCAGAACAACGTAAGTGAACTTTCATTGATCAGGTCTGGCTGCTTCTATAGCCTAACTTATAACTCTGAATAGAAGCCATTCCCAATCCATTTGCTGAAATCAGTTCAGTAAAATCTACAACAGGACCCATCTCCATCTTATCCTAACAATTCTAAATCGACAATATCAGAATCGCAATTTACTAGCAAAATGCCTTAAAATTTTCTCTCTAGCAAATAAGGGAGTACCAGTAATTACTTCTAACATGATCAATCAGATACACAAGCAAAGAGATGAGAGAAAAAGCAAAAAGATGTGCCAGAATAACTCCCAAAAGCTTTTCCAGCTTATGGCGCCAACACACAACTGAAGCATCATTTTACATGATTTGGATCCATATTCAACTTTTTTAAGAGACAAATTTTTAGTTGTGACTAGTTTAATACTGTTATTTTAGGTAGATCTTGTTGACGTTACATGCGATTTCATCCTGTTGACATCATATGTCGATGTTAGATGAGAGTTTAAACATTTCTAGCTCACACTGAGATCAGTAAGAACTCAGCCCTTTGCAGTCAGACTCATAATTCAAAACATATAACACAAGCATAATAAGGAGATAAAAATATTATTATGACTTCATTTTCTCTTGTAAGCTGTATGTCATTTCATATCCCAGCACATTTAACTCCTGAATAATAACACGTTCAAAAGAATTTACTGAAGCAAACCAATCTTTATAACAAACATGAAACTTCTCCAAGACAACCCTCATTTTTCAACAATTTTACATCAGCACCCCAAAACTAATTTTGAATTGCATTTACATTGGACATAAAGGGGTGGAAGAAGCGAAGCTCGGATAAAGTGGAGCCTAGGATCAAGTGGTGGAACTTGAAAGGTGAAGTGTTCAACACTTTTGTGGAAAGGTTGAGGATGGAAGGGGATTGGAACTTAAATGAGGAGCCAACAATGATGTGGGTAAGCATGGCTAATTGTATTAAAAAAGTGGAAAAAGAAGTACTTAGTGAAGTGAGGAGGAGAAGGGACGTTAAGAAAGAAATATGGTGGTGGTGTGAGGAAGTTCAAAGAGTCATAAAGGAAAAGAAGTGTTTCTTTAAGGAGTGGCAGAAATGCAAAAATCAAGAGAATTGAGAGAGATATATTAAAGGAAAGAGAGGCTAAAAAGATACTGAGTGAAGCTAAATTTAGGGCGTTTGATGACTTATATAATAGGCTAGGGATGAAGGAGGGGAAGAGGAACATTTATAAGAGAGCTAAGTTAAAGGATATGAGGAGTAGGGACTTAGAGCAAGTTAAGTGTATTAAAAGTGAAGATCAAAGGGTTTTAGTGAAAGATGAGGAAATTAGGGAGAAAGATGAAAAAATTAGGGAGAGATGGCGTGAGTATTTTGAGCTTTTATTGAATGAAAAGTGTAGTAGTGGGATAGATTTTGAGTCTAGTCCTGTTGAAGAGAGAACTTATTTTAGGAGATTCTCTATAGATGAAGTAGGAGTTGAATTAAGGAAGATGAAGAAAAACAAAGCTGATGGAATTCCTATTGAAGTGTGGAAGGCACTAGGAGGTGTTGGCTTAACTTAGTTAACTAGTTTGTTTAACAAGATTTGAAAGTCTAAGAGGATGCCAGAGGAGTGAAGGAGAAGTACCCTCATACCCTTGTATAAAAATAAAAGGGATATCCAAAGCTATACAAACTATAAAGGTATAAAAGTTATCGGACATACTATGAAATTATGGAAGAGAGTATTGAAAGGACGTTTGCGAAAAGTAACTAAAGTGTCAGAGAATCAATTTGGTTTCATGCCGGAGAGGTCAACAACAGAAGCTATATTTTTATTACGGCAGTTAATAGAGAGGTACATGGACAGAAAACAAAACCTTTATATGACCTTCATAGATTTGGAAAAAACCTACGATAGAGTGCAGAGAGCAAGGTTTTAAAAACCGGACCGGTGACCGACGCGAAATTTTTGCCGGGTAGGTCCAACCGGGTTCAACCGAGGGTCAACCCGGGTTGACCCGGTGCTGACGTCATCCTTAAAAAAAAAAGAAGCGGGCGGTCGGAGGGGGAGGGGGGAGCCGCCCTCCGGAGGGCCCCCCCCCCGCCCCGCTGGGGCTCTGCCTCGAGAGAGAGCCCGGCGGGGGGCTCTGGTCTCAAGATGAGGCGGGGCAAGGCTGCCCTACCTCGAGCCAGAGCCTCGCCGGAGGCTCTGGTTCATCTCGAGCAGAGCCCCCACCGGGCCTCTGCCTCGAGACGAGGCGGGGCGGGGCGGCGCCGCCTCGAACCAGAGTCCCCGTCGGGGGCTCTGGTCTCGAGATGAGGCGGGGCAGGGCTGCCCTGCCTCGAGCCAGAGCCTCGCCGGAGGCTCTGGTTCATCTCACCGGGGCTCTGCCTCGAACCAGAGCCCCCGGTGAGATGAGGCGGGGAAGCCCTGCCTCGAGGCAGGGCCCCGACGAGATGAACCAGAGCCCCGCCGGGGGTTCTTGTTCATCTCGAGGTCTCTGCCTCGAGACGAGGCGGGGCAGGGCTCTGCCTGCCCCGCCTCGTCTCGAGGCAGAGAGGAGGGGGCCCCCTCCGACGGCGACAAGAAGGAGCCCCCCACCCCCTCCGATCGGGGAGGGGAAGAGAGAGGCCGCCGGAAGGGGAGGAGAATGGGGGGATGAAACCTGGACCGGACCGGCCGGCCGGGTTTCCGGTTCGACCGGCCGAGTCAATACGACCCGGCCGACTCGGACCGAAAATAGGTCCGGCTCCGGTCGGACCGGACAGTCCGGTCCGGTTTTTAAAACCATGGCCAAGAGAGCTTATTTGGGGTGTTTTGAAGAAGAAATGTGTAATAAGATGTTACATAGATATCATAAAGGATATGTATGAGAGGGTTGTGACTAGTGTGCGGACTATTGGGGGGGAAACTAAGGAGTTTTCGGTTACGGTAGGCCTTCATCAAGGGTCATCCTTAAGTCCTTATCTTTTCGCTTTAGTTATGGATGAGTTAATTAGTCATTTGCAAGATAATGTACCTTGGTGTATGCTTTTTGTAGATGATGTAGTTTTAATTGATGAGAGTAAAGTAAGTTTGAATGAGAAACTGGAATTGTGGAGGGAAGTTCTAGAATCAAAAGGTTTTAAAATTAGTAAGACTAAGACAGAGTGTGTGGAATTTATTTTTAAGGAAGGTAGAACTATAGATAGAGCTTTAGTTGAAATAGATGAGCAAGAAGTGCCAAGGTATGATCAATTCCGTTACTTAGGATCTATTATCCATAAAGAATAGGATATTGATAGTGATGTGGTACGTAGGATTAATGCGGGGTGGGTAAAGTGGAGGGCAGCCTCGGGAGTGTTGTGTGATAGGCGTGTTCCGAAAAGGCTTAAAGGCAAGTTCTATAGGACAGCCATTAGGCCTACAATACTATATGGAGCAGAGTGTTGGGCACTAAAGAGGAGTCATATAGATAAATTGAATGTAGCCGAAATGAGAATGTTAAGGTGGATGAGTGGGATAACTAGGAGAGATAAGATTAGAAATGAATATATTTGGGAGAGCCTAGGAGTAGCTCCTTTAGGGGAGAAGCTTAGGGAATGTAGGTTGCGTTGGTATGGGCATGTGCAAAGAAGACCATTAGATGCCCCTGTGGGAAGATTAGAAGGGATACATGTAAACGATGCTAAAAGAGGGAGAGGGAGACCTAAAAGAACTTGGATGGAGTTAATAAAAAAGATTTAACTTTACTATCTCTTACAAAAGAGGTAGCCCAAAACAGGCTTGAATGGAGGAGTAAGATCCGTGTCGCCGACCCCAAATAGTTGGGAAAATACGCTATTTGATTATGATTATGATTTACATCGGACATAACTTGTTTCATTGAAACGATTTATACAGAGTTTAAGAACTACAAAATTGAGTGTGCAAGAAGCTCAGGCCATTCATTTAGGAAGAGCAGAGTTTGAGAACTTCAAAGTCTTTAAATTTTGGATATTATAAATTAAACAAAATAACCTTCTGGAAAGACAAGAATTTCTAAAGTACGCATATTCTAAATAATATGGCGAACATGAGGTTATGCAATAACAGTATTTGGATAAATTTTTTTCACTTCTTAGAAACACTGAACAATACAAAGGACAGCATGTACTTCCGTCCACTTCCTCGCCGGTGTAAAGTGAAACTACTATTACATGAAATGCCAAGTCATGCATAAGGAAACCATGAATGAAGTAACAATTCTCAAGACCTAATATTTCTTGGAAAATATCTCAGCATTTTTGCATAAACAGTAGTAATTGCAGAGAAACCTCATATAGTGACATCTGAGAAGCCAACAATATTATCAAGCTCCCCAAGGCGAGGTTCCACTGGTGCCTTTGCAAGAGCTGAGTCTTGAAACTCTGATGAACTCCATAGAAGGCCAAGGCAGCATCAACTTCGGGGATCAAAGCAGCACTAGCAATGGACAAGACACCACCCATGCAATATCTTGTTACACCAACCTAGAAAGGAAAAAACGTACGTGGTTAAGAAAACAGGAAAAAGGCCACACGGTTTAGAAAGCAGGAAAATCAACAGAAAATACTCAAACTAACTACATAGTGTCCTCCATCAAAGTTACCATACCACAAATAGAGCTTAACTAAATGCCCTAGGGAATGCTTGTCTAATCTTGTGTGGCTCTCCCTCCGACCAACATCAATTATCTAGATTCAGAATCCAAACTGAACTAAAAATAGTTCAATTTTTATTTCCAATCCATACAATTAAATATGGGACATGGGGAGTCTTAGACATGGGAACATTCGACAGAGAAGTTGCAGAATTTTGAAGCAATTACAAATAGCATTAATCCAATGATATCTTAATTTAAAGAAATCGCACATAATCATATCAAGACCTGTTAGAAACACACTTCTTCAATGAAGGAAAGTTCATGCTAGGCAATCTATTAGGTGAAAAATCCTAGGTAGAGTCGGGTAGGAATGACAGTGTACTTATATTTGTAACCTTTCAAAACTAGCCCTACCGAGCCCATCCTGCTCAGAACTGCAACACTAAATTAATATGGGGATCTCAAATCCGAATAGGAGAGATAAACATGAGAAGATATGATGAGGCAGTATTCAGAGCAACCACAAAATATTGTCTCCCTATTCTATCATTCTAAAAGTGAAGCAGTTTGTATATAAAAAGAAAGTGAAGCAGTTTGTATACAAAAAGAAAGTGAAGAGTATATGCTAAATTGCAGTTGATTACTTGAAAATAAACACCAATAGCTATTTTAACTCCGAATTTAGTACCACATTATAACAATATACTAGAGAGAATGTGTAAAGGTTCTCGGTGAACAAGAAAATCCTATTCAAATAATAAGATGTCACTTTTTCATAGCACTGAATTACTATAGACCAATAATTTAACTGTCCAAGCACGGGCGCTTGCAGATTGGATCCTCCTTGGGAGAAAACGAAATCTTCAATCCCACTGACCTTCCCATCGAGGTCCAAATAGAGTGCAGCCGTTTTCCTGTAAAGCAAAAGCTGCCAGAAAATGTTTGTCATACAACACTGGTTTTGCAAACCCATGAGATGCAAAAAGTGAAAAGAAAAACAAGGAGATCATTTTAGTTTGTTTCAGATTCTCTTCAACTATTAACACGGAAATATCATACAACTCGAGCAGTTGCAACTGGCACTATGAAATTACAAGAACAGTCCATATTCGACTAACGAAGTTGCAAAGATGGATAAGTAAGAAGAGCAAAGAAACCACAATAAACAAATAACCACCACTGAAGTTCAAGGAAGTGGTATGATTATCGAGAAGAATATAGGCAATAAAAGGATGCGTGTTGACAGAATGCAGAATGCACAAATATATGAGTCTTTAATGAAATGCAAGTAGCTTATACAACCAAGAACATATGAACACAACAAAAGATTCACCATTGCATTTCTACACCGTATAAAAATGAACGCTCAGCTACATAACAGTTTCCAGTATAGACTTTAAATCCACAAAAATCTAGTTATCCAACCATCCAAATGCACAAATAAGTAGTTCTACCATTAAAATTGTAATCCAAATATTTAAAGTAGTCAAGAATCTGAAATTAAATTTAATTAACAGTTCGAAACAAAATCAGAACAAGTAACAACAAATTCAAAGCTTCACCCAGCATTTCACATATCGGAATATAATTTCAGTTTTGCATCCACGATTCATAAACCAAGACTAAGATTCACAAAGAGTAGATAAACAGACGGGGAAAAAGCAGAAAACCCCAAATCCTCGTAGAAAAGATCTAGAGAGAGAGAGAGAAAAATTTCCTCTCTTGAGCTTCTTGATGCGCTGGGATTGGATTAATAATACTAAACACTTCAAACTACTAATATACATTAAGAATAGAGAACTACATTGCTAAGATGCAAAAAGCATTTCAATCAGACCTCAATGTATAGTTTCATTATTTTCTTCAATCACCCACTAATGAACTTTCATAAATATTGAAAACGGAATCCGAAACAGCAATTACCCAGTAAGTACAAGGCAACACAGGACAGAGCTCAGCTCTAGCCTGCAAACATCTCCACATTCACATACAATTGAATACACCCTTCACATCACTTGTATGCGATTCCTACAGACCATATGACCTGACTAAAGTCTACAGTACAAGTGAAAACATTGTTCTTAGTGCAGAACAGATGGGAAAAGGATCTTCAATTTGAACGATGGAAACGAAAGTCATGCATGCAGCAATCAGTTAGTACTTCGTACTCAGCTTTTTTTTTTGTTTGACAAAAAAAAACCCTGAAACATGCAGGATCAGATGGTCTCTCTCTTTCATCTTCCACGAGGATTAACCAGTTGTGAGAACACAGCACTGGTGGCTGCATCTTCAGCATCATCATCAGTGCCCGAATGGACTCCACCATCAATCATGCTAACACTGTTTTCAAAAGCTTCAAAAGGCGCTAATGGGATGCCAGGGATATGATTTGTGCTATTTTCATCAGGGTGAATAAGTGCACAAGTTTCCTCGAGCTGGAGTGCATATTCAAGGTTCCATAATACATCTCCCATGGTGGGCCTATCAACACCTTGGTCGGCCAGGCATTTCTCAGCTGTTTCACCAAACTTCCTGAGAGATGCTGGATTGACCTTACCCACCAGGGCAGGGTCCATTATCTGATCGAGCATTCCCTTCTTCTGCCATGCCATTGCCCACTCAGCAATGTTCACCTGTTCTCTTGGGAGCACAGGATTCAGAGCCGGCCGACTGCAGAGCACTTCCATAAGAACCACTCCAAATGAATAAACGTCTGATTTTTCAGTCAACTGTTGCCTTCTAAAGTACTCAGGATCAAGATAACCGAAACTTCCTTTAACAGCAGTACTCACATGGGTTTGATCTAGGGAAGGGCCCGTCTTTGAGAGGCCAAAATCTGCAACTTTTGCCACAAAATTCTCATCCAACAGAATGTTGGTGGTCTTGACATCTCGATGAATTATACTTTGGGCAGCCCCTGTGTGAAGATAATGCAACCCTCTAGCAGCTCCTATGCAAATTTCCAGCCTTTGCTTCCAAGAAAGAGATGGGAGATCTGTTCCATATAGGTGACTTCTCAATGGTCCATTTGCCATGTACTCATAAACTAGAATCATTTCAGACCGTTCGTCACAGTAGCCAATCAGAGAGACAAGATGGCGATGGCGTAGCTTTGATAACATCTCTATCTCAGTGTGGAATTCAGCCAGGCCTTGTTCGGACCTCGGGTTGCCTCTCTTGACTGCAACCTTGGTGCCGTCTTCAAGTGTTCCCTTGTACACCTTACCAAACCCACCAACACCAAGAAGCAAGATTTCGTCGAACTTGTTTGTGGCATCCATGATCTCTTGAAAAGTGAAGACCCGCCCTAGACTTGAAGAGGCCAAAGAGATGCAACTAGCTGTCCCACTCTTTAAGGAAATGGTAGAACCTTTAGTAATGGTATGTGAATTTCCATGGAGGGGCAACGGAAGCCAAGGGTGAGCATTAGGCCTCCTCCTACTAACCTTGGACCGGCGGACCATGAAACAGCAGTAGAAGAAACCGATCAATCCCACAACGGCCAGAACTCCCACAACTGAGCCAATTATCACTCCCATCTTGCTCTTCTTAGAGCGGGCAACTGGGAGGAGCTCATCAACTGAAATGGAACCATCCAGGCTTTTAACCTCGTTGCTGATCTTCATGATCTCTAACCCATTGAGAATGGCATTAGTAACATCAGCCAACAAATCGGGTCCCACACTGACTGACATATTGGTTAACCCAACCTCGGATGTGTTGGAGATAAAATCCTTGAAGTATGGAACAGATAGATCACCAGTTTTGGCGGAGAGATCAAAACTAGCAAGCGCAAGATCGGAATTGATATACACATTGAAGACAAGGTTGTTAAGGGCATCACTGACAATATCGCAGAAGTGGAGTCGGACAAAGTAGCTGAAGTTTGGGTCAACAGTAAAAACCCATGTTATGTTGAAGCTTACATTTGTGACATTCGGATTCTCCATCGTCTCAGCGGTAGCATAAACCCAATTAGGTGCAATCTCAGGGGTCACAAGGCTGGGATATTTTATACTGCCGGGATCAACGGCTACTTTGGCGGCGGAGCTGTTCACGTGGAGGTACTTGTTATCAGTTTCCCAAGTTCTTCCAAGTGTGTCATTCTGGGGAGTAAGCAAGGGCCCCCCCATGTTCAACCGAAAGGCTGTTTCAAGGGCGAATTCGGGAAGACCAGCAAAAGGCGAATTGGACGAGACGACGATTGCCTGGTCAGGAATCAGATCGTCTGGAACGGAGACAACTTCAATTCCATTGACGAATGTGACCGAGTTATTTGTGGGGATAAAATAGAGTTTTAGGGAATTGGAGGTGACATTGATGAGATATTCCTTGGAGATGTAGGCATTCTTTTGGTTCCTGAAGGAGAAGTTGTGGAGGAGGACAAAATCATCGGTGACGACGGTGACGGGTGCCGCGGTGAGGTCATGATTGGGCGCGGGAAGAGGGTGGAAGTAGAGACGGACCCAGTGCCGACCCTTTTGCTGGATATTGAACTCATAGGTGGTGAGCGAGGAGAAAAGGCGGAGGGACTGATAAATTGGAGAGGGGAAAGCAGGAGGAGGAGTAGAGGTGGAGACGAGGATCTGGCCCTCACTCTCAGACCTTATTAGAGAAGAATGGCTTGAATCAGGGAGATAGGTCAGACCTGCAAAGGTGACGTTTTGGGATGCCCCGCAAGAAATCAAGTAGTTGTCAGGAGGGGTAAACGCCGCAGCCGCAGCATTTGAGGCATCATATACCAGCACATCATGAGTAAGGAGGAAGAAGAAGAAGACGGTGGAGATGAAAGAAGGCCAACTCCGCTGCTTCCAGGGTACCAATACCATGACCATACCTGCTTGCCAATACCAGCGAAGCCGGCAAAAATGCGACAAATCTGCCCCTGACTGCTACCAACCAAAATCCACCCGCAAAGCTGTTCTTCCTAGAGTCGCTTGCCCCCCCAAAACCTAGAACCAAATCCTAAGTTAAGCTCGAACAGCAGCGTTTCCCCTGTGTTTCCAAGGATCCAGATCAGGAAGATGGAAAAACAGCTCTAATGTTGTTGATTAGCACGATAGATAGATTTTGGAGAACAAATATGAGATACAGGAATGAAGAATGAAGAGAAGGAGACAAGTGTGGCCGTTGTGGAGGGGAGGATGATCTTACCTTTGCACGGCCGAAGCTCCCAGTCCAGGACTGCCTGCCTACCTTCTTCACAGGAGGATCAAAACGAAATTGACTCAGAGACTTCAGATGTGGAGGATGTGGGTGTCCCGTTAAAAGATGTTTTTTTCTCTTTTGCAGACCAAATTGAAAAACCAAAACAAAACAGCTCCTTCCAGCTGTGGATCAGGCTGTCATCGACAAGTAGGCCAATTGTGTGTGAATGTGAATGTGTGTGTGAGTGTGAGACGGAAGAAAAAAAAAAGAAGATTGAAAACTCACCGAACCGATGCCCAGTTACTCCTTTGCTGGCGGGGTTAACCATTCCTGAAAGGCTTGATACGTTATGACAACGGAAACCGACCTGACTTTTCTCACACGGTGCTCTGCTCAGCTGCCACACCATCAGCTCATGTTATGTTATGCTAATCAAGCGCCATGCAAAATTCAAAACATTTTGTTCCCAAGTTGCATTCAGCATTTCCTTAGGCTTAGATTTTATATTATGAGGGAACTAGAAAACAAAAAAAAAATAGATTTTTATTACTCCATTACGAGGAAAAAGGTCACGCGACTGGGGAACCGCTCCATGTGGGTTTTGTGGACTGAGAAAGTGAGTCGGCTGGTGGGCTCCAGGACCCGGTTCCACATTGTCAGTGCGCGGTTTTTGCAGCAAAGCAGTTGCCACCTGGCACCTGCCAGTTTGTTTAGTCAAGGTCAACTGGGAAAAGCTACACGATCAGTCTCTCACCGTGTCCGTACGATTGGGCTCCGTCCGGATAGGGGTGTTCACGGACATCCGTGTCCGTTGGTCCGTTCGTGTCCGTCTGCTATTTAACGGATGGGTCTGTATGGACTACGGATATTACACGGACGATAATTTTTTGTCCATATTAGTGGGGTCTACAGACACGGACAAGTCCGTAGTTCTTGCTTAGAATACATGAAGACTAAAGATGTTCACGAACCTTAGTGCTTTTGTTTTGTGGATTAGCTTATTTACCATAAATGTCTACGGACAACCACGGATGTACACATACAAGTTTTATAACGAACAACTACAAATACGGATGGACTGGATAACACCTCCCTTGATTACGGACGGACGGTTGTCCGTGTCCATCCGTGTCTGTGAACACCCCTACATCCGGACGAAGTCTTCCACATTTCCACTCACACCGTCTCCGGTCTCCGTCTATTAAAAGTTGGACTAAGGACTCCTGCAGGTCATCCGGCGATGATCACGCACAATAACCGTGCATCTTTGGTTACTTCAAACAAGAATGGCCGGACTAAAAAGTATGGATATGAATACAACAATACAATACGATATAGACACGGGGACACGATATTTTTCCGAAAAGTAGGATACGATACGGCTAATAAAAATATTTATATAATTTTTAAATATATTTTTTGCTATTATAGCACCACATTTTTATTTTTAAATCTTGTAAATATTACAGCTACAAACTTGTGATTGAAAAATAATTTTTTATTCATAATTTTTACAAGGAATAATTATAAGGGATGAATGAACAAGATATTTAAGTGAAAATCAACTCTAAAAGTCAACAATCTTAAATAGCTCACTCAAAAATATTAAACTATTTCAAATATGCGGTAAAATGATTATAGTCCTTTTTATAAAAAGCTCAAATTCTCAAATAAAATATTTTAAAAAATTATGATATCATTATTTTAGGTTGGAACATAATAAAAAAATTTATACCTTATTTGAGTATGGTTGGTAATAACAACTCTTGTAGTAGAAGTGGTTGGAGTACACGTATTTGTATATTCGAAATTTTTTTAAAAAAAATTGAATCCGTGTCGGAAATGTATCTACCACGTATCCGACACATATCCAGCCGTGTCGGAAAGATGTTTGTTTTTTTTCGAATACTTGCATGGATATGGAGGCAACCATGTTGCTGTCGTATCTGTATCGAACACGGATACGACAGTCATAGGTAAAGGACTACTGTATTATAAGGATCAAAGGCAGCATCAACAACTGTTAATAGTCACTTTGTGGGTGAAAGATAAAATAGCCGCGTTCTTTTAGTGTCGCCGTTCGATGAAAGCTTCAACATACTGCTAACAATTTGGCACCTAAATAAAAGTGAGGCGACGCCGGCTATTCCAATTGCTTAGTGTACGCGAGTGAAGGGAGAAATTTCATAGGTACGCTTACGCGTATGCATATGTCGTACAGAACGGCAGTTGGTGCATGACATATCCGTACGTACTAGCGTAGCATATTATTTATCGTGCTAAGTGGCTCCATCTCTCATTTCTAAAGCCCCAAACTTACGCGCCAATCCATTGCAGGGAGAAAGCTGTTGGTGGGGAGATGGGATTTGCTGGTGACGCTTCACTAGCCATCGATTATACGAAATTGACAGCGCGGATATAATGTGTGCTCAGTCAAAACCACGTTTTTTGACCGAGTGCACACATTTTCTGTGTGCGCCGTCGATTTCGTATGATCGACGGTCGGTAAAACTTCACCGGCAGATCCGGACTCGTTGGTGGGGGGTTTCTGCTCTCGTCGGTCGTTACCGGTGGTGGGAATTGCTTGCTACATTTTCCTAAAAAAACTTAAATAAGTTAATTCACCGTTCACATGAGAAGAAGCAACTTATTTTAACTGGACACTGATTTTAGAAACCAGGGTGTCTCATAAGCTCGAGCTGTTAAGGAACAGCCCAACAACGTAGACCAAGCCTAGATTGGCCCTGACAGACAAATGCAAACAGATTATCCCACATGCCTTACACAAGCAAGCACGATTTCACGCATGCAGGTGCTTGCACACGCAGAACACATGCAGGAGAATGGGCAGGGGTTGAAACCAAGATTTCTTCTTAGTTAAACAGGGTGTGTTTGGTTAGTGGGAAAAGAAAAGAAAAGAAATAAAAAGTTAAAATATTTTCTATTTTGGCCGTTCGGTTAGCAGGAAAATAAATGATGGGTCACCGGAAAATCCCTTGATGGGGAGAATGAAAAAGCGAGAAAAATACAGAGCTCCCTCTCGTCATTCCCGTCCCTCACCTTCTCCATGCACGTCAGCACCTCCGTCTGGCCCTGCTCCCTCGTCCTCTCCAAGTTCGTCGATCGCTGGTCTTCTCCCTCCTCCTCCTCTCTCAACCCCTACTCCCAGCTCCTCCGCTTCCCCGGCAAGCGCGGCGTCAAGCTCGGCTCCGGCTGCGGCCCTGCCGGCATGGCACTCCACCTCCTTAGCCTCGACATGCTCCTCACCGACATCTCCCCCGTCATGCCGGCCCTCAAGCGCAACCGGCCCAACCTCCTCGGCCGCCCCCTCCCCAAGACTGTCGTCATGTACTGGCAAAACAACAAACAGTTGGAGGCCCTGAAGCCGCCTTTTGATTTCATCGTCGCCGCGGACGTCGTCTACATCGAGGAGTCAGTGGCGCCGCTTGTATTCTTAGAAGCTGCACAACCCAGCATACGCCCTTCAATGTCTTTATCTACAATGCTTTGGTCGACATGCATGCGAAATGCGGCGACATGAAGTCAACTTCAGTATTGTTTGAGGAAATGCTTGAAAGAGACAGAATTTCATGGAACTCGATGGTGACTAGTTTTTGCTCAGAATGGTGATGCCAGACATTCACTTGCATACTTTGAGGGAATGATTGAGGCTGGTGTTTCACCTAATCATGTCACATTTCTTAGTGTTTTATCGGGATGTAACCATGCTGGTCCAGTTTTAGTTGAAATCAATGCAGAAGGAGTATGGTGTTCGTCCAAGTTCCGAACATTATGCAATCTTAATTGATGCACTTGGGAGGAAGAATAGGCTTGAAGAAGCAATAGCTTTGATAGAGCAAGCAGATTACAATATTGATAAGGTTGGATGGTCGTTTCAGATATGCATGCAGTCCGAGCATTGCTCAGTTTTCTTTTCTCTCTATCCAAACACACCACAGAAAAAAAAAGAGGAAAAGACCATTTCTTTTCTTTTCTTATCTTTTATTTTCTTAAAATTATAATTTTTCTTTATCTTTCTTTTTCCCACTAACCAAACAGACCCTTAAGGTAGTTCTTTGTCCAAAGAAGATTGGAGAGGGTAGCTTGCTTTGGTACGGGGATATACAAAAAAGAGCAGTTCTGGTTGAAGAGGCCAAAAGACGGATGTCATGAGGACATGGGTGAGGTTAATAAGTAAGGATATGGTTAAAAGAGCTTGGAAGAAATAGATAGAATGAATGTTTAAAATCCGTGTTGCTACTCAAAAATGTTGGGGGACATTGTGCTCTTGATTATGATGTATAAACATGTTCAGAGCGGTTTGGAACCTTGTCATTTGTGAAATTACTTGATGGAAATGGTTTGCATACTCTCTGTAGTTGGTTCATATTGCTTTGCAAGTTGAAGGTGCTCCTTTGAAGTGGACTGATTATCAGGTTGGCAAAGACTAGACATATTATCAGGTTGGTTGAGAATATAGGTGATGCTTTAAGGGATGAGAGTCTGGAGATATTGTCAGATCCTTCATGCTTCATCAGGGTTTAGTGATAGTTGTTCCATATTCATACAATTAGCGATTTACGGGAGCATCCAGTTGGAAAAGAAGACGTTCCAGTGAAGCTCCTTTCATCACCGCGGTTCAAATCACCGCCGACGCTGTCCAACCTGGAAAAAAATAAAATTTCATGCCAGAAAATAACAAAATCAATGGGAAAGACGAGAAAAAAATCTATGATGAAGGGTTTTTGATGTAAGAGCAGCGCCCGCCCAACTACAAAAATTGAGATATGCATGTAAAGAAACATATATAAAGGCCACCCATTAGTGCTCGACCGCTTTTGGACATCAAATAAGAGGATAAAAATGAGCAAAAACGTGAAATACTCGTTGGCGAGCGACACGTTCAATTTATACATCTTTATGTGATCCTAGTGAAATGGAAGAGGAAGAAAAATAAGGATGAAAGCAAAAAAAAGGGCTAAAACTGTCACACCTCAAATTCCATAACCCCAATATGCGCGGAAGCGATAATCCAATTAAGGTTATAAGGGTAGGAATCTGGGACGGACCGAATACTCGAATCATCACATACCCAATTACATGCTTGGGTCATACTGGATTGATAAGACTTAAACCATATCCATGCACATGATATAGAATAACAAAAGAAGTCTAATTTAATTATTACATTATTCGACAAGTCTCCACAACTAAAAAGAAATAAAATGGCACACATGCCGCAAGTCCACAATCATCAATATAAACAATAAATTAAAGTAACTCGTCTTTTGACTTCAGCGCCCAACATCACCAAAAGTAAAAGCCGATCACTTCCATTCCATCTTAATCCCTGCATCAGAGGATGCATGAGTATTCTATAGGAAATACCCAGTAGGATACAAGAAAACCCACAATGGAATAATAATTTAAAAGCCAAAAGATTTAAAGATTGAAGACAAGTACAAATAGACTCAGGATCAGCAATTATGCAGTTCGCTTATCAGGAAACCAAACATCATCCGAGACTCTCAAAGGTCAAGGAAGGAAAAAATCAATATATAAGAATCCAAACTTATAGAGAGTAAGGAGATGTCACAAGAGTATCTGCTCCAAACATCAAAAGTTGGATATAACAATTTCTGCTCTCAGCTTTGTCCACTTCCCCTATGGACATCAATACCAGAACATCCTAGAGGTTCTACAGAGGAACCCGGCCATGCGTCTAGGGATGCTGGCCCCATCGGTGCTTACGGGCACAATGGGCGGAGATTGTAGACCTTCCGTAATGTTATACAATCTAAAGCGCACGCGGTTGCCGTCATTGGCTGAACTACAAAGGTTCAATAAATCTGAGACCATTATGGGTCTAGCTATGGCTCGTGAGCATACTATGATTCCAACTAAAAGTTCTCATAAATGACTCTTAGCGGAGAAACAAATATTTCAACTAAGTGATACTGAATATATCTGAGCCATCTCATTAAGAGGCTTGAAACATGTCGTTCTAAATTCGACTCTTCGGAGGAGTACAAGACCATGTTTGAACAAAACTCGAATTGACTCATAAAGGAATGTTCAATATCTTGAAACAATGGAGTCTGGAAACTCAACTGAGACCCGACAAAATGACTCATCAACGAGACACCACAAGATTCGCCAAAGATCACGTTTTGCCACCTTCACCGTACCTAGCCCTAGAGTTGACAATCCCCGACACAGAAACGATTGAATGACATGCCCATAATAGTTCATATCATAGACATTAAATACAAATCAAGCAATGAGGTTTCTTGAACGAAGGATTGTTCAAGATAGAGACACAAAGGACAATTAATTCCGGACAAAAGTTCTCAGCTCTAAGACCCAAAAGTAAACTTTTATAATTACTGTTACAAAAGCCCTAGAGGTCTTATCACCTTTAATTAGTGTTTTAATTATTATTTTAATCCATAATTAATAGTAATATTACGGTTTAGGGTTTTAGAACCAAAAATAGTGTTCTGTCCCAAACAGAACAGTCCACTTCAAATGATCACCAATTTTTGTACAGAGTGAATGAACATCTAAAATTTTTATTACAGATAGCCTTGGGAGTCTAGTTTACAACCTGATAGACGGCATAATTTTTAGATTTTTGTACAATTAGTTATTATTTTCTGATTAGGGTTTGTTGGTGCAGGAATAGTCCTGGCTGAGAACAAATAACTTGAGTTATACTAATTAATTGATGTTACAACTTGATTAATTCCTTAATGATCCTTTCTAACATTGTCTTAACCTTCTTAATAACTTTTACAGAACCCAAATGGTTCTGAAATTCATTAATTTCAATCATTTTCTGCTACGATTTCACCACCCGATTAGTGATTTTCTCTACTTATTCTAAGACTCACATTATACAATTAAGCCAAGCATTCCCGGACACCACAGTGAACAGTGACGTACTAACATAATGTCAGATTCCATTCGGTGTGACAAAGAGACTCCTATAACTTTTGAGTTAATTAATTCATTATTTAGCATGATATGTACGTAGATGTACTACCCGTTTAGTGATTTCATCTCTAAGCATCATTAGACACAACCAACCCAATTATGCCAAGCATTTTCGGACAATATAAGCACTGAAGTGCCCTGACATAATTCAAAGTTTCCACCTTTATTCATCAGAGAACAAGGGATAATGAATCACGAACCTCTTAAGCATAGAATAGGCGAATAAAATACCGAATTACCAATTGAGCACAAGCAATACATGGATTGACATAAGAACTCGTAAAGTAGCCAACTTTTGTTGGACAACACAGAGAAGTGACACTCAAGTAAGACACGAACAAGGAATATTGATGAAAACATGTGGGGATGTCATCTAAGGGTCGGCAAGAAGAAATCAAGGGTATACACTTACCCGTATATGATATTACATATAACTCAAAACATGTATAACATACCACTTGAAGCAAGCATTACTCATTGTATGAAACGGAAATTCATAGCATAGAACTTGAACGTAAGGTAAGCTATATGATCAGCAATAACACAATTCATGATCATAAAAATCAGAGAAGGAAATAGTGGTAAAAGATTATCCTACTTGTTTTGAAGAACCGGACTTCGACGTGCAAGTATGCTACCGATCGCGCCACACCAAGACCTCATCGATTCTTCACACCACGACCCCCCACAAGGCAAGACTTGCTGCTGGTTGAGAAGGGAAGGGAGAGGAGAGGACGAAATGGAGGAAACTCACCACACAAGGGTGCAAGGCTGCCGGTTTAAAAGAAATGGTCGGCCCCTCCCATGCGATCTTTAAATAGGTGATGCCTCTCAATCTCCACCACTCATCATCCCATCATCCAATGGCCATAAATTGACCACCAAAGGAGGGAGTGAGGCAATTAGGGACGTGATCCCATCATCCCAATCAGTTACACTCTATAGTTAGTAAGTATCTAAACCGAATCAATTTGGTTAGAGGTGAAACAAACTCAAAATTCAAAATCTTTCCCAAAATATTCCAAGACAAAAGGGCGTCCTCCATGTATATGGATAGGCCCCTTATTCCTTCTTAATCATGCCCATAAATTCTCCCTTAATTAAGCTCAATTAACTCCCCTTTTAAATAGATTGTCAATTAGCTAAGAATTAGGGTTTTCAAATTTGAAATAATTACCAAGATTAAATCCGTTGATTAGGGCTAATTAGGTAAGACACGTCCTCCAAAGATCCCCCAAAATCAGCCCAAGAGGTTCCCCAATGGATTTGCCTCGAAAAACTCGAAATTAACGGCGATCGATCGGTCCGTATACGCGATCGATCGTCCTGCGATCGATGCCTTACAAAAGCGATCGATCGCCTCCCGATCGATGCCATACAAAAACGATCGATCGGTCTGACGGAAAAGCTTTAAATTTTTCAATTTTAAAGAGTTTTTCTTGAATTCAAAATTACTCCATTTTGGCAATAAAATTCCACTTTATCATTATAAAATTTACGGTCGCTACAAAAACGGATAAAAAATGAGCAAGTTATGATATTTTGAAGATTGCTGTAAAATTGTGTGTCCGAATACACGACCCTATTTGAGGTCGTGTCTTGGTATCCTGCTTAATTTGGTCGATCGATTAAGCAATTCATCACGCATTACAAAAAATCAGTCGACATATCAATTCACACAACATGACCAAAAATCCAATTAGACAGTGAAACTTTCCTATTTTAGACCAGTTTCTTAAAATAGCAGTTTTAGTAAACATATCGATTTTCAGGTGTTACAGTGAATGAGCACACGACTTGAATTAAAGTCGTGCGTAACAATGCACGCTTTTACGATAAACTTCAAAATGTCATAACTCGCTAATTTTTTATCCATTTTTTTGCTTAGTTTTTTCATTCTTCTTTATTTTTCTTCCTCTTTATCCCCTTGAGGATAGCCCAAATTTAAAAAACACATCTACTAGTGGATATGACAAATTTTCAAAAAGGGAGCATATGATGAAGCCATTATTAATTTCTTTTATTTCTTCCTCATCTTAGATCCATCTCATAAAAGGTCACTCCTCTTTTTAAATTGATCATTCCACTATATGATGTCTCAATATCTTTTGGTAATCCTAATGAAATAGAAGAGAAGGAAAAATAAGGAATAACGCAAAAAAATGGGCGAAAATCATGAGCACGCGACTTGAATTAGAGTCGTGCGTAACAATGCACGCTTTTACGATAAATTTCAAAATGTCATAACTCACTCATTTTTTATCTGTTTTTGCCCATTTTTTAATTTTATTTATTTTTCATCATCTTTGTCCTCACGAGGATATCCTAAATTATTTACATAACTTTTAGTTGGGTTGACGAATAAAAAAATAGTACTTACCAATCGCCGACGAGTATTTTATGCTTTTACCCATTTTTATCCTCTTATTTGATGGTCACCAATGGTTCAAGCATCAATAGGTCTTTTGTAGTAGGGCGGGTTCCCGCGATCAGAGTTTTTTTACAGGCGTGGGCGCCCGTCGGCTTTAGTCTGGATCATCGTGATGTTCGGAGCTTCGCCGAAAAACCTCTTCCTCCGAGTGGAATGCTACTGGAATGCCCTCATCGAATAAAAGTGAAGAATTCTATCTATTAAAATATTTTAAGGCTAAAGAGGGACATTTTAGGAAGTTCAGGTCTAATTTTCAGGTGATATGGTAAAAGGGCGAGTGGTGCCAAGTAATATGGAAAAAACTCGTTTTATTAGTGCCTCATATCATAATGGTTATAAGGGCCTCATAGTCAATGCGAAGTTGTTTTTAGTGGGCAATACAATTTTTAGTTTTTTGCTAAAACGTGGGCAATAGACGTGGACACATGCTTTTCTCAGGTAGGCAACGTTAAGGTATGGACAGAAACACTGTCTGTGTCCGTGTCAAGGCAGACATGGAAAGAGTGTCCGTTTTTGGTATGGACCTATGAGGATGGACAAACGGACGCCTTCAATGTATCTGTGTGTTCTTCCCGAATTCCATATCGGATATCGGTAAAATATCATTTGACCAAAGAGACAAAATATCGGAGATATATCTAAGATATTGTGTAAAAAATATCAGTGGTCAAAAACTAGTTTTTACCATATATTTTCACAATCTAACTTCTAAAATGAGTTATACTAATTTAGATAAAGTATAAATTTTAAAAGGGAAAAGTTTAAATGAGATCGCTCTCATATTGCTTATATGAGGCCACTTTGAATCGTAGCTGTTAGATCTTGATCTGACGGCTACAAATATCCATGATGATCTCACTCACTCCTTGATGTGACACACTCACCTACCCATTGATTTGATATCCACCCTCCGATCGGAATCTAACGGCAATAAAGATTGGCCTCATGCTCCTTATATGAGAACGATCTCATGTAAACTTATCTCATTTTAAAATATGCATATTAGGGCTGAAGGAAGCGAGGCGTATTCGCGGCTCGCGCTAAGCTTCTCAGTTCTCACGGGAAAGTTATTTTTTTAAATTTTTTTCCCCAGTTTTTTTAAAAACGTTTTTTGAAAAAACTAACGCTGACCGATATATCGCCGATATTTAAAAAACGATATTAGACATCAGGTGGGGCGCCATACCATAGAACATTCACCTTCTTCCTTGTTTTTTTGATTCGTGTACTTTTACTTCAATTTTTTTTGGGAAAGTAGTGTACTTCACTTCAAAGCCTAAATAATGGTTTGAGTTCGTTTTCAGTTGCCCAGAAAAAAAATGGTCTTCAGTTGATTACTTGATTGACTCAAATTTACGGCGCTTCTCTCTCTTGCGCGTGTATGTGTGTGTTTGTTCCTTAATTTCTCTGACAGAAGGAAGTCGAATACTCACCCAGTTATCCTAGATGGATGGAATGCCATAATCCTTGTTACTTGATCGGCATTGATTTAAAGGTACGTTCTATTCGAAGATGTGTTTTCATATCATAGGGTTACCTATCGGTTAGTTGATTGGTCTTGTGTAATTGATAAGTTGTCATCGGCATAGCTCAAGGAACTAAATGTGATGCAATATCTGAGTTCATAATAATTTGAAGCCCGTCGGTGTTTGCTCGTCACACAGTTGTGTTGTTATTTTATGGAAATTCCTTTTTTCTGGAACAGGAAGTAGTTCGGACTTTGCTTGGCTTGCATGGAGAAGTTGATTATGAAGATCTTTGATGTCTCAGTTGTGATTTTTTCAATCTACATTGCGCTCCCACTCTCTCATGGATACACCTTTGAGCAAGACGGTAGTATCTCAACTTTGGTATCGCTTCCCCACCATTCTGTCCCGAGTTTTTATCTTTTGTTAATATTCCCTTTTCCTGCAATTTACTTGTTGGAAAGCAATATCCTTTTGTCAACATATAACTTGCTGAGATCATGGGCTAGTAACTTTTCACATCAATGACAATATCGTAGTCCATAACTGCTTATTTAGTTTGCTTTCCAGTACTTTTGCTAATACTCCACTCTTTCTTATCGTTTTTATTCAATTTATATATTAGACACATGACCTGGCTTCCGTTTCAGTTTTTGCTATAAATAATCTATACACTGCATTGAGTTCGCCCTCTCTTCCTGGCTGGATTCCATCTGGAGGTGACCCTTGTATGGAGAGCTGGCAGGGGGTCTCATGTGTGAATGCAAACATAACGTCAATGTATACTTCTTTTCTTTGCGAGCAGTAGATTCTGTACTTCATTTATATGGTTCACTGTTATTGATAGATGTTATGTCTTTTTTAGTACTCTCACTGGCGCCAACTTAGGTGGAGAGCTTGGAAACAAACTAGAGAACTTTTCGTCCATAATAACAATGTAAGTGGTAATATTGTCTGGGTGAAATATTGAGTTATTGACACTCTCATTAAGACCTTGGCTAGAACAAGAAAAAATGTCCTCCTTGGTTGGAACAACAAAACAAAAGAGTAATAGCATAAGTGCTCCAACTTTGTGGTTTGTTGAAAGTTGATTGACTGTATTCGCTGATCTGAAACAGTGATTTGAGCAATAACCATATTGGTGGCAACATTCCTCCCAATTTGCCTGTAACATTGCAGCGCTTGTATGTTTCTGATCTTAAAAGCTACTTTTCCTTCTTTATGTTTCAAAATGAGATGCTAACAATGCTTATGTCTTTGAATCCTTGAATTCTTTGATCAGCAGTGGAATCCTTAATGAACATGGCAATCATGATTACTTCGAGTTAAACCCAACTCCAACAAAGCAGTGGTGAATTTCTCAAACTAGGCCCGTGGTGCCTATTTGAGAACATACAAAGCACACCAGTCTGCAAACATGACCGAGCTGATGAGCAAGACATGGAGGTGGCTTCATGTAAACCTCCTCCGTAAGATCTCCATTAAGAAAAGCATTCTTCACATCCATATGATATAAGGGCCACTGATGAACTGAAGCAACAAAAATCAGAGTACGAATAGTTTAGAGCAAATGTCTCCTCCAAGTCATCCTCATACTAATGAGCATACCCTTTGGCAACCAACCGTTCCTTGTACCTTCCAGGAGAGCCCTCAGACTTGGTCTTGACCTTATACACCCACTTGCACCCAATTGCAGATTTACTTGACAGGAGGGAAACCAAATCCCAAGTACCAGTCTTATGGAGAGCATCTATCTCTTCCTGCATCGCCCTCTGCCAATTAGGACTGAGGCTCATGATAGATGAAAAGAGAAAAGGGCAAACAAAAAAGAAAGGAAAGCAAAGGCAGAGAAATCATACCAAAGAGAAGAAGCTCAAGCTGGCTGAGTAGAACTGAAACACAGGGAAGCAAATGGAGAGACCGGAACAGCAGGAGGCAGTCCAGCCAGCTGAGCACTACCCTGAAACACAGGGGCAGGCAGTGGGGTATGGGGTTCAGAAGCATCCTCCATTGAATCTTGAGTGCTCTTCATTCGATGCTTATAAACAAGAGTTATAAAAGGATGCTCAGAACATAACTGAGGCACATCAGTAGACCGACTAAAATCATCAGTAGACAGGCTACAAAAAAAGACTAACATAAGACTAGAGTATTAATGACTACCAAATGCAAGTGTAGAATCAAATACTCCGCTAACTATATTGTTTCACTGAAGAGTAAGGAACTACAATAGTAAGGATATAAATTATTAGATAAATATATCTGCTCTCTTATTTTCTATGTTTTAAGTCAGTGTTGTGCATTATACTATGTGGAGGGTAAACTGGGTAATTTAGACTTTATGTTTTATTTTATTTTTATTGGTTATCCCTTAAGTGATGGGTATTCTTGTCTTTTGCATTAATGAGTAGCTCGTCCTCAATTAGAGGGTGGATTCTCTCTTTGTAACTCACGATTTCCACTTCTAATAAGCAGAAGGCTTCTTCTTCCTTCTTAAAGAACCCTAGCTTGAATGATGCTAACATGATAGCAGAGCACATATACTCCTCTAACATAATTATCATCAACCTTTCTAGAGAGGAATAAAGGGAGAAAAAAAATTAGCGAAATCTCACCACAATGGGAAAATTACTTCTCAATTTCTTGAGTATTTTTTGTTGTCATTGACTGGATGAGAAGTGAGATCCCTCCGAAATTGCAAACTATGGTAAAACCACGTGTGAAGAGCTTTTTTTGGGATGACCGAGGTCATTTTCCCTGACATCTTTCTCTTTGGGTGGCCGGAATGAGACTGAGATCTAAGAAGTCAAACATTTGCTCAGGTTGAACTGGTCAGACAATCGACTAAGCTTGAATGGTCTATAATGATTTGTGAACTTCTTCTTGTCAAATTTTGCCAAGTGTTGTCTTATACTTTAATATGACTTGCAGGAAGGATGGAAACCCATTTAACACTACGATTGCACCATCTATATCACCTCCCTCTCCACAGGCTGTATATGGGGTGTCTCCTTCTCAAGTCACTGTTCCCCCATCTAAGCAAGATGATTCACATGCCAGTAGGAAATTTTGGACTTGTGGAAAGATTGTTGCAGCTTTGGTTGTGGTGGTTCTGCTATGTAGTATTTTTCTTCTGGCGGCTGTTCAAGATGCATTAGTTGGCCTAAAGATAAGAAGGTTACTAAGGGTCATGAAATTATCTCATTTAAAATTCCTGGAGAGAAGAAAATCTCTGGGAGTTCTGTTGGTTTGCCATCCAATGAATCATCAAAACTGCAGCCGCTCAAACAATCATGTGATCAAATCATGAAAGGCAAGTAGGGCTACCTTAGATATCACGTTCTATTAGTTGCTTAGTTCTTGTTTTTCAATTAACCTTTAGTAGCAGCCCCAGTTCAAAAGGAGGTGAAAGAGGCAAAGGACGACCATTCAATAGAAATGACAGGACAGGATGTGATACTAATGCCACCACCTGTTGAAAAAGTTTCTGTGAATCATATTGTACCTTCAAGATCGCCCAAGACGATTTATCCACCAAGTTCAGTTAAGGTTTTCACTGTGGCATCCCTTCAAGAGTATACTAACAACTTTAGGCAAGAAAATCTTATTGGACGAGGCATGTTGGGAAACGTTTATCGAGCAGAACTCCCTGGTGGCTTGGTACGTAAATCTACTGATCAGTGGTATGAATGCAAATATATTATTTACTTGGGGTTTAGCATATCATGTTCTGCCTTTCTTTGTTACATCTTGTTGGCTTTTTGGAGGGAAATTTTTTTATAGTGATTGTTCTTTCATTGTAAGAAAACAATAATATGACGATTCTGTTTGGATGGGTATTTAGAAGATTCATTTTGAGACTGATGAAAAGCTGTAGAGAAGGAAGACGTGAAGGGCAGAATGTGAATGAAATGAATGAAGTGCAGGGAAGCTGTCGCACTATTTAGAAGGAATCGGGGTTCACCCTCTTTTCCATATGTCTTTCAATGAATGAACTTCTGTGGTACTGATGATGTTTTTGTTGCTTCATAAATGCCTTTTTGTACATCTTCTTATTCAAATAAATATTTATGGAAGAATGTGACAGCACATATCCATCTCCACAGATTGGAGTATCGGATGTTTGCGATGTTTTTGCAACATAAAGATGCAATGCATTGGAAATATGGGGAAAATGAGGTGAAAAAAAAACATATACGAACATCTAGACACTAAAAATATTCTTAAACAGTCATCACATCTAGAAGCACTAATACTAATCTAGAAGTATGATTGGATTTTAAAACTTGACTCGACTATTCTTTTGAACAAAATAAATTGGGCATTGAAACATGTATTTGGAAATAATTATATCCTAAACTATGCCTGGAGACCAAGATGATGTTGGAGGTAACTTTTTAATGAAGTAGAAGAGAAACTTGATCTAGATTTGTTCATCTAGTAGTGGCCTTACTGTTACGAAATGATTTAATTCAAATATCTTGTTAACATGATAGGGTTTGTTGAGATGTATTGTCTCCTAGAACTGTAAATTAAAGGTATCAGCGAAATGAGAGGCCTGTGCCCTATGCTTGTTCTTACCTTTTTCTGCTCATTGTGTTCGATGAATCTTTACAATTCCGTGTTTTAGTTTCAAGCTAGGCAGAATTTCTAAAAGATCACTCATCTAGGGTTTTTGTATTTTGGAATATTTGAATATTAGAGCTTAGCTAGGAAAAGAAAAAGGCTCAAGCCGAAAGACCTTATTCTGTGTCTAGTTTTATGGCTTCAGATGGTATGTTTAATTGCATGTTACATATGAATGCGTTTTTTGGGGAAATTTGTCATGGTGAAGGAGTTCTCTGTTGTGCTCCTGCTATTGTGATTTTTTTCTTTCATGGTGAAGGATTTCTCTGTTATGCTCCTGCTCTTGTAATATTTTTCTTGTCTAATTTTATTGCATTCTGGGGAAGTTTTTCATGAACAAGGATTTCTCTTGCATGCTCCTGCTATTTTTCTTTTTTCTTAGCTTTTAATATCTGAATCACCTTCGCATTGCGCGTCTGTGTCCTATTCAGGTCTTGGCAGTTAAGAAGCTGGATATTTCTTCACCTAATTTACAGTCGGATGAAGCTTTTCTTGAATATTTCTAAGCTAAACCACAAAAATGTGGTAAAGCTGGAGGGTTATTGTGTGGAGTACGGGCAGAGACTACTTGTGTATGAATACAGCACTCATGGTACTCTTTTCGAAGCTCTGCACTCCAATGGTGATGAAATCAGCAGGAAATTATCATGGAATGCTCGACTTCAAATAGCATTGTGTGTTGCCAGAGCTTTAGAGTAAGTGATGACATTTCATGCTTATAATTACTAATAAAGAGGATATGCGTAGACAAATACGACATACCATGGTCCAGCTATAGTATGTATGCTGAACTGAAATATATGAAATATTGAAGTAATGGGATTGGAAGGTTGTCTTATCTTGATTTTTTTTTTCTGTTCGTGATGATTAGCAATTTTTGAGTCTGGATGATTTAGTAGGAGCTGTATTCATGCAAATTAGGATCTGACTAACTTGGGAAATGTAATAACCAGCTAAAAAATAAGGCGAAGCAAATAAATGAGATAAACCTTTTCTGTCAACGTCTCGGCAACAGAGAAATTCTTAATTTTGATAATGAAATGGATCTTGGTAAGCAACGCTTTTCTTCTTTCTCTTCTTTAACGCTAGTGATCCCTTTGTGTTTCTTTTTTATTTCTCCACTCTCTCTTCTCCTAGGCCCTCACATCTCCTTTTTCCTTCTTCCTCTAGCATCATTATTCTTTCTCTTTTTACCTTTCCCCTTTCTCAAGTTTTTTTCCTTTTTTTCAGTGTGTTTGCATTACTCAGCCTGATTTTTCAAATTAAGCTGCATACGACTGACCTTGGCTTGATGCACTTAATTGGAAGGCAAGAGTTAAATCATTTGTCTTATGTGCTCTGCTATAAAACTGCAACTTATTCTCCTCTTCAGCAGTTACTGACAGTAATATTCTTGGCTTCAAATTGCCCTCTTCCAGACCTTATGAGTGACATCTATTTGAAGCAGTTCCGGAGATTATCACATTTTGTTTGTAGAATGAACACATTGCTCCATGCTATTCATCATTTATTTACTTCATGCCGGCAGTTTACTTCCTTTACAAGGCAAAGTTTGTGTCCCTTGAACAATGGTCTGAATTTAACTTGCTACTTCTTGCACTTACTGATGGAATTATGTTTCATTTATAGAATGTATATATGCATTGGCCATTGATCCTGGTCTGGATATCTTTTAGAAGTTGATACAATCTTCAGTTTTTAGTTCATAATGGACCTCTAAACCTTCCACATCGAAGGTGTAGGGCAGGTGTGATACACTTCTTGCATGGTCCTAAATAAAGTGTTACTATACTATAAACACTTTGGATGTGTGAACTGAATTCAGATAAGATGGTAGATCATATATCCCAGGCTACTTTTTTTTTGTAGACTGTGTAGAGGTAGCTCCAAGATGGCAAAGTGGTTGAATTGTTCTTTTTCCTTTCATTTTTGGACATTTATAGAAATATGATTCTGTGATAAGGTATCTGCATGAAGCTTGTGATCCACCTATTGTACATCGAAATTTCAAGTCTTCAAATGTTCTTCTTGATGACAAGCTCGCTGCCCGAGTATCGGATTCTGGGTTGGATTTGTTAATATCAACAACTTCCGTAAGTCAGGTAGATATTGCTGCTGCATGCAAGGGTATGTGTAAATGTAGATAAGACACATATCATTGATTGGCATTGTGGTTTTCCAGTTGTCAGATCACTTGCACTCGTTTAGTTACAATGATCCAGTATCTGTACAAACAGATTCTTACACATCTCACAGTGATGTATACAGCTTTGGAGTTGTAATGTTGGAATTATTTACCGGTAGAAAACCCTATGACAGGTAGAAGTTTCACTTTCACCTTCGTTAGTCATGTCACTGCTTATTTCTTGTTATAAATTTTTATTCCTATTATTACAGTTCACGCCCACGAGGAGAGCAGTTTTTAGTGGAGTGGGCCAAACACCAACTTCATGATTTCACCTCATTGCAGAAAATGATTGACACTTCCCTAAGTGGTACCTATACTTTAAAGTCTATGTCCAAGCTTGCTGATGTTATTACGTTATGTGTGCAAGTAAATTTATCTCTTTTGCATTACTGAACATCTACTATTACTTCTCTGTTCTTTACCATGTAAGAGCTGAAGGTGGCTACTGCTTTATAGCCTTGCCATTTGTTTCCCATATGCTGGTGGAAATTGATAGGTACTATTTGATTACGTGTCTGCTATTATGACTTTTTGTCGGCCTGGACCGGATGCCATATACAATTGCTAACTATATTGGTGTGCATTGGATTGTGTAAATAGGGGATAGTCACAGCCATTATGTCACTGACGGACCTTCAACTTAGCCTTTAGTACTTAGCATGATATGTTGCTGTCTTGGATGTTCTACCATGACTTACATATTAAACTTCAATTGCAAGTCATATAAGCCTGACAGGGGAGAAATTCTTAAGTGGTCTTGGACCACCACATTGTTGTGTAGATGTGGTGCTTCTGTCTAATTGCGCATCACTACGTATCTAACATTGTAGATGTGAGAAAAATGCAAGTTTTACACGTGAGAAACATCAGATACAAACTTTAACTGCTTGTTTCTCATGAGCTGCTTGTGACGTGGTGAGACAGATTTGCTAGACTACCAGTATGTACGATGACCTAGTAGTCCAGGACCAGTTAATAAGTTCTCCTGCAAGGGAACCCACCGTAGTAGGGATAAAAACACAATTAAAATAGTTTGTGATTTATGTTCACTTGCAAAAAACGAATAAAAGAAGAAAAGTCCTCTCTGGTGTTGCAAATTAGCAAGTTGTCAATCATCGTACACCACTTTTTGAGCTTTTAATTTTGAAGCCTATCTACACAAAGGTGGTTTAAGTTATGAACTTGTTATTGATCAATTAATTTTCACTTAATATGGAGTAGAGGCCTCAGCTGCCACCTGCGGAGCCCAGTTGCCAAGTTTTTACTTCTTTGAATGAACAATAACAAAACCTTTTGGATTTCAGATGGATCCTAGTTTCAGGCCACCAATGTCTGATATTGTTCAGCAGCTCTTAGATATGTTACCCAGCAGAAGACTGGAGAGCAGCTCGTCGACTTAAAATAGATATTTCCCAAAGTGAAGATACTCAAACTCTCAAAAGAATAAGTTTCTGATCTGGTTTATAGTTCTTACGATGATTTTTTCCCTAACTTATTCGCTGTTGTAAATGCCTGTCTGCTATGGTGCTTCGGTTCTTTTCTTCTTAAGTCTTATTATGTTGCTGGTGATCTTACTTATTGAAGGAGACTAGTAAAGCTGACAAGATAGCCCATGACGCTGCTTTATTTTTTCTTAAGTTTTTTGTAACACTTCAAAACCTAATGCAGCCTAATTGCTTGTCACATCAGAAAAGGATATAGGTGGCTCTATTATTGGAAACTGATTGCAGCAAGGTCCGTGAGCTTTTAATTTGGGTAAAATTTGTTTTAGTTTTTTCTAGGCTTCATGGGGCTAATTTGAAAGCCAATATAGATCTCAAAAGGGATTAGCATCTTGCTAGCAAATTTTTAAATACTTCATCCTGTTATAGATGCTCAATCTGGAAAAGAGGATTGCCCTGTTTTAGATGCTCCATATGGTTAATTAAGTGGATTTTGAACAGCTTATTTCCCCCATTAGTTGGGGTTTCCACCATCCAATAAAAATCAAAGGGAGTAGTTTGCAAGATTAGGCCTTGTAAAGACCGCAAAAATTTCTAGTAGTCAGTTCAGTTATGCAAAAGCATTGTGTAGATACGATGGAAAATTTCATGATGGCCAACTTCAGTGAAATGATGATAATGGTTATTCATATCGACTTCCTCAAGTTTACTGGCCTAGTAGATGTCCTTATATGCGAAAATAAGTATTTTAACCCGGTGACATTTTTTTTATATTAAGCCAGTGATAAGTTACTAGTGCATATGTGTATATAATGTGTCATCTGCAGTTGAAGCTTGTTTGCTGGCGCCACTCTTAAAAGATAAGGGGTTAGTGTATAAATCGTGGCAATGCGAACGTGATATTACAAATAGTTGTCTTCGAAGATATGACTCACAGAGAGAATGGATGCATGCCTACGTTGTTCACATTCCTCTACTTTAACAATTTTAAGAACTCATCAATCACATGCATGTCTTCAAAGATAGAACTCACAATGGAGTCATGTCTTCGAATACACAACTCCGATGGCATTGCTTATAATACTGTTGTGCACGTCCACACAACACGTCTGCAGCATCCGTCATTAGGATATTTCCTTTTATTAAGTATCATATTGTAATCAGCCCCTTTAGGCTAATTATTAGATGACGGGACTGATAGAGAATAATCAGGCCCAATTTGAGGCCCATCAGTTTAGACAGATGGCGCAACCCCCTTGGGAGACGCGCCATCTTCTCTTTTTTATGGAGGTCGTCCTCCCCTTTTAAAGTTATGCAATATTGACAACTCCAATTCCTCTCTTAGATCTTCTTCTTCTTCCCTTCTCGCTGACACCAGTTCTTGTGGTCCTAACGGATCACAACATTGGTATAAGAGCGTCGATCAACGAGCGCTCATGCCTCCTCGCAAGCAGCCCAACATGGTATCCGAAATTTTTCCAGACGCCGAGGTCGCCAAGGAGACCTCTAGCCCCAAGGCTGACGCCGATTCCACTCAGACAGCCATGCTGTCTCTCCTAGCCTCGATCAAGGACGAACTCCGGGAGATGAGGCTCGCACAGGTCCCCCAGCAGCCCCTCAAATCTGCCATTTTGACTTCGCCACCGCCCTCACGAGAGATGGGCGGCCCTAGCCGACAGGAAGGATCTCCGGCGCTAGGAGGCTCTTTGCTTGGCCAGGCCATCGGTCAGCCCTTTCCTTATGGGATCCAACTGGGATCCGTCAACTTTGACGCAGATGGAGGACACCATGGCGCAGTAATGTATGGCACACAAGGTGTTCGACGAAATGTCACAATGACCAACCGCACTCGTCCCCTACAGGATGAGATGGAGAATGTCTGGAACGAAACTCAAGAGTCACGGGGAGGCCAGCGCAGCAGCGCAGAACCCAGACTGGCTCGCCTGCAGTTTCCCCGGTACAATGGAGAAGATGACCCTGTTGAATGGCTCTATAAAGCTGACAAATTTTTTTCGTACCAGGGCACCTACTCCAATGATGAGCGCTTACGGGTGGCCGCATTCCACTTGGATGGCGATGCCTCCATCTGGTTCCAGGCGTAAGAAAAGGAGACCCGTTTCCCCACTTGGGTGTCCTTCTCCGATGAGTTGTGTATTCAATTTGGGCCGAACAAATTTCAGGACTTCAATGAGATGTTGTCAACCTTGAAGCAAACAACTACGGTAAGGGCCTATTACTCCGACTTCATGAAAATTGCTAACCCACTGCCCGACTGGCCAGTCGCTGCATTAGTTGGCACATTCAAGTGTGGACTGAAGGCCGAGATAGCTGATGAAATGCGCCACTTTCCCTACCACACGATGCGCGAAGTGGTGCGTCATGCTAGAATTGAGGAGGAGAAACTGGCCCGTCAGAAAAGAGGTAGTCATGGGGTATGGAACCCACGACCGTCTGGCTACCCCACACCTCCGACCGTACCTACACATGGCTCTAGTTCTAATCGTCCAGCATTGCCAGGGTCAAACCCCACTCCTATCCGTCGTCTCACCCAAGCTCAGATGGCAGACCGGAGGGCCAAGGGCCTGTTTCAACTGTGACGAAAAGTATGTTCAGGGCCATCAATGCGCAGTTCGGGGTAGCTTACTCATTGTGGAGGTTGAGGACGATGAACCTCCCCAGGTTGAAGATTTCACCCCTGCTTATGATCATGTTCAGCCAGAGATATCGGTGCACGCCTATACAGGCACTTTTACCCCACGAACCATGAGAGTCCAAGGCATGTTAAAGCGGCAGCAAGTGGCAATTCTGATTGACAGCGTCTTGACACATAACTTCATCAACGACAGGGTGGCCCAGCGGCTCGGTTGCTATGTTTCTGATGCCACCCCATTTGATGTCCTTATTGGTGATGGCAAACACTTACGGAGCTCGGGTGTGTGCTCAAGCGTCCTTGACCATACAAGGGCACACATTTATTACGGATCTGTTCCTCCTACCTACAAAAGGAGCGGACGTGGTATTGGGCGTCCAATGGCTATAGGAGTTGGGCGACGTATTGTGGAATTTCCGTGACCTGATTATGGACTTTGAAGTCCAAGGGAAACGGGTGCGCTTACAAGGGACTCAACCCGGCACCCTGCATTCCGCTCAGGCAGTTGACTCCTCACCTCAGGGGATGTTTCTTCAACAGCGTGCAATCGGGGACGTGGTGCAGGGTGAACTTCCTCCGGACATGCGCCTACTCCTGGCGGACCATGCGGACATCTTCTCCGAGCCTACCGGCCTTCCTCCCCAGCGGGCCCATGACCATCACATTCCTCTTGTGCCAGGGGCCCAACCAACTAACATCAGACCATACCATTACCCCCACATTCAGAAAGCAGAGATTGAGCGTCTGGTGGGAGATATGCTGAACACAGGTATTATCCGACCCAGCAACAGTTCATTTTCCTCCCTGCGTTGCTTGTGCGCAAGAAGGACGGCACATGGCATTTTTGTGTGGATTATCGCGCCCTGAATGCGATTATCGTCAAAGACAAATATCCCATTCCTGTGATTGAAGAGTTGCTCGATGAATTAGCTGGAGCACAAGTCTTTAGCAAACTCGACTTGCGTTCTAGGTATCACCAAATCAGGATGAAGGCTTCGGATACGCATAAAACTGCGTTCCGGACCCACGATGGCCACTTCGAATTTTTAGTTATGCCATTTGGGCTGACCAACGCCCCCGCCACCTTCCAGAGCTTGATGAATGATATTTTTCGGCCACTTCTTCGCCAGTTTGTATTGGTCTTCTTCGACGACATTCTGATCTACAGTAACTCCTGGGAGGAGCATTTGGGGCATCTCAGGTCGGTCTTCTCAATCCTACGTGCCAATTCTTTATTTCTAAAACGTTCGAAATGTTCGTTTGGCAGTTCACAGGTAGAATATCTGGGTCATATCATCTCGTGTGAAGGTGTCGCCACAGATCCTTCCAAGGTTGCCACTATGTTATCCTGGCCGACACCCAAGTGCGTCAAGGCATTGCGCGGTTTCTTGGGGCTGACGGGCTATTATCGTCGTTTTATCAGTCACTATGGAACTATTGTCGGGCCACTCACGGCCTTATTAAAAAAGGCGCCTTCGACTGGACCAATGAGGCGCAGGTGGCCTTCGACAGACTTAAATAGGCCATGGCCCATGCGCCTGTCTTGGGGCTTCCCAACTTCGATCTTCCGTTTGTGGTGGAAACTGATGCTTCTGGTACTGGTCTCGGGGCCGTCCTCTTACAAAAGGACCGTTCGATCGCATTTCTGAGCAAAGCCTTGTCGGGTCGCACTCTCTTATTGTCGGCCTATGAACGAGAGATGATGGCCATCATTCATGCAATGACTAAGTGGCGGCCGTACCTGTTGGGCAGGCGGTTCACCATACGGACCGATCATCAGCCGCTGAAGTATTTCTTGGAGCAAAGGGCGTCTACTCCGGCCCTACAGAGGTGGGTCTGCAAGCTGTTGGGTTATGATTATGAGATTACTTACAAGAAAGGGGCCGAGAACACTGTTGCAGATGCCCTGTCTCATCACCCCATGACGGATTCTTGTCTGATTTTATCCGGACCCACTTGCCCATTCCTTCCAGACTTACAGCGATCGTACGTGGAAGACCCGCCCACCAAAGAGTTGGTCCATCGTATCCAGGCCCAACCAGCCTCTGCGCCCTTCTATGTGTGGTGGAATGACCTGTTATTTTGGAAAGATCGATTGCGGGTGCCCAATTATGCTGATTTGCTTCGCCGCATCCTTTCTCATTTCCACGACACACCCATTGCAGGCCATGAAGGTTCGTTTCGTACTTATAAGCGGGTGAGCCAGAGTTTCTTATGGGCTGGGCTTCGTCATGCAGTACAGGATTATGTTGCAGCTTGTGATATTTACTAGCGAGCCAAGTCCATGACCACGTCTCCGGCAGGCCTCCTCCAGCCGCTGGCCATTCCGGCTAACATTTGGGAGGATGTTTCAATGGACTTCATCGAGGCCTTACCTCTCGTCCAAGGGAAATCCGTCATATTGGTGGTTGTCGACAGGTTATCTAAGTACGCTCATTTCTGTGCATTGAGCCATCCCTTCACGGCCTGGACGGTTGCGGAGGTCTATGAGCGCGAGGTCGCTAAGCTCTATAGCATGCCAAAGTCCATTGTGTCGGATCGCGACCGCGTCTTTCTGTTGAACTTTTGGCACGAATTCTTTGCTCTACAAGGTACGCAACTACATATGAGTACGGCCTACCACCCACAGACAGATGGGCAAACAGAGGTGGTGAATCGCTGTTTAGAGCAATATTTGAGGTGTTTCGTGGGCGATCAACCCCGCCGTTGGCTTCAACTCCTACCATGGGCTGAATGGTCTTACAACACCGCCTACCACACTCGAGCAGGTTTTACTCCATTTGAGGTTGTGTACGGATGCCCCCCCACCTACGGTTCTTTCTTATGTTCCTCATCGCTCTGCTATTGCTAAAGTGGATTATATGCTTCAAACTCGCGATGAAGTGTTGCGACAACTTAAGCACAACTTACAGTCGGCTCAGAACCGTATGAAACAGGTTTATGATCGCGCCCGTACAGATCGTACCTTTTAGGTGGGCGCATTGGTTTATGTGTCTCTTCTGCCCTTGCGCCAGACTTCCTTAGCACCCACTGACAACTGCAAATTGGCCCACCATTATCATGGGCCTTATGAGGTGGTTGAGCGCATTGGGACGGTGGCGTATCGTCTGGCCTTACCGCCGGGTTCCTTGGTGCATCTGGTGTTTCATATCTCACGTCTCCGCAAGTTTGTGGGTGATCCTTCTACCGTGGCCCACAGTGCACATTCCCCACTTCTTGAGCCTGCGGCTACTACTTCTGTTGCACCTTTGCCTGCTTCTATTATTGATCGCCGCCGCGTTCGTCGCACCGGTCGTATTGTCACGGAGGTGCTAGTTGCTTGGCAGGGTCAGCCGTTAGACGATGCTACCTGGCTCCTCGAGGATGACTTTCTGGCTCAATTCCCATCATGGACGCCTTGAGGACAAGGCGGCAGCGGAGCGTGGTGGAATGTTGTGCACGTCCACACAACACGTCTGCAGCATCCGTCATTAGGATATTTCCTTTTATTAAGTATCATATTGTAATCAGCCCGTTTAGGCTAATTATTAGATGACGGGACTGATAGAGAATAATCAGGCCCAATTTGAGGCCCATCAGCTTAGACAGATGGCGCAGCCCCCCTTGGGAGACGTGCCATCTTCTCTTTTTTATGGAGGTCGTCCTCCCCTTTTGAAGTTATGCAATATTGACAACTCCAATTCCTCTCCTAGATCTTCTTCTTCTTCCATTCTCGCTGACGCCAGTTCTTGTGGTCCTAACGAATCACAACAAATACCAGTGTAAAAAATGTGACTTTAGCAAGCTTATGTATTTGATATATTTTTTAATGATGTGGCTTCTTAAAAAAGAGAATGGATGCACGCCTACATTGTTCTCATTCATCTATTTTAGCCATTTCAAGAACTCATCAATTACCTGCATGTATTTGAACACGATAAGGGGTTAGTGCAGAAATCGTGGCAGCTTGAACACAATATTAGAAATAGTTGTGTCTTCGAAGATATGACTCATAACGAGGAGTCGTGTCTTCGAATACACGACTCATAATAAAGTCGTGTCATCGAATATGCGACTTTACAACTATGGAAAATGACAATCATATATACGTGTATTGAAGTTTATTTCGGCCGTTTGCAGTAGACTCAGGTAGTCCCTATCTGTTCGTGTATCCAGGGGATATGAATCCCTTGGGTGAATCACTGAGTTCATAATTGTATGTTGATCTTTTGCTTCTAAAATAGCCATTTTGAAGCAGAACTCAATGTCAAAATATTCATTAGGCAGTTCTTCAAGAGGACGCTCTTCATAATCATCAACGTCCAGTATTTCCACCATCTTCCCCTTTTCCTTCTCTTCTCCCTTTGGTTTCAAATCAGATAATATTTCGCAATCATGTCAGAAAGTTGTTCATAATCGGATACAGTTTCTTCGGAGTCCACTTTCTTCTTTTTTGCTCCCACTTTCTTCCCCATTATAAAACCCAGACTGGAAGAGTTTGATCCTTCTTAGGAGACATCCCCCCCCTTAGGATACATCTCCTTCTCCTCATGAGACTTCTCCTCCACCTGTTTAGCTGGCGGAGGTGCCATTCTAACCTTGCTTGCCCTCACTAAATGTCTCCTTTTTCCTTTTGGCACATAAGGAGCATCTCAGAATAAAGATGTTTGTCCCAGTTACTCTTCAACTACCTCACATAATCGCCGGAGAAAGTTCTCTACGTTCTTTGCCTGGCTGCGAGTAAGTTTCATCTCTGCAATGCGGTAAAGACGACTTAAAGATGGACTTATAAAAATATTGTGTCATGGATGACACGACTTCAAACATATTGTGTCTTCGAATACATGATAGCACTATTATCATGTCCTTGATTACACAACTTCTATCGTATCCTCCATTACACAATACCACTGTGATCATGTCATCGAGGACACAATACGAAAAAAGTCGTGTGCTCGAAGACACAAATATCATGTCTTCGATGGCACAACTATACATACTTAAACAAAGAGCACATGGGTCCGACATAAAAGGAGTTGTAGATTGTAGGGAAGATGTGCTACTCCCAAAGTTAGAGTGATTATCACAACCACGGTTGTAAGTATTAGCATATAAGGGATATGGGTGGTAGGGCACTTCATAGGGAAGGGGATTAGGTGTGTGTGGGGAATAATAATCATTAAAGCACCTATATGGGTTCACATGGCTAAATTCATATGAAGGTAAAGACATTTCTTCACCATGCATTCATCAACACCCGAACGACAATATCACAGGTCCACAAATCAGAAAATCAATCATAGATATCCACAACTAGCAATCAGCAGCCCTAGATATCGACAACTATCAGTCCTAATAGCCACAACTAGCACAACATGCTATCACAGAAAGAAAAGAAAAACACCAAACACCAAAGTTAATCTAGAAGAGAAGGATAAGAGAATGCAAACGAGGGGAAGGGGTGGCCCTTCCACGTTGGTGAGAATTCCACGTCTTCTCTTGATCCTACACAAGAAAGCAACACAAATTAAGCTACTGAAAAATAATCTAAGTTAAGACTCACTAAACTGCTCTAAAACTAAGCTACGCTAAGAATTTGGTAAATTATTGACTTCCGTCCCCGGCAACGGCGCCAAAAACTTGATCATTTAAAATTAAAACCTTGCAAGTGCACAAGGTAATTGCACTACGGCAAGTATAGAAAAGGTTGTCGAACCTCAGGGACGGTTAAACAATTTACCAAATTCAAGATAAAGTTGCAGTTTTTAATTAATCTAAAGAAAGCGATAAACTTTAACTAATCTAACTGAGATTTAATCAATATGGAGAAGGCCAAGGCTTCGAATCCACCACAATAAACTAGTGTATCGTCTCTCTCTCTCTCTCTCTCTCTCTCTCTTTTGAATAAAGATTTCTGATTGACTAGCATATTCCTCTCGGACATACGCTTGTCAACTCAAAATATAGTGCTCTCCTCTCGGACGTAACACATAAAACGATTAAAACTTGGAACTGTGATCTATCTCTCTCGAGTATAAACTAATGAAACTTTATTGATATATAACGCCTCAGTCTACTCACGTTCCTCTCAGACACACAAGTATTCTTCGGATTGAAACTTACAAGAATTCACTCTTGTCTCTCTCGAGTACAAAGAACAAACCTTAATGAATTAACAGTGATTATAAAATAAAATCCATACACCAACTAAAGTAAAACATAAGATGAGAGAAAAGAGACTATGCAACCAGATTATTGGGCTTCATTTATGCCTTGGAGAGGAGTTTAGCCTTGCATTAGAAGAGAATCCATCATCATATTCTTCATCTTCTTCTTCTTCTTCAATCCTTTGCTCAAGGTCTCCAAAGGGACTCAAAACTCTATTATCTAATGCCTCATACGTTCTCTTTTAAGGCCTATTTATAAGGGTGAAGGAAAACTATGAAATCCCATTCCAAATCCGAGTCAAAATAGGCTTGATTTAGGTTTTGCCGCACAAACCAATCGATCGCTCCGTATAGCAGATCGATCACTTGCCGACCGATCACTTTCTTTCACAATTTCCTTCGTTGTCGCACCGATTGTCCATTCTGTCTCATCAGCCGATCAATCATTTTTATTCCTGATTGATCGTGTTTACTATTATATGCGGATCTAAAAACTCCAATAGATACGATCGATCGTTTTGACTTCCGATTGATCGTTTTCTTCTTTAACAGTGTTTTCGGCTTTGGCGATCGATCGTGTATAAAATGCCGATTGATCGCAGTTACTGTTCATAATTTTTAACTGGTTATAACTTTCTGCTCTAAACTCCAAATTGCGCACTGTCGGTCGGTGGCTACCACGTGTTCTAGGGTTCCCTGTGTGGGAATTCGGGTTCTCCCCCACCGTAGGAGATGACCCTGGGCGAACACATCTGTTCTAGGTTCTTTGTGTAAGAATCGGACATCCTTGGTCAGGATCGTCTAGGGCGAGCAGCTTTAGGGGCCGACACCCCAACCTTCCTACGTTTCCTATGTGAAAATTGGACCATGATACGTCTTCGTGGCCTTGATTGTGTCCCCCTTTGTGGCAATACTTGTGTAACTCTTTGATGGAGGCATTTACCTTTGTGTTGCTACATACTTATTATGACTATGATGCATGAGTGTACCATGTGTTGGATACATCTATCGTGCTGGGTAACTTTATGAGATATGAATGCATGTGATTGGGATAACATTATGCAGGATTATGTGTTATGAATGCGTGACCGGAAAGTATGAGATTGAGATATTATTTTGCAGGCTTATGTGTTATGAATGCATGTGATTGAGATAATATTATGCAGGATTATATGTTATGAATGCATGTGATTGAGATAATATTATGCAGGATTATGTGTTATGAATGCATGACCTGAAAGTATGTGATTGGGATATTATTTTACAGGATTATGTGTTATGAATGCATGAGATTGAGATATTATTATGCAGGATTATGTGTTATGAAGGCATGACCTGAAAATGGTGTAATCATGTCGATCATGAATCTATATTGCTATGTTGTGAGGCCATATGATTTCTGATTATTGTCGATCATATGAAAACCATTACTGAGTTTTATACTCACCCCTCTTTCCTTGTTTTGCTTTGAGGCTGCGTGGTGTGACACGCAGATGGACAGGATCCTCTGTATGAGGAACGATCGGAGAGAGTATGGGATTGACGTGGAGGCCTTTGGACATTACTTTGTTTATCTGTCTGTTTCGCCATGTTTATGTATGAACATCGTGTATGTTGGGATTTATGATTAGACATATTTTAGACTTTTGTATTTCGAGCCCTGTGTGTTGGCTCAGGGTTTTAGTATGTGGGTTTAAGACTTGTGGACTGAATTATGAATTAAACTCAACTTTTGTCTACTTATTTACTCTTGCTCAAAGCGGTTGCGTAACTCTGTTAGATAGACCACCCGTTTGTAGGGCATATGTCTTCTGCTATATCTCTTTAAACGTCGCCCCTGTGCGCCGGTTCGGCTCTTGGACCGAGTTCGGTTCGGATCGGGCGGTGCCCGGGGCGTGACATGAGGTCATAATATGACAAAATCTCATACATTGGGGGGGGGGAGGCGGCTGATTGAGGGGGGAGCGAGTTTATTATAAGAACATGCGGTTGCCTGCGATCTGAAATATACTAGTAATAAATATACATTATAAAAATATTTACTGTTGAGGCCTGAGGGAGGAGTGTGGGGGCGGCGAAAGGCCCCATCATACTCGTCCACGTGTGCTAGGCCCAAAGGCCGAGTCTCTGTCCGCAGGAATGCTGCTCGCCTGCCCTGCTAACGGTCGAATTTCTTACCGTTGCAAAATAGGATGATGGACCCCCGAGAAATTGAAATGAATTATTACAAGGAATTGTTTTCCATTTTGAATTGGCAGTGCATCGACTGAAGTGCCCCTCCGTTGTAGATGGTGAACAAGGACGGCCGGCACCAAACATACACACACACCGCTCCTCGCTGTTGTGCAAGTAATAATAACCAAGGCCAAGGCCCGACTAATCTTCATAGACCATGTGCCCTTGAAAACATGAACTCTCCGATCCTCCTCTCTGGTGGATTCTGGACTTAAACACCAAATCCCAGTAATTAAGAGGAGGAAGGATAGAAAAAGGAAAAAAGAGCAGGAAGTAGCAGCACTTAGACGACGACGCATCACTCCTCAATCCTTCCACTCATCCATCCTTGACAACTACACTGTCCTCGTCATCCCCCCTCCTTTCCCTCCTATTAAGCCAACTCACTCTCTCTCTCTCTCTCTCGCAGCGGCTCACCTCTTCTCTTAAAAAATCCCAAACCCCCATTAACCTCAGACAGCTTCCTTCTGTATGCAAAATGGCTCCCTCCAGCTCCATTATCTCCGTCAGATCCCTTCTCCTCTCCGCCGGGGTCACATCGGCAGCCCTGCTATTCGCCTTGTCCCTTCCCTCTGTTGCCTCTTTTTTGCTCCGCAATACCCCTCTCTTGTACGACTTCCTCCTCTCCTGGCTTACTCCCCCTTATCTCTACCTCGTCATCAACGGCATCATCGTCTCCATTGCAGCCTCTTCCCGCTTCCACCCCGGATCAGGCCGCGAACCTGTTGTTTCTTCTGACGACTCTTCCAACAAGTTTCTGCCGGATCCCAGATCTCCGTATGATCTCCAGGTTTCATCCGTCGCCTACGCTGGACCTCCTCCTCTAATTGGGACAGAGGAGGTACTCTCCCCTGCTGCTGCAGCGAGCCCTGCTGTAAATACCGAGGAAGACGACGACGAAGAGGAGTTCGTCATCTCCAGGTCTGATCATTCCCTGACTAGGAAGGACTCGATCGACATTCCAACCGACGAAATCGCTGTGGAGAAGCCTCTGGTATCCGCAAGATTTTCTGCTTACCGGAAAAGCGTAAAAGCCAGCCCCGAAGGTAACAAGGCAAAACGAGAAAACTTAAAAATTCCCCCCCTCTGTCTGGTTTCATTCTCTAAAATAAATGGGAATAGCTGAAAATTTGGGTGTGACAAACACAGGGAACCGGCTGCTGCTGGGAGTGTCGAAGCCGAAGCGAAACGAGACCCTGGAGAGCACATGGAAGGCGATCACGGACGGGAGACCTATGCCACTGGCTCGGCACCTGAAGAAGAGCGAGACCATGGAGCCAACTAGAGATGTGGTAATGGAGGCGGAAACACCGGTGAAGAAGTCAGAGACGTTCAAGGAGAGGAGGTGGAGCCCGTCTCCATCGGCATCCCCTGCCTCAGGGGGAGGAAAGCTACGAAAGGAGGCATCGCTGAGCCAGGACGAGTTGAACCGGCGGGTGGAGGCCTTCATAAAGAAGTTCAACGAGGAGATGAAGTTGCAACGCCAGGAATCCTTCAATCACTACATGGAAATGGTTAACCGTGGTGTCCACTAAACTTCCTTCAGCTTCTCTTCGCTTCTCCTCACTTCTCCTCCTGAGGCTTGATCACTTGCCAGCCATTCTTCTCTCTTTTTCCTTTTTCTATGTTTCTTTCCCATTAGAAAGCAGCTAATATATGTTGGTTTGTCTTATTTTTTATTTTTTCCCTTGTGGTTTGGCTTTTGGGACCTTGCTGGATGGAGCTCTCCCTTGCTAAAGGGCAGCCGGCGTGGTCCGCTGGCCGGAGAGATTCTATTCTAATGATGGAAAAAGAGATAGATGATAATTTCTTCTTTTTTATGTCTTTTTTGTTCTTCCAGAATAGAACATCAAAAGATTAATGTTATGATTTTTTCATTTTATACGTCGAAATCACACAAAAAACGCAAATTAGGTATGTATTATGGAGTGTAGGTTATTTGTTTTCTTTATTCTTGTATTCCAATCGCTTCCGAACTCTTCGAGTGGTGTACAGGGGATCCCGCCTTGGTGATGGGCGGCTGCTGTTTGCAAGCAGACACCACGGTCTCTCCAGAAAGAAAGAAATATAGTCCAAAGCGTGTGAGGAAGAAAAGCTCTTTCCCCAGTTACAATCTCTCGCGCCGTAAATTTGACTCTGCATCTCTCGATCAATAGAACTAGCGATCAAATGGTGGTCAACGACTATAGTTCCGTTCAGTCAGTTTTCCGTCCACAATTACAATCCAAGAAATGAAGGAACAGATGCTGTCAATTTAATTAGAAAATATTATAGAGCAACAATAGAAGAACACTTTGTGGTTCTTTAGTTCGAACCAGCGTGCCTTCACTCCTTTGCGAAGCAGTGGAGTATAGCAGTAACTGTCAGTAAAGATAGAAGTTTCTCTGTAAAGAACCAGTACTTCTAAGCCTTGTTAGATGGTTGCTGTTCTGCCATTAACATGAACCATTATTTCTAAGCCTTATTTAATGACTCTTTATTTCAAGAGGGCACTTTGGTACAGTTATGACGCGACTGAGTAAAATTGTTCCGCAACTAGCTTCATAGCCATATCTGAAATGATACACTTGGAAATGCCCACTCCCAATTTGAATTTTTTAACATGGTCACTGTTCTAAATTTCAAAACGAAGATCACCAGTGTTGAACACTAGTAACATTTCACAACAAAATTAACTATAATGTACTCCACTAATATCTGGCTTATATGAAGGACATATAAACTTCCTCATTAGTGATATTCCCAGTTTTGCTTTGCAACATAAGCATTGACGTTGCAGGAAAGAGCCTATCCAACAGTGTAAATCCCTCCACCCAGAAGAAGTGCCCCCACTGCGACCAAAAACATGTCACATTCAACTGAAAGATGAACAAGATAAATGATTCATATGGCCTTTACACGAAAGCATTAAAATCAAGCGTCCTTGAAAGACAAATATTTATTACGCCCCTTAAACACACGACAAGGTGCAAATCAACTTGTGTTAGCCCTGTTGCTCACTTGCATCTACCAAAAAAAACAAATGAAGAAAAACAAACAAAAGGTACAATCCCATATTTTCCACCCAAATAACAAAAAAAAAAACATGTAGATACAAGAAGCACAAATTGGCATGGTATTATTCACAAAAACCAATTTTTACCCCCCAAAAATTCCAGGCTGATGGTTAATTATTTAAGGAAATGAAAGAAGTGGTTAAATTGATAACCTTCGTTTTGTATCACTTCACTGCCATTTTGGATTCACGGATTTCTTTACATTCCTTATATAGTGAAGAGGCTTATTCTCTTAAACCTATTCTAGAGCGGTAGTGCCCTTATGAACTCTACTGAGTTCATCATTCTTCATCTACATAAAGAAGTGCGGTGAAAATCTCCTTACCAACTACCATCATGAATGAGGGCAAACAGCAATACAGATATTACCATCGTAACACTAGGCAGAGATAATATCAGCAATTCCGAGCACTCACCTCTAGACTTTAGTTCTATACATTCGTAGTCTATATTTTGCAGCAATCAGAACGGCATATTTACCTGATTGGGTTTATCCATGCTGAAAATTTACGAAAAGAAAGAAGGCTCTGCATACAATGTTGACGTTTGAATATTTGTTAATATAAGCCAACAATATTCCCGTATACATATGTAGACTTGTTAAATTTGCATCCCACCTGCAATGCCCCCCACAAAAGAAGCTGCAAGCAGAAGAGGAGCAACATATCCAGTTGTGTACGTCAAAAGTAAGCTGCTTCCAATAACTGGATCCTGCAGATGTCAATAGGCCCATTTTCCAGTGCCATACAACAAATAACTAGCCCTTTTTTTAGGATACGAAACACATTAAAGAGTGTAAATGCATGAACAAGAAGGACAGTTTTAGGTTTAACCACATCATTTTATCCTTGGTATATAAGTTTCCAAGGTTGTGTCATGCTCTCAGGTAAGAGCAGACTGGTTTTCATTGTTACCAGCTTTGTGAGGGAAGATAGCTATGTTAATATTTCATGCGCAACCATCATGTCATGAAGCCAATCCACATCATTGTAAAGGGTGTATGATGAATATAAAAATGTTGAATCTTCTTATCATTGTCCCATCTTCAAAGGGTTACGTTAGGAAGGGCATCCGGCGCAAAAAACTTGCCACTATGTTTCTTTGTATGGATTTTGTACCTTTTTTATTCCGATAAGAGTCAAATGTCGTATATAATCCATGCCGCCGACCCCAGATTGTTGGGATAAGGTGATGATGATGATGATGATATAAGTTTCCAAGGTCTCATGATCATGGAAGATGGATGAGGATTACCTTATAACAGGCGTGCCGCAGGGGGTGGCAGCCAAGGCAAATGCGAACCCAGCCAAATAAGATTGCACACCTGGACAGTGTTCATATTAAACCAAAAAAATTTCTACCATTAAAAACACTGAATAGGCTGGTACAATTAGAGTCTTATTATAAAAAAAATAAAGAATACAAAAGTTACTTGAAGGAAAGTTAGAGGCTGCTGCACGGGAATCAAAATTATTAAAGAACGAAGGAAGTTGTATTTCAATTACCTGAAAAACAGGTAGACAAAAATAAGCACCAATGAATATGTATAGACATAAATTAGCATGCTGGACTGAAAAAATAAAGACCAATCAAAGAATCACATGATATTTCAAAAACCTAAAATACATTAAAATAGGATGTGCATAAATCTACTAAGTGTTCTCACGGAAAATATATGACCCATGCAACTATTTTAAAGTCGTATCTCTAGATTTGCAATATTTTACATACAACGAGTACTTGAGGTCACCTTGTAGCTTCCCGTGACTTCATAAGTTATTGCTTAAATAGAATGAGACAAAAGACAACTAATTACACCTGGTGTACACAAGGTGGGTAAGAAGACATCTTTATAGTACGATAGGAAATTCTCCATTTTCTAGCTAAGGCAATGATATGGGAGAAATCAGGGTTTGCAGATGCAACAGAAAAGAACCAAATGTTTTTGGGAACTGGAAAGCGACCGAGAAAGAGCAAACAAATTTGACATCCCATTCAATCCTCTGGCATTATGACATAGAAATTTAGCTAAATTTTTGTATTCTCATGACACAGAACAAGAATTAATCAAATCAGTCCAGACAACCCGTCAGCAATTCTGTCTTTTTTGTTTTGCAAAAGGTGATTGACAATTGCTGTTTTCCTCGGAAAAAAATTTCCAGCACAAGAAACTGCAAAGAAGTTTGTCTGGACAAACTTAGAATCCACTTCAGTTTTCGGAGGCTTTACCTGATACAGGCTGTACAAGCTGTTGAGATTTAAGAATAATAAAAAAATTCCAATATGATCCATTTGGCAATGACTTTGCCCAAAAAATTTGTGAACAAAGCAAATTTGTGAACAATTGAGACTCACCACAAATTCCACAACAATGCCAATGCCATCTTCATTAATTGTACCTCGAAATCTCTGTCAAAGCCATGAATCATGAGGATTGGGAAATCTTCGAAATTTCCCCGCCCATCAGGATTTATGGCTTTTAGCTGCCATATAATTATGAATAAAATCTTTTTGAACAATCTGGATTTGTCCTAGATTTTGTTTTGCCAAACATGGTAATGAGAAAGCTGCCTAGTCGGAAATTCTGCTGATTTATGGACACTCAATATTTTAATCTTATCATGTTGCTAAACATGATAATGAAAGTGACAAATTCTTCTCAAATCCTCGTACAAAGCTGTTGCCAAGCTGCCCATAGTTGGCCAATCCTACTGGCTTTCTGCATGCTTGGCCCGTACAGTGCCCTTGGATCATACTCCGTCATTGGATCACCATCCAACAGTGCAAAAACAAGGAGGGCCTACTGGAGCCACATGATGTTGATGGCAGGGCTGCGAGCCCTAGGCACAGAGGGTGTAGTCCGTGTTACTATGTGAGATGTGTAAATACCTCCAGTAGATTCAAGCCCATAACAATTGCCAAGACGGAAGCCGCTAAAGAAGTCCCTGGCCAATTTGTCCGTAAGCCTTTCCGGCAAATGACACAGCAATTCCAAGAACTGCAAGTGTTGTGGCAAGTGCCAAAGAGAAAGCAACCGAATTCCATATTATCTGAAAAATGGAACATTTTTTAGACGAATGCAAAGTAAATTGAAAGTTTAGGTTTCCTGTGGCCAAAAAAATGGCCTCATACAAGCTAGTTGATCTTTAACAAATGGTGACACACTCTGTTCAGAAATTGAAGCTTGTCAGTACCACTTGGTAACAAACATAATTTCCCACCTTGCATGGACTTCAAACTGGCAATGTAACAGACTCACAAACCCAAAACTTTGAGAAGTCATAGTTAGAAACTAACTTGTCAGTACCACTTGGTAACAAACACAATTTCCCACCTTGCATGGACTTCAAACTGGCAATGTAACAGACCCACAAACCCAAAACTTTGCAAAGTCATAGTTAGAAACTAATACTAAAGAACAAATAAATAAGAGTGAAAATGAAAGAAACCAATACCCCTTTAGGCTGAACTATTTGGTGAGTCTCACTAAGATCCAGTAGAATTGCATAAAAAATTGTAGGTTTTTAGAAAAAAAGTATAATAAAAGGTCATACACCATAAATAGCAACTTTTTTAGTGCCAGTTTCCTGATACAAAGCTAAAAACCGAAAAGCTAAAAGAGGGGAGTAATAAAGTAGAATATACCGCAATTCGGGTTTTTCCAGAACCGAAAGCTCCTGTTTCCAGCCAAATTATAAGAAAAATAAAAAACCTCAGTCTCCACTGCAAAGAAAATAATATAAGGCCAGTGTACAAATTGATAAATAGATGTAAGGCTGCTATCAATGTGACCTGCCATCGACCAGGGTATGAAAGTAGACAATCACAAAGGGGTCAAAACAAAATAACCAAAAAAATAGAATGACTAACTCAAATGCTTTGGATTGCCAAAGAGAGGCATATTTCATAATACGAAATAGTTTATGACTTGTTTACGTTCCTTCTTTCAGTTATTACATTTTATGGCATTTATGTGAGTTGGGATAGATAAATAAATTTGAAGAAAAGTTTGCTAAGTGGTCAGGCGGGCCCATCTTAAGGAGGGATGTTGTAGAAAATTGGCAATTGAAGGGGAGGAGATGAGGCAGAGATGAAGAAATAATTGGTGGGTGGGCATAAGCATATCATGCAAAAAACATGGACTTGTAAAAGGCTGATGCATGAATTAAACTTTTCACCATAAAAAAAAGTGAAGCATTGTCGTGTAGATCTCATGTACAAACTATAACTAATATTATCTATAAAAAACATTTCCATATATATTTTCACTGATAGAATTATGGGACATCCAAAGTTGTACAAACTATAGAGGTATAAAAGTTATGGGACATACTATGAAATTATGGGAAAGAGTAATTGAAGGACGTTTGCGAAAAGTAACTAAAGTAACAGAGAATCAATTTGGTTTCATGCCGGAGAGGTCAACAACGGAAGCTATTTTTTTATTAGGGCAGTTAGTAGAAAGGTACAAGGATAGAAAACAAGACATCTATATGGCCTTCATAGATTTGGAAAAAGCCTACGACAGAGTGCCAAGAGAGCTCATTTGGAGTGTTTTGAAGAAGAAGGGTGTCATAAGAGGTTACATAGATATCATTAAGGATATGTATGAGGGGGTTGTGACTAATGTACGAACTATTGGGGGGAAACCAAGGAGTTTCTGATTATGGTAGGTCTTCATTAAGGGTCAGCCTTAAGTCCTTATCTTTTCGCTTTAGTTATGGATAAGCTTACTAGACATTTACAAGATAGTGTACCTTGGTGTATAATTTTTGTAGATGATGTAGTTTTAATTGATGAAAATAAAGTAGGTTTGAATGTGAAACTGGAATTATGGAGGGAGGCTCTAGAATCAAAAGGATTTAAAATAAGTAGGACTAAGATAGAGTGCATGGATTTTAATTTTAAGGAATGTAGAACTATAGGTAGAGCCTTAGTTGAAATAGATGGGCAGGTAGTGCCAAGGTGTGATCAATTCCGTTACTTAGGATCTATTATCCATAAAGAAGGGGATATTTATAGTGATGTGGTGTATAGGATAAATGTGGGCTGGGTAAAGTGGGGGCAGCCTCGGGAGTGTTGTGTGATAAGCGTATTCCAAAAAGGCTTAAAAGGCAAGTTCTATAGAACAACCATTAGGCCTGCAATACTCTATGGAGCTTGCAATACTCTATGGAGCAGAGTGTTGGGCACCAAAGAGGAGTCATATAGATAAGTTGAATGTAGCCGAAATGAGAATGTTAAGGTGGATGAGTGGGATAACTAGGAGAGATAGGATTAGAAATGAATATATTCGTGAGAGTCCAGGAGTAGCTCCTTTAGGGGAGAAGCTGAGGGAATGTAGGTTGCATTGGTATGGGCATATGCAAAAAAGACCATTAGAAGCCCCTGTGAGAAGATTAGAAGAGATACATGTAAACAATGCTAAAAGAGGGAGAGGGAGACCTAAGAGAACTTTGATGGAGTTAATAAAAAAGGATTTGACTTTACTATCTCTTACAAAAGAGGTAGCCCAAAACAGGCCTGAATGGAGGAGTAAGATCGTGTCGCCGACCCCAAATAGTTGGGAAAAGGCGCTACTTGATTATGATTATGATTTTCAGTGATAGAATTCTCAGAGTTGACCTATATTTTTGCATAGAGAAGTCTGAATTACATTAAGAAAGAATAATCCTTATATAGAGATCATGTTCCCTAATACAAGCAAGAACTAAAACAGGGAATTACGTGAGAAATTAATAACCCAAACTGGACCAAACTACCCTCTCTAATACCAAAGATTAGTGACATAAACATACTAGTCGAGCATATATACCCAAACATTCACATGAAGTTTAGTCCTGAAAAGCTGGCATCTAATTTATATCAAGGTGCACCTCAAATTTTCTAGCTCCTATTTTAATTAAGCATGCACCTCAAGTATTGTATGCTTCGTATAAATAGCTGCGAAGTGTTCTGACAGCATCTAACTTCAAGGATACCTAAAAAAGATTTATAGAACACTGCCGAATAGTCGTTTTTCTGCATCTAATCCAGAACAAAATTGTTAGAACAACTGTCAACTTTTTTTGGACGTGTACAAGGAGGCAATTGGTCAAAAAGTAGGGACCCTGTGGACCTCACATTGAAATGAGGCCGAATCTGGAGAATTGCCTCATAAATGGCCCTCATTGGTATCCCTCAGTCCTACTCCTATTTGGCCGCATTTCACCAAGCTAAAAACATGCTGTCAGTATAAAAAAAAATGCTATGTCAACCCTTTATATAAAGCGGCAATTAGTATGACGTGATGGAGTAACTCCATCATCAATGGTCCTGCCCTTAAGAAATTCCCCTTCTTATTCTTATTTAAACCCACAACACCAAACTGAAAAATGCTTAAGTCAGTCATTTATAAAAAGCTGCGACTGAGATGATGTGTTGGAGAGCCTAAATGTGTAAATGCGCCAAATTGGGTGGCCCATATCCCTGTCCTTTGAATTCCTATCTGTCCCGCCTTCAAAAACCACATTCCTTATTTCTACCATTAGCAAAGGTAGCGTGAGGCTGAACTTGCATATCCAAACACACTACATACTCTTACGAACACTCAACCATCCATTAATATATATATACATATGCTTCCACTAGCAATCTGCACATGTTAAGAGACTAAAAACGAGAAGGCATGTTTTTTTTTTGCGAATGAAGGCATAAATAGTTGTTTGTGACATGCTAAAAATATGTTTACCAGACATTCAATTGCTATGAGATAACATAGGATACTTGCTATGAATTGTCTCATAGATCAAATAAAGTTCAGGACATACCAATGTAACCAAGAGTAAGTGGTAACACACTTAGCGTACAAGGAGAAAGGCTAGTCACAAGTTCTGCTCCGAAAATGACCAAAATACTGCAGACACATGCAACAAGAGAGAATACATTTTAGGACTTATATTAATCATTTGCTTCTTCTGTTTAAACATACTACATACAAATATACAAGACACCTTGTGAAGCTAAGAGCTGAAAGCTGATTCTGAACAGCTTCATTAGCTTGTTGTCCTGCAGAATATACGAAACCTCCGAACCAATCCCCAAGGTTTATATCAGACAACATGGGCATATCCGTCCTTCCTGACTTAAAATAAGAGTTTACTAGCTCAAATACTTACAAGATTTAATATATGCATACTGCAAGAAAATATCGTTTAAATTCCACCCAGAATATTATCCAGACAGAGAAGATAAATTGGATAGGTATGATCTTATACAGGATATAAGGAACTTCCGAAAATGAGCATTTAGTGTCCGGATAATAGCAAAAGTTGTGTACTAAAACTATCCGTATAAAACAATAAAACTTCAAAAGATGAGAATGAGAACGATCTACCAGAGGCTAGACGAAAATTTCAGGATATTGGGATGAAATTTCGCAATTCTTCCCAAATATTAGGGCTGTGAAACTGAGGATTATCGAGGCACATTATCATTTTTCTTAGCCCAACTACTTTGGGTCAGCATCCAGGAAACCTCCTCATAATGCTAATATTTTATGAGCGATTTCCACACTAACATACCTCAATTTCTTGTTACTAACTGAATCCATACCCTCCTAGACCTTCTTCTCCTTGAATGCAGAGTCACAATAAAATGGCACCACTTTTACATGGCCCCTTGCACTTGGTTTGGTTTCCTATGACGAGTGTTCACAAGTAAATACAGTTCACAAGAAAAAGACACAACCTCACCATGATTTGCGCCACGGGTAACGAAAAGAGCTCATTTGTAGTTTACCGAATGCTTAGCTACTGAATCTCCAGGGAGACGCAAATTATTCGCCCTCTCCAAGAGGCTATAGTTTTTTCCTTGCACCAAATAAATAAATATACTCGGAAAAATCTATGCAGCCGAAAAACAAAACATCAGGAAAATGCTCAAGGGTATGTGTTTTGCCACCCCACTCTTTTGTCAGCCCACCCCCATAAACTGACGGCATCTTATGGAAATCTCTTCATTTCCATCCTTCTGGTTAGCTGAATGTCCCATTCAGGCCCTCATTCGGCCGATCGTTGATTTCTCCCACATTCAGCCCCAGTGAAATCTTCCATTCGGGGCGTTTGGGTCTTGAAAAATTAGCCCCCAAAATCCAAGCTGGATTGCCCAAAAACCATTTGGGGCTTGATTTGGCATAATTCAGGGGCTGAATGAAACCATAGGTGTGATAAAACCAGAAAATCCACCGTTCAGCCCCACATCTAGCTGATAAACGATATCCAAAACATTCCACTCACATTCAGTGAAATAAATTCAACGGAATCTTTCATTCACATTCCGCCCATTTGGTATCCAAATACCACAATAACAATGGAGAATGCAAATGGAACAATGCCATTGCAACTGAAGATTAAAAAGCACAAACTTATCATATTAGGGTCATGTAGAATCAACAGCACCGTAAAAAGTGTAGCTGAGGATTAGAGCACTGACTGGAGGGCCACAGTATTTACTCTTGAGTCCTGATAAATGACCCTATCTTGTCTTTCTCTTTATTGTGTTTTTTTACTGTCAAGGTGACCTTATCGCCTTTCTTTTTCATAAAAAAAAATGACCTTATTTCGTGATAAGAGGATGGAATTCCATATCGGCCACCGATATATCGATATCGGGTCATACCCGATAAAACGAGACGGCCAAATCTCGGTTTCTCCATTTTTTTCAAATGCCGCCGATATATCGTTATTTTTTAAAAAAAATATATTTTTTTTTTAAAAAAAAAATAACTTTCTTATTTCTCATCCTAATATGTATATTTTAAAATCTATGCTTTGTCTAAATTAGCATAACTCATTTTAGAAATTAGATTGTGAAAATATATGATAAAAATTAATTTTTGACCACCGATATTTTTTTACAAATATCTCCGATATTTGATCTCTTAAACCGACCGATCAATACCGATATCCGATACGGAATTCCTTGGATAAGAGAACACTTGTACAGGAGAATGTTCTTTTTTTAAATTTTGATCAGTAAAACTGTATATGCTACTTATTCCAAAAAAAACCCTGCGTATGCTTCGATTAAGGTTCACTCCTTTCTATACCGTTTTGGCGCACTACCAAATTTTAGAACAATATATCCAAAACCCCAGGTCTAGAGATAGCTCTTACTGAGTAAGATCATTAACAGCACATAAAACAAAGTACCAAAAGAGTGGAGTATATTTTTAGAATAATAACTAATTATGAAAATGGCAGGGCAAACCGGCAAAGTTTAAAAACAAAGTAGCATACAAGCGTGTGAGGCAGTCTCTTAAAAACACGATCCTGCCACACTACTTTTCCCAAATGGTAATGCCCTAAAATTCTTTTCCACTGGTATACAACAGTTACATTCCTTTGTATATCATGAAAACTACATAGGACAAGGTGAGATGAAGATGATAATACATACAATATATAAATATATGATCTTTGTTCTGCATTTCTCATGAAACTCTGTCAATCGATCCGAATATAAATCTAAAAGTTAATGCCTTGAGCTCTAAGCTTTTATATTCTCTATCTTTCCCTCTCCATGATATGTACATTCAAAAGCCGGTTACCGATATGGCAGGATGAGATGCTGCACGATATGTATGGCAGGATGAGAAGCTGCATACTGCTGATGCAAACTGTACACAGGCTGCCCCAAACTCGACGATAGTGGGACATCAAACTGGCCATTTATAATTCGCAAGGATGCTCAGAAATAGGTTGATCCTCTTCAGATTGTGTGTCAGGAGCACCATTCATGAGTATCTCCCCTCCAACATCAGCACTGTCAAGCTCTACGATACAATCGACACCATGTTTTTTTTCATCTGGACCCCCCAAATTCTCTAGCGGATATGAATCTACAGCATCCTGAAGCAGCTTCATCATGTTACTTGATTCCAACACTGACAATGGCTCCTCTTCCCGCTCAGGTTGAATGTTTAGATCAATCTGACCTTTAAAGGGTGAAGAAGAGACTTCCAACTTGACCAGAGTTGCTTCCACTTCATCAATAGTCACTTCTGGGTTCAAATTCCCGTTATCCATGTAATTGTTCTCAGTTCCTTCTTCGTCCTCTCCTGCCTCTAGCTTATCAGAGGATTTCAAATGTTGCTTCTTCCTACTGGTGTCTGCCTCCTTTTCCGAAAGGCGCTTCTCCCGCCGCATCATGAGCGTTCTAAACCTCCGCTTCACAGTGAGACAAACGTTGCAAGTGCAGCTCTGCTTGTGTTTTGGGCCTTTGCCGCTTGGAGGCTGGATGCAGACAATGCAGGAACAACCAGGTCGATGGCGGGGATGCTTGGTAGTGGCTTGGCTTAAAGGAACAGACCCATCTTCTCCAAGAATTGCAACATTGGCTAGAGTGTCCAAACCTTCTGATGCATCTAACTTCTCAGCTTCTATTTCCATCCTCTTTCTTTTAGGACTAACTGTTGCATAAGGAAATCAAATGTTTAAAACAGAAAATTTTGACAAGATATCCGATTCATTTGTAAACGTATTTCTTTGTTTTAGAAAACAATGTAAACACCTAGCAAGAGTTCAACACAAATGACATGAATTAACTTCATGCTTTGAGTGGATATCAACTGCTCATCGCCATCAGGCTAGACAGTTGGTGGCCCTCAAATAAGCTAGAAAAAAAGGGTAAAATCACTAACCTATCAAAGTCTGTTGTTAAATATACATCAGTATTGATGTAATGCAATTGATGTAATATAAGCTCCAGCATGTTGCTACGAGGACAGTAACAAACTTGAAAATTTTCTGAACTCAAATTCTGGTCATGTCTGTGTTCCAGAAAATAACACTACACATTTTCCATAAATATTCCACTCATTCCAAACAGGAGGCATTTTCCACTCAACCACTACATATTACTCAAAAAACACGTATCTCAAGTAGATAAATCTGCTAACTCATAGTATATAGTGGCCAATTTTTTCGACCACATGACAGGTCCAGTATAGCAAAAAGAGAGTTACTAGTGTACTCTTGATAAGCAAGAAATAGTAGTTCAATTGTTGCACAGAACGATACAATATCCTCAATATCTCTGATCAATATGCTTCATACCCAAGCGAAAAGTCATCTGCAATTACATTTCGTCGTCTGAATTGTTGACAAGCTGTCTAAATAAAAAATTCATGCAAAACCTAGTATAAAAAGGCACTAGAAGCAAATGGCCAAATTATAATAACAATCAAAGCTCCACCATACCATATTTTGCAGAGAACATATTTTCAAGTTGTTTAGAGGTTACTTCCTCTGGGGCAGAACATGAAGATCTGGAACATTGCAACAAGAGAACTGTCATTATGGTTGCTACAAGCTTCGCAAACGGTATATCCACAAGTCAAATCCATGCAGATATATGCAGTTAAAAATTGCTAATATGGAATTTTTTACAAAAGAGTTATAGCTGGGTAATGCTTATATGACTATGACACCAACAATGGGGACAAATTTCCATCCTATGTTCTTCCTCAAAGGGTTGTGCCAAGAACTGGTCTAATATGCAGATGTATCGTTATCTTGATTGTTCCATAACCCAAAATGTGAAATACAGAATTTACGTCGAAGGACCCTATATAAAGGAACATATGACGATGATGATAATGACAGACAAAAACTTCTCAGATTTTTCAAAATGCATTTATCTGTGAGTGAGAACTTCGATCAAAAGATTTGCTAAAGTGTAAAATTTGGTTGAACCTTGATAATATCTCTGAATTGAACAAACTGCAGCTTTCCCTAAAATTTTTAATAAAATTTCACCTTTTTATGATACTCTCCATCAATTAAAATCATGGAGTATTAGTTTACCAAAGTGCTTGCGTTCAAAATTAAATCTTTTTAATACCAAAAGAAGCTTTCCACGTGTCATAATTTCTTAAGGGCATTATGGAACTGTCTTGTTAATTTTTATGTATATACTACAGTACATCTGTGTCTCAAACTATTAGGTACGGTATATAACCTCCTGGTCAATCAGGTAAGTTTCATGGTTGACTCATTTCAGCTATTAGCCAGCTTGGTCCATTAAAAAGGCTAGTGAACTATGCACACATCAGTAAAGCTGAGATGAAAACAGGAACATCAACTATTTAAGGAGTATATGCACGTGGAAGTTACAATCTAGAGTCCTACACCTTGTTATCACCTGACCTTTCATGATCCCATAAATTAGCATGGCAAGTCCATTTTGAAGGCAAAAGAGCATCTGTTGGCAATTTGCGCCACTTGGAGCAGTCCTCACACTGGGCCCATTGATTCCTTTCTCTGCTAGAGCAAACAAAAAAACCAAAGACACTGAACAACTGTTATAATTTCATAACAACATAAATATATCACTAAGCTCAAAGAAGAACATACTTCAGAAAACAAAACCAGACTGCAAATTTCATCTCAAGGTATTGAAACAAAAATCATCTAAAAAAATAGCTACTTTACAGTTGGAACAGAAAAGGACCATTGACAGAAGCTGATGATAAATGCTAACAATATTTGTTCAACTTTAACAAATAACTTGAAAATCTAAAGGTAAATTTCAGACAATGAAGTTAATGAGGATCATGGCAAAGGCTTGTGAAGACTTGCCATACAACGTATCCCCACCAACATCATCGTCTCGTATCTTCCCATAACTGAACCAATGGCTTTGATTAGACTCTAGAATCGTAATTAAAAGGTGAATGATTCTTAACATATGCAACTTCCAATATCACGGCAGTCCTTTAATCCTTCTGGAGACCAGCCTTCTTATGTGCAAAACACTAATGATTCCTTCTTACTTGTATGATTAATCAAGATTATTGTACTGGCACTATTTGGCACCTAACAAACACATAATTTAAATGCCACAACTTGAAGCAACAGACGACAGAAAATTCCTATCATAACTCATACAGAATCCAGTATCACTTCATACATAAGATAATTGACATATAGTGTAACTTAAATAAAAGAAATTACCCTTCATAGTTTGTTGTAAAGAAGGTAGGCTTTCCCAACATAGGTGCTTCCTACAAATGAGAGTTCATTCATACATTAGAATATCATTCTGTAATCAAGCAGAAATAGTACGCAAAATATTTAGTTATCTTCAGCAGGTTACTTGATCTATTGGTCAGCTGCATGCATTGTAGTAAACAAACAACAAAGATACACGACATTTCCTTCTTAGTTTGCACATGAATCGTATAGAAAATTGTTAAAAACAAAGTCAACTTGTAATAAATAAGGAACATCCTTCTAATTTACAGGCAATCAAATGAGCAACTAATATATGTTTCTTCATTGTCCTATAGCCTTATACACATCCTTTTGACGGTAAGTATTTGAACGACACATCTTTTGTCAGCTAAATCATGTAAGCAAATTGCAAACTTTAGCAAGTAACACAGATCTGAGCAATAATAAGGTTGTTTCCTGCACAATATTTCTCATTCTGCAAAATTTAAGGGGAGATATGTGATAACCATAGTGACAAAAATCATCGAATTTTGCTGAATATTCTTCAAAATAGCTGAATGGAGTTGAGGCAAATGAAAGTCCACATTTTAATTTGTTTGATACTAACCATGCACTACGTTCATTACGACAGTTGGAATATCAACTTCATTGGATTGTTAAGCTATTTGAAAGAATTTCTTAATGATCCTATTTTTGTTAGCCAGGGTCCTTTGTTTCTGTTTAATAGTAGCATTCTACTGACCACTGCCATTTGATGATGTAGACAAATGTCATTGTACTCAATCTTGTAAAGAAATTTCATTGTATTGACATTCACCTTCCGATGAGTTTAGTGCTAGTATCTAGTCTTTTATTGTATGGAAATAAATGCCAACTCTTTCCACATCTTTTCCCGAACGGAACTGAACTCGAATTGACCTCCTGCCGAATCTCAACTTGATCTCGGTCAGACTTCAAGCCAAGTTGAGCTGACTTGACCTCAACACAGCTAATTCTAAGGTCGAGCAAACTCAAACCTAAAATATTAATATGTTATGTGTACAGAAAACTGTTATATGCCCCAGGCCACATATTTAAAATAACTGTGCCTGGCGCATCGCAAGTGGTCAGATATCCGATGGCTCCCGTGTAGGGGCAGGCAGGCAGGCAGCGGTAGCCAAACCCGACTGCCCCTGTTGGTGGCCTGACGCGCCCCACGTACAGCATCACATATATGTATATATATATATATATATATAGGAAAAATTTAAATGAGATCGCTCTCATATAGCTTATATGAAGCCAATTCAATTTGTAACCGTTAGATCTTTATCTGACGGCTACAAATAGCTAAACGAACTCACCTACTAACTGATGCGACATACTCACCTACCCACTGATTTGATACCTACCCTCAGATAGGAATCTAACGACTTAAAACATTAGCCTCATGCTCCTTATATGAGAATGATCTCATGTAAACCGTTCTCTCCCTCTCTCTCTCTCTCTCTATATATATATATAAACAAAAACCACATTTTATTGGTTTAGATGTACTTCCCAAATCCACACAAAATCTGAACGGTATTTGTTTCATTAATATTTTTCAATGACATGGTAAACTAAAAGGAATAAATCAAACCAGTCAGGCCACCACACACACAAACCAGGAATCAGGCCTTTGACCAAGACTCGCCCAACACAATTTAAGCAGTAAATGACAAATTAATTGCTAACACAAAGAAACCGGCAATGTCCATACAAAACTTGTCGAATGATATACCTAAAACAGAAAAGTCAAGCAACATGCTGTATGCCAAAAGATGAGACCGCAAATAAACAACACTATAAAACAAGGGTGTGTTTTGTCATATATTTATAGCATTTCACAATTGACGTAGGAATATAAGGAAGATTTGCAGTTGTACAGAAGTTATCAGGATATTTAGATTGAGTTGTAAGTCTAAATACAAATTCTAAATAGACATACCTCGTATTCTTCAAATTCATGACCTTCAACCACCACAATACTGGGTTCATGGCCGAGAGGAGGACGCAGAAAACCTTGAGCTTCTTCCCAAGTAAGCTTAAGCTCTATGGAGTCCTCATTCTCAATGCGAAGGCGTTTACTCTTGGAACCTAGGATGCTATTTTTTCTTTTAGCAGGAAAAGGCTTAGCTCCAGGCATTTCTTTCAGATTGCCTCCAACTTTCTCAATTTTTGTCCACGTTGGATCTGTTGAATTCGCCTGACTTGTAGACTTGTTTGATTCTGTACCACCTTTACAAGTTCGAACAGGGAGAGACAAGACAGATTCACCGGGCTTATTGCTTCTGTTATTAGCATCACCATTTGTAGAGCAGCCGTTGCCGGTTTTAGAGGTCTGAATATCCTGAAAAGCAGTATTTCCATATATAAACGAAAGCATAAAAAGTTGTAAAGACAGAAGAAAGCAAACCAACTATTCACACCTGTTCAGGAGGAACACTTGAAGCCTTTCTGAAACCCATGACCAACTTACCCTCTGGGTCCATTCGACTAAATGTCACTAGCAAAGACGGATTAAATATAATTAGCACTGGATATCAGATTGTGAGACAATTTGATGAATACAGCAGACTAAGAGAGCCATATCTACCCAAAAAAAAGGAGTCATAAATCTCTATATGTTGTCCTTTTTTATATTAAATCTCCATATATTGTCTCACAATGCCCATTTTTATGTTGTCTCACAATGCCCGGTCCTAAGTCCGGGAAAAGGAGGGGGTTAGTGTCAGGTTGACAGCCGGCTATAAAATCTCTGTTAATCTCTATGGATCTTACACCACACATTTTAGCTAGAGCTAGGGTGTTCCCCTGAAGCGATGCGTTGTGCCAAAACCTGGGTGCAATGATAAATAAGCAAGGGTTGGCTAGGGCATTCCCTGGAAGCGATGCATTACAACAACGCCCGATTGCAATGAAAAGTGCGCAAGGGATCTCGCGTTGGTCTGGACGGGTGCGAGTAAAGAAGCTAGTCCAAGAGCGTAAGATTCGAGTGGCATCATAGAATATTGGAACTTTAAAGGGTAAAGGTATGGAGTTACTATAAACACTTAAGAGAGAGGGTTAACATAGCTTGCTTGCAGGAGACTAAGTTTGTAGGAGAGAAAGCTAGGGAACTAAGGGAAGGCTTTAAACTAGTTTATGTAGGTAAAGTTTCAAATAGGAATGGGGTGGGTATAGTGGTTGATAAGGACTTAAGGCAAAGTCTTGTAGGTGTCAAGAGATTTAGTGATAGAATTATATTAGTAACGCTAGTGTTAGGGGATTTCATAGTTAATGTTATTAGTGCTTATGCGCAACTAAATATAAGGATTGCAAGGTTATACCCGGAGAACCTATAGTACTTCAACATAGATTAGTTGTTTTGGATGTTCACATAAAGGGGTAGAAGAAGCGAAGTGCGGATAAAATGGAGCCTAGGATCAAGTGGTGGAACTTGAAAGGTGAGATGCTCAACACTTTTGTGGAGAAGGTTGAGAATTGAAGGAAATTGGAACTTAAATGAGGAACCAATAATGTTGTGGGGGTAGCATGGCTAATTACATTAAAAAAGTGGGAAAAGAAGTTCTTGGTGAAGTGAGGAGGAGATGGGACATCAAGAAAAAAATATGGTGGTGGTGTGAGGAAGTTCAAAGAGTCATCAAGGAAAACAAGTATTTCTTTAAAGAGTGGCAAAAATGTAAAAATCAAAAGAATTGGGAAAGATATGTTAGGCTAAAAAGACACTGAGTGAAGCTAAATATAAGGCGTTTGATGACTTATACAATAAGCTAGGAACGAGGGAGGGGGAGAGGGACATATATAAATTAGCTAAGTCAAGAGATAAGAGAAGTATGGACTTAGAGCAAGTTATGTGCATTAAAAGTGAAGATCAAATGATGTTAGTGAAAGATGAGGAAATTAGGGAGAGAGCGTAAATATTTTCAACGTTTAGAAAATTATAGTAGTGGGATGGATTTTGAGTCTAGTCCCATTAAAGAGATAACTTATTTTAGGAAATTCTCCATAGATGGAAACCCTATTGAAGTTTGGAAGGCACTATGAGGTGTTGGCTAAACTTGGTTGATTAATTTGTTTAACAAGATTTGGAAGTCTAAGAAAATGCCAGAGGAGTGGAGGAGAAGTATCCTCGTACCCTTGTCTAAAAATAAAGGGGACATCTAAAATTGTACAAACTATAGAAGTATAAAAGTTATAGAACATACTATGAAATTATTGGAAAGAGTAATTGATGCAGAATGATAAGTTAATAAGCATTATTTGAGTATTAGGGTTAGTTTGGTCTTTTATATAATAGGGTTAGTTTGGTCTCTTTATGTAATTCAGGCTCTACTATATAAGGCATGTAAGCTATTGTAATGAGTAGTTTTGGAGATGAATTGAAGGTTTTCTAGTTCGTCTCTCGGCCTTTGGCCCCCCTACTCGAGCTTCGGCTCCCCCTTGCTCCTCCATCACATAGCCACTCCATCATTTGGTATCAGAGCTCAGCAAATCCGCGTGCCATCGTTGGTTCGACAGTTCTTCGTGTTGTTCGATCCAAACTGCCGTAGGATTCTGTCTGCTCTCGCCGTTCGCCTCAGAACCTCTGTCGCCTCTGCTCCTCTCAGTCACGATCGACGCGCCTCGCCGTCGCACTGCCGCTGTCGAACGTTGCCTCCCTCCCGCTGTCCTCTTCGTCACGTTTGTGCAGTCTCCGGCATCTGGACCCCTCGTCTGGTTCAGATCCTCGCAATTGTCTCCTACCGCATCAGAGCCAGTGGCGGTGCCAAAGTCGGGACCTTTCCGTCGGATTTGGCATCCTCCGCCGCCTCTCCATCCCACTGGTAAGGGCGGCCACCTCCGTTAACGACCGGGAATCCATATGCTCTTTTCGCCGGCCTTCAACAGCGACCCGAGTAAAAAAAAAAACAAGAAGAAGAGCAACATTTTTCTGGAGCTGTGCGAGTCCACCGTCCTCGCCGTCATCACCTTCCCCATCGCCTCGTGCCATCGCCGTCGCCTCGAGCCAGCCAACACCGCCATCGCCGTTAGCTACTACAACTCGGAATCCGGCGTCGATCGCGGCCAATCACGCCTACCTTTGGCACTTTGTTCCGCCATCGCCGGTGACGGCCGGACCTTCAACACCTCTGCCCTGCCGCCAACCCTCCACAGCGGCCCTTCTCAGCCACTCCTAGAATTCTGGTGCGCCCTCGATCCGGCGACCCCGATCTGTCCCCATCCGGCTACTCCTGAATCTCCGGTGCACTTCTGAAATCTTCCCAAATCCGGCGCCCCGATCGGCCGGAAAAATTTCCATCCAGGCTGGAGAAGGTTTCTGGAGAATCTTTCCTCGATCTGGCGACCCCATTTGGTACTCATCATTTATTCCAACTGGTGACCAGACCGGTATACTCAGACCGGTCCTTAGTTTCAACCGAACCGAACCGGCCCTACTGAGGTCCTCAGACCAGCCCGGTACTGCGATCAGTTCTGATGATCTGATCTCTTCCAGGAGCTCTAGTACGGCGTTAGTTATTCCGTTTGCTGCTTGTCACAAAGGTGGGATCTCAGCCCTATCTTGCCTTCTGTTTTCACAACAAGACATGGATTGCTGATCAGATATGAAATATTTCTGGGATGATTCAAGAAACCATCGAGCTAGAGTGGATTACAATTATCCCGTCGCAATTGAACAAGCAAGGTACTGCAAACCTTCACAGCTCGGGCCTGAAGCAGACGACCACTCTCATTATAAGGTGGTGGGTTCTACTCGTCCCTACAGGAGGCCACACCAGTGCAACGTGCGTGATGAGGATTTTGAGTACTTCCAGCCCACTCATGCTTCTCTAACAAGGCCTTGAACTAGTCTCTACGACTCAAGAGGTACCGCTCTCATTCAACAACCGCCTACATCTCATGTAGCTAGCATGTTGGAGTCCGATGAGGAGATTCACTGTCGATTAGAGGGTATTCTGGATACACTTTATATTATGCAACACTCTTCACATCAACCACAATCTCCACTGCCATTTCTTCAGTCGGTCTCATCAACATGTTCACCACCGCCATCAGACCAAGCACGTGGACCATCATGTGTTCAGTTAGCTCCACCCATACTGACAACACCTACACCAATAGAAGCAATCTCAATCACAGTACCCATGCCCCTAATCACAACAAATCCACCTTTAGAAGAAAAGCCTCGACAATCCACTGCGAGTGGTGTGTCACTGCCCACTTCAGTTTTCATACTGGGTTCGCCAAAATTGCCTCTATTATCATGGCCACACATTCCTGCCCTATTTTCAATGTCCTAGTCATCCACACAAAAGAGCCAATCAACATTTCTGACACCTACTTCCACCTTCATCTTGACTACCCTTTGCTCCTATCCCATTCCACAATCACGATTTTGCTATTGGCTTGCATGCCACCTCCCCTGCCTATAGGAATTGATCCTTGGCCCCCTCCTCCACCTTTACCCAACCCCTCTATCTATCACATTCCACCTTCCATACACTGGCTACACCCATTTTTCCCACCTCTTGACCCAAATGTGCCCAACTTTGATTCTAAGTTTATTCCCTCGTGTGGGAGTGGTATTCAAAAATACTTATTCTGGTGGACTGGTCGACCTGATTATGACATGTGTTGTTCCGTTGCTTCTCAAGGCAGTACCTCATCTTTGACTCTCCGGAAGAGAGTCCTTGTTGGTCGGGGAGAATGATGCAGAATGATAAGTTAATAAGCATTATTTGAGTATTAGGGTTAGTTTGGTCTTTTATATAATAGGGTTAGTTTGGTCTCTTTATGTAATTCAGGCTCTACTATATAAGGCATGTAAGCTATTGTAATGAGTAGTTTTGGAGATGAATTGAAGGTTTTCCCGTTCGTCTCTCGGCCTTTGGCCCCCCTACTCGAGCTTTGGCTCCCCCTTGCTCCTCCATCACATAGCCACTCCATCAGTAATAGAAGGACGTTTGCGAAAAGTAACTAAATTAATAGAAAATTAATTTTGTTTTATGTCGGAGAGGTCAACAATGGAAGCTATTTTTTTATTACGACAGTTAGTAGAGAGGTATAAGGATAGAAAACAACACCTCTGTGTGACCTTCATAGATTTAGAAAAAGCCTACGATAGAGTGCCGAGAGAGCTCATTTGGAGTGTTTTGAAGAAGAAGGGAGTCATAAGAGGTCATATAGATATCATAAAGGATATGTATGAGGGGGTTGTGACTAATATACAAACTATTGGGGGAAAACCAAGAAGTTTTCGGTTACGGTAGGTCTTCATCAAGGGTCAGCCTTAGGTCCTTATCTTTTCGCTTTACTTATGGATGAGCTTACTAGGCATTTACAAGATAATGTACCTTGGTGTATGCTTTTTACAAATGATGTAGTTTTAATTGAGGAAGAGTGGGATAACTAGGAGAAATAGGATTAGAAATGAATATATTCGTGAGAGCCTAGGAGTAGCGCCTTTAGGGGAGAAACTGAGGGAATGTAGGTTGCGTTGGTATGGGCATATGCAAAGAAGATCTTTAGATGCCCCTGTGAGAAGATTAGAAGGGTTACAGGTAAACGATGCTAAAAGAGGGAGAGGGAGACCTAAGAGAACTTGGATGGAGTTAATGAGAAAGGATTTGACTTTACTATCTCTTACAAAAGAGGTAGCCCAAAACAGGCTGGAATGGAGGAGTAAGATCCGTGTCGCCGACCCCAAATAGTTGGGAAAAGGCGCTAATTGATTATGATTATGATTATGTAGTTTTAATTGATGAGAGTAAAGTAAGTTTGAATGTGAAACTGTAATTATGGAGGGAAGCTCTAGAATCAAAAGGTTTTAAAATAAGTAGGACTAAGACAGAATGCATGGATTTTAATTTTAAGGAAGGCAGAACTATAAGTAGAGCCTTAACTGAAATAGATGGGCAAATAATGCCAAGGTGTGATTAATTCCATTACTTAGGATCCATTATCCATAAAGAAGGGGATATTGATAGTGATGTGGTGCATAGGATAAATGCAGGGTGATTAAAGTGGAGGGCAGCTTCGGGAGTGTTGTGTGATAGGCGTATTCCAAAAAGACTTAAAAGGCAAGTTCTATAGAACACTCATTACGCCTGCAATACTCTATGGAGTAGAGTGCTAGGCACCAAAGAGAAGTCATATAAAATATAAATAAGTTGAATGTAGTCGAGATGAGAATGTTAAGGTAAATGAGTGGGATAACTAGGAGAGATAGAATTAGAAATAGATATATTCGTGAGAGTTTAGGGGTAACTCTTTTAGGGGAGAAGATGAAGGAATGTACATTGCGTTGGTATGGGCATATGTAAAGAAGACCAATAGATGCCCCTGTGAGAAGATTAGAAGTAATGCATGTAAAAGATACCTAAGAGAACTTGGATGGAGTTAATAAAAAAGGATTTAACTTTATTATCTCTTACAAAAGAGGTAGCCCAAAACAGGCCTAAATGGAGGAGTAAGATCCATGTCGCCGACCCCAAATAGTTGAGAAAAGGCGCTACTGGATTATGATTATGATTATGATCAAATCTCCACATATTGTCTATATGAGAAATTGAAAGTTACCAATGTCTCCAGCTTGCAATTGCATAGACTGAATGCAAGGGGTGACCCCCTCCAAGACATACATTCTGCTATTGTTGTTAGGCCAAAATCGAAACTGAAACACCCATTCTTTACCCCTCGCATCTTGGACTTTCAGAGGTAGTCCTTCAGGCTGAGAAATTGTGGGGAAGTATGCCTGTTCATCATTAAATAAAGACAAGATATTACAAATTACAAATCTTTATCTTAGGGAACATGAATATATTTGATAATAAGAAGTCTTATTTCTAGATATTTGTCATAATAAAACTGAAGTAATTATACTAGGTCCAGAATGAGGGAAAGAGAGCGATTTCAACAACCAGGCAGTTTCCTCCATTGCAGTATTAACCAAGTCTCTTAGACTTACTAGACTGTAGTGCATGTGTTAAAAGACCATCATCACTCCGACCCAGACCTACCATACATCTTAATACACAATCTCTGAACAATTTCTTAAACAAGCAAACTTAATATATTCTGCTTGAAGGAAGTGGGTCTTTCAAGAATAGATTCAAAGTTTATTTATGTTTTCAACTGCTATCTAATCAAATAGATAGAACAAAAGGAGCATGAGTTCAGGTTACACTTGATGACTACTATATTATGGTAGCATTATAAACAGTCTAAAGTTAAGACAAAACCCACCTCCGCACACTTTTTTGGAAGAACCAAACGACCTATTCGACCTGCATCACTGGCACTTAACATCTTCTCAAACAAAGGAGTGATGGTAGAGTTTGAGCTTGCACAATGTTAAGTTAGACATATGATAGACTTTTCATTTGATAACAGAAAAAATGGTCAGGTAGATACAGTTAGAAATTGACAGTATTTCTTGATACACACCAAAAAAGCCTATATAGTAACAATTCTAATTCATCATTTGTTAGCAAGAAGTTGTACAACATTATTAACTGAAATTCGATGGATACTCTCCTGATATTTGTTGCAGCTCTTGGTCAGTGATCCTTGGCCAGTAACGAGGAAGCAACTGATTTCGGCCTCGGGCTTCGGCTCGAAGTCTTCCATTGCGCACATGATTTTGGATTTCCCCAGACGTATCTGCTAAGTTATTGGGACTGTTGTATAATTGCTTTGACATCAACGATGGAGGCACTTGGCGTGGTATGAGAGATCCAGTGACCCTGATTGGTTCTTTAATATCATTGACTGAAGGAAGTGAAATGCCGAATGTTGAATTTGCTTTATTATCCTTCTGAATTGATGGCTGCAGCGGAATGTTAGCACATGAACTCGGATGTGTAGCAAAGCTCAACCCAGTAGCAGTGCCAATCATGCCAGGCTCAACTCCAACACCTTTTCTTGAATCTGCAGAACCAGTCATTCCTATGAGATGACAATAATCTAGCTCTGTTCACATTTCTTCCCCTTAAAGTGATCAGAATTGATTGAATGAGTCAGAAGCAATATTACCAATAGCAAGTCTATCAAGTGATGCAAGCTTCAACCTTTCAGGTAGGTCTTCAACTTTCTCCTTGTCCTGGGAAGATGCGGATGGATGGTCAGCAGGAATCAAGCTATCAACATGACCTAATCTATCAACTTCAAATGGAACCCGTGGCAGCAGTTCAGGCTGACCAGAGGACCATACATTGGTTGTTTGGCGCCACTGTCCAGGCGCTGAGACATGACCATGGATTTGACTCCAATTCTTGACAGATAAGTCTTTCAGCTTCTCGGGTAGATTCGGTGGAAAAAGAAGAGAAGAATGCCATAGATGATTTGATGCCTAAAAAGAAAATTGTAGTCATCATCAGATAATGAACTTCACAAAAGAGTATCACTCAGCTGTGCCAAAATAATACAATTGAATGATTGGTCGGATTGGAATAATAACCAATCTGTTAAGTTCAGAATATCAGGTAGTCGAGGCTGATACACAATATATTGGCCGATCAAATCTATGCAAATACCCATATAAAAAAGCCGTCCAAGACCAAGTACATATAAAAAACCATGAAGACAGGATCAGAAGATAAAACAAAATAAAATCATTCTGTGTCGCCAAAGAGTCTCGGCATGCAAATGCAATGGGCACCGGAACAAGTAACACACTTACATGTGATTCTCGATGTAAAAGAATATGCACAGCAATATCCTCGCAAGTGAACCATAAAAGCGAAAAAAAAATGTAAAAGCAGAAACCTCAAGACCAACCTTGTAGAGGCTTTTCTTAGCACATCCCATGCATTCGATTCCCCCAGCATCCAGAAGTAAGAAGCAGTGAACTGAAGCGACACATCCACAGTGAACCCGCTGCAGGAAGGTGATTTCCCGTCGGAAAAAAAGAAGCGTGTAGAAAGAAAACATGAAGAATGACCAAAAACGAAGAACATTAGCAACGAAACTAGTTGCCAATAAGTATAAAAATGGACCTTTCCACAAGATTCGCAATTGCGCCAACCAGCTGCATTGTTATGGAAAAGCTCGCAAAACCTCACTTCGTCGTAGGCAGAGCTGCAGTCGATAGCATTAACAATATGTAACGTTAGATAATAACACATTTGGTCGATTCAAACACAAGGTAAGCGAATGCTTGGATTTACAAAAGCCCAAACGGGCAACGTACTAAATGAAAGGCCAGCCAGCAAATAAGCAGACTTCGGGTCAGCCCAAATTTCTCAGTAGAAGCAGGAAAAATAAACATGAGGGAGCGGAGCATTCATTCAGAAGTAGAGGGAAGGGAAGGATATAACAAAAGGGACAAATGAACTAAAAAATAAATGGAGAAAAAAAGGAAGAAAAAGGAAAGTCACCCGCAACGGTCGCAAAGGTCAGCAAAGTCGCCGGAGCGGAGGCGCCAGCCCTTACGCCACTGTTCTGACTTGGAGTCTTTGCAGTCGGGATTGAAGCAGAATTTGAGAGAAGCGGAGGAGGGCGACATCATATGAGAAAATCCTACAGGCGCCCGTGGAGCCGCGAATGTCTTATTGTGTATATAGCACACCAAAAAAGGAATGTTTTTTCTGATGTATGTAATAATAAAAAAAACCAAGTGGCCAAGCAAACCCTAGTATCTAGAACATGATAGATACTGTTGGATAGAAGACGAGGCCAGAGAGAGATAACAAAGGTGAATATCAGCGGGAGATGTGAGCTAGTGCTCGACCACCATCCGAAGGACGAAGGAACAGACTCCAGAGAGTGTTGCTACCGCAGCAGAGAGCGAGAGAGATGTCGATGAGTTGGCGTTGTTGCGTGGAGCGGAGAGGAAGAGAGTTAAGAGGACTGTTTAAAGACTCGTCTTTCGCTGATTACTCAAGGGGAGGCTTTTTAGGAAAATGTTTTGCAGACCGAGTTTGGGGACCAGATATCCAGGACCCTATGCCACGTTAGCATGGGGGCCTTGCAGATCCCCGTGCCAATGTGGCACGGGATCATCCCAAACTCGGTCACGCTAGATGCCCTCGGCTTTTTAGTAGTGACTGATGAACTGATTTGCCTGGGAAAATGTTTTGCTAACCGAGTTTGGGGACCATAGGGTCCTGCAATCTGATCCCAAACTCGGTCACCCTAGACGCCCTCCTTTGCTTGTATGGATTTTTTTGGATAACTCCTCCAAATTGATGACTAGTCCTTCTTCTCCACCTTTAAATTAAATTACTGGGAAAATTTGGTGTGTGAGGAATGGACAGTGGCACTAGGCTAATAAGGCAGAATTTACAAAGGGACGGTGCAGCAGATCACCCAGAGAGGGGGAGAGATACGGAAAGGAGACGTGGAGTGATGTGGAGGAAAGATAAAGGGGCCGTTTGGGGCGTGATTAAAGGCAAAACATCCAGATAGGATGTTTTGCTACACTGTAGCATCCGGATATTTTATATATCCAGCTGAAACACCTCAGGAGGAGTTTCAGCTGGATGTAAAAATCCACATGGATGCTACAGTAAATATCCAATATCCAGTCTGGATATTTTGCAATAATCACACCCCAAACGGCCCCAAAAGTAAAATTGCTGCTGCCCTCCACGCTCCACACCACTCCTTATTTAATTCCAATACCAACTCCTATTTTCTGCCAATCGAAACAGCTGGGAGCTGCCCTCCGATTCAAATCCAAGGGTCGGCTCTTTATGAGATGAAGCTTTTTTTTCCTTTCTTTTTCTGCCAAAAGGCGCTTTGGACTTTGGCTCACCAATGGTCAAGTCTTTCCCCTTTTAGATTCGGTCGTAATCTACATGAAATCAGATATGTTCCTAAGTAAAAAAAATTTATATTCTCAGCATAGCTATTTTCTTTCGACTGTTGTGTTTTTACTTCCCAGTTCTAGCGGCTCCCTTTCTCTTCCTCTTTGTTGGAGTCGTCATTGACCTTCTCTTCGACCAGTCCATCCCTTTGTCGCGTACATGTACTTCCATCTATTTATTTACACATATTATTAGTAATTATCATTTCTTTGCCAGTGATCATGTAATTAACTGATTTTGTCTGCTCAGAATGAGCTAGCGGTGGTAGCTGCATAAAACCCGTTCGTTGCCACAGGGTAGCGGCTGATGAGAGGAGAGCGCATGTAAGATCATGTTTTATTTAGCTTATCACATGAAAAAGAACGTCTAGTAAATTCGATGAGTTCAAGCTCATCCAGAAAAAGTTTATACATCGAAAGCATAAGAAAAGGTTTAAAACCGTACACTATTCCGTGACCAAGGGAAGGAAAAGGATAATGATAATTCAATCATACACTAGAATCTGCATATCAAAATTCTAGAGTGGATTTTGATTTAGGGGAAAATAAGTGCACCGCTAACTCCCATAAATTTGCCACATCAGCATGTTGGTACTCAAATCTCAATTTCAGTCCTAAGGATTAGTACTCCATTGGACAATGCTTAGATTAGTACTCCATTGGACATGCTCTAAGCATTGTGAACACCTTGTATGCCAATCAAACCTAGTGTAGGGTTTTACTCTTCAGATTTGGTGTCCAGATACTGTTATCATCATCATCATACGCCTTATCTCAACTATCTAGGGTCGGCAACATGGATTACATTTGACTCTTTATCAGAATCAAAATTCATAGAAAGAAACATAATGGCAATTTTTTACGCCGAATACCCTTCCTGAAGCAACCCTCCAAAGAGGGGACACAACAGCTGTCCTCGTTCCCAGTAGCACTACTGGGAACGAGGACAGCTGCTGTGTCGAGCAGATAATGATCTATCGGTCTCCTTAGTTCTTAACTTCATGGGCTTCTATAGACGAGACAGGAATGAAATCATCAAGTTCAAGTGCTCAACATGAGTTCATACACTTACTCAGAAGAATCTCACCCCCACGCCAAAATTTATTCTAATGATCAAATCCTGAAACACATGCATTTCAAAAAAATGCTGGCATGACCATTGTTTCTGGCTGGGTCCAGAAAGGTTCATGGTGAGATCATCTGTAATAATATTCCCCTCTATACTACCGGTTGCAATGGAGGTGAACTACCATGGGCAACATATACACATCAAGTTCAGAAAGCAACAAGCAAACACACATCAGAACAAGCACAGGCACTTTTATCCTTTTCATCCTTGCACCAAAAAAACTTTTATCCTTTTCATCAGCAGTGAGAGCTCTGACAGCAAATAAAATTGTGCTCCTGCAAATTTTCAGGCTTACTCTAACTACTGGACAATAATCAACACAAAGACAATCGGTAACATACATCCTGAAAGAGAAGGGCAGTGCAGCAAGAAAACGCTAACTACTCAATGGCAGCCTCCTTCAAAAGTAAAACAAACTTTTTCCACTCTACAGTTCTACTTCAAGTCTGTATTTCACATGGCGCACTTACATTATGATGGTCACTACCCACATGATAGTTTGGTCTCTTCTGAAAATCAAATTTGTACAAGCCATCTTTAGTCGTAGAATGACTTTGCAGATTGGATCCTTGTGCACTTGTTTTTCTTCTTTGATTTCATCTCTTCTAACCTTTCACTGTTTGATATGGCTTTCTCCACAGCTTTCAGCTTCCTAAGCTTCTTTGATCTTCTTAAAGATGGACCCTTATTAATCTTTCTGCTTGAAATAGTATCAACAAAGAAGAGACAGCAAGTCAAAACATTGAAAAGCACGAAAGTAGAGAAACTTAAAACAACCTAAGCATATACATATTTTCTCCAAGTAAGCCTCTGCTTAACAAATTCACAAAATTAATAGCAAAAAGAAAATTAAAAAAAAAGTCCTGCAGAAAGCTCTTTTTATAAAGGCAAGATGGCCCTTTTAGTTTTCTATTTGAATTAACACTAGCTTACGTTCACAGGACTTTAAAAAGCACGAAAGGAGTATAACTCAAAAAAACCCAAGCACATACATTTTACTGAGCAAGCCTCAGCTTTACAGATTTGTAAAATCATATTCCATGGATTCTAATGGAAACTATCCTTTAGTACAATAAAGTTTCAATAAACATGGGATGTTATCCTTCAGATGGGTACAGTTCAGTTAAGCTTGAGTGACTCGTCCGTGAAAACTTGTAGGAATGTCAATGATTTACCAAAACTACATTATGTTCACAGAAAAAAAAAAACGTTCCATAAGATTTAGTAAAATTATGATAGATCAACTTGGCTTTTTTGCAGGTGGTTCAAAATATTCGATCTACCTGGTCTAGTACATTCACCAATTTGCCTTTTCGTAAATGTCGTCATAATAGGACAAACATGGTGCAACTTAAGAACGCCAAAACTGTTCAACTATTGTCGTACTAAAATATTCTAATTTGAATTAACTACACAGTGTTAATAAAAAAGGATATGACTATATTATCTCTTACAAAAGAGGTAGTACAGAACAGGCCTAAAAGGAGGAGCAAGAGCCGACCCCAAATAGTTGGGAAATGGTGCTACTTGATTATATCATGATTATGATGAATTAACTACACAGTGGGAAGATGAGGCATGACCACTGACCTGTTTTTGACACCTAGAGCTGGACCAGTAGTGTTAATCTCTGACACATCCATCGCTGCATGTGAAGTTAATCAGAGTCAGGAAACCCTTACAAATGAACAGGTAAATGAAAGTTCGAGTTCAGAGAGCCATCGCGGCGGCAATATTATTGCGAACACTCACATAATCAACCATAAAATCAACATCACTCGCAGTATCACCGTCTTATCGTTGAGAAAAAAACTAACCTATGTACCATAAACGATAAGATCTATCTATATCTCTGTCTATACATCTATACATTAAAAAAGGATTAGAGTCGATTAAATGATTTAGTAGTTCAATTCAATGAGTAAGCGTACATAGTATGCAATGGTAGCCAAGTAAGGCATTCAACTGAACAACTTCTTCCATGACTCGCACCTAAGCCGGTGGCAATTAGATCATTCAAGAAATATAAAAGTCCGTATCCGAAATTTTCGAAAAAAAGTAAGACATGAGACAAGTGGAATGCATTCAACAAAGAAGCGGTACCTTGAGGCAAATCTTGTGAAGCAACATCTGAACTGATTTCCATCGCTGTGACCGCTCTCTCTTTCTTCTTCTGATTCATGTTCCTGTTCTTCGCCATGCTGGTGACGCCGGGGGCGGTGCTCTCCCCGCAGCCGCTCAATTACTATTATATATATTAGGAGTATTTTGCTGTTTGGCTTTTAGGGCTTTTGGTGACGTCGGGCGGGCCGGGCAGGCCCATTCACTATGAGATGCGAGATGTCATATGATATATATGTATGCTTCGACGGGATATGCAATAGCCCAGTTTAGGGAACAAGAGGCCTAGCCCACCACCCGTATGGGCTGCCGGCCTGTCAAAAACTCAAACGTGGCCATTCTTAAATAATAACATGGCTTGTTGCCAAAAAATAAAAAAAAAAACCTTTCTTGCTCATTGAAAAAAAAAGAAACAAGGTTTTTGCTCCTCTTGAAAAACAAAAGAAACAACAAGATTTTTGAAAACAAAGAAGCCAACATTTAGCACATGTAGTTTCTTGTTCCGTTTGCAGGAAGCAAGCACTCACATTGTGATAGAAAAGAAATGGGTTTGTGAAATAAACATTTTTCAGGCCTGAACAAGGTATTTTTCCAGCTAAAAGCCCAAATTTTCAGCTTCTAAACGCACTCTTGGCTGCCAATACGTGGATTGGTCATGTTTCCCACGAGATCGGGTCAAGCATTGTTTTGATGGTGCTCCTTGATCATCAACCAAGCAGCAATCCGTAATCACCTGGGCAACTTTTGTACGGCACTGCAATATCCATTTGGCACCCTCACTGGTTGCTGAGGCCACCCGCCTGTTTCCATTCCATGACTGCAATTTGCTCTATAGCCTGTAGATTCTGACGCACTGAAATCTGCGAGGATTCGTTACATTCATACAAGTTCCTCTAATCACTCACTGACCAAATTACCTGGAAAATACGTGGAGTTACGTAAAGTTATGGAACAGATCAGAAGTACGAAGATAGCCTTCTGGAGATCTCCTTCAAACACATCTATTATGAGACAAATTATATGTTCCCTATGACAATTTTTAATCGACTACTATCCTCGCACCTGGCTTAACCATTATCCCTCTTTTTATCATTCCTACCCTGTTTGCTGACCTCTCAGGTCGTGCCTTTCCTAGAGTCTTGGCTAGTTTGTAGCACCCTCTGGGGCCTTTTTATTTTTTTACAGAAAAGCATGAAGCAAAAATGAAGATACGTTATCACACGTTCAACACAAAGAGAATTACATGCATATGACTGCAGGTACCCACTGTGGTAACCACTAACCAGCGAAGAAAGATCAAAGGATGATGAAAACAATACTGAAAGTCGTCTCCCTGCAACAATGTTAAGGATATTGTTAAACAAAATGAATAAATACACCCACATTCCTACCACTAGCAGTCACTTCCTATTCCCTGGTCCAGTCTGTATGCTTACAAAATTGTCTGGCACCAGTAGCAGCCTCCATGACACCTTAGTGACAGCCATCGCCCGTGTCATCACTATGTACCACATCAACATCAACCAGAGCTCAATATTTTTCTTTTGAAAAAAAAACTCCACAATCAGTGAAAGTTACATTGCTGCAACATAGGATGTGTATAATCCACATATTTATCCCAAAGACCCTTGAATTTTTCCATCCCTATCTTTAACCATGGTTTCATGTTGCCATTGAAGTGAACAACAGCTCCTATAGCTATGAGCTGCGTGTCCACATTTGTATATCCCAATCCAAGCACATGCCATGACGGATCCAAGGCCTCCGTCAAACCATAGAACGTCAGCAGCCCTGGAGGCAATGTCCCAAGCTTCCACAGTGTCCTGTCAACATTCTTTTCTTGCCAATAATGGTATATGTCTGTCACATTTCTGTTTCTCCACTCGACCAAATCAAACACGTTCATCCCAAAAGCCCATCCACAGGCGTCGGGATCAAAGTGGGCCCTTATCAACGGATGTGAATAGTTCAAATACTTGTGGTACCTGTGGAATGTCTCCATGCAAGTCTCCACCGCTCCGTTCACATTCCCCTTGAGATCAATGGAGAACAATGGGCTCAGGTCCTTCTGAACAACGACATCATCATCAAGAAAGACCACCTTTGTTAGTGCTGGATAAACTTCCGGAATGTAAAACCTCAAGTGGTTTAACATTGACAAATATTTAGGATTCCGGAACTTAATTGGGGTCCTGCCGCCATCACTATGGCTGGAAAAGTAGTAGTTTTGGGTCTCAGAATCTTGGAGCTGCTTTAGAACAGGGACATAAGAAGCATTAAGCCACCTAAAATCTTCAATTTTCTGAACATCAACGACTACTCCTCTGAAACTATTAATGGAGAACCATGCCTTCATTGGAGCATAGTTCACCTCATCAGTCACCAGGTGGAAGACAATCTTATCCGGGTGTTTAGCATTAGATGCAGTCGAATTAACAACCACAGAAGTGGCAATGATGTTGTCAGAGAATACGCAGAAGTGATAAAGGCTGTTGTCACGGAGCTTTTCTGCAGCTTTCTTAACCTCCAAATGTTTTCTTTCAAGACTGAAACTTCTATACCATTCACGAGTTAGTCTGACACCTAGGCAATATAGACTCTTTGGAACTTCCTCAGCAGCAATTTGCCCATGTTTTGTGCTCTTTTCAGAGAGAGAGCTCACCTGTTCTTCCAGAGACTGAATCTTAGCCTTAAACCTCATGATCATTGCTGCACTATCATAATGGTATTGCTGAGCCTGGTAGATGAGAAGAGCCATCTCACGTATAGCAGTCTCTGTCTCTTCCACAGTAAGAGGTGAACGCCTGATTGCAGCATTAGATAGAAGGATTTGAGAATTGCGTATCTGTGCACTTAGCTCCCATGCAAATTGGAGATTATTGTTCTCTTTTGCAATCACTACTAGTGCCTTTGCTAGAGAGATCTGATCCCCTATTTGTCTAGTGATGGAGTAAGGGCTCAGCATTTCTTCAGTTACATTGAAACCTTCGACTACCCTTTCACGTCTGTAAGTTTGCTGCAGAATATTCAAGCAAAGGATAATCATCTGGAACTAATTAATCAAGCACACCATAGTAATGAAAAAATTGAAAGTGCTACAAAAATAATAGCTATAGATGCAAGGAAGCTAAAACAGCCTTCTTCCTTGAGACTGCTGCATAACATCTTGCATCTACATTTCGCTCCTCCTAATTGGCTCCCTCTAAAATTAACTGACAGCCCTAATGTTAAAAAGAAAGGATGAAGCAAAGAACACCATAAAGAAGAAAGAAACATTTTACCATACTGTTCAAAGAAAACGATGAAGCAAAGGGCACTAGCAAAGAAGAAATAATGAACATTTCCAGAGAATAACACATTTCCTCTTCCATGAGACACATAAACCCAGTGTAGCCAGGTGAAATTGCGAACCTTCAACTTACATGAACCTATCGCGTTGAAAAGCTTTCTGGCAGACACAGGATTGCTAATGTTTCTACAATTGGAACTCAGTTGACAAAGGATTGCTCCCTCTACAATGTGATTGGTATACGAGCACGCACTCGCAACAATCTAAATGAAAAACTGATTTACCATACTTTTTTTACTGAAAAAAGTGACTTACCATACTAAATGGTGAAATTGGAAGCAATAACTACAAAAGGATATACAATAATTTGACATTTTGTTGGTCATCATACACCCAAATACCAACCGTGGGGATAGAAATATGAATTCTGATCAGTCCTTCCACATTTTTACAAGACATACTTATTGCAACTATGAATCACAAAATCTCTTTCTTCATACCATCTATCAGAATCACCAACAGATGCTTCAATGCATTAGACAACATTATGATCACATTAAAGCAATAAATTACACTACCCTCATTACAACTGAACTCTCTTAAGCCAATAACTCAATCCACTACCCCAACCCATCCGAGAGAGAGCACGAATGAAACAAATTGCTAAAATTGTCAGTTCATTATCTTTCTAAATTTAGGACCACAGGTAAATCCTGCTTGCTGTAGTGAACTAAAACTGCATCCCTTCATTTTTTTTTCCTGGTTACTAGACTAACAATTCTGCATTTGAACTCCACTTCTAAAGTTGCATAAGTGGCTTGTCTTACTTAATTAACACCTAGCCTCATACTTAAACATGCGAACATAACGAATAACAAAGTAAACGTGTGCAGAATAGCAGAATACAATGGTTATCACTAACTACACTGTCTCTTTTACATAGCGAAGTGAGTCATCAACATCATCACCTTACGTTTATCCCAGGAATCCATTGAATTATAGTTTCAGAAAACTTGATGTAGAAAATAGATGCAAATGTTATCCTTGGCTTATGTTTTACCTATAAAAACATTTAACAATGGATGAGGATGGACTTGAAATTTGAGCAATTTAGCACTGCAATTAGGAAAAAAATGGCTATTGTAATAACTAGTCAGGTAAAAATTCATGGAATCAGGCAAGCTAATGCGTGGGTAGATCGTTGTTTTGGAACTTTGTTTTAGCTATGAAAAAGCAATGAAAAAAGGAGCTCGCATTCTTTCCTTTTCAATTTTGTTAAACGTCTATTCAGTTCAGCAGTGCAAGTATTTCTTCCACTTGCTCAAATATATGTGCTGCACCTGAGAACAAAAAAAGTTTAATCAAAAACATTTTCGCGCAGGTCAGATCCATAGTTTGACTGCACCCGAGAGGTGAAGACTCAAGTCAAATTATGCTTCAGTAACATGAGATGAGCTCACATTACGTGTTCTCCTTCGCTTGCTGAACGTCGAAAACGTGTATCTCAAAAATTCAAAAAGCTAAGTAAATGGCCCAAAGCAGATCAGGCACACTCAAGTCTCCATTAACGATGACACTTTAGTAGACTATATAATTGCAGAGAGAGAGAGAGAGATGACTCAGAATGCAAATATGCACGATCCTAACAGAGTAGAGGTGATAAAAGGGGCTTCAGAGGAGAGAGAAAAAACAAGAGAATTGGAAGCTAAGTAGCAAACCTGTGTCTTGAAGGGCTCAGATCTGTGCTGTCTCTCGCGACTGAATATAACAATGAAGAGCAGAACACTCATGCCGACCAGAATCCACCAAAACCCATTGGAAAATCTGCGCCTGACCGGCCGCCGAAACATTCCGTCTCCTCGTCGCCTCATGTCTCCGGCAAGACTTCAAATTTCGTGTCTTCAAGAAAAAAGAACAAAACAAAGGAGGTGTTCACACTTCTCCCGAGATGCAGAAACCCCAGAAGGGCTCACACTTCTCGCTGGTCACTATCATCCACAAAAAAGAGGAAGCCCGATTCAACCAAAGAAAAAAAAAGGATTCTATTAATTTACTGAATTACGCGATACCATTGCGGCGAGGAATAGAGTGAAGAGGAATCGAAGATCAGGCAATGAAAAAAAGTGTCGCAGGGTGATTAAAGGATTTGCTGATAACCGGAAGACTCGTACAATTTTTTGTATAAAAAAACACAAGGAACACTGGAACTGTCGGCCTTGCTAACCTATCAGATCGAACTCCTTTTTTTGAGAGTTTTCCATATTACCTGACCGGAATGCCATATTACCTGGTTTTTCCGGTCTATGCCATATTACCTAGTTTCTATACCTAATCTTCCTATTTTGCCCTTCTAAAATACTAAGCAGCCGTTTGGGGCTCGAAAAATCAAAAACATCTACTAACCACCCATGAGGTGGATTTTTTAGAGTGGATTTTTGGGATTTTTCATGATCCAAACGGGCCCTAAACTTGACCTTTTCCATATTACATAGCCATTCTGCCTGAACAAACGACTGTGTGGGGCGCCCCTTCACACATCCTTCCCCCACCCTTAGCTACACCATTCAGCCCACTCTTAGTCGCACCCCTTCACACATTCGTCCCCCCACGTCAGCCGTATTATGTGAACATTCGATTCAGGCACACCCTCAATCGTGCCGTAATAGAAGAAGTTATTGTTTATCTACATTACGATGGAGTATTTAGAAGTGCTCATGAGTACGTAGGTGGGAAAGTGTCACGCCCCAAATTTCCAAGACCCAATTTACGTGGAAGCGTCAATCCAATGACGGCTATAGGGTAGGAAACCTGGGACGGACCGAATACTCGAGTCTACGCTTATCCCATTTAAATATTATGGGACTTGCAGGATCGTCTTGACTTAAATAACATTTACTTACAAAAAGTAGAATAACAGAAAGGAAATCTAAATATCTATTACAATATCTAAAATGTCTTAACAACCACAAACAGAGTTTAACATAAAGCAAATGGCACGCAGGCCGCAAGTTCAAAAGTCAAAATATAGCAAAACATAAGAGACGAGTCTTCTAAGCTCCAACATCAAACCATGCCGCTGGAAAACATCACTTCTGCTCCACCTTAAATCCTGCATCAGAGGATGCGTGAGTATTCCATAGGAAATACCCAGTAGGATACAGAAAACCCACACCGGAAAAATAAGAGAAGACTCCAAAGATGAATGGTTTAATAGACTCAGGTTCAACAAGGACTAAGATCACTTACCTGGAACCAACTGCCATTCAAGACGCATTAAGGTCAAAGATACTTCAAAGGCTTTCATAAAGTAGTGAAGGTAAGATAATAAGCATTGGACAACCAAAGTGTCAAAGTACAATTTCTGCTCTCAAATCTTCATCAATACCAGAACATCCTAGAGGTTCTTCAGAGGAACCTTGCCATGCGTCTAGGGATGCTGGCCCCATCGGTGCTTACGGGCACAATGGGCGGAGATTGCAGACCTTCCGTAATGTCATACAATCTAAGCGCACGCGGTTGCCGTCATCGGCTGAACTACAGAGGTTCAATAAATCGGAGATCTCGCAAGATCTAGCAATGGCTTGTGAGCATACTATGATTCCGACTAAGAGCTTTAAGTGCTACTTAGCGGAGAAACAATTCAACTAGCCCTATTGTCAAAAGGCTTAGAACAAGACTTTCTAAAGTTCCGACTCTTCATAGGAGTGAAAAGCATAATCCAAATCAAATTATGAATTAGTCTGGGAACTCAAGTGAGACCCGACTAAAAAGAGACACACCACATGATTTTCCAAAAGTTCAAGTTCGCTATCAACAAAGTTGTACCTAGCCCTAAATTGATAATTCCCGACTTAGAATGACGCGTTTCAGGTAGACCACGTCAGAGACTTAGAATTCAAGCTTCGATTACTCTTGAGTCATAAATGGACCAAGAGAAGAACAAAAGGGACTATTATTATAAGACACCTTATTTGGCTCTAAGACCTTAAGGTTATTGTTCTTAGAGTCTTATAAAATCATATTAGACTTGATTAGATTCTTCATTATCAATTATTCTCAAGCTTCTTAGGTTTATTATGATTTTAAGTCATTTAAAGTCAGAAACTGTGTTCTGTCCAAAACAGAACAGATCTCTTTATCAGGTTACTACGATCTGAACAATTTGATTTAATCTATGAAATTTTTTATCTTAGATAGCCTCTGATGTCTAGTTTCCAGATTGATAAAGAACTTAATTTTCTGATTACTGTATAATTAGTTATCATTTTTCTACTGAAGTCTGTCTGTGCAGGATACTCCTGGCCGAGACCAAATATTCTATGTCATACATAATTTATTAATGTATAAAGTGTAGTAACTCCTTATTAGTCTTTTTCATACATTAATCTAGTCTTTCTTAAGATTTTTACAGAGCTTTATAAGTTCTGAAATTCTCAGTTTATGATTCCACTTTTCGTAATCTTTACTACCTGATTACTACAACACTTTCTTATCTCATTATTTAAGTGATACTATCATATAATCCCGGACAACATTAGATCTCAAAACACGCTGACAATAAAACGAACTGAAATCTCAGAGACAAGATCTTACAAGGAATAATCTTATAGTTATCATTCATTATACCATTACCCATTTAGTTGATATTATACAAGTAGTAATAGCTATGATAATACATATAGAACACGAAATACGGAAATGCACCAAAGTGCCTAAAGATCAAATCTTTACTCAAGAGAGTGAGCATGGATATACAAATAGCATTATCACATGCGATCAACATTTAACATAAAAATTCAAATCCAATTTTTCATTGGTCAACATACGTAGAAATGATTGAGTTGAAATACAATAGAGTCATGAAACAAGAGGGAATATCAATTCTAGGATCGGCAATACAAATTTCAGAAATGAGTACTTAACATCAAGGCATCAACATTCAACAAATCATTTTATCAAAAAGAAGTGTAATGGGAAAAAGGCATCCTACTTGGTTGTAAATACCGAGACTTCCCGAGCACTCTTGAATTCGACAATGCCGCACCAACACCACGCCGGTCGACCTTGCTTGGACCACCACGAACCACCATGGACCACCACGGACCACCGCCGGAGTAAGGTTGCCGCCGGCCGGATAATGAGAGAGAGAGAGAGAGAGAGAAATGCTCAAGGCTTTGAGCACTAAGCAAAACCACCCCCCTACTAGCCTATTTATAGACTTTTTGAACCATTCTCCACCATTGATCACTCCTTAATCCAATGGCTTAGATTTAGTAGAAAATTCCAGATTTTACCACTTTCAAGATGACTCTTGGGTTTACAAGGAATGAGTTAATGGGGGTCAATTAATGTTATCCATCAACCACTTCCATTAACCCATCTCTCAACCACCTCCACTAAGGCTAACCCGACCCAAGCACAAATGGGTTTGGGTTTGGGTTTGGGTTTCTCTTTTAGAATTTCCATTAATCACTACTAACCCACTTAAGAAATATCTAATTCATAATTTTTGCTTAATCTCAAATTAATTCTATTCCCAAAAATAACACAAACTTCATACAAATACCTATCCAATATTCTTAGGTCAAATGAAGCCAAACCAACATGTAATGCCAATCATGAATCATATAATCCAATAAAATCTCCGATTAAGATCAATTCAAAAATCACAAATTTTACGGCGTTCGATCGATTCCGGTGGAAATTGAATTTTCAAAAGATTTTCGAAAATTTAAATAAATGCATACCGTTGAGCCAAGAAAATACTATAAAATTTACGGTCGTCACATCCTCCCCTCCTTAAAGAAAATTTCGTCCTCGAAATGCCGAAAATCAATCAACAAACAGTTGAGGGTAGGCTTTCTTCATCTCTTCTTCCGATTCCCATGTCATTTCCTCGGAGTGCTGGTTTTGCCACAAAACTTTCACCAATGGAATAGTCTTCTTCCGCAACACCTGATCCTTCTTGTCCAAAATCTTGATAGGTCTCATCGGAAAGGATAAATCTGCCTCTAGCTCCATTGTTGTATAGTCCAACACATGAGACTCATCCGGTACATACTTCCTTAGCATCGATATATGAAATGTATTGTGTACATCTGCCAGCTGTGGGGGTAAAGCCAATCTGTAGGCAACCGGCCCGACCCGCTCCAAGATCTCAAATGGTCCAACAAACCTCGGGCTCAGCTTCCCTTTCTTACCAAATCTCATAACTCCCTTTGATGGAGAAACTTTCAAGAATACCTTGTCGCCTTCCTGAAACTCCAAATCTCGTCTTCGGTTATCTGCATAACTCTTCTGTCTGCTCTGCACAAGTTCTCTGTAAATTTAACGTGATTGTTGGCCGTGAACTAGTTTTATTTTGTGTTAAAGAGTATGTTGTGTAGATTTATTCGGTATAAAAATGGGCAGTGTTCGGTTAATGTGTGTGAAGATATTTCTGATAATTGCTCCTCGCCTTGCATAACTCTGAAAAGCCTAGATGCTAGTGTTAGTTAAGAGTGTTTTGGGGAAGAACGTCGCGATGGCTTACGAGTTGAATTAGCGCCGTGATATAGGACCAATTGATTACGTAGCACATGTAGAACCCCGAATTTCTCTAAGGAATAAATACCATAGTTAAATACGGGTTGCTTTTCTAACGAAGTACTCCAACTGGACCCTATTAGGGCGGCTATTAAATGTATTAAATACATTCAAGTGTGAACCATGATCATCTGTTTTTTTATGATTAACTATGATCATTTTAAAATGACTCTTTTTGACGTACTTTTGTTTGCAATATAAGTCTATAACTGTTCTTGCTTTATTGATCTTCCCTTTAAATAGTGTTTTTTTTTTTGGTAGACAGTTTTGCATTTTGTTTATTTCATTTTGCATTTATGATCTGAGCCGTTTCTTTAATGAGTGCAAAAGGCAAATGTGCGTTTTTCTGAATTATGATTTGGTCTGCTAATTTGTTTATTTCTCATCTTTGATGTAATTTTTCCAAGATAACTTCGCCAGTTTCTTTATCCAATTTATATCCTGGATGTTGACACGCACCTTGGTTATGTATCAAGTTTGTATTTGGATGGGAAATTTTCTGTTTCAGTAGCTAAGTTCGTGTTATTTTATTTAGGGATTGCATGTCGAGCCAGCAACTGGTGGACTTCATAAATGAGCATATCAGTCTGGTAAGTAAAATATGTTCTTTTTAAAGCTCTTTTGTCATGTGAAATCAGTGTTTTGCCGGCAATTCAACTGACTCATTCGGAACCATGATAATACAGGAATCTAGCCTGTCGTCTGTATGCGAAAGAGTTCTTGATAGGTGCTTGGCTCCATCAACAGCAGGCGGTGAGGGATGTGACAATATGACCATGATCTTAGTGCAATTCAAGAAACCTATTGTCCCATCTGTTGCTGAGACTGAGCATTCATCATTGGAATCTACAGTGGAAAATAAAGAGGCTGAATCGAAATGAGATGACCATGATTCTGATAATCTATCGTGTGAATCTCTCAATCTTACAGTAAGATGATCGTGGTCTGTAGTCTTTGTCGAATCTGCTTTACCTTCTCTGCACAATACTGTACCAAATCTGACTTCAATACTTGACTTTCTCCGACCTCTGTCTAGCTGTAGGTGATCTGCACGGTCTTCCATATAGAGCTTCAAATGGTGCCATTCCAATGCTAGAGTGATAGCTGTTGTTGTAAGCAAATTCAATCAATGGTAGATGATCATCCCAGTTGCCCTTCCAGTCGATAGCACACGCTCGGAGCATGTCTTCCAAGGTTTGAATGGTTCTTTCTGACTGCCCATCGCTCTGCGGATGAAAAGCTGTGCTGAAACTGAGTTTAGTGCCCATCGCTTCTTGAATTCCTTTCCACGTCCTGGATGTAAATCTTGGATCTCGATCTGACACAATCGATATCGGCGTACCATGCAATCTCACTATCTCCCTGATATACAACTCTGCTAGACTCTCCGGATTCTGCTTCCATCTTATTGGTAGAAAATGAGCCGTCTTAGACAATCGATCAACGATCACCCAAATCGCATCCTTCTGTCTTTGAGTCTTCGGTAAGGCCACCACAAAATCCATTGTAATGTGGTCCCACTTCCATTGCGGAATCTCCAAAGGTTGTAACAATCCCGCTGGTCTCTGGTGTTCTGCCTTTACTTGCTGACAAGTCAAACATTTGGATACGAACTTTCCAATGTCTCGCTTCATTCCGTTCCACCAGAAGTTTCTCTTTAAATCTTGAAATAACTTGGTGCTTCCTGGATGAATTGCATACTGTGAGTTATACGCTTCACGAAGAAGTTCTTGTCTTAATTCCGCATCCTTCGGCACGACCAATCTTCCTTGAAATAAGATACTCCCGTCAGCTCCTTTTGTGAAATTTGGCTTTTCCAGTAGCTTTTGCATCTGAGGGTTACTCTTCTGCGCTTCCAGCACCTTCTCATAGATTGACGATCTCACCGAGATGTTTCCCAGAAATGAAATTCTTTGAGTAGTTGGCCATTCCAGATTATACTTTCCCAAATCTTCCATCATACGCCATTCTTGCACCATCATAAGCGCCATGGTTCCCGTCTTCCTGCTTAGTGCATCTGCGACCACATTCGCCTTTCCTGGATGATAGTGAATAGAGAAGTCATAGTCCTTTAAGTACTCCAACCATCGCCTCTGCCTCATATTCAAATCCTTCTGAGAGAATATATACTTCAGACACTTGTGATCTGTGAATACTTCAAAGGTTTCACCATAAAGATAGTGCCTCCAAATCTTCAAAGCAAACACAACCGCCGCTAGCTCTAAATCATGAGTTGGATAATTCTGCTCATGGATCTTCAGTTGTCTTGACGCATACGCCACTACATGTCCGTTCTGCATCAATACGCAACCCAGACCGCATTTCGATGCATCGCTATAGATGACGAACCCTCCTGATCCTGATGGAAGTTTCAGAATCGGTGCAGAAGTCAGTCTCCTCTTCAGTTCCTGGAAACTTTTCTCACAATCAGCATTCCAGATAAACTTCACTCCCTTCCTTGTTAACTTGGTCATTGGCAAGGCTAAGCTGGAGAATCCTTCGATAAATCTTCGATAATAACCTGCCAATCCCAAGAAGCTCCTGATCTCGGTCACGCTCTTTGGTTGCTCCCAATGAAGAATCGCTTCCACTTTTGCCGGATCTACTGAGACTCCATCCTTCGATATAACATGTCCCAAGAAGTTAACTTTATCCAACCAAAACTCGCACTTGCTATACTTGGCATACAATTGATTCTCTCGCAGAATTTGCAACACTTGCGCCAAATGCCTTCTGTGCTCCTCCTGATTTGTAGAGTAGACCAATATATCATCCACGAACACGATCACGAACTGATCCAACAACGCCTTAAAGATTCTGTTCATCAAGTCCATAAATGCTGCAGGGGCATTGGTCAGACCAAACGGCATCACCAAGAATTCGTAATGTCCGTATCTGGTTCTGAAAGCTGTCTTTGAAATATCTTCTTCCTTGATCCTTAATTGATGGTATCCTGACCTCAAATCGATTCTTGAGAAAACTTTCGCTGACTGCAGTTGATCAAACAAGTCGTCGATCCTTGGTAACGGATACTTGTTCTTTATGGTTACTTGGTTCAGCATCCGGTAATCAATACATAACCTCATAGATCCATCTTTCTTCTTTACGAACAAGACTGGTGCTCCCCATGGTGACACACTTGGACGAATCAACCGCTTCTCCAGTAACTCCTGAAGTTGTTCCTTCAATTCCTTCAATTCAGCAGGTGCCATCCGGTATGGTGCCTTCGATATTGGTGCTGTCCCCGGTATCAGCTCTATAGTGAAGTCAACATCCCGTCTTGGTGGCAAACCAGGCAACTCCTCCGGAAAGACATCGATGAATTCGTTTACTACCTCAATTTCTTCTATACTAGGGGTAGTTTTCTCGACTGATAGAACAGTCGCTAAAAAGGCTTTACAACCTTTAGCTACTAGCTTCTGCACTTTCATTGCAGAAATTAGACGATTATCTTTTCTCACTCGAATTCCCTGGAACAACAGTTCACTCTTCTCTGGAATTCTAAAATAAACTCTCTTCTTACTACAATCTACCGTAGCACCAAACTTAGCTAACCAATCCATACCGAGAATAACATCAAAATCAACCATATCAAGCAACACCAAATTAGCATGCAAAACCACACCATCAATCACAACAGAGGATCCTTCCAGATACTCAGTAGCCACGACTGAGTCTCCGAGAGGAGTAGAAATAGAGATATCACACTCCAGTCTAGAAGGTTGCCGCTCTAGACTCACAGCAAACACCACAGAAATAAAGGATTTTGACGATCCTGGATCAATCAAAACCCTAGCCAATCTATCCAAAACAAGAAGAGTACCTTCGATCACGTCATCCGAAGCGTGAGCCTCTTCTGCCGAGGTCAAAGCAAAGACTCTGGCTTGGCCCTTCTTGCTGGTCTCCCCTCCTGGCTTCGAGTTACGGTTGGGGCAATGCGGCGAGATGTGTCCGACTTCGTTGCAGCTGTAGCATCTTCGGGTGTCTTTCGGGCATGGCTTTCCAGCATGAGACTGCTGTCCACAAAATCTGCACTTGCCTCCGACATCCGAACCATTACCACTCCGGGGCTGACGGAAAGGAACCACTGCTTTGCTCTGACCATTGTCGCGATTCCCTTGAGGTTGGTACTTCAGTCGCTTGGCCTGATGATTGTTGAATCTGCCACCATTCCCAAAACGCTTGAAACCAGAGTTCTTGGAGTTGTTTTCCGATCCTTTGCCAGATCCACTTTTGCGCTCTTGAGTCCTCTTATAATCGTCCTCCAGAATTGACGCTAATTCCACAGCTTTGGCCACCGTGGTTGGCTGAGAAACCAGAACCTTAGATCTTAGGCCGTCGTGCAAACCATCCACAAATCTTCTCGCCTTCACCAACTCATTAGGACAGGCGTCTGATGCAAAGCGCTGAAGCTGCTCGAACTTCGTCTCGTACTAAAGAACAGACATGGAACCTTGGACCAGTTCCAGAAACTCCTTCTCCTTTCTGCGCTGAATATGCGGAGGAAAATACTTCTTGTTGAAGACTTCTTTAAATTCTGTCCATGAAATCTCTTGCCCTGCTTCAAAGTTATTACGCTCTGCCGATTCCCACCAAAACACAGCTTCGCCGACAAAGAGATATGTCGCGAACACAACTCGTTCCTCTTCTGGTACCTTCATTCCTTTGAATAGCCGCTCCACCTCGACTATCCAACGCTCCGCCTTCTCCGGGTTGTCTTCTCCAGAAAAAGCTGGTCCCGCTCTTTTGAACCTTTCAAGGGTTGGTGCCTTCACTTTAGGCGCACTGCTGCTGCTACCACCATTTCTTAGCTCCCTTGCTAATTCTCTTACTATGTCCGACAGATTCTGACTAGACGCCTCCTCTAGAGAGGGATTTGGCACAGCACCCGATCGCCTTCCTCGATTTCCAGCCGTCGCCATCTACTTCCAGGGAAAGAAGGAGAATTAGAACTTAACATCGATGCTTCATTTTAATTCATCCTCCAATCCATGACTCCTAATCGCAAACACACAAACACACGACGGAACACACAAGGCAAACACCACAAGCAAGATAACTTTAATTAATTCCACTAAGAGGTTACAGGATTCCACAAGATTCTAATCTTTTAAAGATTCCTATTTGAGTCCTTGAACACCACATCTCAAAGGTACTCGTCTAAAATCTCCAAGGATACATACATAGGTGCAAAAGATAGGTGATCTCCATACCAATCTATCTCCCATTCGGTCATGTGAGGCCACCTATAACCTAGGGATTTAAACCTAAGGTAAAGAGTATAAAAAAGATCTGAATCGTTTCTCGCACGAACGTAAACCGGGTGCTCTAGAACTGTTCGATACTCCTGGTTGATCACGACCACATGCTCCTCTTCAGGGTCCTCCTCCGGGTCTTCTTCCGGATCTTCCTCTGGGTCTTCCTCCGGGTCTTCTTCCGGATCTTCCTCTTCTTCTACATCAATTAGGTAAGGCTCTTCCTCTGTTCCGTGACCCACGATCTCCAACTTCCAGTCGATCAACCATTGACGAGCCGCCTCCTGCTGGTCCTTCTCGTAGATCCGTCCGCTACGCGTTAACACCATGTCTAAAGAGAAGGGTTTATTAGTTTCTAGGTTCTCTCTTTCTAAGGTTTCAAATTCTAACACAAAGTTATTCTAATCTTTGTACTGTAATCAATTATTTAAGTCATTATGACGCTCTGATACCAAGCTGTCACGCCCCAAATTTCCAAGACCCAATTTACGCGGAAGCGTCAATCCAATGACGGCTATAGGGTAGGAAACCTGGGACGGACCGAATACTCGAGTCTACGCTTATCCCATTTAAATATTATGGGACTTGCAGGATCGTCTTGACTTAAATAACATTTACTTACAAAAAGTAGAATAACAGAAAGGAAATCTAAATATCTATTACAATATCTGAAAATGTCTTAACAACCACAAACAGAGTTTAACATAAAGCAAATGGCACGCAGGCCGCAAGTTCAAAAGTCAAAATATAGCAAAACATAAGAGACGAGTCTTCTAAGCTCCAACATCAAACCATGCCGCTGGAAAACATCACTTCTGCTCCACCTTAAATCCTGCATCAGAGGATGCGTGAGTATTCCATAGGAAATACCCAGTAGGATACAGAAAACCCACACCGGAAAAATAAGAGAAGACTCCAAAGATGAATGGTTTAATAGACTCAGGTTCAACAAGGACTAAGATCACTTACCTGGAACCAACTGCCATTCAAGACGCATTAAGGTCAAAGATACTTCAAAGGCTTTCATAAAGTAGTGAAGGTAAGATAATAAGCATTGGACAACCAAAGTGTCAAAGTACAATTTCTGCTCTCAAATCTTCATCAATACCAGAACATCCTAGAGGTTCTTCAGAGGAACCTTGCCATGCGTCTAGGGATGCTGGCCCCATCGGTGCTTACGGGCACAATGGGCGGAGATTGCAGACCTTCCGTAATGTCATACAATCTAAGCGCACGCGGTTGCCGTCATCGGCTGAACTACAGAGGTTCAATAAATCGGAGATCTCGCAAGATCTAGCAATGGCTTGTGAGCATACTATGATTCCGACTAAGAGCTTTAAGTGCTACTTAGCGGAGAAACAATTCAACTAGCCCTATTGTCAAAAGGCTTAGAACAAGACTTTCTAAAGTTCCGACTCTTCATAGGAGTGAAAAGCATAATCCAAATCAAATTATGAATTAGTCTGGGAACTCAAGTGAGACCCGACTAAAAAGAGACACACCACATGATTTTCCAAAAGTTCAAGTTCGCTATCAACAAAGTTGTACCTAGCCCTAGAATTGATAATTCCCGACTTAGAATGACGCGTTTCAGGTAGACCACGTCAGAGACTTAGAATTCAAGCTTCAATTACTCTTGAGTCATAAATGGACCAAGAGAAGAACAAAAGGGACTATTATTATAAGACACCTTATTTGGCTCTAAGACCTTAAGGTTACTGTTCTTAGAGTCTTATAAAATCATATTAGACTTGATTAGATTCTTCATTATCAATTATTCTCAAGCTTCTTAGGTTTATTATGATTTTAAGTCATTTAAAGTCAGAAACTGTGTTCTGTCCAAAACAGAACAGCTCTCTTTATCAGGTTACTACGATCTGAACAATTTGATTTAATCTATGAAATTTTTATCTTAGATAGCCTCTGATGTCTAGTTTCCAGATTGATAAATAACTTAATTTTCTGATTAATGTATAATTAGTTATCATTTTTCTACTGAAGTCTGTCTGCGCAGGATACTCCTGGCCGAGACCAAATATTGTATGTCATACATAATTTACTAATGTATAAAGTGTAGTAACTCCTTATTAGTCTTTTTCATACATTAATCTAGTCTTTCTTAAGATTTTTACAGAGCTTTATAAGTTCTGAAATTCTCAGTTTATGATTCCACTTTTCGTAATCTTTACTACCTGATTACTACAACACTTTCTTATCTCATTATTTAAGTGATACTATCATATAATCTCGGACAACATTAGATCTCAAAACACGCTGACAATAAAACGAACTGAAATCTCAGAGACAAGATCTTACAAGGAATAATCTTATAGTTATCATTCATTATACCATTACCCATTTAGTTGATATTATACAAGTAGTAATAGCTATGATAATACATATAGAACACGAAATACGGAAATGCACCAAAGTGCCTAAAGATCAAATCTTTACTCAAGAGAGTGAGCATGGATATACAAATAGCATTATCACATGCGATCAACATTTAACATAAAAATTCAAATCCAATTTTTCATTGGTCAACATACGTAGAAATGATTGAGTTGAAATACAATAGAGTCATGAAACAAGAGGGAATATCAATTCTAGGATCGGCAATACAAATTTCAGAAATGAGTACTTAACATCAAGGCATCAACATTCAACAAATCATTTTATCAAAAAGAAGTGTAATGGGAAAAAGGCATCCTACTTGGTTGTAAATACCGAGACTTCCCGAGCACTCTTGAATTCGACAATGCCGCACCAACACCACGCCGGTCGACCTTGCTTGGACCACCACGAACCACCACGGACCACCGCCGGAGTAAGGTTGCCGCCGGCCGGATAATGAGAGAGAGAGAGAGAGAGAGAGAAATGCTCAAGGCTTTGAGCACTAAGCAAAACCACCCCCCTACTAGCCTATTTATAGACTTTTTGAACCATTCTCCACCATTGATCACTCCTTAATCCAATGGCTTAGATTTAGTAGAAAATTCCAGATTTTACCACTTTCAAGATGACTCTTGGGTTTACAAGGAATGAGTTAATGGGGGTCAATTAATGTTATCCATCAACCACTTCCATTAACCCATCTCTCAACCACCTCCACTAAGGCTAACCCGACCCAAGCACAAATGGGTTTGGGTTTGGGTTTGGGTTTCTCTTTTAGAATTTCCATTAATCACTACTAACCCACTTAACAAATATCTAATTCATAATTTTTGCTTAATCTCAAATTAATTCTATTCCCAAAAATAACACAAACTTCATACAAATACCTATCCAATATTCTTAGGTCAAATGAAGCCAAACCAACATGTAACGCCAATCATGAATCATATAATCCAATAAAATCTCCGATTAAGATCAATTCAAAAATCACAAATTTTACGGCGTTCGATCGATTCCGGTGGAAATTGAATTTTCAAAAGATTTTTGAAAATTTAAATAAATGCATACCGTTGAGCCAAGAAAATACTATAAAATTTACGGTCGTCACAGAAAGTGAAGCTAATGAATATTGACAGGCAGGTGAAATTCGGAGATTTGTTGATTCAATTTCAATAAATATTAGGATTTAAGTCTGAAATGGACAACCTATCCTTCAAATATCTAGTTCTGTCAATATCTCCATGCATACCATGGTGCGTTTGGAAACTGATAGTGATTGGTAAAAAAAAATCAGGCTGAAAATAATCAAGGTGATTTGTAGGTGATTTTTCTAATTATGAAAAATCCGTTTGGGAACATGAAATTAATCATATTTTCAGTCTTTCACCATCAGCCTAACTCTTGATTGGTGACTTGCGTTTGGGAACCTAAAAAAAAAATCAGGTCTGATTTGTATTTGGCAAAGCCGGTGAAAATTTTCTTTTTTGGACGGTGGATGGTGGCGTTGGTGGTGGGTGGTGCCGGCGGCGAGTGGGTAGTGGCCGGCGACGCCGGCAGTTGGGCCGTGGCGGCGGCCGTGGCTGATGGTCGGCGGTGGTGGGTGGTGGTCAGTGGCGTTGACGGGCAGTGGTGGTTGGCGGCGATGGTGGGTGGTGGTCGTCGGCTGGTGGCCGGCGACGACGACAGTGGTGGTCGACGGCGATGGTGGTAGCCGGTGACGGGTGGTGGCCGACGATAGTGGTGGGCGGTGGTAGTGGTAGGTGGTGCCGGCCGTGGGCCGTGGGCGGTAGGTGGTGGCCAGCGATGACGGCGGTGGTGGTCGGCGGCGATGGTGGGTGGTGGCCGACGACGACAGCGGTGGTGGTCGGTGGCGATGGTGGTGTTGGGTGGTGGCCGGCAATGGTGGTAGGCGGTGGGTAGCGACGATGGTGGGCGATGGCAATGGTGGTGGGTGGTGCCGGCCGTGGGCGGTGGCAATGGTGGAGGTGACGGAAAAAAAAATTTCAGGCTAATGCTCATTCGAATGAGAATCAGCAAAATCACCTCTTTCAGGGGTGATTTGCTGATTTTTTTCAGTTTTCACCGTCAGGAGTGAAAATTGAGCAAATCAGTAACCAAACACACTATCAGGTGATAGGTGAAAATAGGTGATTTTTTTCACCTATCACCATCAGCAGCACCTGTTAGTAAAATCAGTAAACAAACACGAATCAGAAGAATCAGGCCGAATTAGCCTTATTTTTTTTAGATAATCAGTAAACAAATGCACCCCTATCTTAGGGGATGATGATGATCTGAAATGTATCTTCAACATTTAGAAGACAAAAAGGAGCGCAGTGTTGGAGTTGTATGTGGAGAGGACTTCTACTGTAAATAAGGAGAGGATATCCCCATCAGATCAACATGTTCACTTGACAAATTATGACATTCAATCATCAGGAGGTGAAGGAATGAAACACCTTGAACTTGTCTTTAGAACAGCAAGGTAAGAACACAATTTATCATCATCTGTGACACGATAGGAAGGCATACACGATAGTAAGGCTATCATGTAATTAAATACACGATAGCAAGAATATCGTGTCCTCGAATACATGATTATCTTTGTTATCGTGTCATCGAATACATGATAGCAAGGCTATCATGTCCTCGAATACACAATAGCAAGGCTAATGTGTATCGTGTAATCGATTACACTTCTATCGTGTATTCGATTACACGATAGCCTTGCTAATGTGTCCACGAATACACAATAGCGTCGCTATTGTGCACTGCTATCGTACATGATAGCAGTGCTATCATGTAATCAATTACACAATAGCAAGGAGATCTACACATGAATTATGCATTTTATTACCAATACACATTTAGTTAAAGCTCATTGATTTTCCTTAGATTAATTAAAAACTGCACTTTTCTCTTGAGTTTGGTAAATCATTCATCCGTCCCTGAGGTTCAACAACCCTTTAATACTCACCGTAATACAATTGCCTTGTGCACTTGCAAGGGTTTAAATATTAAACGATCACAAGGCTATCGTGTCCTCGAATACACGATAGCACCGCTATCATGCATTGCTATTGTGATAGCAATGTTATCGTGTAATCGATTACACGAAAGCAAGGCTATCATGTCCTCGAATACACGATAGTACTACGATTATCATGTCCTCAAATACATGAAAGCAAGGTTATCATGTATTCGAGGACACGATAGCACTGCGATTATAGTTATAGCATATTGTGTAAGTGATTACATGATATTCTTACATATTCTCACATTTTGTATATTTCTCTACACAACTCATACTGATGTGCCCTCTTCATATCTTACAGTTTGGGTAAAAGTAAGGAAAATATGAGGACATTCACTACCCCGGAGCATGGAATGCCAGCTCGCCGATATATCGGCGATATATCGCCGATATATCGGTATCGGACACAAACCGATACTCCGATACCATTAAATATCGTTTTTTACATTTTTTCCAAATATCGCCGATATATCGGCGATATATCGCCGATATATCGGTTTCGGACCGATATATCGGCCTTTTTTGAAAAAAAAAATTATTTTTTAAAAAAAAAAAAATTTTGAAAAAAATTTTTTTTTTTTTTTTTGGGAAAAAAAAACTTTCATGTTTGTTTTCTATCCTTTTATGCATATTTTGAAATCTATTCTTTGTTTAAATTAGTATAACTCATTTTAGAAGTTAGATTTTGAAAATATATGATAAAAACTAGTTTTTGATGACCGATATTTTTTTACGCAATATCTCCGATATATCTCCGATATATCTCCGATATTTCGTCTCTTAGGCCGACCGATATTTTACCGATATCCGATACGACATTCCTTGCCCCGGAGGTTGGATCTAATATAGTACATGGAGAAGAAAGAAAAATAGTAAATGAAGAGAATGAGAAATATAAAAATAATGAGCAATTTTCAAAAGTAGGTGTTGACAGAGATGAAAAATTTATTGATATTGACGATCCATGGTCAGGGGATGAGTGGTTGTTACCTCTACACACAAAATCCTCTGAGCTAGACAGGGGACTGCTAGAAATTGATCTGTCTAAACATGAAAAAATTCCAAACGTGACTGCAACAAAACCATCCACATCCAAAGGGAAGAATGTTATTGTATCTGATAACCAAGAATCATTCAATGCAAAGTTTAGTCATATTGAAGGTGATGGAGGTTGGGTTCGAGGCACTGAGTATAGTTTGGATGCGGTGGTAGAGACGCACGAGGAGGAAGTGATGTTGAGCGGAACTTTTGAAGAAACTGACTACGAGGCTCTTCTTGTGTTAGGGGCTCGGTTCAAAAACATCAAATATTTCAAGAGAACTCTAGTTGATTTTGCAATAAAGAGGAGGCTCACTTATATTCTGGTTGATGAGAACAAGGATACATTTGCTGCAAAGTGCAAGAAGAATGAGTGTGCAAGTGGTATATTCGTGCGACAAACAAGTCAGGCGTTGTTAGCGTGACAAGGAGGGAGGTTGAGCATGCATGTGACATAAAATTGGGAACGAAAAATCAACCATTAGTCGTATTGTCTACATATCGTGTTCACAATTACATACACGGACACACTGTCAGCAGGAATCATGTCCTTGATGACACGTCTACGATTACTTATTATGATAACTGCAGTCGTGTTTTCCTCATTCGGTTCTTATCCTATGTTACTTTCAGGACATGGTTCCTAAATTTAATTCGTGTTTTTCTTTTCATGGAGCCGTCCTCAAGACTAGACACAATTGTTTCTGATAGATAGAAGGGACTTCTCAAAGCAGTCCCCAATGTCTTCCCAGAGTCTCATCATGGGTTTTGCCTATGTCATATAGCACAGAACATTTTTGACAGATGGAAAGACAGATACTTGAATAACCTCTTATTCAGAACCGCTCATAAATTTAGAAGATCAGAATTTGATAAGGTCATAGAACAAATAAAGCAACAAATGAGGAGGCATTCAAATATGTTAATAACATCAACTATAGTGTCACGCCCCGAAATCCTATACCTCGATCGGAGTGCAGAAGCCAACAATTGAGATACATTTCGAGGTAAAGATCTCGGGCAGGCGATCGAACAGTCGATTTCACCACCGATTACAATCATCTCAAAAGAATGTGTAACCGATTATGCCCGCAATTAGTGTAATACAATAACAGACATCAATAAATAATATTAAATGAATTTACTTAATAATAATCCATTAAGAAAATCAAATAAAATAACCTATAAGTTTATGGCATACAATTGCCAATAATGTCATAAGCATCAATAAAAGCAAAGCAAATAACTAGATAGTCTTTAAAACTCTTCACAGCTCCTGCAACCGCCTTCCTAATCCTGTGACTTTCTGATCTTAATTTTTCTTTTACGCCTGCATCGCATCAGAGGATGTATGAGTATTTCATAGAAACACTCAGTAGGATATAAAAATCCATTGAATTAAAATAAGCAGTATGAAGAGAATAAGAATAACAAAGGATTGTGAACATTCCACGGCATTTGGACTGAACACCTGAAAGGTTAGTCAATAATAACCATCCCAACTCACAAGTATAGGAAAAACATCAATAAGACTCCGAACAAACATATGTGTAAGGAGAGAATAACAATCATATCAAAGGCTACAGATATCTAAAGTGAAATGAGTTACAATTTCTGCTCGCTGAACTGGTCGCTCGCAAGTGACTAAAATAATATACCAGAACTACCCTAGGGGTCCTCTTTTGGAACCCTGCCATGCGTCTAGGATGCTGGCCCCACCAGTGCTTACGGACACGATGGGCAGAGACTGAAGACCTTCCGTAATGTCAACAGTCTAACGTACGTATAGTGCCTCCCTTCGGGCAGTATGGAATCGCAACTCCATAAATTTAAGTGACCTCGCAAGATCTAGAAATGGCTTAATTGAGCATACTATGAATCCACTATGGGGAGAGTCTCGCAAGATCTCCAGTAGAAGAAACAATCATGTAATCAATATGAGCAATATCTCAAAGGAATAGAGGTCGCAACACTCTAAGATCATAAGGTATCTCTTACTAGAATAGACTCTCTCACGGAGTATGGATAGAAGTGTCAAGGTCTTTGGCCAACACATAACTCACTCATTGGAGTAGCATAGAATAACAAGCTTCTTAAATGCATGCAAATCACTCTTGGAATAACAAGACAACCCAAACACTTCGAATAATAACAACTCACCCAAGGAGTACCATATAATCAATACATACCTTTCATGCTCAGCCCTAGATAGGAATTCCTTATATTTATAATATAAATATCAGAGATAAGAAAACCAAAGAGTCTTAGATGATTTGAATTCCAAGTGGAATATCAAACCGACATCAACGCTTCAAGGTAGATAGTTATAAATCACTTATTCAAAGGATTATCCCTCCTAATTGGATTACTTCTAACCCAATTCTTACTGTGATATACCATAAATATATAGTCCAATTACTGGTATTGACATGTTAAACATTATCATATCATATTACGTGATGTTATTTGTATACTTAGTATTTTCTCTCAGATTCAGCTCACTGCCTCCTGCACAACAGTCCTCTTCTGACGGCTACTGTGCTCTGTACAGTAAGACTTAACTTCTGAATTTTTTTTCTGATACTATCCTTATGAGTCTAGTTTCTAACCCCACTCATTTTACATTTTCTAATTTTATTTGAATTAATTATGAATTATTTACTACCGACTGTCAGCACAGAAACAGTTCTGGCCGAGATTAAGATTCTTAATTAAACTTAATGATCTCACTTAATAACACTTAATAGATGATAATATAATATTAACAGACACTAATACTCCCCTCCTAGATCAATTACAGAACCTAGGATTGTCTGGAATGACTAATGTACACCCCTTTCTCATGTTCCTTTACATATAACACAGTTTTAAACATTAATACATCCCAAATAAGATAATTAATACAAGACACACATTAAGACACAAAACTCAACGTGGATCATGGTCAACCAAGCAATATCAGAACTTTTAGTCTCTGGAAAATTAATAAAGCATCAGACTTTAGGTGTGAATTCCCATCTAAACACGTAGCATGAATGCACATATGATTATGATGCACTAAGCATGGAATTAATGACACAATTAATTCATCCCACAAGAATCAAAGAAATACTCTAAGTTACTGAATGATCACACATATAAACATCATAAGAAAGAAGAAAATAGAGGGAAAAACCATCCTACTCTTAATTCACCGAAAATTTCGCCTTTTTACTCGTTGCTTGTCTCCTCCGCTTCCTCCAAAGCTCCCGCTCCAAGCTCTTGCAAACTCCCACACGAAGAAGCCTTATAGGAGGTGGGTGAACGTAGGAAGGAGAAGGAAAAGGTCTCTGGACGTTCTAGGGCTAGGTTTTCTAATAGCACAATCCAACTCTCTAGGGTTTATATAGAGTTTGGAGAGAATCCCTTCTTAAACCAATTTTCCATATCATGGACACTTCCCACCAATGAGAAGGCCTCAAGATCTTTCTAGAAGAGGAATACCTCATTGCGCATTCCCATAAGGTTCAGAAGAAGGAAGCACAAAAGCAGGCTCCTACTATGCCATCACCGAGGAAGAGGACGGAGAAGTCTGACCAGCATTCGACTACCGCCTTACAGGGTATTCTTCGAGGTACTAGTACCCTAATTGAGGTCGCCCTAGAAAAATCTGATATGATGGACAAGCAGGGCTTGAGGGTAGGACTTGCAATTGAGGTTCTTTATAGAATGAAGAAGTCTTATAACACAGTAAGGTTGTTATTGGACAAGTTGGATGTACACGAAGCAGATGTTTCAAGTGAACATGCACTAAAGGCTCAGAAGCTTTTGAATGTCAGCCGAAAGTGGCTACCTAAAGAACAAGGTGAGAAGAGGACAAAGAAGCAGGGACAAGCAGGAAGAAGTGCCCCCCCACAGAGAAGTCACCCTGGGAGAAGGAGACAGAGAGGCATCCAACGGACAAGCAGGCAGAAGTGCACACCATGGAGAAGTCACCCCAGGAGAAAGAGGCAGAGAGGCCTCTAGCATAGATGGCACCAGAGCAACAACCTACTCTATCTCCACCTCTTTCTTGTCGGCGCAAAGTTACGACACACAAGTCAATTAAACAAGTAATTTCGTATGGTATCGTGTGCTCGATTACACGATAATTGTGCTATTGTGTAATCGTATACATGATAACGGTACTATCGTGTGCTCGATTACACAATAGTAGTGTTATCATGTGCACGATTAATCAAATACACAATAGCATTGCTATCATGTAATTGAAATTCATGATAGCACCACTATCGTCTGCTCGAATATAGGATAGCGGTGCTATCGTATGCTCGATTACACGATAGCTCAATTACATGATAACATTGTTATTGATAAGCCCATTTTTTCTTTGCCTTTATTGTGTTTAAGGGAGGAAGTTTACTCGCGGTTGATCGTTTAAATATAAAACCCTTGCAAGTGCACAAGGCAATTGTACTACGACGAGTATAGAAAGGGTTGTCGAACCTCATGGACGGATGAATGATTTACCAAATTCAAGTGAAAGAAAAGTTGTAGTTTGATTTAATCTAAGAAAATAATAAACTTTAGCTAATTAAACAAATATGGAGAAGTACGAAGGCTTCGAATCCACCACACAATAAACCAGCTTATCGTCTCTCTCTCTCTCTCTCTCTTTTGAATAAATTCCTAATTGGCTAGCATATTCCTCTCGGACATATACTTGTCAATTCAAAATATCGTGCTTTCCTCTCGGACGTAACACATAAATCAATTAAAATATGGAACTGTGATCTATCTCTCTCGAGCATAAATCAATGAAACCTTATTCCTTTATAACATCTTAGTCTACTCACGTTCCTCTCATACACGCAAGTATTCCTCGGATTGAAACTCACAAGAATTCACTCTAGCCTCTCTCGAGCACATAGAATAAACCTCAATAAATTAACAGTGATTCTATAATAAGATCCATACACCAATTAAGATAAAATTAAGGTTGAGATGAAAGAAAGAAAACGATACAACCAATTTACTCGGGTTTCATCTACGCCTTAGACGGGAATTTAGCCGGCCATCGGACAAGGAGAACGCCGTTGATTTGTCGGAGTCATCATTCACTATTCACCAAAAAATACTGTTCACAACTGTAGCAAATCATTGTTCACGTGTGGGGGGTACTGTTCATCGTCTCTCTCAAGTCGCCTGGTACTGTAGCAGTTGCAGTTTTTCTCAAAATCAGTCCTTTCTTCTGCCAAAATTGCGCCCTTTCTTCCTCTCCTCCGGCAGCTTCTTCTTCCTCTCTCTCTTCCGGCGAAATACCACCGGAAGCGTCTGCTTTTCCAGCGAGAAATACCTTCCAAAGCTCTCTATTTTTCTCTCTGTTTTCCCGGCTGGGCGTCTTCTCTCTCAAAGTTCTCCTCCCTTCTTTCCTACCAAAAGCTCGGTTTTTATAGACACCAATCCTGTCCAAGTCCCACAGTCGATTCCTATTCCAAATTGAAATCGAATCCTATTCCAAATCCAGCACTTTCCAAATCTGGCCGACTGCTCTGTTTCTTTCCCGATCGAGCACGGCTCTGATTTTTCGCCGTTGTCATCGCCATCTTCCACCGTCAACGTCGCCGTCGTCATCGCCATTCGAATCCAGCCCCGCTGGTGCCCCACAGAGCTCAGCCCAGCCGCCTGGTTCCTTCGCCGGCAGCTGTTCAAACAGAGCACCGAGCTTCTGTTTTGGACGGCCCGAGCTCCGGCTCGGGTCATTTCTATTTTTTTTCTTTTACTGAACCGAACCGAACCAGAATGGAACTGGTTCAGTTCTTCCTTCTTTCTTTCTTTTTCTTTATTAAACAAAAACCCGTTGTATTGATCTCATCCATCCAATCTCATCTCGACGGTTCTTCTCTTTACTCACATCTCTTTCGCGTACTATATTTCCAATGATCATAACTTTTTGCTCAGAACTCTGAATTGTGAATAGTCAGTGGCGTTAGAAAGTTGACTTCGTGTACTTTAATATGAAGCTTGAATCAGTCCCATCAGAGATATGTAATTGAAGTAATGAATATTCAATCATTAGAGTCGTGTTTCACCCCATTTCTCCGTCTTGCTCTTGTTTTCTACAAAAACCAAAAACTATATTAAAGCAGCAGTAATTCTAATCAAACACTAACATAAACATAAGTTTAGGGGATAATAAAATGCATAATTCATGTGTAGATCAGCGGTCAGGCAAAGAACGTAGAGAACTTTCTCCGATAGTTACATGAGGAAGTTGAAGACCAACCGGCACACGCATCTGTCTTCCCAAAAGGTCCTAATGTGCCTAAAGGAAAAACATGACGTGTAGTGAAGGCAAGTACGGTTAGAAAGACACCTCTAGTAGCTGAGCATGCATAGGAGAAATATCCTAAGGAGGAGGATATGTATCATAAGGGGGAGGAGATGTCGTCTAAGAAGGATCAAACGGAGCTTGATTGTCCATTATTTGTGACCGACCCGGCAGTGCTTGCCAGCATAAGTTAAATTATAAGGAACAAAGTGGGAGGAGAAGAGAGAAGGTGGACTCTAAAGAAACTGAATCGGAGTATGAACAACCTGCTGACATTATAACAGAAGTGCTATCTGATTTGAAACCAAAGGGATAAGATAAGGACAAGGGAAAGACGGTGGAAATAGTGGACGCTGAAACACATGAAGAACGTCCTTTTGAACACCTTCCCAATGACTATTTGGGAACTAAAGTATGCTTCCAAATATCCGTTTTAGAAGAAAATGATCAAAAGACAATTATGAACTGGGTGAGGCACCCAAGGTAGAAGTATCCACTAGATACCCTCATGGATACGGACTACCTGAGTCTGCTGCAAATGGCTGAAATAAACTCCAATGTAAGTATATATCATTGTCTTTTTTCATAGTTGTAAAGTATACGACGACACAACTCTGTAATGAGTCCACTATTCGAATACATGACTATTTGTAATATCATCTACGCATTTCCACGATATCTACACTAACCCCTTATTGTGTTCAAATACATGTGGGCGGTTGATGAGTTCTTCAGATTGCTAAAGCAAAGGAATGCTAATAACGTAGTCATGTATCCATATTATTTTTTGGAAGCATCGTCATTCAAAAATATATCGAATATGTAAGTTTGCTATAGTCACTTATTTTTACATTGGTACTTTTAAGCAATGCAATATACTAACCATCACAAATTATACCATTTTGTGAGAGTTTGTCCCATGTGGGGAATACAAAGTTGGCACGTAAGTTGGTAGAGAACTTAAGGGAATCGCAAAACACATGCTTCTAAACATTTCAGCTTGTTGATTCTACACTTTTCCACGCAATGTTGGTGATTCTACAATCCTCTGGGGGAAATCTAGTGTTGCACCCACACCACAAGGAGGTTGCGGCAGTTGTAGTGGAGTTCTTGAGTGATCTGCTCCAAAAACATTTCAAAATGAAGGAGCTCAGTAATGGAAGTTGTCTCAGATCAAGGATGCACCCTTTCAACATAATTCCACTAACTGCAGAATCTATGTAATGATGTACACGACTCAATTGGCATTAAGGATAGAACAACCAGTGTTTGATTAGATAGCCATAACAATGTTATTTCAGCCTATAATAGTTGCATTCTACTCAGGGGAAAGAATGAGAAGGAATTTGACGATGACTCTCCTTGTTAGGTTACAAGACTCGCTGTCTCTTACTTGTAATTGAAAATAAACAATACAAGTTGCAAAATGCACGTGTAAATTTATTCTTTTCTATTCATATTCAAGTATGTCATATTGATATATACAAAATATACACATTTTTCTATGCCTTTCTACATATATGTTAGTCATAATTTTAGTTGAAATAAGGATAAATAATGGTTAGGAATGTTAAGTGAGCAATTAGGAGTTTAATATATAAATGATCTTATTTGTAAAATTTAGATGGATTAATTAGATTTAATGAATTTACATTTTATAATGTGTCTAAGTTATATTTAATTTTATTTATGCAGGTTCTCAGAGTCCAAATGCAGTTCGACAAAAGTGAGTGCACGTCAAACTGGTTCGGTGCTGAGATTGAAGATCTGACAAATGCGATTGATACGACAGGTTTTAAAGAAGAAAAAGAAAAAAAAAGAAAAAAATGGACGGTTCAGCGGTTCAGGGTTCGGTTTGGTTTGAAATAAAAAAAATAAGAAAGAGAACCCGAGCCGAAGCTCGTGTGTTTCCGACAGAACAGCGTTCGAACTCTAATGGCGGTCATCAACGATGGGTAAAGACGACAGGTCGGAGAAGGAATCAGGTCACGATCAACGGCGAGTTCGATGGCGGAGCTTCAAGGTGGCCTGGGCAATGAGCGACGGGCCATAGCAAACGCCGGCGACAGAAGACAGCTCGTGAGGACGAAAGCAGCAGAGGTGTTGTTCTGCTCAAGCTCCAGTGATGAGGCAGCCATGGGCGATGGGTCACGGCGGTTGACGGAGGCGATGCGATGGTGACGACGAAACGATGGCAAGATCAGAGGCCGACAGCGCCGGAGAAGAGCAGAAAATGGCAAAAACAGAGCAACGAAAGGAAAGATTTCAATTTGGAAAGTCGTGTGCGACAGAACCGAATCGGAAAAATTGAGTTTTGGCTTTTGATCGGAATGGTAAGTACCCAAATTCTAGTTCGATTGGGAGGTAAAAGGGGCGAATTTGTGGCAAATTGGAAGGTTTCAATTTGTGGTTTTTTTCTGCTATGTTCGGGAAGATAAAAGAGGAATTTTTACTTCGAATTTGGTGGAGATGAAAAGGAATCAAGCTGCAAATAGCCTCATGGGGAAGACAGCAATTGGAAATTTCAGTTTCTCCACAAAATTGGGTTGGAAAGTTACTGGATTTGGGGGGAAAAGGAGAACTTTTTTCACCTATAAAATAGAGCTTAAAAAGAAGAATGAGGTCGACTGCTTTGGCTCTTGCAGGTCGATTAAACAGAGGAGAGCTAATTGTTCTGTTGGCAGCTGTCTGGTTCAAAGGAGAAGCAGCTGTGCATAGAGAGGAGCGGTCGATGGAAAATAGAGGAGGAGGTCTGCGGTGCTGATAGCAAAACTGCTCATTGTCGAAGGAGAAACTTGCTGGTCGGGTTGTTTTGATTTCGAGAGAGACAGAGCAGCTCTGATTTGAAAAGGGAGAACTGGTTTTTGATCGAGAGAAAAAAAACCAGAACCCATATAACCCTTTGCAGTTGAGCATAACAGTTTGAGAAAAACTGTTGCGGATAGAAGAATTACTGTAGATGACAAATTGGAGGGATGCCAATGACTTCTTTTACAAAAGAGGCTTTTTCTTCCTTTCTTTTCCTGTCTAGCTAAATTTTTATTGTACTAAGACTAGATGAAGCCCTGCTGAATTGTTTGACTCTTATGATTTTAATTGCCATTCTAAAGTAGTTATTTTTATTCCATGTTCTTAATGAATTTTGCTATGATTATTTTGTTTATCGAGAGAGAATAGAGTAATCGTTAGTGAAAGTAAACCAAGGAATCGTTAATGTTCGAGAGGTCTTAGTGAATTCCGAGGTATTATTTGAATAAAGATTGCATTTTTATGATTGATCTTTGCTCGAGAGAGGGAGATTAATTAAGTTAGATTTAATTGTTTAGTTGTATGTTCGAGAGGGCTGCACACATTACGATTATTTATGACTTCGAGAGGGGCACGGATAATTGATCACTTGGAATTGTACGGGTTAACAGAGAGGATAACTATTTGGTTTGGGTGGATTCGAAGTCTTAGTATATTTTTCATTAGATTATTTTCGCTTGAATTTCCTTGCTTTGTTAAAAATTAAAACTTTTCATCCTGTTAGAACTTGCTACGCAAAATCTTAGAATTAAGTTGAATCAGTCCAAGTCCTTTGGGTTCGACCTCGTTACCACTAGCCTATACGTAGTCTCGTGCGATTGCGAGTAAATAGTTTAAAAAATCAATCAATCACATATACACAGTACATTCAACACGTTTTTTCTTAGTCGTGTTATTGAACACACCAGATACAATTATATGGAGTTTGCTGTTGAATAATCGTGTGTGGGAGGACACGACTCACTGTCTGTTACTTGTAATTGGAAATACACAAAATATAAATTTCAAAATGAACGTTTAAATTTCTTTTATTCTGTTCATATACACGTATTTCAATTACGATTGAGCTGCTATCGTGTATTTAACTAGTCATATGTCCCTTATTTCCGATTCATTTTTGCCGCTTCCTCGATGACACTACTCAAAGTCTGTTACTTGTAATTCAAAATACACAATAACAAAGAGTGATAGAACTGCTACGCCTATCGTGTAATCGAATAGCAGTGCTATCGGGTAATCGAAAACACGATAGCCACCCCTATCGTGTAATCGATTACACTATAGCAGATTACATGATATTAGTGTACAAAAATACACGATAGATAGGGCTATCATGTAATCGATTACACGATAGCTATTTTTTGGGACATACTTTAACGATTCATATCTCTCTCATTTCTTATCTGTTTTCACCGATTCTTTTTTGCGTTCATCTTTATTTTTCTATCTTTTTCTTATCATAATGATAGTCTAATTATATTGAGACACCGGATGCTATTTATTGTGGATTTTGTTATATTTTATTAGATATGTCAAGATTCTTATGATATCATCATTAGAAGAAATGACAGTAACAATAAAGAAGAACAAAAACATGGGCTAAAACTGATCAGAAATGAAGGAGATATGATTTGTTGAAGTGTGAAACATGAAACCAAGTAATATGGAAAAAGATCATGTTTAGGGTTAGGGTTCAGGAGGGCAAAGTGGGAAGATTAGGTATCAAAACCAGGTAATATGTCATGAGACCAAAAAAACTAGGTAATATGGCATTCCGACCTCATTACCCTTGTAATATGGAAAAATCACCCTTTTTTTGGCCACCTGGACCTCAGAAAAATCCAACATACCACATTAATTAGGTGTATAATAACTTTATTTCTTTTTGCAATAGGTATATAATAAATGTCAAAATCTTTTGCTGATACCAGGTATATAAATTTAAAATCCATTGCCAATAAAGAAACTCATAATGATGATTTAAAATTATGTAACAAAATGTAGAGAATAAATTTTAGGGAGACAGTGTCTAAATAATACTCCCTCTGGTCACTTTTACTTGAGATTGTCACTGCCACATCCCGAAATTCCCGGCCTCGTCAGAGTGCGGAAGTCGTCCCTTATGCAAACAGTTTTAAAGCCGGAAACTCGAGTTCGTGACTGAATACTCGATCAACCCATCAAATACATCATCATGAATAAATGTGTATTTGACATCATACAACTCAGTCAATTGTACTACAGTGAGTATGGAAAGGGTTGTCGAACCTCAGGGACGGATTAATATTCTACCAAATTCAAGAGAAAAGCAGCAGTTTTTAATTAATCTAGAGAAAAGCAATGAACTTTAATTAAACTAAGCTGAGATTAATCAATAGGAGAAGTACCAAGGCTTCGAATCCACCACAATAGACTAGTGTATCGTCTCTCTCTCTCTTTTGAATTCAGATTTCCAGTTGGCTAGTGTATTCCTCTCGGACATACACTTGTCAATTCAAATTATAGTGCCCTCCTCTCGGATGTAACACATAAATCTATTAAAACATGGAACTGTGATCTATCTCTCTCGAGTATAAACCAATGAGACTTTATTAATATGTAACACTTCAGAGCCCTTACGTTCCTCTCGGACACGCAAGTGCTCTTTCAGATTGAAATCCACAAAGATCCACTCTTGTCTCTCTCGAGTACAAAGAATAAACTCTAATGAATTAACTTTTATTGCATAACAAAGATTCATACACCAACTAGAATAAAAACATAATATGAGAGAAAGAAACAATACAACCAATCAGTTGGGTTTCATCTACGCCTTGGAAGAGAGTCTAGCCAAGCATGGGAAGAGAATCCATCAACAAGTTCTTCATCTTCTTCTTCTTCTTCTTCCTTTGCTCTAGCCTCCAAGGACTCCAAAAGAACTCAAAACTCTATTCTTGCATACCCCATACGTTCTCCTTTAGGGCATATATATAGGGGTGAAGGAAAACCCTCAAATCCCCTTCCAAATCCAAGTCAAAATAGGCCTTATTTCAATTCTGCGTATACGGCGATCGATCGCTTTTCTGGCCGATCGATCGCTTTACTATTCATTTTGCAGCACGATTTTCCAATGGTCATAACTTTTCGGTCCGAACTCCGAATTACGCGCGGTCGGTGGCGTTGGAAAGCTGACTTCTTGAACTTTAACATGAGATATGAATCAGTCAAATCCAACATCTGTACACGAAGTTATGAAGATTTAACCATTGAAGTCCGTTTTCACCTCATTTTTGTATATTACTCTTGTTTCCTACAAAAACCAAAAACTATATTAAAGTAGTAGTAATTCTAATCAAACACTAGCATAAATATAAGTTTAGGAGATAATAAAATGCATATTTCATGTATAGATCAACAACACTCCCAACTTGGGATTCAACAGCCGATAATTGAATAGCATATAGTATTTAAATTTGTACAACAAGATTTTCTTTACTTGAGGAATAATATCAATCAACAACACTCCCAACTTGCAAGTATAGGGAGAAGATAATAATCATCACGACTCCGAACAACCAAAAATGTAAGGAGGGAAATTACCATATTTCAAGACTTCGAACATCGAAAGTGTAGGAAGTTCCAATTTCTACTCTTAGACAACACCACTCGCAAGTGGATACTTACCAGATCAACCTAGAGGTTCTCTCTTTGGAACCCAACCATGCGTCTAGGTTGATGGCCCCATCAGTGCTTACGGACACAATGGGTGGAGACTCCAAGATCTTTTGTAGTATCTCACAACCTAGAACGTACGTATGTGCCTCTATATTGGCGAGAGCCTCGCAAGATTCCATATAAATTGGAGATCTCGCAAGATCTAGCAATGACTCTCTGAGCATACTATGATTCTACCTTGGAGAGATCCTCACAAGGTCTCTTGTGGAGAACAATCAGTATAACTGAGTGGGCATTACTTCCCATGATAGAGTATCACACGCTCTGAAATTCAACATATCATTTCCAGTAACTGACTTACAAAAGGAGTACCAATGAGGTTTCAAGATCAAAAGTGTTACACAGGCTTTGCCCTAGATGGAACAACCTATAACTCAATTGGGTTATGAAACATTGGTCCAGACTTCAAAGATCACAATTTTGAATGATGAGAAGTGATGATTCGAATTCCAATTGGAAAGTTAAATCGAGTCAATACCGCAAATGAAGCACACAAGACTGGCTGAAGACCAAACCACCCTTCGTTAACCCATGATACTAAATATTATAACTTAGTCCATTCTCCTGTAATACTTACTGGTAAGTCTTGTCGTGTATAAATGAATTCTATTCTACACTTATCTTCTCATATCTCTTGTATTAATAGGTATTAGGGTTTTTTAACCTAATTACAGTGTACTATTTTCCGTATGTCAATTGATTTCCAATGGTCCCCACTATATGTACAGTTCTATATAGATCTAAAATTTTTACTGTGATTACCCCTATGAGCCTAGTTTCTAACCCAATAGACGGAATATTTTTCTGATTTTTCTATAATTAGTTATATATATTTTAGTACAGGTCGTCGGCGCAAAAATAGTTCTCACCGAGAACCCAATTCTTAGTTCTATTTGATTAATGAATGTAATTAACATCTAAATTGTTTAATTCCCAAAACTTAGTGATTTCATATACATAATAACATAATGTAAATCCATTATTACAGTACTTTTTTTATCTAAATTTTGGTTTGAATTTGATTTCCTTTCTCATCTAACCCTTAAAGCATTGTTATCTCTCTTATAATTAACCCATCGTACAATTGGACAATAATTACTGGACACTCCAGCACGTACCAGTACCTAATTAAGGTCGACTTGACTCTCCTATTTATTGGTAAGTATCCCTAATAGACAAATTACACTCTTTAGAGTAACAACAAACCGATAAAATTTACTTATTAATGATATGTACCATGAATCAAGGTTTTATACCTTTAAGCCTATCTTGGAACTCCTAATTTGGAACAAATAATTCTAGACAACACTGACATCAATCAAGAGTGCATCAATAAAGGCTTCAAATCTAGCTGTTCTCATCTAGGACTCACATGTGTAACTTAGAGATCGAACACTTGCATAGTCAATTCATACTTCAATTGATTTCATGAATCTTCGCATATAAGAGCATGATAATGTAACACCTGAAAAATCGGTATGGTTACTAAAACTACTATTTTAGGGTACTATTCTAAAATAGGAAAGTTTTGCTGCCTATTTTAATTTTTGTGAAATCTTATAATCTGGTGTGTTGAATTATTATTTTGATGCTTATAAATGTGTAGAATCGATAAACCAGATTAAGCAATTTACCAGGGCGCGAGGACTAGCCCTGACGTTGGGCTTAACCTGGCGCTGAGGCTGGCCTGGCGCTAGGGGCTGAGTGCACCTGACGCCAGGAGTAGGGGCCAGACGCCAGGGTGCGAGTACTAAGTGTTGTGACTCGTTTGAATTATTTTGATTTATTAAGTTGGACCTTCATAAATGAGAATTTATTTTTGGTAAGTAATTGCGCGCGTACCAGAAGCCAGAGAAGCATTGGTCACCAGATGTGTTGGGCGCCAAGGTCGCCTGAGCGCCAAAGCAGAGCAGGGTCCCTAGACATGTGGACACAGCCTAGGGGCGTGTGCACATGAGTGATTTGGTTAGTTGTGGCAAGGAGAGCAAATCGTGGAGCATGGCAATGAAGATCCCTAATTCAAACCGATTTGAATTTTAAATTGAGTTGAATTAGGAAGTTGCAATTTTGGAAATTGAATCAATTGGAGGGAATTGCAATTGGACGTCAAAGAAAGGATTAGCATGACATGATCTCATCCAAGATAGGACGCCATGTGTCATGGGAGTAGATCGTGCTAATTGCTTTCAATTATGGAGGTTGCAGGTTCGGTTAAGGTAAGTATTCTAATTGGCCAAAGTCTCTACCATAAAGGGATTGTAACTGATTTGAGTCAAAGGAGGACCACATCCTTGACTAGGAGATCCTCTTTTGACATTAAGTCATGACCCTTAGATGGGATAGTGATCAACGGTGGTGATTAAAAGATTGGAAATAAAACCTCACTTATTTAAACTCAAATAAGGAGAAGCCGGCATCCCTTTTTGGAGCTTTGGGCGTCGTGCAAGGAATTGGGTGGTTCGTCTCCTTTCAGCCAACAACAATCGTGGTGGTGATGTAAACCTTGGTTCATGTGAATTCGTGAGCAAAGGAAGTGGTGCGAGGAAGAATCGAAGCGTAGAGATTTCGGTTTCGTATACAAAGTAGGATGCTTCTTTTTTCTACAAACCTTATTCTTTGAAAATCTAATGAGATAACTCATATTATATGAATGATATTGAATGATTCAAAGGTGTGTCTATGTTGTGTTCATATGAGTTTTGTTTCATATCATATATTGAGATTATATGTGAGTCACACTTGAATTGTCGCACTAGTTTAAATGCATATTCTACTATTCATGCGTCCTACTGCTTAGATTGGCATCCCACATGTTTTGACACATAAAGTCAGTATTTTATTATCCTTAAACATCAAGTGATGATCTGTTCATATGGTTTGATACAACCCTTGTTCAATTCATACCGATTCGGTGGTAAGTTCTTGCTCAATTCCAAGTCATTACCCTAATTGATGATATCATATGAGATACCTTATTAAATCATTGGTATTCGCTTTATACATGTCTCTGTTATTGGAAGAAAAATTCTTGGATTCATGCTACAGTGTCGTTGTTTACTTTAGTGTCCAATTTTAGGTGTCTTCTTTGGGTATTGGGAACTGTATGGAGTTACTTAGCGTATTAAGCAATCGGGTAATATAAAACGCATTATATGATGAGAGAATCTAAGAATTCCAGAACCAATTAGGTTATGTAAATAATTTAAAGTATGAGTAACCAATGTCAGTAAGTGTAATTAAATAGTTAATTAGGTTTAAACTATTAATTAATTCGAGTATATGATGATAATTGCTCCCGGCTAGGACTGTTCCTTTACCTACGAGCAGTAATAAAAAATGATAATTAATTGTAAAAAAATCATAAAATTATTCGTCTGTTGGGTTAAAAACTAGACATTCAGGGATATGTGTCATAAAAATTTCAGACAGGAATTCGTACTGTGTAGACTGTGGCGGTCAAGGGAATTTGTCTGATCTGCATTAATCATTAATGAGCACTCTTAGAGTGGAATCATAGTATGCTCAAGAGCCATTGCTAGATCCTTTGTGATCTTAGATTATTTAACGAACCTCTGTAGTCCAGCCGATGACGGCAACACTTGCGCTTTTAGACTGTATGATATTACGGAAGGTCTGCAGTCTCCGCCCATTGTGCCCGTAAGCACCGATGGGACTAGCATCCCTAGACGCATGGCCGGGTTCATCTGAAGAACCTCTAAGATTCTCTGGTATTGATGTCCATAGGGGAAGCGGGCTGACCTGAGAACAGAAATTGTTGTCTTCTACACTTTGGGTGTCTAGAGTTGATATTCATTTTATCTTCTCCTTACACACTGTACGTTTGGAGTTTTGAATTTTGATCTTATCTATTCTTGACCATTGAGGGTCTTTGATGATGATTGGTATCCAGGTAAGTAAACTCTGTATTTGCTAATCCTGATATTATTAAACTTGTCTTTACTCTTTATACTGTATTGTCAGTATTCCTGTAAATTCTTGTTTTATGGATTTTCTTGGCATTCTACTGGGTATTTCCTATGGAATACTCATGCATCCTTTGATGCAGGAATCAAGAAGGAAAAGAACTGACCAGGTATTCTAAATGGAGATTTGTGGCGGATTGCACTTTGAGGATGCTATTTTATTATACTTTATTTTAGTGATTTTTATGAATTTGTTGGCTTGTGTGTCAGATTATGTTTTATTTTAAATTAGTCTGGTGAGACTTAATGGATGTAATAGTCTAAGTAGACTTTTGACTTCGTTATTTAAAATTTACGTACATGGATATTGTTTAGTCATGATCAATCCTGTATTTGTCCCATATCATGTTAAATAAGAATGAGAATGATCGAGTATTTGGTCACATCATAGATTTCGAGCCTCCTAACCGTTAATGGATCGGTGCTTCTGCGCTTAGTTGGGGTTCAAAAATTTGGGGCGTGACAGATAATAAAAGGATCATGAATAGTAATCAAAACCAAAGCAATTCCAGAACATCGTTAAGATATTTGACATCAGAATTCACAACACAAGACATTGGCATGATAAAAAAAAGAAACACAGAGAACATTGGAAAAGAAAACATCCTGCTTGTTCCGAACATAGTGCTTTTTTGCTTCCCTGTGAAGACCGTTCTTTCCTCTACGCTTTGCCGCCCCCAACGCTTGAATTAAAGGAGCCTTAGGACGAGAGAAGAGGGGTGAAGGGTGCTGGTTTGGTGGAAGAAGAGGAGAAAGAACTCAACCAAGAGAGAGAGAGAGAGATGGTCGGCCAATTGCATGGGTTGGTGATCTACACATGAATTATGCATATAATTATCTCCTAAACTTATGTTTATGCTAGTGTTTGATTACAATTACTACTACTTTAATATAGTTTTTGGTTTTTGTAGGAAAATAAGAGAAAGATGCAAAAATATGGTAGAACATGACTCTAATGTTTAAACCTTCATAACTTCATGTATATATCTCTGATTGGACTGATTCAGGTTGCATATTAAAGTTCACAAACACGCACAATTCGGAGTTCGGAGCAAAAAGTTATGACCATTGGAAAATTATGCTGCAAGATGAATAGTAACCGATCGATCGGCTAAATAAGGCGATCGATCGCATGAGAAAAAATCGAAATTTTTGCGATCGATCATCGCCGTTTGATCGATCGTATCTACTGAAAAAAATTTATGAATAGTAACTGATCGATCGGTGAACAGTGCCGATCGATTGCCGTATACAGAAAATGCGATTTTGACCTATTTTGACTCGGATTTGGAAGGGGACTTCGGGGTTCTCTTCAAACATATAAATAAACCTTAAGGGAGAACGTATTGGGCATTAGAGAACCTATTTTGGAGGCTAGAGAAGAGTAAGAGAAAGAGTCTTGTGGAGGCCAAAGAAGAAGAAGGATTCATGCCAATAAATCTACAAAAATAGGCTTTTCTTTTCTCTTCTTCTATGTGTAACTAAATTCCTTGTCAAGGCTAGATGAAGCCCTAGATATGTGTATTGCTACTCTTGTTAGTTTCATTTAATAAAGTTGATTATGATTCATGCTTAATGCTAATTCATGAGTTTCTTTTGAGTGCTTGACCATAGACTTGATAGATATGAATGAAATTAGATCTTTTTCATCCCTGTGTCTAACCAAGAATAGGTTTGTGATTGATTCTATGCCCGACCAAGGATAGGATTAATTATTCAATAGTGGATGAACTTTCGTGTCCGACCAAGAACGTTTGTGAATTCATTAGTGATTCGTGTGTCCGACCAAGAACACGAATTACCATATCATGTCAATCTGCGTTTAATAATAATCAAGAGTAGTAATTGCATGTCTAGTGGTGGATTCATTGCCTTGATAATTCTCTCTATTGATTAATCTTAGCCTAGTTTAGTTAAAGTTCACTGCCTTCCTTAGAGTAATTAAAAACTGCAACCTTTCTCTTGAGTTTGGTAAATTGTTTAACCGTCCCTGAGGTTCGACAACGCTTTCTATACTCGTCGTAGTATAATTGCCTTGTGCACTTACAAGGGTTTAATTTTAAACGATCAGTCAGCCACTCCAATTTGGAGTTTAAATACTAGGGTTTCCTATTTCTAGTTGAAACCACTTTCCTCCCTTTGATCCTTACCCCTTCCAATCTCAGCCGTTCATCTAATCATACTCCAAATAGGCCATGGATGTCCCTCCAATTTGTGTCCCAAATCAGTTAGGATTTAGGATCTTTTCTAGAATCAAATCTCTAAATTAATTCTAACTACTCAATCAGAAAACTGCCTTATCTTATCTAATTCCTTTTTGGACGTCCCTTCCTTTTCATTTCCCTTTTCGGATTGACTGTTAATGATCTTGGGAATATTCAACTCTCCTCCCAGATTGGCTATCAAAATTACCAACAACTGATTTAATTACTTTCCTGATTTACTACCAGTTTCACTTTTCATTTACCACTAGGAAATCCATTCTTTCCCTTTTACCACGATCTTCTCTAACCACCAAGATTAACCAACCATGTACTCATGCCAAGACATCCCTATGCCCTGACGTCCATGTGTCCTAGCGCCCAGGTGCCTCTGACATCTGGCAACCATGCAATTAAATTACATCTCGTAACTACCCATGTTACCATAAGTCACTTTAATTAATCACATCACCCTCATGTGTCTAGACGTGTTGCACTCATACCCTGGCGTTGTTTCCACTCCAGGCATCAGGTGTCCTCAGACCCTGGCACCAGACCAGCCTCAGCACCAGGACTAGCCTGCCTGTATCTAATCTATTGTGGCATAAATTCTAATGCTTCACACAAGCATTCAACATCACAACACCACAAATCTCATAAAAATAAATTAGTCAGCCAAACTTTCCTATTTTAAGCCAGTTTCATAAAATAGCAGTTTAGCAAATCATACCAATTTTTGGGTGTTACAGTCACATAATTAGTCAAATTTATTGAGATGTGGGGTCATAAATAAAAGCCTAGGCTTTCCAAGTGAGCGAGCACATGCCTTTCATCGCGGAGGCCTCTCAACCTCAACCTAGGGACATTGCCGGACAACCTTCGTTGCCATCTTCGGAAAATAATTAGTGAATGGTATCATCTAATTTTGGTGCGCATATTTTGTTAATTGTCTCGATTAAAAGTCACCGGAGGGAGTAGCAACAAGGTAAAACATTGCAAAATATAAATAGTATTTGGGGAGTAAAATTTCATAATTTTACACTATCATGCAATCAACATCATATGTCTAGAACTTGCCTGATCCCAAATTCACCCTAAATTTGAACGGTAGAAAAATTTCTCACCCGTAAGTGTCACATCCTACCAACAAACTTCTCTCTTCTCCTTCTCGTCTTTCACTGCAATGTCCTCCAACCTACGCTTTTGATATCACCTCCTTTTTTAGTGACTAGTGACACCTCCTCCTCCCGTTCTTTTTCTTCCTCTTCTCCCTCCTCTCGTTAGGAGAAAATGTGTACTCCACCAGCCATGGCCAACCTCAATTTGGCTTGGCCACAACCAGCATGGCAAAAAAGGTTGTTCCTTTGGCAATAGTAGTTGCGCTCCATTTTGTGTTGGTTGTAGGAATGAAAAAAAAGCCGGAAGAAGAAGAGGAGCAGGGGGTCATGCACAACCAAAGGAGCCAAAGCTAGGCTCGAGAATGGAATAGTTTGTTGATGCTTGTTGTTCTGGAAGGGGTTTTCCTTTCTTATTGCATTGTCTCATTGTCTTATATTATTGCATGGTTTATAACCTTCTTAGGATTTTCCGCATTGAAAGTCCTTAATAAAAATCTAACAATCGTGAGAGGCGACGGAAGCTCTCGCAATTGTGGATGTTGCATTGATCGTGCTGCACTATTCATCTAATGCATCATGCATTAGATGCCTTGGGTGCGTTTGGAAGCTAAAATGAGATCGTGAAAAAAAAATCACAACTGATATATTCCAGGCCTGAAAGGAGCTTTGCTGTTGTGTGTTTGGAAGTGAACATAAAAAAAATTCCTCACTGCTGAAAGGTGCTTGCTGTGGTGTGACAATTTTTGTCAAGTGCTAATGCTCACTCAGCTTTTTCACCATTTTCATTAAAGATTCTCTTTCACTGGCAATTATTACACATTTATTGTAACACCCGAAAAATTGGTATGTTTACTAAAAATTAATATTTTGAGAAATTAATCTAAGATAAGAAGTTTTGATGCCTGTTTAGATTATTTTGTTATGTTTCGCAATCTAATTTTAAAGTACGCGAAGAAAGCTTTCCAACGCTACCGACTGTTCGTAATTTGGAGTTCGGAGAAGAAAGATATGGGCTTTTGAAAATTTGAGCGCGCGCACGATCGATCGGGACAGTTCCAGTACCGAGAGTAAGGCAGACGTGATCGATTACCTCAAGTGATAATCGATCATTTTTACTGTGATTTGCAGTTTTTGTGCTGCGATCGATCGCCGTCAGGAATGATCGATCGTAAGTACTGGAATTTATCGTAAGGTGTACAACGGCCAGCAACGATCGATTGTAAGTACTGTGATCGCGCGAAATGAAGCAGCGATCGATCGTCGAGCGCCGCAATCGATAGCTGCATCCTTTCGTGCGATCATAGTACTTACGATCAATCGTGCACCGCAATTTATCGCACTGGCAAAACTCAAAAATGGCAGTTACGTATCTTGTGAGAATTTTCATGGGAAAAAGATATTAAATCTTAACCAAATGTGGAGTGGACGTCCATATTGAGATTTTGGAGATTTCCTATTGGAGAATGAGATCATGATAAAGAAGAATTTTCATAAGAGGATAAACCCTAGAATTCTATAGTTTTTGTGTTATTCATGCCAAAACTCTAGCTTTAGACGGCTTGTGCCTTTTCTTTTCTCCTACCCACGTTCACCCTCACTTTAATCCTCTTCTTGACGTGAATCTTCTTCCAAAGCTTGGAGCGGAGGCATTGTTGCGAAGCAAAAGAGGTGAACTACACGTTAAAGGGCGAGACTTTCATGAAACTAAGAGTAGAATGGTTTTTCCCTTCTCTCTTACTTTTTCTTATCATATATGAGTGTTGTTCATTCATACTATTGTTACATATATTGATGTGATCAAATATAACTTGATGATGCACAATTCCTTATCTTGTCCATATTGTTGATGTGATTCTTAATACTTTTATGCTAAAGTCCTTAGATGTGAACATATCCATGTATGATATTGTATTGATCAAATTGATGTCAAAAGTTCTAAACTTGTTGTGTTATTCCTTAATCTCGTTGGTTTAGGTGGTCACAATTGTTGTCTTGAATTAAAAGTCCTTATTATAAGGGTTAGTTACCTAAGACTGCTATGCATAATGAGAAACCTGATAAAAGAGTGTAATTAAGTAATTTTAGAACATTCTAGGATCTGTAATGAACCTAGGAGGGGAGTAATTAAGACTGGTAATACCCTATTAACAGTAATAATGTGTATTTATACGAAATATGTGTATATGATTAAGAATTGTCATCTCGGCCAGTACTATTTTTGCACAAACAGTTAGTACTAATTAAATCATAAGTAATGATATAAAAATCAAAAAAATAAACCGTCAGTGGAGTTAGAAACTAGACTCACAAGGCTAATATTAGTAAAAATTTCAGAATATAAGTCTTACTTTACAGATTACAGGAGTAGTCGGAAAGGGACTGTTATGCATGTGTCAGTGAGCTGTAATTAGGGTTAAAACACTAATACTTGAATAACACTATGTGATATTTTATAAGAAGAATTATAGTGTTATTACTATTCATTACACTACTGAATATGAATTATCATATTAAGTTTGGTTAACTAAAAAGTTCAATAGTATGGGTAATCCTAAATGACGAGTGAACCATAAATTCTATTTTCAGACGAGCGTTTAGTGTCGGTTTGAAGTTCCACTTGGAAATCAAATCATCGAGAACCTATTCTCATTCTTGACTTTGGATACGTATATTATAAGTTCAAATATTTTCTGGGAAGGTTCCTATCTAGGGTTATGCATAAAGTACATGTTAAAGGTATTGAATAGTTGATCTATACTCCTATGGTGAGTCTTCTGTTATCCGAGATATGTGAATCTCTATGTTACTCCTGGAGTGAGTCACATTTTGATGTGAGACTTTGATGTTCTATTCATGCTCATTGAGTGAGTCATCTAGCGATAAAAGTTACCCTGATTCTCATAGAGTTGAGACCTCTACCGTTGTTAAAACATTGCTCAGTTTGACCTTGAACTTGTTTCTCCACTAAGAGTTCTTATGAAGATCTCTCTGAGGTGGAATCATAGCATGCTCACGAGCCATTGCTAGATCCGTGGTGATCTCCGATTATTTATGGAACCTAGTTCCTTGCCCGAAGGGAGGCATATACGTACGTTTAGACTGTATGATACTACGAAAGGTCTGCAGTCTCTGCCCATTGTGTCCGTAAGCACGGATTGGGCCAGCATCCTAGTCGCATAGACGGGTTCCGAATGGAGAACCTCTAGGGAGATTCTGGTAAGTAGTCACATGGTTGGTATATTCAGCAAGCAGAAATTGAATCTCTTTGCACTTTAGATGCCGTGAGGTATTATGATTGGTTATCTTCTCATTACACGTGTGATGTTTAGAGTTTTGATTATGATTTCGGAGTCCTATTTTTACTATTATTTCCCTATACTTGTGAGTCAGGAATCATTGTTGACTAACCTTTTCTATCAGGTAAAGTGACCTTAGGTTCAGTCTAGGTGTTAGTGAATATTAGCTTGTTCATTTGTTATATTTCTCTTCATACTGCTTGATTTATTTTCAGTGGGTTTTTACATCCTACTGAGTATTTCTATAAAATATTCATGCATCCTCTGATGCAGGCACAAAAGAGAACTGATTCAGGACGTATGCAGAAGCAGGAAGGTGTTGATGACGTCGTGAAGAGAATTAGAGATCTTTATTATTCGTTTGATTGATTTAAACTTTGCAAATTATTAGCTGATGTGTGCCATAAACTTGGGATTTTATTTTATTGCCTTTGTTTAATTTATTTGCTCTAATAAGACTAAGTAGGTTCATTTCATATTTATTAATGATGTTTTGGATACTGTATACAAAAAATTTTGGGATGACCGATTACACATAATTTTGTGATGATGTAATTGGTGGTGTTTACGACTGATCGGTTGCGTGCCTGGGGTCTCGGCCTCAAGATTTTAGTATCTTTAAAAACTTCCGCACTCCGATCGATGTTAAAAATCCTGGGACGTGACATTTATTCTTGTCATAGCTGCATTTTTCACTCATCAGCTTCCAAACATAAATCACATATTCCAAGGATTCTCGTCATTGACAGTTTTTTCACCCATCAGCTTCCAAACACAAATCACAACTATCAAGGCTAAAAGACACTTTTTTCAGCCTGATAGTTGCTTCCAAATGCAGCGTGTTTCAAAAGCTAGATCTACCGGGCTAGTAAGAAATTAGTGATTTTTTTTGTGGAGGCTTATGTGTTAATTCATGCTACAAAATCTACAAATAAGAGATTTGTCTAATAATATGAGTCTTTTTAAAATTTGTACGTCAGCCATGAATTGTGCATAATGAGCATCATCGTCTTTATTCTCCAAAAGCATTTGTTCGTGGTGGCAAGGTTGTGCCATGCTGAAGTGTGGATCAGCACCAGTCGCTCCCAAAATATTAGGGTCGGTTTCCAACGCAATGTTAGCCGGTTGGTGCATCTCTTGTAGTGTGAGGGCATTGGGAGCCTGCAAACCATGAAATGGTGAGAGGCAGATAAAAAACAATGAAGGACAAATAAACAAATGCACATTCTTTAAGAGAAGTGGAACAATCAGGCTGCTCAAGTATGGGTCAAGGACATTGCAAGAAGCTGAAAACATGTCTGCAACACCTCATTGAAAGTTACAGACTCAAGGTGGCCATCTTTTTTTGCAGCAGGGGTGATACGAGTTAATCCCACGAGGAACCAAGAATGATGTGAGGTAACATGGCCAATAAAAAAGTGAAAAGGGTAGTTTTACGGCATAAATTGTACAAGATGGCACATAACTTGTGTTTTAAATGCATCTCTACCATGATTCCATTCTATGGGCCTTGCATATCAACGGCTTTGGTAAAGTTGGTAGCCTCTTCTCGTAAACGTCAAGGTAGCATGATTCCTATAAACAATGGGTGGTTTGGAAGCTGAAAGAAAACATCTTTCAGGCATGAAAAACTGCTCTCATGTTTGAAAAGCGTTTGGAAGCTGAAAATGCTAATAGTGTTTAGTGACGGCGATGGGTGAAAATTTTCACCTTTCACCCCTGAAAACCTGATTCTCACATAAAGTGAGAATCCGTCGTCACGTCATTGCTCTCGTTCAACACAAAAACTTCTCTCCCGAATCATATCTCCCTCATTTTTAGTCTATTTTTGGCCATTTTCCCCTTATTTTTGATGCTCTTTTTTATCATAATGATATCCTAATGACCTTGATATCCTATAAAAAATACCACAAAATCCATGATAAATAGTACGTGATGGCTCAACATCTTTATGATATGATCATTATAAGAAAAAACACTAAAAATGAGGAAGAACGAAAAAATAGGCCAAAACGGATCAGAAATGAGTAAGAAACGTATCGTTGAAGTTTGTCATATTATCGTGTAATTGATTACACACAATAGCCGTTTGTATGAATATTTCTTTCCAAACACAAATCAGTGTGATTTATTTTCAGTTTCCAAACATAGTTCACATTTTTACAAAATTAATGTGATAATTTTCACATTGAAAAAAGAATCAGACTGATTTCTTTTCAGCTTCCAAACGCACACAATATGTTTGATGACGCTTAAGGCGTTGTTTCAATATACAAATTCTAAACTTAGATTTGGGAGGATTTTAATGGATTAATTCAAAATTTAGTTTAAATATCAAATTCTATGCGAATTTAAAATTAGGCTAGATTAAGGATTTTACTTTATATTTTGATAAGATCTCAAATAACTTCTTGATGAGTCTTTGGAATTGGACCTATTTAAAACTAAGATTTTGTCAGAATTAAATTGCTCAAGAATCTTTACCAAACGAAATTCTCTCTTTTTTTCTTTATATATACGAGTAATTTTCTTATATAATCTGAGAGTAAATAATAATGTTCGAATTTACATATAGTGGCTTAACGAGATTTTGTAAAAAAATTTTTGTTAAGAGAGATTTTGTATCGAAACAGCCACCTTTAAAAAAAAGAAGCAGCAGCCCCCTTGAAGTTAAGGTTACGGCTCGCCTGCACGGTGCCATGGTGGATCATCCGACGCCCATCACGTTTAAGAGTTCCATGCTCAACAGCGTAGCAAGGCAGTCCCTGGCGTTGAGCTTAATTGACATTTAATATTCTGTGCAGCTCTAGTAATAAGGGCCGGTGAGGCGCGTCCCACCTAGTGGATAGTTGAGTCCAGTTCAGCGGCTGCTATTGTGTAAGACTACTACATAACACAAACAGGTTGACCCGCACACACTGACAGTCCAAACTCTAAAAGTCACACACATATTAGGCTGTCCACCAGCAGGGCTGACAATTGAGGCCGTCATCTGTCGGTCATACTTTATTGTTCCCGTCCCCGCGCCATTCGTTCCGGTTTAGGAGCCCTTCACACTTCTTCTGTTTTCGGTGCTAAAACAGAAATGAGAGTTCTCCGCTGGGTCCCCCTTGTAAGTCGAATCGAAGCCCTTGGAAAGTCGCACTGCGCATGCTCCACCACCAGCCCCAATACAATAGTCAAGCCAAAGAGACCTCTCCTTGTTGTTGTCAAGGTAGAAGACCATCTTCCCAACAAGGGGTGAGTGACTTGGAATGACGGTCGCGTCTAATCGCTCTCTCTCCCCCCCCCCCCCCATTGAGCAGCTTCATTGTTTTGTTTTTGGGCTCCCGCCACCCCCGGCTCCATGACACCCACTTGTCCTCCACTTTGGTCTTTTTCCCTTCTCGCCGTCTCCCTTTACTCCTCTGCTACTGGTAAAGGGAGGTTAGCCAAAACCCACTTCTCCTCCGTACTTGTTGCTCCTCGCCATGCCCTGTTATTACGACTAGTTTCCTTTTCTACTACAGTATTTATTATCTGCAGAGGTTTCTTTTTCCGTTTCCGTTTATTAATTATTAATTATTATTATTATTCGGCGACAAAACAGAAAAAAAGAGGAAACCTGTCCCTCCGGCCGTGCATTGTTGCTTTTCCATCTTCCCTCGCTCCGCTCCCTCTCCTCGGAAACACTCCAAATCAACCGCGTTCATCAATCGACGCCGCCGCCATGATCCTTCGTCACCGCCTCCTCCCTTTTTCTTCCTAGAGGTATTCCCTTCCCCCTTCCTCTTAACTTTTACCGCTTTTTGAAATGGAAATCCTCCCTACTTGCCATTATTATCATGTCCTTTTTTGGGGGGGTTATTCCTCGTTCGCTTTCCTTAGGCTTCTCGTCGTCGTCGGGTAGGTTTCTAGGTATAGGGTTTAGGGTTTATGTCGGTTTTTTTCACTTGCATTCTTATTCCCAGGAATGGAGCATGTTTTGGTCGACCAGAGGTTAGTAATGGGCAAAAAACTGGCCGGTCGGGTCTCCCATCGCCGGGCGTCCCCCCTCCGCGTCCATCCCGCTAATAATGCCCACGTGAGGGCCGTCTGGCCGGAACCTAGCCCACTTCATCCCGAGCCCCTGCGCTATTCAGTCAAGGCCGGCCTCTCGTGCACCGGCTTGCAGTCCTGGGGCATCCGCAGGAAGGTCCACTTCCTTGCTCGCCGTGAGGAGAGCTCGCATTGTCTCCCTCTGCCCGAGCCTGTGAAGGCCGACGAGGAGGCGCCGCCGCCGCCTACTTTGATTACTAGAGCCACCAAACGGATGCGTAAACCTACGGAGAAGGTGAGGGGCAGGAAGAAGCTGAGGCCCAACGATAATCCGAGAAGTAGCTCGTCCGGCGCCGTTGATAGATGGTCTCAGAAAAGGTGGGGTATGAAGTATTTCCTTTATTGGTTAATACATGGCCGGCTCTTATGATCTAGAATAATTTCTTGACTCGGTTGCTCTATCTCCCTGTTTGCCAGATACAATTGGTCGGAGCTGAAATTGCTGGACATAATGAAGGAGAGGGGGGCAGTGCTGGGAAACCCTATACTGCGACATGCACTGAGGTCGGAGGCTCGCAAGCACATTGGCGACACTGGTTTGCTGGATCACTTGCTCAAACACATGGTGGGCAAAGTTTACAAGGAAAGAGGAGAGCGTTTCTGCCGTCGCCACAACTCAGATGGTGCCATGGAGTTTTGGTTGGAGAGCGATGATCTGGTCGAGCTCCGGAAGCAAGCTGGTGTGAGCGACCCATACTGGGTTCCACCTCCTGGCTGGAAGCCTGGTAGCAATCCGTATCAGGATGATTCTGCCTTGGAGCTCAAGCACCTCAAGCAAGAAATGGATAACTTAAAAAAGTAATGTAAATTGAATTATTCACCTGCAATGTCTATGTTTTTTTCCTTCTTACAGTTTTTAATGCTTGTTTGTTAGTTTTATTGAGTTAGTTTTTTTTTTCGATGCTTGCTTTTGTGTGAAAGAATTTTGCAGCAGCTGCTTTTGAAAGAGCAAGGAAATGAAGAGGAGGGAAATTCTCAGAGCTTGATTAAACCTTCCCAAGTGGCTTGTGAACCAAATAATTCTTTGGCGGTATTGTCTTAAATATACCTGATTTTGTTTTTGATGTGCATTTTTTGAAGTCATACAACCGAGATTTGTAGCTCTGTAATTTGCAACTTCTTATGTCATTCTTTGCAGTTGACTATATCTTTACAGAAGAGGAAGGCTTCCCATTGTGACAGTATCATGAAGTTTAGGTGGACAAAAGAAAGGTGATTATAAGAATTTGGTTGAGTGTGAATGAAAAACGCAGGTGTTATATGGCGACATTTCAATGGTAACTTATCAGTATGATTCAATGCAGATATGAGGCGGCAGAGCTGAAGTTGCTAGAGATTATGAAACAAAAAAGTGCTTTCCTTGGAAACCCCATTTTAAGGGGGGATCTGAGGACAGAAGCTCGCCATCATGTGGGTGACACTGGGCTTCTCGATCACCTACTAAAGCACATGGTAGGTAAGGTATTTGGAGATAAAGATGAGCGGCTTTGCCGGCATCGAAATTCAGAAGGTGCGATGGAGTATTGGCTGGAGAATGCAGACATGGTTGAGCTACGTAGGCAGGCAGGGGTGAAGGATCCTTATTGGGTTCCACCACCTGGATGGCAGCTGGGGGATAATCCATATAATTATGTTGAAAGTTCCAGCGCCATAAACCTGTTAAAATTAGAGATTGATAATTTGAAAAGGTAATATCAAGTTGCAATCCTTTGTGCCAACTATAGTGATGTGTTTGTGCTTGGACCTCTCTCTCTCTCTCTGTGCGTGTGGGTGTGGTGGTGTTAGTATCTTCAATTTGTTGTATGCTGTCTTCAAACAGTCTGAAAACGTGAGATTTTAAAGTTTGTGTGTCTTATGGTCCTTTTGCAGAGATTTGTTGTTGCTGCTCTTGAAGAAAGATGGTGCCGAGGATGGAGAGTATGTCGAAACATTGGTCAAAGGCTTCAAACCAGTGCATGAATCGATTAACTCATTGGAGGTGCTTGTTCAATTTTATTTCTCATGGTCTTGGTAGATGCTTGTTCTTTCTATTCCTGCAAGCAGCAATGATGGAAGTTTATGGAAACGTTTTTGTTTTGGTTGTTTACGAGTTTTATTTTTCTTGTAGATGAGAGTGTCTGAGCAGTCCCATGTTATTCTAAAGAATAGGTGGTCCAAGAAAAGGTAAGGCAGAGATAAGGTGGTTTCCAATTTTGAAAATTACAAAGCCTTGCATTGTTGTAGACGTTGTTGCATGAGCCATTTTATCTGATGCAGATGTGGCACGGCAGAACTAAAGGTACTAGATATTATGAGAGAAAAAGAAGCGTCTATAAGGAGACCCATGCTTCGGTCAGCTTTGAGGTTGGAAGCAGGCAAGTGCATACGTAGCATGCCTCTGGTGGATTATTTACTCGAGAACATGGAAGGCAAGGTCTATGAGGAAAGGAGTGAACGCTTTTGCTGTCAATATGGCACGGATGGTGTAGTGGAGTGCTGGCTTGAGAGTGTGGATGAGGTTGAGCACCAGGGACGGACTCCAATGAACCAGTGTGGTGTACAGTTCTTGGGAAAGCTTAATGATCATCCACCTCAGATATTTGATACTTCTGGGGAGATAGAGCTGCTCAAGGAAGAGATGCACAAAATGGCAATGTAAATACTGAGAATTTTTTAGTTTGGTCTTTCTGAGTTTCTTTCTTTGATTTGAACTCTAAGATGTATCACCTTCCTGGACCGGTTTCTAGGATGAAAACCTTATCACCGAATTTGGACTGTGTCCATTGGCCATTTGAATTTCTTTCTTTAAGAACTAAAATGACATTGCATCTTTGCCTGACCTTTTTCTTGGTTTAATTACGTATATACGTGCCTATTCTTGAATGCATATATCATGAATTGTTGGCTGAAACGATGCCTGATGGTAAGACAAACTATACTTTCTGGTCCAAGTGAAAATTCTAGTAATGTATTTTAGACCACTATATTTATTGGCTTTCTTTAGAGACATTTTATAAGTTGTGCTAAGAATTCCAAATGAACAGGCGTTTGGAGCAGCTACTTGAGTATAAGAATGAAGGCGAAGTTGAGCATACGGGTCAGAGCTTGGCTTGTTGTTCCCAAAGTAATTCTGAACTTACTACTTCTCAAGAGGTGCTTATTGGCCTACTTGTGTGATCATCATGTTCATGTATGTTCATGTCTGTCGGTTTTCATCTCATCTGCGTCTTGTGTGCAGGCAAACTTGACCTCACAAAGCTATAGTAATTCATTGTCCTTATGGTCCAATGAAAGGTGAAATAACAAAAAGTGCAACTTTCTATAACCTTTTGCATTGTAATACCTTGGATGACATTAGTGCTGAAGGTTAAATTTGCAATGTAATGCAGGTACAAGGCTGCTGAGCTAAAGCTATTGGATATTATGAAGGAGAGGAGAGCAGTTTTAGGAAATCCTATTCTGCAGCCAGTTTTGAGATTGGAGGCGCTCAAGCACATTGGCAACACGGACCTACTAGATCATTTGTTGAAGCACATGGTTGGGAAGGTTTACAAGGAAACAGGTGAGCGGCTATGTCAGCACAAGAATTCTGATGGAAACATTGAGTACTGGCTTGAGAGTTCATGCTTAGTTGAGCTTCGGAGGCTGTCAGGGGTCATGGATCCTTGTGTGGTTCCAACTCATAACTGGAAGCTTCGCGAGGGCACAGTCCTTGAATCAACTGCCACGGGAGAGCTGCAGAAGGTCAAGGAAGAGATGGGCCAGCTAAAGAGGTGAACATTGTAACTCTAATTCTTTTAGTGGTCTCACAAGGTGTCATTACTGAAACTTGATGAGTAGCTGGCCATGTTAATTGAGTTCAATATCTTTTTAATTCAGAGAGTGGCTCATTTGGTGATGAATTTGGTTGGGAGGGGCTTAAGTGTTATTAGCAGTTCGCTCTAGTAGACGTATGACTTAGCATAGACAGTCTGGTGTTTCTATTTTTTTCTCTTGTTTTACTGTTTTATATAATTTAAGTCCAAATTTTTGTTGTTTCTGTCTTTCTTTATCATCTTCTTTTTTAACTTTATGTTTTCCTTTCTTGTTTTCTTTTCTCCCCAAGAGGCTATACTTCGAACCTGTATTTAGAGGATACCAATTTGTTGAATGTTTCATCTTGCTTTTGCATTGTTCTTTTCAACTTTTCTTGTCATTTATGCATTTTCTGTATTTTTTTCTTTTTTAGTCTTTCTAAATTGCCACGAGATGATTAAGGTTCCATGAATTTTCTTTGCTTTATTTTAGCATCTCCTCTATCCGGAAGGTCGAGGAGATGAATTGAGTTGGTGAGAGGCGACTTAAAGATGTACTTGATGTGCATGAAAAGATGTTGTCTTATAGCAAAGCGTAATGACGAAGCACAATCTATTTCACCAGCCCTAAATGGTTGGCGATTATGATTATGATTTTGTCTTTCATTTCCTTGTAGTTTCTGTGCATTTGATTATTTTGTCCTATTTACAGGCACTTGGATCATCTACATCCGAAAGAGCTCGATAGTGTAGTAGGGGAAAACACATTAAGCCTAACAAGATGCTTCCAAACTAACAAGTCAAATATTATGTTTGAGGTACTATTCTAATTTGACAGTTACTGCAGGAACTGACTTCAGATTGTTGGATGGTCTACTATCGATTTGATGGGAGCTTGTGACAAGAATTATGCAAGTATTTTGTTTTATTTTTCCGTAGTATGATGAATAGGTGAATTTGCAAATCCAAGCCTTTGCAAGAAAAAGAAGATACTGTTTCCGTGAAGGACAGTAGGTCCATTTTTTTTCTTCATGAACATTGCGTCTACCTTGAGTCAACTGCATGTTGAAGAATTTTGATGTTTTTTGTTTATTTTTTGCATCTAATATTTTGCCAATCGTGTGTAAATATTGGGTAGGCTGTGCTAAGATGAACTAGAACTTTTTGTTTAGTTGTTTAGGAGAAAAAATGTATTCTTGTTTCTTTGGCTGTACGTTATTACATGTCTATTCTTGGTGTATGTTTCTGCTAGTCTGAAAAATTTGCCTTTAAAAAGATCGGGTAAATCAAATTTAAAATGGAATGATGATGCTCTTGGATGAAGGGCGTCATATAAATTTTTGTCTTTTGACGTTTATGATCTGTTTATTTTTTGTTTGAGCAAAATCCATAGTAAGTCACCATTTTGTGGGGTGCCTTGGTGAATGTTATGTAAATTTTTACGTAGGTTGGCTTGTGCCTTGAGTTTTTCTTTTCTTTCCTGACCTATGCCTGAGTTAGAAATAATTTGATTGTTTTTGCTGGTACACATGCAGTTATTTCTTTCTTCCATGTTTTTACTTTCAAGATGCTACTGAAATTGTCATGCAATGCATCAATATTTAGTATCTGGCTTATTAGTTAAGAAATACAGAAATGTTTGCCCCTTCATTCTAGTTTCTTCAAGTGCTACAAAGTTATAGTTAGCTTTTTTTAATGTTGTATATGATGCATAGAATTATCAGTTGGGCTCTCATTGTTGATATTAATCTGTCCTCTTAATTTTTCTCTTCTGCAGGATTCTACACCCGCAGAAGAACTAAAATTAGACTTTCCACCTGTAAATCCATTGCTTCTAGAAATGGGAACAGGATTTAATGAATGGGAGCTTGAAGAGATTTCTGAGTTGCTATAAAATTGTTTGGTGCTTCGAAGTTTTCACATTAACTTTAATTTTGATGATGGAGGCCAACTGACTAGTTGCATTGGATGTGGTAACTGCTGAGAACTGACAATAGGTTTGTTTATCCCAACTGGTTGTATTGTTTCTTATCTTAGCAGATATGTAAATGGTTATAGTTGCTTAGTGATTTACTTGTTGAGCCTTTTTATCGTCTTTTCATTATAATTTGAACATGTGCCTAACTGGTTCAATGTGATGAGGTGGTAATGTTTGTTAGAAAACAGCACAAATAGATGTGCACAATTTGAGTAGGCTTTGTTTAGGCTTCTTCTGTGGTTGTAATGTCCTTCATTTTCTTGCAGGATTCATTTCATTCAAGAAAGGTATTTATGTTCGATTTTGATCAGAGTTCCGGTCTCCCTTCAAGCTTGTATCATATAGGTAGTTAGCAATACAGGATTTAAGCTAGGGAAACATTCTAAGAAAAATATGTGAATGCCTGTACATTTTTTTCTTAAATATGACCAAATTGAAGTCGGGGAGTATATATAACCATTGAGGCTTACATTTTGATTTGTTTCTTTGAAGGTAAGAATTTCATTTTGGTGCATGAGGACTTTAGGGTGGATAATGTGGATAATATTTTTTTATCTTTCCCTGAGAATTCGTATGATTAAACATTCTGCCCCTCAAATGGTAGTCTGACATAAAAAAACTCATTCATTACTGCCCTATACCAGATTTCTATTTTCTGGAATCCGGTTGACTTATAGCTCCTGATATATGAAGTTGTATCGTGTTATTCTTGAGGATGGATAATCTTTTCCTTAGTCTCTCGTTAAGTTTTTGGTACTATGTTTCATGGGCCCATGGCTGTTATATACTTATATTGTGCTGAAGGTTTCAATCGTAATGTATGTGCGTGTGGTCGATTTTGTCTGCGTTTGACCATTCTTATGGACCGTCACGCTTCAACAGGCCCACCAGAGGGAAAATCATCATCTTTTTTGCCTGGAAGAATTTCAAAATCTCCTTGACTGTCAACTTTATTGCGTAGCTCGTGTGCTTTTTATTATTATTTAAAAAAAACAGTGAATTTGCAAAAAGATGTCACTAGCTTTCCCTAAATGACAAGCTTATCCCTAGGATTCACACCGTTGGGAAACTGAAACTAGTTGAATTTTGAATTAGTTTGTTGGAGTTTATGAGCTGGGCTGAGATATGAGCACGTACTTTGGGGACCTAAAGGCTGCTATGTTGGGTTTGAGTGGATTGCAATTTTATGACTGCTACGCGCTAGCCACAGGTTCTGCTACGGGAGGGAGGGCTGAGAGAACTTTATCCATTGTGGGTTAGCTGCGTCCCCAAATTAATTAATGCATGAAAAAGTACTAGTATTAAACTATTCGAGTTTACTTGGAGGGTTGTCCTGGGCATTTTCGCCAGGTCGACGGTCGAAGGTATTACTTACAATTCATGCTCTGTAAATAAAAGCACCAAGTAATTGACATCGTAAACTGCTATAGTGGATATGCGCACCAAAAAGCATAATAATTTTTTTTATCTTGCACCTTAAAGCATGATAAATGATTATAAGATCAATTACTTATATAATTATAGTGAAAGCCGTGATTATGAAGGCATACCTCTCTCTCCGAAAACTGAAAGATAAAAACAAGAGAAGATATGCTTTCTCTAATAGAGTACATAACGGATACGAATCCCAATGTCGGATGGTGTTGATTGTACTGGCGAAAGGGTGGGAGTCAGTATGAAAAGAAGTCTCTATTGGCGGGCCGATCGTTGAATCTAAACTGTGCCAAACATGTGTCCGTTTTCATGATCTGCGACCAATGCGGACTGGTGGAGAAGCCGACGGAGAGTACTGGATGTAATCGACATCGGGTATGCCTTACGGTTCCAAGAGATCAGAAGTCCAATAACTCAAGGCCGAAGGCGGCGGCGGTGTCTTCCTTTGCACACCACCCCTTCTTGCCTGAGTGGACCCCGGAATTGAGAAATTTTTCGGTATAGTTATGGCACCAAGCTTGCGCATTAGTGTGGTGTCGGTCACCTATCGGAACGAGACATGTAACACACAAGTGGGTTGGGTTGCGTGTCCGACGAGGGCATCTAGCGTGACCGAGTTTGAGGACTAGATTACAGGACCCAGTTCACGTTGCCAACTGCAGATCCCCGTGCCAATGGGCTGGGTCCTGATCCTCAAACTCGGTCAACAAAATACCCAGTTCACGTTGCCAACTGCAGATCCCCGTGCCAATGGGCTGGGTCCTGATCCTCAAACTCGGTCAACAAAATATTTCCCAAACCTGACGGATAGTCTCAATTAGACGGTTTTCATAACAGGTGGGCCCACAGGAGAGTTGTTTAGTTGGTGACCGACAACCCGACACCATAGTGCTTTCTACCCTTGCTCTGCTGAGTCGGTGACCGACTTATAAAAAATAAAAAGATAACATAAAAAACGACACACACTCCCTAATGGCCACGTTGCACGTGCCCTTCCCGCCCGCCTACATGGTAACTTACCATGTAACGGCTACTCTATCTCTTGCCAACAAAAATCTCTCTCTCTCTCTCTATCTATCAGCAACTGCCACGACTCCGCTGATCTGTTGTATAAGCCACTGGATGGCTGACAGTTGGCCTCACAAACGTGGGCAGTGAGTAGCTCGCTCGCTCTCTCTCTTTCTACTCATACATAGCTTTGTACGAGAATCCGAGTGCGGGGGTTGGCTTTGAACCTGATTGGATTCTACGCGGTTTTTCCAGCAACTTCGTCCCCTCCTTTGTTTCCTATATAAATTGGTACGCGGCCGCGGGAGGAGCAGCCCATAACCTAATTCCCAGGTGGTGGTCAAGCCAAGTGAAGTGAAGGACGCGGGGCTTCTCTTGCTCAGTGGAGAGAGAGAGAGAGAGAGAGAGATTGATCCACTTTTTAGCAGTTTCAGCGAGGAAAGAAGGAAGGATTTAGTGAGCGATCGGCTCCTGCCGCTGCATTCTTTAGGAGTTGGAGATTTCCACGAAAACAACAAGGAGGAGGAAGGAAATTGGAGAAGCATTTGCTCCTACTTCTTCTTCTTCTACTACTACTACACTACTGTTGTTAGGGTTTGATTGCGAGAACAAAATCAGGGTATTATCCCTCTCAGGTAATTTTCTCATTCCTCCCCAACTTATCCCTTTGTCTCTTCTCATTTTTCCAACGGTCTGACTAGTTGGTATTATTCGTCCCAATTTTCGAATAGTGGTGGGTTTCTTATATGCTGATCAGCGATGATGTATAACGCTTTCCAAGAGCAATGCGGCTGAGCTTAATCTCTCCTCTTCTCTCTGTTTGGTTTTTTTCTACAGTTGATTAAGTTAATTGTTTGGATTTTTTAAAAAATTAGTTCTAAAAGTATTTACGATATGCTGGGGACTTGAAATGGGCCATTTATCTGAATTACCTTGGCATTTTTCTTTGAAAAAAGCCCGGTGAGTGGTGTCATTGCAGACCGGGATTTGAGTAACAACTTACAAGTATGGCTGCCACTTTCAATCTTTGTATTGGGACTTGTTGTCAATTTCAACTTGAAATGAAGAGCAGTGAAATTGAGTTATCTTTTATGTTGGAAAGCTTGCTGTTTTGTTTACTAGTTTCACTTGCGCAATGTGGTTCTTTTAATTGTTCGTTGTTTTTTCCCTCTCTTTCTCACTTTGGTTCTTACCCTCCTCCTTTGAGGTTATGCTTCTTTTGGGATACAAATTTGTGATTTTTTGTTTCTAATTGACGTTAACTTGTTCACATTACTTTATTCAGAACACTGCAAAGAGATTTACAGTGTTCGGCCTAAGCATTTGTGCTTGCAATTATAAATTGGAGAGTTCCTAATTCTGTCCTACCATCTGTTGAACAGGGCTCGAGTAAGCTTCAAATTCTAGATTCATCTGATCGTTCGTGCCGCTAGAACCTTTCAGTTGTAACCTTCCTTACGTGTTCACTGTTTACGACATAATGGCACTGGGAAATACCGTCTGCTTTACATCACAGAGTTGCGAAGCAGATGACCAGAGGCAAAGAGGTCGAGGATTCAATAATTGGACTGGGATGGTTGGCAGGAAGAGGGTGTTTATCTCCAATGGGGAGATGCCTTCTCTCAGCTCACCTCCGAGCCTGTCATTTGCAAAGCGCCTCAACATACCCAGAGCACCAAAGTCACGCCTGGAGTCCTTGCCAGAGGATGTCTTGGTACGTGATTATGTTATGCTGCTTCATTCATCTTTCAGCTTGCTGATTTAACTTTTTAATTGTAGTTACAAGTGTTTTAGGTCTTGCGGTCTAAGCATGATTTATGTCATGTTTGCAGGTGCGTGTCTTGTGCGGAGTAAATCACGAGGACTTGAAGCAGCTTATTAGTGTCTCAAAGACATTTAAGGACGCTGTATGCTCTTAATCCTTGCTTAGTTTTTGTGATTTATTTTTCACTGTTGTTTCCTTGTCTTAATGTAACCTCGTTACCATTTGCAGACTTCGATTGCGAAACAATTACACTTTGCATTCAGTACTCCGTCAAAAAGAATTTCTGGCGTTAGGTCTGTTAGTAATTTGAAGGACAGGAGCTCATGTAATCTTGATACTCCTGATGCTCCACGAAGAGCCAGGACTTCTGCAATTGATGGCAAGAAGCTTGCAGAGATCAGTGTGGCTCTGTTTGCAGAGTGGGAGGAGGCGTAAGCGAACCTTTGGGAAGCATTTTTCAACCCTCTTTTGGTCACTGTTAGATTTGTGACCTTGTATAGCACCATTTGTTGTATAGATCAGATTTGTGCAGGTGTCCTTTCTTCAACCTGTTCATTGAATATTGTTTTCACCCCTGTACTTTTTGCATAAAACACTTCGACTTAGTGTACTGGGCGGCTGTATTATTTTAGTTTGTCTTTCGCTTAAATAGCGGGCAATTGTATAGTCATTGCTTCCTTGTCGTTTCTAACAGGTGAAACTTCATTCCTTTATGCTGCTCATCCTCTCGTGTTTTTTTTCCTCTGTATATAACTCCACATATATGCCACTCATTTTATGCTATTTAGCTAGTTCTCTGTTTCGTAAGTGCTAGCCGGGTGAGCTGGAGGACCAACCCATGGGCAACTTCTTGAGATTTTTCGGTATTACTTGGCCAATGAGCCTAGAATACCGTATTACCTTATTTTTTTGAGCTAATGCCATATAACTTGGTTTTGGGACTTGATCTTCCCGTTCTGCCCTACTACCCAATATTTCATGTTTTACTTGCTTTGAGCCGTGCTTCATTTTACACAAGCTTCATCTGTAGTGATCATATGGAAAAAAAGTTTTATTTTGCCGGTAGATATTCCAAACTGTTATTGCATAAAATTTTAATACATAACATCTAATGGGGAAGATGAATTTGCATTGAGGGAGCATGTGGTGAAGCCGCTATTATTTAGCTTTATTTTTTCTTCATCTTTTTTAAAAAATTATTCATACAAGGTGGTGTCTCAAGATCCTTAAGCTATCATCATTAGAAGAAAGATGGGATAAAGTAAATAAAAATATAAAAAAATAAGCAAAACGGATAAAAAATAAAGGAGACATGATTTGTTTAATTTTGCCCTCAAATCGAGGACACGATTTGCATCGTAGACACTCAATCGTGTATAGATGACACGATAGGAGAAAAGTTGTGTTCACAAAGACACGATCACACACACAATAGCACTGCTATCGTGTGTTTAGGCAGTGCTATTGTGTCATCGAGGACACGATAGGAGAAAAGTCGTGTCCTTGAAGGCAAGATCACACGATCTATCAAATGTATTATGTATATGAACAAAATAGAAGAAATTTAAATGTATAATTTTAAATTCGCATTGTGCATTTTGAATTACAAGTAACAGATAGTAGTCAAATTAAGCATGAAAATTAAGTATGTATTAAGCGCACGATAGCACTGCTGTCGTGCCCTAATTTACACATGAAATATGCATTTTATTATCTCCTAAGCTTATGTTTATGCTAGTATTTGATTAGAATTAGTGCTACTTTAATATAGTTTTTAGTTTTTGTAGGAAACAAGAGTAAGATTCAGAAATGAGGTGAAAATGACTTCAATGGTTAAATCATCATAACTTCGTGTGCATATCTCTGATTAGACTGATTCAAGCTTCATTTAAAGTTCAAGAAGTCATCTTTCCAATGTCACCGACCGCGTGTAATTTGGAGTTTGGAGCAGAAAGTTATGACCAGTTGAATATTATGAACAATAATTACGATTGATCGAAATTTTATACACGATCGATCGCCAGAGCCGAGAAACAGTGTTATCGAAGGAAATGATCGATCGGCACTCAAAATGATCGATCGTATCTACTGGAGTTTTTGGACCTGTGCAATACAGTAAACACGATCGATCGAAAATGAAAATAATCGATCGGCGGACGAGATGAAACGGACAATTGGCGTGACAATGCAGGAATTTGTGAAAGAAAATGATCGATCGGGAAGCGATCGATCAGCTATACGGAGTGATCGATCGGTTTGTGCGGCAAAACCTAAATCAAGCCTATTTCGACTCGGATTTGGAAGAGAACTTCGAGGTTTCTCTTCAAATATATAAATAAGCCTTAAGAGAGAACATATTTGGTATGAGAGAACCTATTTTGGAGGCTAGAGAAGAGCAAAGAATGAGTCTTTTGGAGCCAAAGAAGAAAAAGGATTCATGTCAATGGATCTACATAAACAGGCTTTTCTTTTCTCTCTTTCTATGTGTAACTAAATTCTTTGTCAAGGCTAGATGAAGCCCTAGATATGTGTATTGCTACTCTTGTTAGTTTCATTTAATAAAGCTGATTATGATTCATGCTTAATGCAATTTCATGAATTTCTTTTGAGTGTTTGACCATAGATTTAATTCATTATGAATGGAGTTAGATCTTTTTAATCCCTGTGTCTGACCAAGAACATGTTTTTGATTGATTCTATGCTCGACAAAGGATAGGATTGATTACTCAATAGTGGATGAACTTTTGTGTCGGACCAAGAATGTTAGTGAATTCATTAGTGATTCGTGTGTCTGACCAGGAACACGAATTACCATATCATGTTAATTTGTGCGTAATAATAATCAAGAGTTATAATTGTATGTTTAGTAGTGGATTCATTGCCTTGATAATTCTCTACATTGATTCAAATCCGTTAGAAGTAGTTAAAGTTTCTTTCTCTAGATTAATTAAATAAACTGTAATTTTCTCTTGAATTTGGTAAAGTATTCATCCATCCCTGAGGTTCGGCAACCCTTCATACTCGCTGAAGTACACAATTGCATTGTGCACTTGTAAGGGTTTAATTTTAAACAATTATGCCCTCAAATACACGATAACATTACTATCATGTCATCAATTTTACAATAACAGTGATGTCGTGTCATTGATTACACGATAGCAGTGGTATCATGTCATCGAATACACAATAGCATCGAATACACAATGGTTGATGTTATGAATATATTTGAATGCCTTCTCATTGTGTTGCTTAATTTGTTCCATGACCTCATCAAAATTAGATCTTCTGAATTTATGAGTGGCTCTGAATAAGTGGTTCTTCAAATGTTTGTCTTTCCATTTGTCTAGGATATTCTATCCGATATGATGGAGGCAAAACCCATGATGAGCCTCCGGGAAGATATCAGGGACTGCTTTGATAAGTCCATTATGTCTGTCAAAAACAATTGTGTCTAGTCTTGAGGGTGGTTCAATGAAAAGAAAAGTATGAATTAACTTAAGAAAATCTCCATTATATTGTGGAAGTGGTTCGACAATTCATAATCATTATTTTATTTTTATTTACACGTATTGGGAACGAAAAAAGTTGAAATTTTGTGTCGAGAAATACTTGTGGCTGAGTGGCGAACTACTATTTGTAAATTCGTCATTCCCACAAGAAAAGTGTCTCAAGGAATTTAATATATCCTCATCGGGAGAAAGAAGAGAAAAATATCGAAGAATGCAAAAAAGAATAGCCCAAAACGGATTAGAAATGAAGGAGATATGACGAGATTGAATGTTGCCCTCAAATGGTGTATTTAAATACATGATAGCAGTCGTGTCCTCTATGACACAATACCACTGGTATAGTGTAATCGATGGCACAATACCACTGTTATCATGTAATCAAGTATATGAAGTATGTCAAAATTCAATGAGGCATATCTTCCTCATTTCTTATCAGTTTTCGCTCATTCTTTTTGTGTTCTTTTTTATTTTTTTCTCCTATTTTTCCCTATGATGATATCCAAAAATTTCTTTCCACAACTTCTAGTGGGGATGTTGAATTTTTTTTAACTCCAATGTCAATGAATTAAACATGTGGTGAATACGACTTCATGAAAGTGAATACACGATATTTGAATTATAGATATTATGTGTTCTTGAAAATATTTGAATTTAGGGGGTGACTGGTGGTAATGAAAAAAGTGGTTATTTGTCTATACTATGATAGATTATTTAGAAGTTATCATGAGTATGTAGGTGGGAAAGTGAAGTTGATGACCATTGACACATGGGTGAAGTTCTAAGATTTGTTGATTCAAGTTGAATAAAGATTAAAAGGTAAGTCTGCAATGAGTAATTTATCCCTCAAATATCTAGTTGCATCAGCATTCCATGCATACTATATGTACTGGGGGATAATGAAGATTTAGAAAATTATCATTAACATTCATAAGAAAGTAAGGAGCGAAGATGTCAATAAGAAGAGGATATCCCCATGATCAACTTGTTCACTTGACATATGATGACCTGAAATCATCAAGAGTTGAAGTAAGAAAACAACTGGAGCTTGTCTTTTGAACAGCAAGGTAATAACACAATAATGCATCATCAATGATACGACTCTGCAAGTTATCGTGTATTGTGACTTTGTATCGTGTTGACGAGGATACGACTATAAACAAGTTGTGTGTATGAAGACACGAATCGAAGTCGCAGTTGCAAGATATCGTGTAAGTGATTACACGATTTCTTACATTTCGTGTATTTGTCTACACAACTCATACTGATATGCCATCTTCATATCTTGTAGTTTAGGAGAAAGTAATGAAATTGTGAGATATTCACTACTCAAGAGATTGGATCTAATACAGTACAAGGAGAAGAAGGAAAAATAGTAGATGAAGAGAATTAGCGATTTAAAAATGAATAATTTTCAAATAAAGGTATTGATGGAGACGAAGAATTTATTGATAATGATGATCTATGGTCAAGGGATGAGTGGTTGTTACCTCTACACACACAAGCAAGAGTATAATTTGGATGAGGACCTAGATACATACGAGGAGGAGGTGATATTAAGCAGTAGTTTGCAAGTAATTGACTACCTCTACACACACAAGCAAGAGTCTAATACTATCACACCAGAGAATGTCATAAGGTACATTGAGAAATATTAGGACATCACAGTCAACTATAAGAAAACATGATGGGCGAAATTTTTTTTATCAGAGTTGATTGATGGCAACCTAGACGATTCATATCGCATTTTACCCGCATACAACAAGGAATTAGAAAGGTGTAATCCAAGAACCTATGTGGTTATGGAAAGGTCTTGTGATATACCTAAACTAGAGTTACACGAATACGATTTCAAACGTGTGTTTTGGATGTTTGGCCATGTTGCAAGAGCTTTCAGAAGTTCACTTAGACCTCTCTTGAATGTGGATGGAACATTCTTAAAAGGAAAGTATCTCAGATGTCTATTGATTGCATATGCAGTTGTTGAGGCAGAGACAAGATACACTTGGTAAGTTGAAGAATAATAATTAATTGTAGTCGTGTCATTGTAAGCACGATATGCATGAATTGTGTCCTCCATGACACGATAGCACTGTACATCATGTTCACAATGACACGACACAGGCACATTATCGTGTATTTGTTAGCAGGAGTTGTGTCTTCGATGACACGATTACAATGATTTATTATAATAACTGCAATTGTATTTTCCCACACAATTCTTATCTTCGAGCCGCGTTGGCGAGCTTCTTCTGCCTGCTCGTGGATAGAAGAGGTTATTTGACCCGAAAAAGTTACCAAAAATGTTTGTGCCTGACACAGCACCGTCTCTCTAGCGAAAGAGAACTTCTTTGTTGTATGATTACTACGGGGGAAGCTTGTGTGAAATGGGTGCAACTCAGGGCAGGTAAAGCATGAAGTATTGGGCGGGAGGGCAAAATGGGCAGACCAAGTCCCAAAACTAGGTATGGCATGAGCTCGGAAAAATTAGGTAGTATGGCATTCCGAGCTCATTGGTAAGGTAATATGAAAAAATCTCCAACTTCTTATAAATGGTGCACGCTATCATTTAGGGGCCGTTTGGGGCGTGAAAAAGTCAAAATATCCGGAGTGGATTTTTGAACATCCACTATAGCATTCACGTTTTTTTCATATCCAGCGTGAAACATGACCTGAGGTGTTTCAGCTGGATATGGAAAAAACATGAATACTACAGTGTAGCAAAACATCCACAGTGGATGTTTTGTTTTTAATCACGCCCTAAACGGCCCCTTAGAGAAAAAATTACGTCAGATTGCTGTAGCACAAGGTACTAGATTTGCAGTGTGTAAACAAGAATTTTCTGGCTTAACAGTTGTGCTTGTGGATAATATGATTATAGTTCTGATTTGAAGCCGATAGGACTTAAGGATGCTGTGTACAGCACGATGCCACAATATATCTAAAAATTACTCCAAATGCCTAGCTTATGCTTGGGGCAGTTTTTTAAATCAAGCATCCTTAATTGCATTGCAAATACGTGAGGTTGGGAAAATCTAATATAGTTGATCGATTTAGCTAGTTTAGCAATCTGACAATTACACAACGAACAAATGACTGGATCGCCGTGGTGAGGCTAAACCGCCTCACCATGAAGAAAGAGCTCTCCTCTTTAGGATAATGCGGAAACAAAAGTACAAAGATGCTCTCTCAGAAATTTGTAATTTATAACATTCAGTACTTGTACCCTACCTCAACCTTGAGCATAAGTCTTATGCTTCTGAGCCCCTAAACCTTTTGATAATGTCTTCTAGACTCTTACCACTCAAACTCTTGAGCAAACCCTAGTGAGGATAAGAGATGTACATGCACTTAGGACTTTTTTATTTACTCCTTGGACAAAATCCCATCCCCTAATCCAAATAGAGCAAGTGTCATTAAGAAAACCAGAAAACCAACTCGATAAAAGGAATCTCGAAAGCTACTAGAACTGTGCAAACGTCTGCTCGTTGAGGCCGAACATTTGCAGCCTGAAATGTTCTGCTGTTTCCAAAACTGTGAACGTAGAGCTAGAGCTACGAACGTTAGCAGCATTGATTGTCTTCGTATTCTGCTTGTTCCATATATTTTCTCCAGGACCAAAATTACTCTCCACAGAGGGAGTTAAAGGCATCCTTCTAACACTTCCTTATGTACAAATCCCCAGGAACACGAGCCAACAAGGGTATGCAAACTATGCATTATACATAGAACTGGCGGACACTGTATATGTTAAGAAGAGACGGCTGAGCTTCTGACCGAAATGGTTGGCGTGTACAAACTTAGTGACGCAGAGTTGACTGTATTTTACACCAGGAACATGCACAACCCACCTTGGGTAGTGACACACACACACACACACACAGATCGAACTCAAAGAAAACGATTGCTGTATCTTCATCTTTTCTTCTTTCTTTTTGCATCATAGGGCCACAGTGCGGGTGAAGAATTTTAATCACTTTCCGCCCTCTGTAGTGATGCACGCGAATGCAAAAGCTAGGAAGTGGGTCTTGTCCCCCAATGTGAAAGAGATATCCTCACCACTTCTCGCGTTGCCCGACTTTCCAACTTACAAAAAGGTCTTCCTAAACCCCGTCCTTATATACTCACAAAGTTCATGATTATCAATTCGGTTGTTGCCAGAAAAAAGTTTGTGATTATCAATTTCGTTCTGAAAGATTGCTAAATATATATAATTCAAAGATATGATTGGTTCAAATTCGCTGTAAGATTGTCATGTCGCGTAATTTGGAAGACATTTAAACGCATAAGCATGTCTGTTCGCACTTACTAATTGGAAGCGTTATCCTCAATTCTATGTAGACTTGGAGGTAGGAGTGGAGCCAAGATTTAGGGGGGCCACTTCATTCAAAGAAGTTTAAAAGAAACATATAAGAGGACTAAGGGTGTGTAGTCTGCCACACACAGGATGGTGGGGTGGCAGACTACACACTCGTGGATTATAATTAGAAGCATGGTTGATTTCAAGCTACTGGTCCCTGAAAAGGCTAGATTTCTTTTGCCGTTTAGAGTGTGTTCCAATCTGCGCGCTATAAAAGAGTCTGAGGCTCAGCCAGGAAAACATTTAACTGGGCATTAGGGCTGCACCACATCCCTTACTTTTCTCTAATTGTGTGGATTCGGTGACCCATGATTATGTGTAGCAGCATAATTCACGAATCAGCTGGCTAGTGCTGTTCACGAGCCGAGCTTTGAATTGAGTTTTGACTTAACTCGACTCGAGCTCAGCTTGGCTCGAGATGAGCCTAAGACATCAGCTCGAGCTCGACTACCCTATGCTTAAATTAGGCTCAAGCAATTATTTTTTGATAACTCACGGTAAAAAATTATTTATAGGTGAAAATTATTTTTTTCAGGATTCGAACCCAAACACAAATCCAATATATCATCACACAATAACCAACTACACTACAAATTTTTTTTTTTTATGTTCATTATGTACAAAAAAATATTTATTAAATATTTGAAGTGGGATTCACTATTGAATTTTTTTTTTATAACGAGGGTTGTCTGAGTCCTTAGGAACCGACTAGAAGGGCCAAGGAAATTGACCTCTTAGAGCTTTACATCCGCCACCAATCCCCTTGGGTGTATACAAGGTCCACCCATCATACGCACCAGATAAATCAGGATATAATCCAGGGTGGGTGGCCAACAGAGTGGGGGTTCGAACTCAGAACCTCCGCTCGTGTTCTATCCATCACACAAATAACTCGTTGGTCAACTTGCCTCATAATATCAAACCCCGGGTCAATCGAGTTCCACCCGCAGTCTAAGTACGGCCGGGTATGACAATAATATGGCTAGGGTAATTGTACAAGAGTAAATGACAAAAGACAGAAGATTAACGTGAAAAATACGGTAGTTGATGAAAGGATAAACTATAAAATAATTCATAAAGATACTATAATAAAATAAAGAATTGTAAAAACGATTAGATTGTAGTTCAATAAGTAGAGTTGGACATTGAGTTTTACTAGGATCCAAGTTTGAGTCTTTGTAAAAACCATATTTTTTTTTGCTTTAGCATTGCCATGAACTAATATAAAAGTCTCACATCGTCTAAGAGTATGAATCGAAGGTTCTACATGCTTTATAAAAGGAAAGGAATGGATAGTCTTTGCATCCAACCAAGGTAAGCCAAAATGGGTTAATCCTTTGTATAGTAGAAGGTATGGGCCTTCTTCACAAAAGAAAGTCGAGTCAAGCTCAAACTGATTCTCGAGTCGAGCTTCGAGTTAAAACGAGTCGAGCTGAGTTGAATTATAGGGTGACACGAGGCTCGCTTCGAATAAAGTCGAGCCGAGTAGAGCTCGAGTCGAGCTAAAGTTTGAGCCGAGTCGAGTCAAGCTAGGAAAAACTTTTGAGCTGACTCGACTTGTGAACACCCTTACGGGTGGACATCCTTGCAAAAAGAAAAGAAATTAAGTGGGCAAATGGATAAAGGAGGTGGTCATGCTTTGTTTGAAAACGAGAGGAAAAGATGAACCTGCAGGATCTGAAAAAGAAATTGGTCCATCCATGATGTCCAAGGAAGTTTGAGCAACAAATTCAGTGCATCACTGTTCTATTAAGCTTCCACCATAGGTTAACTGGCCTCCAATGACATATTGTTTGTGGTTCCAACACGTTAATTGCCGAGATGACAGCGAGGTGTCCTTGTTATGCACCGGTAATATTTTCAACCTTCAAGTATACTTGAAGCACGAAGATTAAGGGCAGTACGACCCTTCATATACCTTAAAAAAATTAGGGCCGAGCCGGTCTCTATTCAGATTTTAGGTGTATTAGTTTGGTATAGTATGTGCATAATTTCAGGTGTAACTACTTGTCTCCCACCTGTTATAATTATACATCCTTCAAGCTGAGCGGGTAGTTTTACAAGTAGAATAAAAGCAAGGCGAAGAGCGAAGAATGCAATCTAATGTACAAATACCGAAGTTCTTAGACATTGCCGAGAAGAAGGGTACTGTCAGGGTGGCATACATGTGCGTGCCAAACATTCTAAAAAGGGCAGGCATGGCTTTCGCATCGCCATCTGCTTTCGCTTATATTCCACTCCTCCTGGCATCTATCTACAGTTGCTCCTTTTTCGTCGTCAAAAGTCTCTCTTCCGACAAATGGCTCGACCCATAAACATGTCCACGCCCAACGCCTTCTCATGACCATTTATTTGTTCTCCCACTTTGCTCTGTCTCTGTATCTTTACTAGCTCAAATGGAAGTCGACGGAAAGTTTGATCATGGCAACCAGCAGCCTCCTTCCTTGTTCTCTTGTATTTTGATTAAAGGCATTAAATTCATACTGGAAACATGTCCATGTCTCTCGTCCCTCTCATCGCATCCTCTCTTCTCCTTCTCCGTTGCGTCTCAGGTTTTAATTCTTCTCTATCTTCCCCGTCTCTTTATCCGCCTCTTCTTCTCCCCTGTTTTGTTCTACGCACCCATTTTCCTCGTAATCACCTTTCTCATTCTCAGCCACAGTGTTGGCCTTGCCCCGCCTGCTGACAAACACGACGAGACTTTGGAAAACAAAAGCGAAAGATCAGCTGGATCATATGCACCAACGTGTGATCAGAAAGCAAAAACAGATGCAGCTGTTCCCTTGGAGGCCGAGGCTGAGTGCAGCAGAAGGCCGCTTTTGAGCAGCGCTGCTAATTGCAGCATAGATTGGAGTCCAAAGTGGCCTCTGGAGGTCATCTACGAGGACTACGAAGGGGTGGAAGACGAAGAAGAGGAGGAGGAGGAGGAGGAGGAGGGTGTTGGATCAGCAGGGTACTACTACTCTTTGGTAGGGACGCAGCAGAGTAATGACAAGCTGGTGGAGGTCCAAGGGTTGGAAGAGTGGGGTCTATGCCTGCCGGACTCTGACTCGGGAAGCTCAGGATCGTCGGAGAGGGAGTACCCTGATGAGCTGCCAACATGGGAGTCGGTGGGGAGCCTAGACATGTTCAGGTGGGAAGAAGAAGAAGAAGGAGGGAAGGAGGGCATGATCGAGATTTTGTTGGGAGGAGGAAAGGGATTTCTTGCAGGGGAGGAGGAGAGCCTGATCGAGATTGATCTCTATGGGGCTTCTCGATAGACAGACATGCCGATTGGTGCCCAACATTTCATGAAGAACGCGGATATTGCCACCTCAGAAAAAGCTCGGAACACCCGTTTTACAGGAAAATCCATTAATTTTTTACATCATTCTGAGAGTTATTTTCCCTTTTTAATTACTTTTTGTCTCTCTTTTTCGGAATCGTTCGATGAGGAACAGATTTTTTATTTTATTTTTTGATGCGGATGAGGAACCGATTTTGTTCATGCATCCACACCTTGAAAGTTGTTCAAGAGATAAATCAGAAATTTGAAGCGTTAACTTCAAAGCGGCTAGGTGGTAGTGTTGGCCATGATGGTGCCAAAAAACTAACAGGGGTAAGAGATCTGTTGCCAGTTGCGAGACGCCAGTGACTAACCAATAACCATTAATGCCGCTCACTAACCAATTCGATACTAAAATATGCATCCATCTCAGTAGGAGAAAACGCTATGAGTGTTACATTTACGTTTGTCAGCAACTACAAAGTCAATGTACCCTTATTGGTAGCCACTATTATTTCTCAGCTAATTGAACAGCGAAAAGTTATTATGAGTGTTGGCTCACGCGCGTCTACGTGAGGCACATTGATTCAGCGCGCAGGGAGGTAGTGATCCAAACCCGCCTGCACCCTGCATTAAAGCTTCCTGTCTGATCGACATCCAATGGCCCAAGTTGTCTGGGGTCACGCACGACACAAAGCCCCGCCTAGGCTCATTTAAACGGGGTTTCATTCTGCAGTTGCTTATTCACAGAGTATTCGTATTGATATATGTTCCTATATGTTTTAATTAATTTGTTAGTAGTTAAACTTAAACCACTAAAATGTTTTTGTTGGTAATACGCTTTTTAAAAATTACTCTGTCCATAACTTGTAAAACCGATCTATGGAGAAAATGTGTCTCATATATAAACAGTGATTGACCATATTTTGTTTTGCAGGAGTTTGTCCTTTAAAGACTCAAAAGACTACTGGATCTCAGACTTTGGCTCTCTTTGTGAATTGCAGAGTGGATGAGATGAAACTATGTCAGTTTTTCTTTTTCTGGTACTGCAAGAGATGACCTCAGCCATTGGAGAAGCGGAGACAAAAGAAAAGTGAAAATACTTTGCATCTGGATACAGTAAGGGCCAATTCATTTATCTACAAACATACACTTCAAGAATGGAATCAGTCCGCTCGATTTAGTATTGCATCAACTTCATTTGATCTAATTTTGATGTCATAAAACTGTGAACACAGGGTATTTCATCCAACTCTCCAACATGTAACCAAACTCAATTTTATATCTGACATCCAATACACTCAGCGAACATCGGTATCAGTTTCTTATGCTCACAGCCTGCAAAACTTCGAAAACCTTGATGAAATTTAGGTCACGTGCTTCTGCTCAGGCCAATGATCCATCATCATGGTTTGCTGCTTCAAAAGACAAGGTGTCGATGCTAGCTTTCATCCTTTCCTTAGTAGAGAACCATAATTCCGTGTGACCTGCACAATGTGGTGAGAAGGCCAGTTAAATCTTATCTAACTGTCATGCATGGCTTGAAGTGGAGCATTGTTTGGCAACCACTTCCTAATATTTCAAAGTTTCAAGGGCGGACAAAACTACAGTGAAGGAGAACAAAACTTCCGCCTTTTTAAACAGAGGTTCTGCGGCATAGTGGCAAGAAACTTGTGACCTTGGTTCTAATTTCTTGTTTCATTCCCTCCCCTAGAAACTTAAGCAAAAATCAGGCCAACACTAATACAATTGCAAGGCATTGACGTCACGAGAGAAATCACCAGAGAAGGGGAGGGTGGATATAAAACCCTCCCATGCAATAATATCTCCCTTTACAACCAACAGAGCACTTGAAGAACTCAACTTACCCGAGGCTGAGCTGTCTTTAATTTGGTACTCCTGTTGTCTTCATCATCATCGTCATCATCATTTTTATTAATGAACATATTTTGGATAATCGATGCTTCTAATTTCCTTCCTCGTTTGGTGGATTTGGTGGAACCTCTTCCCCTTCCCCTTGCGTGTCTTTTGGCCCCTCTACCACGTGGACTTGCTTCAGGCTGTTTAAAGTGAAAAAACAACAGGTACATAACAAAACACAAATAAGAGGTGGATACATAGCAAACCGGAAATTCCAAATAGACACTGGTACTGTATACATAGATATGTGTATTGTGCTGAACTAATGTATCGTGAAGATGTAGTTATAAATATGCAAAAATTAAATTGCCATCCACTACCGAAATATCCACAACTTCATTTGTTTCACATCTTTCTGATTCAGGATCTGACGCGGAATCGAGGTTCTCTTCATCAGCAATACTTTCAACAGTAGTAGATCCAGAAACTGCAACAGATCTAGAACATAACAAAAAAGAATATAGAATCAATGTGATTTTACTGTTTATTTCATTAGAGCTGCTTTATTTTTCCTGATATCATCTATCTGAAGGAATGGAACGAACAAAAATAAGGGCATGAAAGGTATTCGTATTTAAAGCAACTGCACATATTGTGAACAAATGCAGGAAGAAAAGGAAAATGCAACCCTAAACCCTAAAACTCTAAAGCGTCAACCAAACCATATACCACCATACAAGCTCAGTCATCTGAATTTAAAGCCTTTCGTGGCAGTCAAGATAGAGAAAATATCTGAGAGTTGGTTTTCATTAGAAAAAAAAACATCCCAGAAGTAATATCTCCGCTCATAAGCAGCTTGCAAAGAATTTCCAATCAAGTGGACCCTACAGGGTGCCATGATGCAGTACAATGTGGGAATTTAAGTAAAGCATTGACATGGGAAGATAAAATTTGGGTTATGCCAATATGTGTCTCTTGTATTTGTGAGCTTAGTTTTAATAGCTGAATATTCACAAGGGTGGATGGAGGCCCCTGTAAACAGAAAAAACTAAACTAGGATCCGCATCTCACTCATGCTGTTTGCATGCTTTCTAGTTCCATTCCATGTGACCCTGCAGGGCCCAGTTATCAACCATAAATTGGAAATCAGTGATGGAAAATGTCAACAAGGAAAACTCTCCTCCCAAATAATGTATCCATTATCCTAGCAAATCTTATCTTAATAGGGAGGAAGTGCAGAAGACCTAAGTGCTTTCAGAATGATGAACCATTGTGCTTTAGTCTTACAGATGGAACTCTGCCTCTACATCACCTAGACACTACTTGAGAAACTTCCCCCAAATAATGTAGAAGTTGGTATCCTTGCAATCTTATCTTAATAGAGAGAAAGTGCGGAGGACCTAAGACCTTTCAGAATGTCGGATCATTGTAGCATCCAGTGTTGTTTGCTTTAATCCGCCAGATGGAACTCTGCCTTTGCCTCTCCTAGATGCACTACTTCGAACAGCTTCAGAATTATCATTTGTAGATGTGGATCTTGTTGTTCCTTTTCGAGCACGACCAGTGGACTTTGAGCTGAGAAAGCCTGGTTCATCATCACTGAACGCACTTGTGGGGTCTGCCATGCTTTTGTCTTTATTATCCTAGTTCAATTACAAAAACAATTTTAGAATAGTATTGTACAATAATAAAAGACTTGCTAAGATTTAGGGGATGGATTAAAAGAGAACCAAAATGTTCTGAATTCCCTCTCGTAAAAATATCTCCACATTTTGTAAAATTCCCAAGACTAACCTATGTTAGGAAACATATTAACCTTGTTCTAAATATATTTAAAATATACCTTCCTCAAAAAGCATATCCCAAACTATTTTTAGTAAATATATCTTTTAGAGTCTTAAATTGTTTTATTTCTTTATATTACATTTCTATGGCCTAATGTAAGGAACACATTTCACAATCTCAACACAAGTTATTCGGTTGACTTTTGTATAGCTTATGAAGTAAAGTTGGATTGAAAAGTGTTGTCAACTAAATGTTGCTTTCATAAATTTCATATACACATAGGCGTCATTTGGTAATTTTCCCAAGTTTTGAAGATCATGATACAAAATTGCAAATACGTACCGGCATTTGCAAACTGGAAGTGAATTGGATACTTTCTTTAGGACGTAATGACCTATCCTTGGCATGTTCCTGCACCAGAAGAGTTAGAAATACAAAACAAACCAACTGATTGTAAAAATGTTGCTAAGCATATAAAGCAGTCCAGCTTATTACCTGTAGGCATTTTCCCACTTTGAGAATTAAATCATCTTCCTCAATCTTCATTTTGTCTGATTCATTTGCAAGAATATGCTGCAATTCCATGTTAATAATCACTAAGAATTTTTTTAGTGCAAAAAAAAATTATCACAAAAAATAAAGTAATTATTACATATCTATGAAAGTTATATTTGAACTATGTAGAGGTTGCAATCTTGGTTGTGCTGAATCCGCCAAGGCTCAAGACTATGTAGAGAAACCTTTCTGTTTTTCTTACATACCTCGGCGAGATTTTGCAGAGATGAAACCTCATCCAAAAAACAAAAGTGTTTTTCCTAAAACTGAAAGTTGCAGCCTTTTTTCCAAATATCCCCTTGAAAACACACAAATTTGACAAAGAAGAAAAACCAAGGCGGCTACTACAGATTCTAGGCTTGTCCTCCTCTTTTAAATTGAATGAGCAGTTCACCACCCCCTGTTTAGCCTGCTCACCCCTACTTATACACAGATGCTGGATATTTACCGTCTAGGAAATACAGAGACGGTGGAAATCTATCAACAGTGGTAAGGGGTGGGCTAGCTAAAATGTGGGGTCGTGAACTCCTCCTCTTTTTGAATTTTTGTCAGGGAACTCCACCCTTGGGCTGGGAGGAGCATAGGGGAAGAAACTTGAGCTTGGACCTGCCCTGCCCACCCCAAAACCGCGCCTGGCAAGGGCCAAGAGCTGAGAAATCTGTCACCTTGGTCTGCCACTTCCCTGCCTTTGAAAGTTACAAAGGAAAGACTAGTTTGTTAATGGTAACATTTCGAAACATCGTATTGTGAACAAGTGAAGCAATTCAAGCTTGAATCATAGATAATACAACCATGGATGGGTTTTAAATTTCACACACAAGTTAGTCTTATGGTCTTCAGCAAGTGCCATCCAAGATTGGACGTCAAATGTTGTATAGTCTAAATCATCATCATCATCATACGCCTCATCCCAGCTATCTTGGGGTCAGCGGCATGGATTATATACCGTGTTTGACTCTTATCGGAATCAAAATGGTACAAAAATCCATACAAAGGAAACATAGTGGCAAGTTGACGCAACCCTCGACGTCATCATATTCATCATACACCTTTCCAAATATGTGAATTGGCTTCACAACAGGTTGCACATGAAATATTAATATAGCCATAGTCTACAATGCTAGAGCAAATAAAAATGTGCAAACACTACTTTCAAACTGATTTCAACCAAAGGTAAATTAGGCTTACACGTGTCTCCTTAAGACTCTCCTGCAAGCAAGAATGGAATGCCAATTTATCATCTTTGCTGACAAACTCGTGCAATGCGTTGTTTAAATCATTAACTGGAAGGATTTCCATTATCTACAAGGAGAAAGATGGCAAGCAATTAAGAAGTACATTTATTAGGCCTCGCGTAATGGAAGTGAAAATATTCACTGCTCTCAATTAAAAACATTCTCAAATCAAGCTACCATTTTACTTTCGGCAACTAAGCCCTCAATATTTTGCTGATTTAGTTCTTCTGGACGAAGTCTTTCTGCATCAGAGATCATATCTACATTGCAACTGATAAGAGTCAACCTAAAATATCGGATTGAATATATCTTTATACCAATGAAAGAAAATGATCAAAATTTATTATCTGGCGATCAGCATAACATAGATGAGTGTCAATCTGTCAGTCTTCCCGAAAAAGAGATCAATCCAAAACATTAATCCAGATATTCTTTTAAACCCCCTGCAACGGTATCACCCTACCCCAGTGGGGAGAAGTTTTTTCTCCCCGGTCATCCATCATGAGGTAATTTCTTAAGAAGCCTTTCTGCCCTGAGCCTCCTTCTCTCTTTCGCTCGCGCATGTTTCTCTGGCATCATCTTGAGGGAAGAGGTGGATGTGATTGCTGCTGGTCGCCGCAGTCATCGGTGGTTGCCGAAGATTGCCAATGGTCATCAGCACTCGCATTGTCGCGGGTGGTCAGCCGTCAGAGTGATTAATGTTAAGTGATTAGGATTATCATTAAGGGGTAGTAATGGGGTGTAAGGATATGATGGGTGGGCTGAGAAAAAAAAAGCATCTGATTTAAGAAAATCCCACGTACTATTGTGGCTTGGGGAGTTACAGCCTTACAGGGGTGGGAGATACACACCTATACAAATTATTACGCAAGCACACAGAAGCAACATTAGTGAAGGAAACCACCACATGCACATACCTCCAAGAGGCTCACGTTTTTTTGCAGACTTTGAGAAAATGAGGATATCTTGTGGATTTGCAACCTAGGAAAACTTAAATGGCAAATCATCAGATTACTAAACTTAGAAAATATGAAGGTAGGTCCCTGATGAGCAGGCTAATGACCAAGTAGAGGTACCTTCCCAACATATTTCTGGCCAAACCTTTGAGGATTTATTGTTGTGAATCCAGAGTAGTCAACCTGCCAGAAGAAAATATTGGGTTTGAGTTTTCAGTTTATATGAAAAAACCACCATATGCAGAGCATCAAAATTACATATGTTGAAGATGCCAGCAAGGATGAATATTTGAACTACCCTAATGGGAAAAAAACATATAAACTTTCTGTTATCCTACTCCTAGCACAAGTACCTTAATTCGAACTAATGGAAGCTTCACCTCTGATTTATTGCCAACGTTCTTACCAGCCTTTTCAATCATATCTATAACCTGGACAGATTGCAGTTGTTAAAGAAAAAAACTTGTGGATGACAAATAAATTTTCCATGAAGCAAATGGGACAATCTTATTTAAGTTAAGCACAAGCATGTACACAAACAAAATAATTTCTTACAACTTTGTCCAAATATTCGAGTACAGATGCCTGATTATTAGGATCCACATCAGCCTCATCCTTTAGCACAACCTGCACAAAACACATAGGAGGAAGATTGCATACAAAGTTGGTTAGACAAAATCTTCCCCTGAGGAATAATATCATGATGATGCAAGTATCTCATACCTTGCAGTTTAGCATTAGAAGCCATGTATTTGTACGGTAAATTAACTGTTAACTGTACTTGAGGTTTGAGCTCCTTTCTAACAACAAATTTGTGGATGAGGGCCCTCGTGAAAGAGGGTGAGGCCAAGGGAGATCGAAAGAGGGACCCCAATTAATAATATCATGATCATGCAAGTATCTCATACCTTGCAGTTTAGCATTAGAAGCCATGTATTTATACGGTAAATTAACTGTTAACTGTACTTGAGGCTTGAGCTCCTTTCTAACAACAAATTTGTGATGAGGGCCCTCGTGGAAGAGGGTGAGGCCAAGGGAGATCGAAAGAGGAAAACTGGAAAGAGGGACACCAATTAATTGGGGCCTCATTGGGCCCCCTTCACATAGTTTTAATCTTAGCCTAAGAACAGAAAAGGCAGAAGACACGGGCAAAGAAATATCAAGAGGCAATTGCTTGAGAAAATGAATGGCTGAGATTGCATTTCTTACTAAAAACGCAGTAGCCCCTATCAAGAATGTCCTTTTTAAATTTTCTAATTTGGTATAACCTACATTTGAGCATAGGCACAAAAAATTTGTAGCCCACCAGTTTTGAAATTCCTCGTTCAATTCCTTCACTGATACCCATTTAAGCATAGCCCAAATTGCAAACATCATGCAATTTCAACCATTGATTGAGGGGGAGGGGGGGGGGTGCAGAATTTGACATGACACAATGAATTGGTTACGCATTTCACTGTAGGTTCGCACTTATTTTTAAGAGACCTCCCTTTTCTACCCTATAAACCAAACCCCAAAACATTAGGAACTAGCCAATAATATGGCGAGTCTGAATACAACCAAAAATTGGCTAGTGTTCTGCGATACCACTAGGCTTCAGAGTTGGCTTGTTTGCATCATAGTCAGCAAGCTATGTTCAGTTTATTTATACAAAGAATACTATTTGCAGTAGGATATTATGTTATCACACCAACAATAACGGAGAAGACTAATGTTTAAGACATTAACGAAAATAGTATTCTTGAACATCACATGATTTAACTCATTTATAGTGTTCTACGCATTCTTAAGAAGTTTTATCATTGTGTCTGTGAGAGTGTGCATGTTACCTCAACATATTTAAAAGGCCGAACTGCTGTCAATGGTATTTTTGTTGGGCGATACTGATTTCCCTATATACATTAGAATCTGATTACTATGATCAGATACAGTCACAATAGCAAATACAAGCAAGCACGTGCAACATGATGAACAAAAACCTTAATTTCTAGAAGAAGAATATGCTTCGGCTTTGCTTCTCCGTCAATCAAAGATGTAGCAACAGATGATCCAGGCTGAGTGATGTGAAATCCCATACCAGGAACTTCCTGGACAAAACGAAACATTGTTCTAAAACCAAAACTACTTGAAGACACATGAAATATGACAACCTCATTGGATAGTACCTGAGGGTCAACAAGACATTCATGCTCATGCCCCCAAACAATAAAGTCAAGGAATCGTGGCAAGAAATGCTCATTTATTGCATTTTTAGGGTTTGTTTTGATTCTGCAGAAAGCAACAAGCAAAAGTTTAGAATTAACTTTTACGCACTAGATCTCCAAGAGAATGACTCCATCAATAAACTCTGTTAAAAAACAGACATGAACATAAATAATGGGTATAAATATCTGATAGTTAATAGTAGGCAATATAAAACTCCACAAGTTCCACCCATTTCCAAATTACAAAAAAATTTTTTTTATCAATATTGAAATCTGCTAACTAATAAAAGGATGTAGCTTCAACTAATATCTGCAATGTGATACAGACTGGTATAGAGCTTGACAATTGGTTTGCTCCCTCATGTCCTGCTGTATTCGCGTAATCCATTAACACTACGAATCGTGATTTACCACCTCTATTCAGCCTTTAGTAAAGTAAGGATAAGGATTTCAGTTCAAGTATAGTCATAAATGTAGATGTAACTATGAACAAACATTATCAAATTGACCGGGCTTTGTGCCACCCAATGTCTCTTGCACTAATTCTTGCCATACTTGTAAGATGTTTCTACCCAACATCTTTTACTTGTTAGCAGAATGTATTCCAAAACAACCGACAAGATCTGGCAAGACTGAAAAATAAAAATAAAAACTGTAACTTTTAACTGTACGATATTGTGGACATAGAGTAATATATATGGGAAAAGTTTAAATGAGATCGCTCTCATATAGCTTATATGAGGCCACTTTAAATTGTAGCCTTTGGATCTTGATCTAACGGCTACAAATAGCCATAATGATCTCACCCACTCCTTGATGTGACACACTCACCTACCCTCTGATTTAATATCCATCCTCCGATCAGAATCCAACGGCTATAAAGATTGGCCTCATGCTCCTCATATAAACCCTTCCCAATATATATATATATATATATATAGAGAGAGAGAGAGAGAGAGAGAGTCAGGCTAGCCTGTGCTGCAGAGGAGGTAGCCATCAGATCAGTGGGGCCCACATCATCTGACGGCTGTGTTTTTCCATATATATATATAGAGAGAGAGAGAGAGAGAGAAAAAAAAAAAAAAGAGAGAGAACGGTTTACATGAGATTGTTCTCATATAAGGAGAATGAGGCCAATCTTTTGTGTCATTAGATTTCGATCCGAGGGTGGGTATCAAATCAGTGGTAAGTGAGTGTCAAAGCAGTGGGTAGGTGAGTTCATTATAGCTGTTTGCAGCCGTCAGATCAAGATCCAACGACTACAAATTGAATTGGCCTCATATAAGCTATATGAGAGCGATCTCATTTAAACTTTTCCTATTATTTATATATATATATATATATAGGGAAAAGTTTAAATGAGATCGCTCTCATATTGCTTATATGAGGCCACTTTGAATCGTAGCCATTGGATCTTGATCTGACGGCTACAAATATCCATAATGATCTCACCCACTCTTTGATGTGACACATTCACCTACCCACTGATTTGATATCCACCCTCCGATCAGAATCTAACGGTAATAAAGATTGGCCTCATGCTCCTTATATGAGAACGATCTCATGTAAACTCATCTCATATATATATATCCGATCGGAGGATGGATATCAAATCAGTGGGTAGGTGAGTGTGTCACATCAGGGAGTGGGTGAGATCATTATGGCTATTTGTAGCCGTTAGATCAAGATCCAAGGGCTATGATTTAAAGTGGCCTCATATAAGCTATACGAGAGCGATCTCATTTAAACTTTTCCCATATATATATATATTAGTAGAACTCACACACCGCAGATGCCACAGGCTCGACTAGAACCTAAGACCTCAATCCAGCAGCTACTGGCTGGATTGGAGAGTAATCATTTTCTTTTCTTTTCCGTTTTGTGTGTCGTTTAGTGCAGTAGCATTAAAAAAATATACTCCCATTTTACAGTGAGGCATTAGGAATCTTATTTTCTAAGCTATAGCCATGCAATTCTCCTTGGGAATGTTCCCTGCTTTGATGGAGGATTGTGTATTACCTGTTTTGATGAAGGACCAGGATGTTGAACCAGCTCGATACATCACACCCTCCTTGGCATTCTGGCCGCATCCATTGTACAGCATGTGGGGTCTAATGCAAAATATAGAAAAGCCCAAGAAATACCACTAAGAGTCTTAAGCAAAAAAATAAAGAAATGCCACTAAGGAAACAAAATGTTATTTCACGAGCTATCATGAAGGCAAAAATAAATCAACGTCAATTCCGCAAAGTACAGATTGTTACAAAAGTAGTAAACTTCTCAAAAGAGAAGAAAGAAAACCTGAAACATTCGATTTAGCCTCTCATCTCTTATGTTGCCAAGGCCATACAAAGCAACCGATGTTGTACCCTGGACAGAGGAGTTTTTAATAGATTATATGCAAAGGTAAGATATTAGTCCATGAATTGGACAACGAGTAATGTTAAACTTACTAACAAACCTTCCGTATGAGTATTGGATACAGGGTAATCTGACCAACACCTGTGCCTCCTAGGTTCATTTTACCGAAATAGTTTACGAGATTGCATGCAGAAAGGATATCCATAGCAGAGAGATTGTCCTATTGGTATCAAAATGGATTAGTGCGAAACAATGCAATAAAAAAGACACACGTATAAAAGATAGTATGATGGCTAGGTAAACTATCACATAGTTCAAAAAGATAGAACTTTTGGACTCTTAATTGCACCACATGCCACAACCATGAGCCCTACAAAAAGGATCGTCCAAAATTTTAAGTACCAGGTCCATTTGTCAGCATAAGTATTATCTAAACTTGAAAGAAAAAGTTTTCCCACTTTACAGCTGAGTAACAAATTTTACTCAGATTTATGTTAACTAAGAAAGACAAAAAGCAGAACGATACAAAGAAGAGCTAGCTTAAACAAAAAAATCATAAATAACAAAGTTCACTTTCAACTATACCACTCCTGCAGGGTCATCATGATTGCCATGAATGCTAAATACTGGCAAGCCAACATTAAAGTGGGGATCCTCATAGTTTACATGGCCAAATCTGGAATAACAAAGAGGTAGTCAAATTCAGTGTATACACGCCAGAATTCCAGTGCATATTCATCCTGATGGTATTTTTAAAATTATTGGACCACATCTCTTGCATTTATTTTGTTGTTAAACGAATACACAAACACAAAGACTTTAAATAGTACGAATATTAGCTATATTATTTAGAGACGAGTTTGTGAAATGGATGGAAGGCACATATGAATAGACAGTGGCTCTATCTCATATAATTATGCCTCCATAGTTCTATATCCACATGAATAGAAGGATAAGACTTGTACACGTTTTGGAAGTTCACTGTTTGGTCGCTGACAACTTGAAACTGCACTGGCTGATTGTTCAAGCAATATCGGCGTAGTATCTCTATAGTTCTTACCAAAGTTGATCTGGAGGGCTTATTCTCATGGAAAAGATCGCCTCCAAGTAATAAAAAATCTACCTGCAATCCAGTCAATGAAGGCATGAAGATGAATATTGCTTGAATACCGCTCATTAACATAACCAAATAACATGTTACAACATGGATGGCCTAAATGATTAACCAGCTTAACAAGAAATAAATTGTATGTTTTTAGAGGAATTATTTGTATGTATTACAAATAAAAGACTCCATTGTTTAGACCAGGTCCTTGTTAATAGACATCAAACCGTAGAACTCTTAATATGGAAGTGACACCAAATAGGTGAAGCTACCTGTTTTTGCTCTGCTATTGAGCATATCTCCTCAAATGCCTGAAATGAATCTAGTCGACGGATTTCATCTTTCTCCATGTAACCGAGATGGCAGTCCGTTGCAACAAGAACTCGAAGCGTGTTGCTAGAGTCATCCCTGAAAGCTTTCAGGATTACATGGTAGCACAAAAAGAAAAACGAACATAAGGCATATCTGAAATTTAGTGTTAACTACGATTAATAGGATAATGATTTCTTTTTTTTTTAACCGTAAGGTTGTGAGAGAGAGACTTGCAAGATAAAATTTACAAATAGAGAATCATGCAAAGCAAGCATATCAAAGTTGTGCTTTGGAAGAAAAGCAAATTGTTAAAACAAATGAGCTTGGAGGGAAAGATGCATACCTAGAAGTGTCTCCCATAATAGAAAGAGTTGCCAATAAAAGCCGAAGATGATGAATATAGGAGAGAAAGTGAGAATCACTAACTTTCAGTTGGAAGATCAATGATTGCCTATTCCAATACACCACAATAATTTTTTTTTTCAGTAAAAAGTAGAAAGCGGAATAGAAGGACTTTAACGGGTAAGACCATGTTATATTCTATTCGTAAATGAAAAATGGAATGCAAGGACATTGGTAAATGGTACTGATAATGAGTAGTCGCAGATGGACATTCAGTAAATGAGCGCCACTCCAACATAATTAGTAAGCCCTGAATCTAAAAAGGGAGCTAAAAGTCCCCCGACAAACAGAGCAAAGTTATTGAGGAACGGAAGTGAAAGATGGATGCGGTTAAACCCTAAAGCTAAGCGGAGGGAGGAAGGGAAAGAGTGGAGAGGAGAGTGACAGGACAAGTAGAATGGTCCGTGGTATGGATACCTCTTCCTTCCCACAATGACTTGTGCAGTAGAACGACCGAGCAGACAAAGGGGGGAGAGCAGCAGCAGGGCTCTTCTTTCCTCCTCCGTCGCACACTGATACACGAGCCGGCCGGATTGTCTCTCAAAGGTCAAAACCTGAGCGTTGAGTGACCCGGTTGACGACAGCTTATGAAATGGCTCAGGGTTTCCAGGCAGATGGTAGTTGTGGGCTAAAAAGTTGCACTTGTATTATTTAGAATATCATCATACTTATGCTTTTTTTCTTCAATGGTATGGCACTGGAGTAGTTAGTAGGGAACCCAGGGAATAAGCTGATAACTATGGGAAAACTGCGGAGGAAGTTGAACACCTAACTTCATCGGATACTATTATTTGGTAATAACTATGACAAAAGTTAGCCGGAGTAGCATCATATCAGTTGTGCCATTTGAGGGAAGATGTAAATGCTATGCCGCGACTTTTTTCCATAGCAGGTTTTAAAATGGGAAATGATATTTGTACAGCAGTTTCCTACACATTTTCCATACACAGCTGATGTGTATGGAAATGTGTAGGAATCTGCTCTAGGGTTATCACTGCCCTTTTAAAATAGGGGCAGCATTAATCAGTTGTCTAGTGCTGATATGTGCAGACACAATTAGCGTTGCCTCGGATTAACAAAAGCTGCCTTGGAAATCTCATTCTCTATTATAAATTGCTTCTGTCAAACATGGCTATGCTAGCAAAGCTTTGAAGTTTTATAACTTAGTCTCCCCAAATATCTGGTTCTAATTTATGTTGAGGCCAATGTATACTATTGATCTGAAGCTGCTTTGTTTACAAAGAGATTATATCTTCGTTATCTGGCAGAATGGCAGACATGCTTTGGCAACTGATGAATGGCTACGAGTCAAGGGTTGTACTGATGTATATGTACTAGGCGATTGTGCCACAATACACCAATGTAAAATTATTGTATATAGATTCTTTTATTTAATGTGCCAAGTTCATTACATCTTTCATGATTATAAATGTGGGTATGGGCATTTTGCAATGAAGTACCTATTTCCAAATTTTCTTGTCATATCACATTTTTGCTTTAACCACATATAGTTGGGAAAAATGGGTACCATTGATAGGTTATTTTGTTAAATAACTAAGTTTTCCAAAAGCTCAGGCTGTTAGGAAACAAAAATCTTTATTCATTTATTATATATATTCTAAGATCCCCCTCATATGCAAACGTCCACCAAGCACAGCAAGTGGAACATAATGAGGGTATAACGCCTCCAACCAAATTAGAACCCAAGACCTCCTCAAACTTGGAGCTCTCATACCATAACATGGTATTAGAGTCATGGCTTCAAGTCCCACAGACCCTTTCCTACAAGCTCGAGTGTTTGGAAAACTTGGCTATTTAAATTAACATATTTTTCTGTAACGACTTAATCACCACTTGTAATTTTAGGATGACATTTCCCTGATATTTGATATTGCAGACAAGGACAAATCTGGCACATTAACAGTTAAGGAATTGAGAGATGTGATTGAAGATATTTGTATCCGATATCCTCAATTGGAGCTCTGTATGAGTGAGTAAGCACATCAGCAATGCAGTTGATTTGTTGAAGAATGAAGCGAATGCTGAAAAAGAACCAAGAACACTACATATTGATGGAAGCTCTCTTTCTCATGCTGACTCACAGATGAAGAGTCTGCCCTCTACAGCACAGGTGATATCTGATAGTGTTTTTTCAATTTTAATTAAAACTAATGAGCAGTCCTCTGAAGAATCACTGGGTGTGTACTAAATGATGATGCTTTTCCTGTAAAGCGCATTCAATGCAAGGACATGCATAAGAACTCAAAGCAATCAAAACAATAGTGCTATCTTAAAATTCTGTTTTTAGAAAGAGACAAAAAAACAGTGACAGGGGTTTTATAATCTGTTATTTTCATGAAATCTACTGCCCAGCAAGGGTCATACCTTGCTCAAGTGCTTTAACCACATGAAGCATTGTGAAGACAACCCTGAAGGACCTGTTCAGTACGGAGGATCAGGTCGGCATTATTTTCGTCCATTTCTGTAAAATCAAAATTCTCAATCTTTCTCTTCAATGTCCTGTTTGATTTGTGTAGAGGTGTTTAAAATCTTTTCGTCTTGGATGTGTCAATATTCAGGAACTTTAAAAATGTGCAAAAGAATTTATTTCAATTTCCTTTTACGATTATGGTTTCAAGATTAGAAACGGTGGAGCTGGCAACTATAAATTTGATTTGCATTTAATTGACTGATTCACCAGTAAACTGCCTATTGATAAAATTGGTGTTCTAAAGGTTGACAAAATTTGGCATAACAAGTGATTAAGGAAGGCAATAACTCTTTTACAGCGCTCAAGGCAACTAGTCACATGTCCCGGTGCCTACATATGTCATGTTTACATCTTGGATTCTAGGCTAGTTGAGAGGGCTGAAAATGCCAATAAATCTCTGAAGTTGCCATAATTAGGTAGCTTATGAAATGCAATGTAGAATAACGTGCTATCGCCTTACATTGGCATATAAAATGGGCAATTTCATGGACTCCTTACTGACTTTTTATTTTATTGATCTGAAAGTTTAGAACTAATTATATGGCATGTTGTATCAACATTTGCATATATTTACAGAAGCACAACCCGCCACCGGGGTGAGGTGGGGCTGAGTGAGGGTTATTGACTGTGTGCCACTTTTTTCCCTGTTTAAAATTTTGGTTTATTGTCCCAGGTACAAACATTTTGGACAGTTTGCTCCATTGGGTGGAGAACAAGAAGCAGCTGAACTTCCTGGGGATTGGGTTTCTATTGGTCATGATAGTACCCAATGGCTTTGGTATTCTGTTTATGCCAGGCAATGTATTTTTTAGCAATAACAAATTGGCTTAGTTCTTTGTGACGTGCATCTATGTTTGACTTACGGGAGACTTTTATGTAGTCCTACTCTCGACATTTTGTACACGTTGTTGCTCTGCCAGACATTGCATATTTTTTAAAGTGTTTTTATTGACTTCATGCCTTCTGCTATTGCTGCTGATGGAGATGCCGTGATTACCATGTTTTAGCATTGCTTCATAATATGCAAATTCATATCTTGCCTATGGTATTTGTTTCACTTTTAGAGTCCAAGAAAGGATGCTAGCTAGTGCTAGCTAGCATTTCTTCATGATGGGCCAATTTATAACTTGCCTCTGCTATTTTCTTCCCTTTTGGAGTCAAAGTAAGGATCATAGATAGGTTGTCAAAAGTTATGGATCATGTGAAACAAACTCTTTAATACGAAGAAGAGAGTTGATGACGCCAAGAGAGATGAATAGCTCATAACGAAATGAGTATAGTGCATAATGTATGACTTCCAAATATACTTTTTGACAGTGATAATTACACATGTTAAAAGGATTTGTTGCTCCTACACCTTAGATTATTTTGTTGGAGTATGCAATGAGTTATTGTTATTGGGGAACAACAGCTATCTACCGATCAGAAAACAAAAGGTAAAAAAAAGAGAGAAAAGAATGATAATCTACGTAAGGCTACCTAAGAGGTCTTGGCTTCAAATCTTGGTAGGGTCATATTTACCCTACATTTGTCCTCCCCTTAATTGTGTCTTGAGGCTTGACGGATGCTTGCATGGGTTGGGGGGGGGGGGGAGAGTGTTGAAGTATAAAATACTCGTATGTAATATATATACATGTATGTATAGATATGGATGACATATTCTGTAACAACTTAAACTATTGGGAAACAATGGTTATGTAACACATTTCATTATTGCAAGATCAATTAGGCATTGTTAATTAGTCTGTTGGATCAGTTGCTAATAAAAATCTTAAAAAGGAGATCTGGGCAGATTGTTAAGTGGGTTCTATTTTCTCAAGCTTTTAATACAATCTGCTGTGTTGATAATTTTATCGGGTAGTTTTTGATAATGGTGGTCGCATAAGTTCAATCTGCTAACTTACTACTCCGACATACCAGTGAAGATAATATATTAACGGGGACCAAGTTTCATTGTTTCTACAATATACTATAATGAAATATAACACAGGATACATAATATTTTACTTTTTGCCCGTTTAATTGATCTCTTGAATTTCAGCAAACAAGTTATTGGCGCACATTTGGTGATCTCCGAATGGACAAAGCGTTTTGTTTTTGGAAGGGACTCTAGTTGCACTTAAGAGCACAATTATTTGCTTCTTTTTTTTGGGAAGGAAGAGCACAGTTATTCGTTCATAGATGTATGTGGGGCCAACATCTTATACGAGTTTGTTTCCCCAATATTTACGCCAGGAAACACGAGGCACTGAATATTAGCTTATCTGATGTTCCAATTATATGCTTTACAACTTCCCAATGGTACATAATAAATCTAAGCACCTCAAATGCTGTCAGACACCTCTGGTTCAGTTTGTCTATTATGATCCCCCTGTATGCGCGGCAGAAATGGTGATATATTGATCCACTCCTACTACTAGGAAAGAAGTGTAAGGGCAAATCGGCAGAAGAATAGCTCACTCACTTCGACATATATGGGCGAGCTGATCCTTACCTCCATCTTCGACACTACTGACATAGTAGACCAGCTTGTCGATACATCGGTAATATATTGGCCATATTTTTTCCAAAAAAGTTGTTGAGACTCAATTATGTAGTAATAATATCCTGTATTTTATTCTTAATTGTATTAACTTTTTTATCACAAGATTGTACTAACTTCAAATGCATGTCAGTAGTTTTGAAAAAAATGCATGCTAATTAGATCATATTATATGGTGTCTGTCTTTGATGTTCCTATATGTTTATCCACGAGAACTCTTTATTAGGCCATCGATATCATGGATTATATTATTGTAAGTTGTTTTTTTTCTTGGTCTATCCTTGTTTAAGATTGATATTGAACGCACATAACAAAAACCTTCTTTTAGACCAATATTTTATTTTTTCATAGTAGCTCTAGCACACCAATATATATCCTATATGCAATTCTTTGGTCTTGGTCAGGCCTCAAAAACCAAGTCCGGGCCCGATCATGGCCAATATAAGGGGCTTTTTTCACATGCATGAAAAAGATTGAAGACATTATTCTTTTAATAAACAAATTTAAAAAAATCTTATACACATATGAGGTGTTTAGTATGGTTGTCAAAAAAGGTCTTTAGTATGGGTTATATTCGTTTTTTGTGTTTTTTTTTTCGCTTGTGCTTTGATGCAGCCGTTTTTTTGTGGGGTAGACCATGGAATGGCAATACCGACGATATATCGGTATCAAGACTGGCATCGGTACACGATACTGCGTGTAGCACATTTTTGATCCATATTCTTCCAATGTACCGGTATGTCACCCTTTTTATTTTTTCAAAAAAGAAGGCGGAACGAGATAAGAAGGCAGAGCTGCATAAAGTACATTAGCCGGAAAAGAGGGCAAATGTGTAAGCCAACAACAGGAATAACAATCCAACGCAAAATTTATGAATCCATTCACCTCCTATTTATGAATCCTGATCTGATAATTATTTCCTTTAATTTATCTGAGTTTATTTAGACAGAAAGTAACAACGAAAAGGTTCCCAAAAAAATGTAAAGGTTGGAAATAATAGGAAGAAAAAAGAGACGTGACAGTTGTTGAAAAAAAGGAGACTTTTCTGCACGGTTTGCACCTACTCTCTTGGCGACCTTTTTAATATTGGTTCCGTCTCCTTTTTCAGAAGATAAAATGATGGGAACCACGTCTTCAAGGTAGTCTCTCGTTGTAGAGGAGAGTACGTCAGCTGTCATGCGGACGCGTCAGCAGCGGAGAGTAGGCCAAATGCCGGGAGCTCAGCTGGACAGGCAGGCGACAGCAGCAGCCGCCCCCAGAAATCCCAAAAGACTTTATTCTCCCCGCCTTCCTCGCGAGTTATCTTGGATTTGGATCCCCGGCGGCGATCTGGTAACAGGTAGACATGTCGGGATCTCCTTTCTCTTTCCTCCAGCGCTCCTCCGCCCGATTTTTTCCACGCACCACAAGTGGTAGTCTCTACTCCAAATTACTCGTCCTTGTTGCTCTCAGGTATTCTTAGGTTTCCTCGTCAACTCTTCTCCACAAGTGGTAGTTCGGACTATTCCAATTAAGTAGATTATAGCCGATGGTGTTTTCCGTTACTTGTCTCTGCTTTCTTATACATCATATATTTTCCAGCAAAGGTTTGTACTCTTTCTTCTACTGCTCAGTGTTCTGAGAGGTTAAGCTCACTGTTGATCTGATGATGATTAGTCGAGCACAGTGCTACAATCTGATTATATTCTTATAGGATTATTTTGACTTACCAAGACTTTGATACCGGCTGCTGTTAGTGGGAAGGCATTGAGTTTCAATGAATCTGGCACCGAGATTCTAAATTTAGGGAAATGATTGTTAACTATAATTTCATATCCTGTAAAAACATTGATTGCAGCCTTTTTTTCTCGTCCCCATCATTTGGTATTTCAATAACGTAACCTCTTAGGATCTGCATTTTGGCCTACTCTATTGTACTTTTCTTGAAATTGTTAAACATACATTATTCCTGTGTGTCATCTGTTGTGGAAAGCGTATCAAATGTCATCTTTTGGAGAGAGTATCTACAATTTTTGATATTTGCTTACATATACTGTGCTTGCTTCCGTCATTCCAGTAGTGGAGGCCTTGTGGCATATGCTGAGGCAAGGTCCGAACCAGCTCCTCTTGAAGATGCCAACAAGAAGAAGAAGGTGGTTGTGCTTGGAACTGGCTGGGCTGGCACCAGTTTCTTGAAAAATTTGGATAGTTCCCAATATGATGTTGAGGTTGTTTCTGTCCGTAACTATTTTGCATTTACTCCTTTGTTGCCAAGTGTCACATGTGGTTCTGTGGAAGCACGGAGCATTGTTGAACCCATCCGTAAGATTATACATAGGGTACGTCAAAACTTTCTTACAATTTTAAGAACTGAAGGACCTTCTATAGTACAATTTGATGTAATTCTGCTTCCTACACATACATGAACACCAAATAAGCTGGCTTTGTGTCCTCTGACAGAAAAGTGGACACATTAATTTTTGGGAGGCTGAATGCATCAAGATTGATGCACAAAACAGGAAGGTCTACTGTCGCTCTAATCCCGCTATGAATGTGCAAGATAAGAAGGAGTTCTTAGTAGACTATGATTACTTGATTATAGCAGTGGGTGCTCAACCTAATACATTCAACACCCCAGGTGTTACTGAATATTGCCATTTCTTGAAGGTATGTTTTCTCAAGGATTGCTCTTCCAGAAATAATTCTTCTGGGAGTTTGCATCTGTAAGTTCATATTTAGCACCCTTTAACTCACTCCCAAATGGCCTAAAGCACACCGGCTTACTAAGGGCTTCACTTGGAGGCTTTTCTTTACCATGACAGCTTATAAGTGTGATATGATATCTGTCCTCAAGAGAACGTGTTTACTCATTCAGGAGGTAGAGGATGCTCAGAAAATTCGTAGGAGTGTGATTGACTGTTTCGAGAAAGCCAGCCTTCCTGAGCTAAGTGATGAAGAGAGGAGAAAGAAGCTCCACTTTGTCATAGTTGGTGGCGGTCCCACTGGTGTGGAATTTGCTTCAGAATTGCACGACTTTGTCAGTGAAGACTTGGCAAAGCTCTACCCGGGAGTTAAGGACCTGGTGAATATATCTCTCATTGAGGCTGGTGATCATATCTTGAACATGTGAGGAGGAACTTTATATTATCATTAGCTGTTTTTTTCTGTGGATAGACCGATTAGTGTTGAAATCTTAACATGTGGGAAATTGTTTCACAAGGCCCTCGAATTTTTTTATTTTGAGTGTAGCTGTTAATTGGGACTTTTCTTGCTTTATCGTGTAACTGGAAAGAGCTTAGGTAGTGTATTAAAGTTTTAACAAAGATCAAGCCCGCTTCACTCTTGATTTAGGTCTGATTGCAATTATCATGCTAATATTTGTAAGTTCGTAGGTTTGATAAGCGAATCGGTTCATTTGCTGAAGACAAGTTCCATAGAGATGGAATCGATGTGAAAACAGGATATATGGTTGTTAGTGTATCAGATGAGGGAATTAAAATGAAGAAAAGAAATGGAGAGATTTCTCAAGATCCATATGGAATGGCTGTCTGGTCCACGGGAATCGGAACCCGCCCTGTCATAATGGAATTTATGAAGCAAATTGGTCAGGTTTGTCCTAAACTATGTCTCTTTTTATTGTCTTCAATCTAACACTGTTGCTTGGTATCTGTTTTTACTTCTGAATTGTTATTTATATGTGTAAGTAGGGAAATATGAAAAATGGGAATCCTGAAATATTATTGGCCCTAATATGCAGATTAATAGACGAGTTTTGTCTACTGATGAATGGTTAAGAGTCGAGGGATGCGAAAATGTGTATGCATTGGGTGATTGTGCCACAATTCAACAACGGAAAGTAATGGTAAAGCACTGATTGTCTTATCACTTTTACAATGTCAATCTTGCTGTGATATTAGTTTCCATTTTCTTCTTTCCCCTTGCGAGGTACTTTTAGACATCTTACGCGTTGTTCCGAGAATTAATCTAATTGTCTATCACGTTTGTCATGTCAGTCTTACTGTGATGAAAACTCTACTACCCCCGACCTCGTACTTGTTTTTCTGGAAATTATTTAAATATTGCTTCTCCTGTATGAGATAGGAAACTGTATTAGTTATATATTACTGCCTACTCTCAGATGGGAAACCAATATACTTGCTCTGACTGAATTTATTGACTCATTCCACTTACTCTACTCTGTTCTTGTAGGAAGATATTGCAGCGATATTTAGCATTGCAGACAAAGATAAATCTGGTACGCTAACAGTTAAAGAGCTTGAGGATGTTATGGATGACATCTGTTTAAGATACCCACAACTGGAGCTCTATATGAAGAGTGAGCAAATAAGTGACGTTGTAAATCTTATGTATGCTAATGAAAAAGAAGAAGTGAATATTGATGAGTTCAAATCAGCACTTGCTGAAGTAGATTCCCGGATGAAGAACCTTCCTGCAACAGCACAGGTGAATTTCTGATGAGATCCTGCTTCCAAGGTTTCTAGATGTTGCTTCAGGGTGTTTTTAGATGTAATGTTTAACATGCAATGTGTTGGACATACTCAGGTTGCTGCTCAACAGGGTGTATATCTTGCCAAATGCTTTAATCAAATGAAGGAGAAAGAAATTAATCCTGAAGGTCCTCCTCGGTTCAGGGGATCAGGTCGTCATCGGTTTCGCCCATTCAGGTAATTTTGATTTTGTTCAAGGTATTTGAAACTTTTTTTCGGAATTCATTCTTAGAATTCCTTGAACGCACATCGAGTTTGTTTTTACGCATTCATGAGATAAAATTCTGGTACAATCCAAAGGAAGTGTGGGTATAAAAAACCCAGGAGCAGGGATTAATGAAAACTTTCCATGTCTGGTTCTTCATTGTTACTTTTTCTGGGCATTCTTAAAACTCATAGAATTATCATTGGTTTGATGAGGAACATTCAACTCGTGAAAAAGTGGCCTTTGACACTCATCAAGCTTATATGCTTGCAGGAAGAGGGGCTAGGTGGCTTATTAACTATAGCCAATGCTGCTGGATTGTTTCAAAAATAATTTGTGGGCCTCACTGGGTCAAAGTCATAATTCGGGTTTGGTTGATTTAAAATAATTGGGGACCCTAGGGAGCTGTTGATTACATATAAATATGCATGTCGGTACTGTTCTTCTGCATTGTATCCACAATCTTTCATATATGAGGATAGATTTGAGGAAGGTAGAACTATGGGTAGAACCTTAGTTGAAATAGATGGGCAATAAGTGCCAAGGTGTGAATAATTTTGTTACTTAGGATCCATTATCCATAAAGATGGGGATGTTGATAGTGATGTGGTGCATAGGATAAATGTTGGGTGGGGCAGCCTAGGGAGTTTTGTGTGTTAGGCGTGTTCCAAAAAGGCTTCAAAGCAAGTTCTATAAGACAGCCATTAGGCATACAATGCTATATGGAGCGGAGTGTTGGGCACCAAAGAAAAGTCATATTGGTAAGTTGAATGTAACCGAAATAAGAATGCTAAGGTGGATGAGTGACAGAGATAGTATTAGAAATGAATATATTCGTGAGAGTGTAGAGGTAACACCTTTAGGGGAGAAGTTGAGGGAATGTTGGTTATATTGGTATGGGCATATGCAAAGAAGACGAATAAATGCCCCGGTGAGAAGATTAGAAGGGATGCATGTAAATGATGCCAAAAGAGGGAGAGGGAGAGGGAGAGAGAGAGAACTAAGAGAACTTGGACGGAATTAATAAAAAGGGATATGACTATCTCTCACAAAAGAGTTGCACAAAACAGGCCTGAATGGAGGCGTAAGATCCATGTCGCCGACCCCAAATAGTTGTGAAATGGCGCAACTTGATTATGATTATGAGGATAGATTTGAGAGGGGCCACAACAAAATTTTTGCTTGACGCTGTGTTCTGGGAAGGATATGGATAATTCTTCATTTGCAAGTAAAAAACGTAGTGATATTGAGGATCATGTCTGCATTATTTACAAAGTCAAAACGAGATACGGGGGAAAATCACCTGACAAGATATGCTTAATGTTCTCATATGCATGAACACTAAGGATCGGCCTGTGTGTTGTGAAGTTCATGCAACAATATGCCTCCGTCAAGTGAGCCTTGATGGCTTTATTTTTTGGGTACATTTCGTGTTCTCAATAATAATTGTGGAAAAATAGTTGACATTCTCTGTACTTATTTTTTTATTGTGTAATATCTCTTATTTCAGGTACAGGCATCTTGGGCAGTTTGCTCCTCTTGGAGGAGAGCAAACAGCAGCTGAGCTTCCTGGGGATTGGATATCTATAGGCCGCAGTTCACAATGGCTCTGGTACTCTGTATATGCCAGGTATATAACACTGTCTTTCTATCTGCTTAATAAACTTTTTCTTTCTTTGAGATGTTCATCTCTGATTTTACTAAGATGGAGTGATTCTGCAATAGTTGGGAAAGGTGATCTCACCATTAGGCCTATGCTTTATCTCCCATGTAAACAGGAAGAACCATCTAATTATTGTTGGGCAAATTAGGAATGTTGTTTTTACATGATATATGTCGGTGATGAGCGAGTTTTTGCTAAGGTTAATCATCCATGGCCAATGTTGTGAAAAATGACTGGCAAAGGTGGACCCTTGGTCCTATTCTGATTTTTTTGGCGGTTCAGGATTGTTGTTACTAAATGATATATAGTGATGAACGGGGTTGTGCTAAGATTAATCATCATTGGCCAATTTTGTGTACAACCTAGTGCGGCAAAAAAAGAACTTTTTCTTGTAGTAATAGGATAATAGGAAGAAGCTGCTTCTTTCATCAATATGAATGTCTTCAAAATAGCGGATCAGCAAGTATCATCCTAGAACGTCCTTGGAAATTTTTTGTCATGATTAGAGCATCCACATGATTACTTGATCAAAATTTAACCCAATGGAGGCTGATTTGGGCTGACTATATAGTAATAACAACTCAGAAGTTACGTGGTTGGACCTTGTTAAGGTTTCTGAATAATTGTAGTTGACATACGGATATTGTATATAACTGTTTACACAGATGACGTAAATATTTTGAGTTTTATAGATGCATAGTACTTGTGTATGTGCGCAAATGTTGGAAAGGCACCTGACTATAGAATTTCTTCGTTTTAGTTCTCCTTTTAGATCTTTCTTCTTAATCAAATTACTATGACCTTTCAGCAAGCAAGTCAGTTGGCGCACAAGGGTGTTGGTTGTATCAGACTGGACCAAACGATTTATTTTTGGAAGAGACTCCAGTGGCATCTGAGACAACTGCTTTGTTTAGTTCAAGGAGCTTACATAAAAAGCACCTTTTGCTTGTTTAAGAGCAACCATCGATGTAATTAGAGTCTGTTGCTATTGCAATTTCATTCTTAAAGTGAGGGCAGGTGTGCTGCCATGTTCTGTTTTCTGTAAACACTTTTGATATATAACATGGTCGTTTTCACTAGGCTAAAGATCTCTGAGAGAAAGATGACTTTGAGTTGTTAATGACTTAAAAAAACAGGTTAACCAAATAAATTGGTTTTGTAATAAAAAAGAATGACTTTGTGATGGAAGATGGATATATTAATATTTCATGTGCAACCATCATGTCATGAAGTCAATCCACATATTTGGATAGGTGTATGATGAATATGATGATGTTGAAATCATTGTCCCCTCTTCGGAGGGTTGCGTCAGGAAGGGCATCCGGCGTAAAAACTTGTCATTATGTTTCTTTGTATGGATTTTGTACTATTTTGATTCCGATAAAAGTCAAATGAGGTATATAATCCATGCCACCAACTCCAGATAGTTGGGATAAGGCGTATGATGATGATGATGATTATCACCCTAATTGACTAAATGGTGCAAAATCAATCATCAAGTTGCAGGCAGTCATCCACGATTGCTCTATTCAAGAAACCTTCTTCCTGGTGGGTTGTTCAATGGTTCCTGGTTATAAATAAGCATGAAGTAACCCTAGAAAATTCGAGGAAAAACTAGAGAGGAGTGAGATTTAAAATAGATAGGCTCCATTGAGAGGTGAGTATTTATGAGTGCTTGTAATCTTTCTTCTCTTTTTAATGCTGTCGAATTTTGTGAATTGGCTGTAATGGTGGCAATAGGTATATGCGATCCACAATAAATCTTTGTGAGTGCTTTTTTGCTTGATTTTTTCTTGTCCCATTGCGCTTTTGCTAGATCAGTAGCATAGAATCCCGAAGAACTTGCATTTTCTCTGTTTTACGTTGTCCTTTTCTCCTTTGCTGATCGATAGCAGAGAACCTCCAACAATTTTATGTGACATTTTAGCCGAAATAACCTTAATATTTAGCATACATAGGATGTGATTGACATTAATTCATGCTGATTTTAACAAGTTCTAGCATAGTGGGCGTGTTTTTAAACTAATGTTGATTGGCACGGAATTAGAAGCCATTTTCTATCCTTTTTAGTGAGAAGACACACAGTGACTCTCCATGATTGTCATATCTTTAACATGTGCAAGTCGAGCAGTATAATCACGTATCAAATTATAATTGTCACATAAAAGCAAAAACAAGCATTTGTCCCTCATAGCTTTTTTCTCACCAAACTTGGATTCTACTTCAAATTAAAATTATCTTGTAGTATATCATCATGTTAATAATTTAAATAGCCTAATTTTGTATGTATATTTAACATATCACAACCTTATGAGTCGTGATCCACAAGCTTGATTTGTACCATACATCTACTAGATGTGAAATCGTCAATTATTCCCTGTAGCAATGCGCGTGGGAACATTTTTTTCGATTAGAAAAGGAAAATGTTTTCTGCCCGGCCGGATTCCATTAGAGTCCATGACCAAGGAGATAGGGGTCCCAATATGGTATATAGAGGCCTTTATATAATGCTAGGACCCTCACATACCATGTCATGCACTCGAATCATAGAGCTGGTCTGGCTAGACGAGCCATTTGGAAAATGCTTGATACCATGCTAATTAATCACTACTCACTACATCCATGCTGAATCGCTATTATTGACCAAAGCTAGTCTCGCTGCGTTTTCTACTGATCATGTCGAGTAGATACGGCCAGATTTTTCTTTTTGGTGTAAAACATATCTGGCCACAACCAATGCAACAAATCGAAGAGAAAGGTGAGGAAGCATTTGAGGACCAATGCCTTGTCAGTTGTCACCCTTCTTTTTTAAAATTATGGCATAGGAATTAGGATCCACATCAAAATTACCCCAAGGATCCACATAATACATATATACATGCATGTGGGAATGAGTATTGTGAAACGATCTCTAAGACCTATGAATTATGCATACATCTATACGTAGTTGTATTCCTCCATCAATTTTAATGGAATAACCAGTTCAAAACTGACACATTGAGCTAGCAAATTTGCGGACTTGCGGGACTTATCAGGTATATCCTCATCGATCGGACAAGAAGAATTTACCAAGTCACATAGGGAGAAAACTTTTGAGGTACCCGCAGGGGTCATTGACAAGAGAGAAAAAGCAACTGAAAGAAATTAAAAAGGGAGAAGGGAGAGCTAGTAGCCTCGTCCATATATACTTGTTCAAGATCAGTTTCAGCTGTTGAAACAATTAATGACCCTCGATCTGCAAAAGGGTCCCAAAAGAAAAGGGGATGATAAACAACGAAAGGAGCTGGTTCTGAAAGTGGATTTATTAGTCAGGCCTTGACTGTCTCCTCTAGAACAGGAAACTGGTCGTTGTCATCATCATCAAGGTCGGGACCAACCGGTGTACCTCTGAAGAGTAGAATGGCGAGACTGCCGATACGGAAGGAAATGAAACAGCCATGACAATGGGTGACATATGACCCGAAATCCGTGCCCACAATGCATTGCCATCCAGGCCCATACACATGATCAAACTCCTGCATGGTTTGCATTCATCGTGACATATCAGTAAACTATACTAGTTCAATCAGAATTAGAAGGAAGATAGCGTGATTTAGGTTAGAAAGAGAAAGAGACTGACCTTTTTGATGTGGCGGGCGATGTCAGTGGAGTCGATGACATCAAAGGCATCAAGGGCCTCGGCGGCAAGGCGGAGTGCATGACTCTGCATGGCCTGGAGCATATCTGTTTCCCCGACGATAGCCTTCCCTTCCAACATTCTTCCTTTCTTATCTGATCGGAGTTAAGCTAGCTCGGCTTCGGTAGAATGTATTTGGACTGAAGTAGAAGGTGGTCACCCAAAGGATGAAATGCTTATAACACTTTGAGTGACATGCAACTACTGTAAGTTGCCAAATACTGGGAACTGGGAAGTGAGGAATGGTTGTCACTTTGGTCTGGATATAAGTAGAGCATTCCCTCTTAGCATCAAATGGGTGGCAAGGAATGAGCCGAGTGTCACGTAATGCACTCACCAGGACTCTCCTCGGAGTCAGAGGGGGCTGCCTGGGACCCATACTACACACGTATACAAAGGCCGCGAAGAGACAAAAGGGGGGAAGCTTTAGCCTCTCTTTACAGGCATAGCACGTGGTAGATGGGTGGTGGTAGTAGAGTGTACGGGCTGCTTCTTCAATCAGCGGGGTGTGACTGTGGCCTGCCCGGAACGGGCATGCATGGTGGATGAGGAATGACTGGATTTCTAGTGATCTGTACCAGTCCAATAAGGGCAAGGACGAATCAACCAAAGAAAAGAAACTAATGAAATGGAAATGTTAGAGAAACGACGAGCAGCAGTAAGATTTGTGGTTGTGAGAAAGATGGGAGACGTGTACGTACACATTAGGCCTATCCGTGTGGACTAGGCAGCATCAGGTAAACAAAATGCTACAATATTTTTTTTTTCTTTTGCTATACAAATGCTACAGAATTTTAATTGTTTGTTTTGTACTATAATGGACGGCGAGCGGGATGAGGTGAGCCCTTCATTTTTTTTCTCTTTGAATTTCATTTGTTTGAATTTGGGTGAAAAAGTTCACCCGGTCGCATGACTAAGGGGCCGTTTGCAGCTCATTTCAGACATCTACAGTAAAAAAAATTGGAAATAAATAGCAAAAGTGAATTTTTCACTGTTGATGTTTTGGATTAATCAGAAACCAAATGGCCCCTAAAACCAAAAAAACACGATAAAGGCCCCTCGATATCTCAATTTTAGGATGGACTTTAGAGTCTACCTACATCATCCATTGATATGTAGCAAAAAAAAAATCCTCCATTGATAGGAGCCATCAATCACACAACGATAGGCATCGAGCAATCTTTTGTTCCCTATCTGCTCACCTGTTTTACATAAACATGTTATAAATTAAACAACGATAGCCATTGAGCAATCTTTTGTTGCCTATAGATCAATGTAGCATCCCTGATAGTGCTTGAAGGTTCCATGTTTGAGTCCACCGCAAAACTGAGCCATGCTTAGAGCCTACCAATTTATGAAGCGTTGTACATGGAAACAGGGGAGATATCTAGAATTGGATGCATTTTGGGAGGCACACACTTCTACTGTGCACTCCGGCAAGTGTTGTTTGTTGGATCATAGACGAAGCATATGTGCCGATGATTATAACATGTTTAAGTAGAACATGTGTTGGGAATCGGCCCGACCGGCCAATCCAGTGTTCAGCGACGAGAACAAGAGAGGCGAAGGACGAAGAATCCGAAATAAGTAACAATAATAGACAATTTGATCATGGATATAAGCAATCAAACACACAAGCAATATATGTGTGGTTCGGCCAATCGCCTACTCCACCAAATAAGGATTTCACTATATATCAATAGTACAATTACATAATACTCATCAAACCAAAACCATGAAACTACTTGTCCAATTCCTTATCCAAGGCATTTATGAGGACGTCTTAAGCTCTCTTCATGGCTATAAAGTGAAATTCAACCCTAGACAACTCTAGGACAAGTGTTAAACACCACACAAGAAACAAACGTCTCACGTGCAAGACAAATACCAAAGCACATAAAAGCAAGTGGTCGTAACCACACAAGAGTTATCTCTCTAGAACTCACACAATCCATACATTCCAAGTCATTCTAAGAATCCTAATGACATTGACATTCAATGGCATATACACACCATAATATACAAGGCTTTTTATAGACATCCTAATCCTAGAAAAAATCACCCTTGGACGTGCACAAGACCCCTAGTCTATTAGGAGAAAGAATCTTAAGTAAATCCGTCTTAGAATGGAAGTTTTCCGTATGCATACACAGTTTTCCGCAATGTGACCGATCTACCGCTAGGAGGACCGGTTTTTCGGAAGCACCAGTCGTGCCCGTACATATCTACCGCAAACTGTACCGGTCTACCGCAAATGCATAGCGCTTCTGATCTACCGCTAGCTAAAACTGGTCTACAATTAATGCTTCTCTCCACTTCCATCTTTGCGTCTTCCTCTTCCTCTCACGTTCAAGTCATCGTACCCAACAACTGGTGAGTAGATTTTAGAGGGTACATGCTATAGGTAATTGCCTCTGTGGAAGTGTTCGCTCAATGAGCATTATCCTTCAGCGATGACACACCACGTTTGAATTGACATGAATGGTAAAATGCCTCTGATGTGGTGACACGCAGGAACCACCTTTTATTAGGTCGATCACTCTTCCATAGTCTAGTAACAATGTTAAAGCTCAATAGCCGGCGGCCAGTTATATCTACTTGTCAATTGAGGAGTTCATTGTTTACCACTGAAATGACGTATTAACAATCTAGTTACCACTTTGCCTATTTAGGATTAGGATAGGAGCTATCCTAGTGATTGCACTGAACCACTGATCTTTCTTTTATCCAATCTTCCAATAATGCATGGACAAGACCGATCTAGGACTTGAATAACATTCAAATTGTAAGTAAATATGGGTTCTTGTCCCATTTTACTTGTCTTGATTGAGAGGAGTCGGCTCTCTCGTGCGTGTGTAGGCATGTGGAGTAGTTAGGCTTCCGTGGGCCCGGTCCACACTAAATTGGAAGAGACACTGTAATCATCACCGATCCGGAAATCACTTATTTGGAATTCGCCGTTTTGGTACGACCAAAATGGAATTGTCAAATATGAGTCACCATCTTGGAAATTCTGTTGAGCAATTTCGGGAAACCGAAATTGGCATGATTTGTAACGGATTTATGCCTTATTAAGGGCAATAGAGGGGACGCCCTCAATGCCAATGAAAAGGGCGACTTTTGGTTGAAATTGAATTGATTTGGTGACCTTGATTTTGTTGGGTGAAAAAGCTAATTCGAGGAATATAGTTTTTCACATTGTTCTACACTCGATCGGTGAAGGATTTGGTGTTCTCGGACATATTCTAATCCGTGGAGTGATTCGTAGGCACAAAGGCTGAAGGTTGGTGTTTCTAATTTCATAATCTTTGAGTTTTATTTGTTGATTTGAGGAAAATACCTAATTTTGAGAACCCACATCAAACGGATTAAAATCCTAAATTCGCTTCCGTTGCGTCTCGATAACCCTTCAGTGGTATCAGAGCCTTGATTCCGTGGTGGTGTGAGGGTTCCAAGAAATTTGTGGGAATTTTTCTCGCGGTTTTTGCCGACTGAAAATCTCATTTTTTACAGTCGCGATCGATCGGCGTCAAGAGCGATCGATCGCGCTAAGGTAAAATCGGAGAAGACGACTGGTCACGATCGACAGGCATCGTTCGGCATCGATCGTTAAGTCTCTTGAAAAGGGAAAACGATCGATCGGCTTCGATCGGCTTCGATCGCCATCGTTCGGCATCGTTCGGCTTCGATCGGCATCGATCGCCATCGTTCGGCATTGTTCGGCTTCGATCGGCATCGATCGGCATCGTTCGGCATCGATCGGCGTCGATCATTGATTTGCTTTGAAAAAGGGAAACGATCGATCGGCACAAATTGCGATCGATCGTATCTACTGGAAGTTGAACAAAATTGACAGCGAAAAGCTGCGATCGATCGGGTATTTGACACGATCGATCGGCGGGATAAAATTTGAAAAACTAATTAATATTGAAGCAGTATTTGTGCCACTTGATAATATAATTGTTGATAGTTATTAGTGATTCAAACTGTGCTATTTTTTACACTGATTGTCCTGTTCCATTGATTGTAGATTTTTATCTTCAATTTGATTGAAACTTTTGCTGATTTCATAAAAGTTGCAATGGCTTCCCGTATGGTCTCCAGTGAGTTGGCAAAGACTGAGAAGTTGAATGCCACCAATTTTGTTACCTGGAAGAGGCGTATCCGTCACATTCTATTCCTTGACGACTTGGGTCATGTACTAGACCAAGTTATTGAACCTTCGGGTGAAAGTAGTACTCCTGCTCAAAAGAGAGAGTACGAGAAGTTCAGGAAGGAGGATGCACGAGCAAGGACCACGATGCTTACCTTTATGGAGCCTTCTATGGAGTTGCTTTTTGAGAAGCACAAATCGGCCAAAGAAATGTATCAGGCCATTGAGAGGAGGTATGGAGAGCATACTGAGGCACATATCAGGTTGCTCCACACTCGCTATACCAATATGAGGATGGAGGAGGGCAAGAATGTGCTTGAGCACATAAATGCCATGACTATTATTGCTAGTGAGTTGGAGATGCTTGGAGATCCAATTTCATTGGGGGTCCAAGTGTCTACGATACTCACTAGCCTCCCTCCATCATGGGAAGCAGTTGTGGTGGCGTTGAACCTAAGTGACAAGAAACTCACTCTCGATGACCTTACTGCCAAGCTGGGCTTGGAGCAGGAAAGGAGAGAGCATATGAAGGCCTCTAATGCATCTGCCAACCTTGCTCACCATGTTGGCTCTAAGAAAGGTGGGTCCTATGCTGGCACTTCAAAGAAGAACTTCAAGAGGAAAGGAAAGAAGCCTCAATTCCAGGGTGGAGACAAGGCGAAGAACAAGAAGAAGGGAGCCTGCTTTACTTGTGGCCAGATGGGTCACTTTAGCAGGAACTGTCCTAATGGCTCCCAGGGCAACGAGAAAAAGAAACAGCAGGGTGGAGGAAAGGACATAGTTTGTATGATTTCTGAGGCACTGATTGTGAACACTAACACTAGAGGTTGGTGGCTTGACTCGGCTGCAACCCGTCATGTGGCAATGACAAAGGAGTCTTTTGCTGAGATGAAAGAGATTAGTCCCGGAGAGCACAAGATCTACATGGGGAATAACACCTATTGTGACGTGCTGGGGATTGGCTCTGTTCGTGTTCCTCTCTTAGGAGGAAACACCCTGGTCCTCACAGATGTCTTGTATGCACCTACTATTCGTAGGAATCTGATTTCAATCCCTCTTCTGACTCAAAAGGGATTTGAAGTCAGGTTCAAGGGTGGCAAGGGAACTGTGGGGCAGAAGAATAATATTTTATTTACTGCTTCTTTAGTTGATGGTTTATTCAAACTTGATGTATCCAATGATTTTGCTAATAATGAAATGATTGATTCTGAGTATGTTGCTTGTGTTGCTGTTGATAATGCATTGTTGTGGCATTTACGCCTTTGTCATGTGAATGCGACAAAATTACACCGAATGTCGGGTAGTGGGTTACTACCTAGAATAAGTGATAATTTGCACACGTGTGAGGATTGTCTATCTGGCAAAATGACTAGGCTACCCTTTCCGAAAGGACAACGAGTAATTGACCTTTTAGAGGTCATTCACTCAGATATTTGTGGGCCTATAAACGTCAAGACTCAAAGGGGTATGATGTATTTCATTACATTCATAGATGACTATTCAAGATATGGTTATGTGTACTTGTTATCGAGAAAGTCCGATGCCTTAGAAAAATTCAAGGAATTTAAGGCTGAGGTTGAGAACCAATTAGGACGGAAGATTAAAGTTCTGAGAACAGACAGAGGTGGTGAGTACACATCTGATTTGTTCAAGGACTATTGTACAAACCAAGGAATAGTGCATCAGTATACTTTACCGTATACCCCTCAGCAGAATGGAGTCGCTGAAAGACGTAATAGGACATTGTTGGACATGGTAAGGTCCATGTTAAACCACTCTGAACTAGGAACGCAGTTTTGGGGTGAAGCACTAGACACCGCTGTTTATGTACTAAATCGGATACCTTCTAAGTCGATCAAATTGACCCCATATGAGTTATGGACGGGAAGACGTCCAAACTTTTCGAACTTGAAAGTGTGGGGGTCAAAGGCCCATGTGAGGGTACCTGATCAACTAAGAACTAAGTTGGATCCCAAGACCATAAAATGTAATTTTATAGGTTATTGTGACCATTCGAAAGGGTATCGATTTGTAGTACACCATGATGATGGGACAGTGGGGGTTATAGAGTCTAGAGATGCTTATTTTCTTGAGGAAGATATAGACCTTAAAACTCCTAGTCAGAAAGTGGAACTCTTTGAAATTGAGAAAGAGAAAGTTACTGTCACTAGTAATGAACAAGTGATAGGTAACACATCCAATGAGGATGTTGAAACTCGAGCATCAAGAGAGCGTAGACCTTCAATTTTGTTGAAGGATTACTATGCCATGCTTGGTGAAGATGAGATATCGATAGATGAACCTGTACTTAGTGATCCAGTCACATTTGAGCAAGCGATGTGTAGTCCAGATTCCAAGGAATGGCAGAAGGCTGTTCAAGAGGAAATGGATTCAATCTTGAAGAACAAAGTCTGGGAGATTGTTGACTTACCAGATGAACGGAAACCCATTGGGTGTAAATGGATCTTCAAGAAGAAGCTCAAAGCTGATGGATCAATAGAGAAGTACAAAGCTAGACTTGTGGCGAAAGGTTTCACACAAGTAGAGGGCATAGACTTCAAGGAGACTTATTCTCCAGTGTCCAGGTTCATCTCGATCCGATGTTTGTTGGCAATTGTGTCATACTTAGATTTAGAGTTGCACCAGATGGATGTAAAGACTGCCTTCCTAAATGGTGATTTAGAGGAGGAGATTTACATGGAACAACCCGAGGGGTTTGTTGTTTCCGAAGAGGAAACTAAAGTGTGCAAGCTTATTAAATCATTGTATGGACTGAAACAATCGCCAAGACAATGGTATTTCACTTTTCACAAGGTGATAAGTGAATATGGCTTTGTGGCCAATGACTATGACCATTGTGTATACTCCTTTAGAGATGGGAGTAGATTTATGATATTGTCACTATATGTAGATGACATATTATTAATGGGGAATGACACTAGTATGATTCTCAGTCTTAAAGAATGGCTCAAGACCCAATTTGAAATGAAAGATATGGGTGAAGCATCTTACATCCTCGGGATGAAGATTGAGAGAGATAGAAAAGCGAGGAGGCTAAGTATATCTCAAGAATCGTACATTGAGAGTGTATTGAAACGCTTTGACGTGATTGGTTGGAAGACCATAGATTCACCCATTTATAAAGGGACAGTTTTGTCCGAAAGAATGGCACCTGCATCAGACGAGGAACGTCTGAAGATGCAATCTGTGCCATATGCGCAGGCTATTGGCAGCTTGATGTATGCCATGAACTGCACTCGACCTGATTTGGCTTTTGTAGTAAGCCTTGTGAGTCGATATCAGGCTAACCCAGGTATGCAACACTGGCAAGCTATAAAGCGGGTGTTCAGATACTTGCTGGGTACCAAGGATATGAAACTCACATATCAGGCTGAGAACCTGTCATTGGAAGGCTATAGTGATTCAGACTATGCCGGGTGTAAGGATGACAGGAAATCCACTGCCGGTTATGTTTTTATGCTTGGTGGCGGCGCCGTGGCATGGGCTAGTAAGAAGCAGAAATGCGTTACTAAGTCCACGATGGAAGCTGAGTTTGTTGCATGCAGTTTAGCAGCTTCCGAGGCAGTTTGGATTAAAGAGTTTCTAGCTGGGTTACAGCTAGAACAGTGGACTGATGCTCCTGTCCAAATTTACTGTGATAATTTGGCAACTGTGTCGACACTCCGTAATGGGGAGATCAGTTCAAGAGCTAAGCACATAGAGGTGCATTACTTTTATGTGTTTGACATGCTATAACGGGGAAAGTTGACAGTGAGTCATCTTCCTACGGTTGAGATGTTAGCTGATCCGTTAACGAAGGCCTTAACGACGGATCTATTTGTAAAACATGTTCATAGTTTTGGATTACGACAGGACTAGTGCACGAGTCACTGTGGATCGCAAATATGAACAAAGAACCCATAGTGGGGGATGTAAGTAAATATGGGTTCTTGTCCCATTTTACTTGTCTTGATTGAGAGGAGTCGGCTCTCTCGTGCGTGTGTAGGCATGTGGAGTAGTTAGGCTTCCGTGGGCCCGGTCCACACTAAATTGGAAGAGACACTGTAATCATCACCGATCCGGAAATCACTTATTTGGAATTAGCCGTTTTGGTACGACCAAAATGGAATTGTCAAATATGAGTCACCATCTTGGAAATTCTGTTGAGCAATTTCGGGAAACCGAAATTGGCATGATTTGTAACGGATTTATGCCTTATTAAGGGCAATAGAGGGGACGCCCTCAATGCCAATGAAAAGGGCGACTTTTGGTTGAAATTGAATTGATTTGGTGACCTTGATTTTGTTGGGTGAAAAAGCTAATTCGAGGAATATAGCTTTTCACATTGTTCTACACTCGATCGGTGAAGGATTTGGTGTTCTCGGACATATTCTAATCCGTGGAGTGATTCGTAGGCACAAAGGCCGAAGGTTGGTGTTTCTAATTTCATAATCTTTGAGTTTTATTTGTTGATTTGAGGAAAATACCCAATTTTGAGAACCCACATCAAACGGATTAAAATCCTAAATTCGCTTCCGTTGCGTCTCGATAACCCTTCACAAATACTTGAGACCTTTGTTGTCAATCTTCTCAAATCAGAAAGTTGTATCAGATGACTGGCTTAGCTAACACGTCGATTGAGGGTTGTGAAGCAACTTCAAATTTTCACTTCCATTAACAAAAGCATTAGTTCCCATCTAGAGAGTAAAGACAGAAGTTAAGTGTGCCATATGATCCATCATGATTAAGTCCCACCACAAATGTGAAAGGTCTGTTAGTTGTTGCTAGTTTAAGCTTACCGTATCTTCCTATTAGAATGGTAGATCCAAATTTAGTTATGGCAGGTAAGAGTGAACCAGAAATTAATCACAATGGGATGTCGGTCTGATAATAAAGCCTAGAACTAAGTTCTGTAGGACCCACTTGAACACAAGTTTAAGTAACCTATAAACATCGAATTTGAAGTTATGTGCAGGAGAATCAATTCAATATATCACAAAAAAAGGAGGATCAATTCAAAAGTCCTCATCTTGTCAGATTACTTAGTTTTTGTGTACGAAGTGTAAGGTGGTGAAGACATGATGCCATTGGGGTTTTGTTGAAAATGACTCCAAATTCATTTACCTTCGTTCTTTAGCAAAAAGTGAGTATTGGTGAACCAAAAAAAAAGTGTGTGTTAGGTAATTGTAGTGCAGCTTTGAGGGACACTTCACAGTTCCAAGCTTCTTTAACTTGGTTTGACTATTCCCAACAGTATATGTTGGCCATACGTCCTTGTCGATTAATTGGAAGAGTTGATCTTATCCTTCATGCATTCACACTCGGCCCTCGGAGGTTTTAACCATTCATCTTGCGTTTTCGGGAAGCAGATGATATCATATTCAGGTTTAGCAATCAAGCTGTCAGCTGGAGGTCAGGACTCGAAGAGGATAGATGCGCTAAAAAGGACTAGATAACCAGTGATGATACGACTCCGTGATTACGGTTTGGCCGACTCATATATTAATTACAATAGAAAAAACTTTGCTCATGGATCACGTTGTGCTCATAGTTTTCTTCTTCTATAGGAGTATTTCCTTTTTCATAAAAAAAAGGAGTATTTCCTTTGCAGAAATCACGTTGTGAATGTATCGAAAAATTAGTGCAATGCAAAAAAGCGAATACATTTTGGGGGAATCGGATCCTGTGGTGAAGCTTCACCAGCGAGGCCGCTGGTGAAGCTTCACCAGCCGTCGATCATAAGGAATCGACGGCGCACACGGTTTCCTTGTGCGCTCGGCCAAAAGACACGCTTTTGGCTGAGCGCACATCATATCCGTGTGCGCCGTCGATTTCGTACGATCGACGGCTGGTGAAGCTTCACCAGAGGATCCCGACTCCATTTTGGGTCAGAGAGGTTTCCTGGGCCTTCTTCACTTTTTAGTAACTGGGCAGAGGATTTGATTTGAGGCAAAGCACAAGAGGACGAAAACCAAGCCATCCGAACTTCAAAAGTGTTGATCTTGAAAAACAAGCATCCTGACACCGCCCCAACTCTTTCAAAATCAAATATCCATTGCCATTTGACCTCTGTCACCTTGCTCAGTTCCTCCTTTGAGCTCACTCCCCTTCCCAATCATTTCCTCTGCTGCGCAAAAATGCGGGCCGAGAACGAACCTGAGCGCATCTATCGTCCGATGAGAAGCAAGAGGACAAAGCAGCAGCAGCAGCTTCCGGAGAAGAAGGCGACGACACTGCTTCGTCGAACGACGGCGACGACGACTAAGAGTACGAGTCGGAGGACATCACCTACGTGGACTACCTATGGAGCGATGCCGACTCCGCGGAGACAACAGTGCGCAAGTTCAACGACGTCGTGTTTGACAGCCGGGACTACAACAAGATGCTCGACGACGAGGAGAGGAGGGAGCAGGAAGTCTACCCCGAGGACCTCTTTGTTAGTAGCGCCAAGGGGTAGGATTCAGATCTCCAGAAAATTGCTGATGGCTAATCTTTACAGCGAGCGATGGTTGGAGATGGATTATAGCAGATCTTCACAACGAATGGTAGTTGGAGATGGATTCAAGAACTCGCTATTGAAAGGCGGATGAACACAAAAACTTTCAGGCTCTGAGGCACATACAAGTACAGTTTTCTTTAAGGAATTATTTGTCCCCCTTGGATAAAACCAAGTTGCTGACGGGCTATACAACAAACTTCCTCCCAGGATACAACAGAGCTTTTTAGAAACTGTAACCAGCAATGTTGAAGAATTCTCCCTGAACTCTCCTTGAAACTGTATAAGAATGTGGCTGAAATTTGTGTTTGAAAACACAAGAGAAGAGCACAAGAGAAAATAAGAAACAAGAGAAGAAAATCGTAGTATGTATTTTCTTCTGTCTGTATGATTATTCATTTGCCCAGGCCTGGGTCTCTATTTATAGACTCCCTTTATGAAGAGGTGTCTCATCATAACTGAAAAGATGCAACTATTCCCAATGGTTGCAACCTATCACAAAATTTAAGAAAAGACATTTCATAAAGGGTTGCAAAATAAATGAAGGTCACAAAAACTAAGGGATGCAACCTTTTACAACCCTTCATTAAAATATATTTTTTTAAAAAATATTAACAATCCCCCACTTTTTTTAAAAAAAATAATGACAAATTTTAGCCGACATCCTTATTGACATTATTTTGCCTACAAGAAGGTGTCTTATGATTAAACCTTCAATTAGTACAAGGACTACAAAGTTAAGTAAAAGTCATTGGTGTGCTATGCATTAAACCAAGTACTTTAGATACAAAACCGGTAGTCCCGTACACAAAACAACATCCAGCCTCTTTGAGAAGTTCGACATACTCGCTTAGCACTATTATGGCCATGTGCTTGCCTGGTTTAGGAGAACAATCCCGGAAGTAAACCCTTACCTTCCGTGAGAAGTAACACCACTTCTATGTTTCCATAGTTGAAGTTCCTCTGTCTCTGTTACTAGACATGTTCACTCGAACTCATTAAGAGTTAAACTCAACCTCTAATCTATAATGGTCAGCACTAGCGATTTCACATGGGGCCCAAGGTTCTAGTGCTAATCAGCCAATGCAATGACTTGTTTTTATCCATTAAACTATAAGACTAGTGGTAAACTAGCGTTAGGTTGGGTTATCATCATTGTTGACTGTTTGAGGGTTTTAGCCCCATCTCCAAAGATGTCATTCTTACTAACTCCCTGGAAAGCCCTTTAGTAAGCGGATCTGCCAAGCCCCATCTCCAAAGATGTCATTCTTACTAACTCCCTGGAAAGCCCTTTAGTAAGCGGATCTGCCAAGTTCTTACTTGACTTCACATAGATTATAGTTATGATACCTTCTCGTATCAATTGTCTGACATACTCATGTCTTAGACTTATATGTCTAGACTTGCCATCATAAGTGCTACTATAAGCTCTAACCAAAGTAGCCTCATTATCACAATTTATTGAAATAGGTGGCATTGAAATAACCAAGCAACAAGTTCTTAATCCACGCAGCTTCTTTCCCTGCTGCAGCTAGGGCGATAAACTCGGATTCTATAGTTGCGTGTGAGATACATGTTTGTTTCTTGGAACCCCGAGAAATAGCACCTCCTCCTAGGATAAAAATCCATCCCGAGGTTGACATATTATCTCCAACTCGTGTCACCCAATTTGCATCGGAGTACCCTTCTAGTACTACCGGATCATATCATAATCATAATCAAGTAGCGCATTTTCCCAACTATTTGGAGTCGGCGACACGGATCTTACTCCTCCATTTTAGCCTGTTTTGGGCTACCTCTTTTGTAAGAGAGAGTAAAGTCAAATCCTTTCTTATTAACTCCATCCAAGTTCTCTTAGGTCTCCCTCTCCCTCTTTTAGAACCGTTTACATGTATCCCTTCTAATCTTCTCACAAAGGCATCTAAAGGTCTTCTTTGCGTATACCCATACCAACGCAACCTACATTCCCTCAGCTTCTCCCCTAAAGGCGCTACTCCTAGGCTCTCACGAATATATTCATTTCTAATCCTATCTCTCCTAGTTATCCCACTCATCCACCTTAACATTCTCATTTCGGCTACATTCAACTTATCTATATAACTCCTCTTTGGTGCCCAGCACTCCGCTCCATAGAGTATTGCAGGCCTAATGGCCGTCCTATAGAACTTGCCTTTAAGTCTTTTTGGAACCCGCCTATCACACAACACTCCCGAGGCTGCCCTCCATTTTACCCACCCCGCATTTATCCTATGCACCACATCACTATCAATATCCCCTTCTTTATAGATAATGGATCCTAAGTAACGGAATTGATCACACCTTGGCACTTCTTGCCCATCTATTTCAACTAGGGCTCTATCTATAGTTCTACCTTCCTTAAAATTAAATTCCATGCACTCTGTCGTAGTCCTATTTATTTTAAAACCTTTTGATTCTAGAGCATCCCTCCACAATTCTAATTTCGCATTTAAACCTACTTTACTCTCATCAATTAAAACTACATCATCTGCAAAAAGCATACACCAAGGTACATTATCTTACAAATGACTAGTAAGCTCATCCATAACTAAAGTGAAAAGATACGGACTTAAGGCTGACCCTTGATGAAGACCTACTGTAACCGAAAACTACATAGTTTCCCCCCCCCCTCCCCAATAGTCTGCACACTAGTCACAACCCCTTCATACATATCCTTCTAGTACTACCGGATATTCATTATAATATAATCTATAGTCTATGGTATGTTTTAAATAACCAAAGACTCTGCCAATTGCCTTCCAGTGTTCAACACTAGGATTACTAGTGTACCTGCTCAATTTATAAACTCCAAATGCAATATCTGGTCTAGTATAATGCATAGCATACATTAAACTACCAATTGCACTTGCATATTCAATTTGTGCTACTGCTCTTCCAGTATTTTCACATAAGGTAACACTATAATCAAAAAGAGTTTTGAAATCATTAAATCCAAGGTGATTGAATTTAGTTAAAATTTTCTCAATGTAATGTAACTGATTTAAAGCATAACCCCCACTATGCTTTGTCACTTTTATCCCTAAGATAGTATCAACTTCACCCAAGTCCTTCATTTTAAAATTAGAAGTTAGATACCTCTTAGTCTCAGTCACACCAATTATGTTGGTACTCAAAATCAACATGTCATCAACATACAAACACACAATCACGAAATAATCATTAGTGGATTTAGTATAAATGCATTTATCATAATTATTATGTCTAAATCCACTAGATAAAATGACGGTATTAAATTTTTCGTGCCATTGTTTGGGTGCTTGTTTAAGTCCATATAGAGTCTTCACCAATTTGCACACTTTGCTTTCATTACTTGGAAGGACAAATCCTTCTGGTTGTTCCATGTACACTTCTTCATCAAAGTCACCATTCAGAAATCTAGTTTTAACATCCATTTGATGAATGTGCAATTTAAATATAGATGCTAATGCAAACAATATTCTAATGGAAGTAATTCTAGCAACAGGAGCATAAGTGTCAAAATAATCAATCCTTTCTTTTTGTCTAAAACCTTTTGCTACTAATCTAGCTTTAAAGGTGCACAATGTACCATCGGGATTGTATTTTCTTCTAAATACCCATTTGCAGCCAATAGGTTTTGAACCCGGAGGTAAGTCTACTAAGACCCAAGTGTTATTGGACATTATAGAGTCCATCTCATCATTAATGGCTTCTTTCCAAAAAGCAGAATCTCTAGAGGTCATAGCGTCACTATAAGTCTTAGGATCTTCCTCAAAATTAAGAATCATGGGCACTAGGTTAACAACATGCTCTCTATCTCCTTCTATTAGAAAAATAATGTGCTCCGTGGATATGAAGTTTGGATCAAGTGATTTTTCTTTTCTAGGTCTTAGACTCCTTCGAAGCTCACTTGGAGGGTTAGAAACCTTCTCAATTTAAGTAGACTTATCTACTTCCAATCTTTGAGGGTCTTGACATTTAGAATCTGAAATAAAAGTCGTTTCTAGAAATTCTACGTCTCTAGATTCAACAATCACATTAGATTCTAAATCTAATAATCTGTAGGACTTACTATGCTCAGCATATCCTATGAAAACACATCTCAAAGGCTCTTGGACCCAACTTGGTCCTTTTAAGATCAGGGACCCTATAATAAACCATACACCCCCACACTTTAAGATATGATAAATTAGGTTTTCTTCCCCTCCATAATTCATATAGACTTTTATGAGTCTTGCGTGAAGAAATCCGATTATGCACGTGACAAAGCAGTCATCAAAGCTTCTCCCCAAAGATTTAATGGTAACTTTGCACGCATCAACATGGAATTCACCATTTCTACAAGTGTACGATTTTTCCTTTCGGCTAAACCGTTTTGTTGTGGTGTATATGGTGCAGTCAAATGATGAATGATGCCAAATTCTTCACAAAAGTTTGAAAATTCAGTTGACAAATATTCTCTACCTCGATCGCTACGAAGAACTTTGATTTTCTTTCCTATTTGATTTTTAACTTCTGATTTGAAAATTTTAAACATAGAAAAAGCCTCATCTTTTATTTTCAAAAGATAAACATAAGTATATCTAGAAAAATTATCGATAAAAGTGATGAAAAACTTTTGGCCACCACGGGTTAAAACACCGTTCAATTCACAAATATCATAATGAATCAAATCCAAAATTTCAGAACTTCTATCATGTTTTAGAAAAGGTTTCTTTGTCATTTTGGATTGAATGCAAGTCTCACACTTATGACTATGATTATGATCATAAGAAATTAGCCCTAATTTTCTCATGTCTTTCATAGATTAGAAATTTTGTCCTAATCTATCATGCCATAATTCAAAAGAGTCCGCAATGTAAACAACATCAACTTTATTTTCATTCAAACTGAATTTAAACATCCCATTACAAGAGTAGCCCTTTCCCACAAAAGTTCCATTTTTTGACAAAATAACTTTGTCATATTCAAACACAATTTTAAATCCTTTCTTGCAGAGTATGTTGGCAGAAACTAAGTTCTTCCTCATGTCGGGAACGTGAAGAACATTAGTGAGAGTGAGTTTCTTTCCCGATGTGAAGTTGATTTCCACAACCCCTTTACCAATGATTTTGGCTAGGTTTTGGTTTTCCATTTGAACCTCTTGGCCAATGGTATCCTCGATGTATTCCTTAAAAATGAACTTGTCTTTACAAACATGGACCGTAGCCCCCGAGTCAAGCCACCATCCCGAGTTGGAGTCTGCCATGTTAATTTCAGTAATCATGGCCACAAACTCAACTCCTTCAACCATGTTTGCACTTTTGGAATCCTTGTCAGACTTCCTGTGCCTACATTCTCAAGCATAATGTCCTTTTTTGCCACACACAAAGTAAGAAATATTCTTTCTCTTTGAACTTTTGTTAGGGTCGTTCTTGAAATAAAGAGTACCTTTTGCCCTTTTATGAGGTTTCCGGTCCTCTACATTTAGAGCGTTATTTTGAGAATCATCATTTTTCTCCTTTAACCGGGATTCTTCCTTGCGGAGCAAACTCCTTTGAATTTGCTCTAAAGTAAAATTCTCCTGTTTGTTGATGAGCTTCTTTTGATGAATTTTCCATGAATGTGGAAGTTTCGCAATTATAACCCCAACTTGAAATACTTCAGGGGGTTTTACATCAAGAGCACTCATATGATTGACTAGAAGCTCGAGTTCATGACATTGGTCAAGAATCGGCTTAGAATCAACCATCTTATACTCTAAATATTTTGAAATTAAATATTTGTTCGTACCTTGCTCTTCCACCTTATATTTGAATTCCAGTGCACTCCATATCTCCTTGGTTATGGCCTTTTTTTGTATAGGTATCAAAAAGGCGATCAGAAAAAGTGTTGAGAATGTGACCTCGGCACAAGAGTTTATCTTCTTCTCGCTTCTTTCTCTCTTCTTTTGTCTTGTCGGTATCATCATCTTTGGGCTCAGGAAATGGCTTCAATTTTGGATCAAGAATGTAGGAAATCTTAAAAGTAGTGAGAAGAAACATCATCTTGTCAACCCAACGAGTGTAGTTAGAACTATCGAATCTGTCAAGTTTGACAAGATCCTGGTTCATGATTTTGACGGACGTCATATTTGATTCTGAATCCATGATGAGACACTTAATTCCTTAAAATTGTTAGTAGCGCCAAGGGGTAGGATTCAGATCTCCAGAAAATTGCTGATGGCTAATCTTCACAACGAGCGACGGTTGGAGATGGATTATAGCAGATCTTCACAACGAATGGTAGTTGGAGATGGATTCAAGAACTCGCTATTGAAAGGAAGATGAACACAAAAACTTTCAGGCTCTGAGGCACGTACAAGTACAGTTTTCTTTAAGGAATTATTTGTCCCCCTTGGATAAAACCAAGTTGCTGACGGGCTATACAACAAACTTCCTCCCAGGATACAACAGAGCTTTTGAGAAACTGTAACCAGCAATGTTGAAGAATTCTCCCTGAACTCTCCTTGAAACTGTATAAGAATGTGGCTGAAATTTGTGTTTGAAAACACAAGAGAAGAGCACAAGAGAAAATAAGAAACAAGAGAAGAAAATCGTAGTATGTATTTTCTTCTGTCTGTATGATTATTCATTTGCCCAGGCCTGGGTCTCTATTTATAGACTCCTAAGGGGTACGAAATGAAGAGGCATGTCCCTTTATGAAGAGGTGTCTCATCACAACCGAAGAGATGTAACTATTCCCAATAGTTGCAACCCATCACAAAAAGACACATTTCACATAGGGTTGCAAAATAAATGAAGGTCACAAAAACTAAGGAATGCAACATTTTACAACCCTTCATTAAAATATATATTTTTTTTAAAATATCAACACTCTTCGACTTCCCCAGGGATCCGGAGGACTGGCGGGAGGAGGATCTCCAGGAGTGTTGGGTCGATGGTCCCCTCCACGAGATGACCAAAATCGGCTGGGATCCCGTCTGGGCCGACGAGGAGGACTGGAACATTGTGCGCGAGGAGATTAAGGCCGGAAAGGACCCGCCTATTGCCCCTTTTTACATCCCGTTTCGCCGGCCTTACCCGGCGATTCCCGACGAATATAATTTCGACATTTCGAGCCAAAATCGGTGATTCAGGAGTTGGTCCGGATTGAGGAGTTCCTCATTTGGGTCAGCTACATCTTCCCCGACGGCAGCTCGTGGTCCTCCTCCTTAATTATTCTAATGCTTGATGACTATCCTTGTTTTGGCGAAACTTTTTTGTTCATTGTTATGTTGTGATGAAAGCGGATGAGAATGAGATTGTGTGTCGTTTTTTGATATAGTGCTTCAGTGGGTTTCATTCTACTTCTCTGATTCATTTGAATTTTTGTTGTGATGTATCATGTTCTCTTTCTATTCCCATTTTAAAGTTTGGTCCAATTTGTAAAGACAATGAACATTGTCTTAGGGTGATACTGATGAACCATTGCGTTATACTCCATCCATCCAAAAATATCTGTCCGCATTATAAAACCAAAATGAACTGATTTTAGTTCATCTTGGTTCTCTAATAGGGACAGACATTTTTGACAGAGGGTGTAGTTTATGCCATCTATCTTTCTTTGTAAAGAAAAGGGAGTTTAGGTGTACCAATTCTTTGATCCATTAATTTTTTTTTGGATAATTCTTCCCACTTGTTTGACAGCTAGCCTGTTCTTATACTCTCTTTTTCAGGTATGAAGGAACTGTATGGGATGATGTTGCACAAGGCAAATGAGTATATGTTGCTGAACAGGGGCTTGTCAACATAATAGCTGTCTTGGATCCATCCAATGTTTCCAACAAATCACAATGTTAATTTGGCTCATAAAGATGTCTTAAAGCTTTAAAATGATAGTGCCTCACAATTGCATGTCTATATCTATTGGATCCATCCAATGTTTCCAACAAATCACAAAGTTTGGAATGGTGTTATGTGAGACTTAATTTTAAATTGGCAATGATACTATTATAGGCTTATATGAGCCAAAGTTTCAGTTCTTGTTTATGCAAATTTTTGTACTTCGACATTTCTTTTGGCATGGATAGGTATGAGGGAGAATGGCTTCGCAATTTGTAATTTTCGAATTTTGGCCCGTAATGCAAATCTACTTTGGGGTTCACAATTTGACCCTGAAAAGTTGGATTTCGAAGTAGAGAAGCTGAGGATAAACAAAGAGCTTTGCCAAAATAGCTGGTGCAATTTTTGTCTTGGTTTTATTTATGCTTATTACCCTCCTGATGAAATAGTTGACGTCTGTACAATATAATCTGAATGTCAAAGAAGAAAGTGTCTTTGTCTTAGCGGACTAGGGACAGCAAACGGATCTGGTTGTGGTGGTGTTTGTTGAATCTAGTCCGTCTCTTACACCTATGTATTATTTTAATTATCTAGCTACATTATGGCAGTTTTTTGTACTGTTTTTTTCTATTAAATAAAAAATAGACCTCTTTTTACACATCCAAAATAAATAAAAGTAAAATTTCCGCTTTATTGATGAGATAAAATTTGACAAGTAACATGTTATAAGCAGTGCGTAGCTGATCAATTCATCTTTAGGAGTACATGTCTCTATTGGAGTCTACTCTTCAGGAGGTTCAATTCAGGAGGATCTATTGTAACCAGGTGGTTCAATTCAGGAGGATCTATTGTAACCAGGTGGACTCCTGGCAACTTTATGTATTCCAAGTTTTGTCAACGTTTTGTTTGTATAAAGAAATCGGCTTATTTTGAGCTAAAAGTTTGTGTTTCCATTACATGTACTTAACTCTCTGCGTCACCGTTTTCATACTTATATGATAGCATAATCTTTTTAAATCATTTGCTCATATTATACACCAAAAAACCAAGGCCTTTCATAAAATTAGTAAGAATTTCCCCTTTTTTGGCGAGAACACACTAATTTAATACAATAAACAAAAATCTTGGAAAGTTTTACACCACCGACCCCATTAGCTGGATTTTTCAATATGGATGGAGCTGATTTTTCACACCCCAAACGGCCCCGGAAAGTCAAAGCTAAACTAAGGGCTCACTCTTCCACAAGGCTCACACTTCCACCTCTTTTCTCAACATGACCTAAGCCAACTACTTCTACTAGTCTTTGTTCTATTTCCAATAGTTAAACTACAGAGGGAAGAAAATGATACAACTAGAGATGTTACATAAGCACTAATGTGATTGCATATTATTATGCATGCACTTACTTACCAGTATGTATACTTGGCTCTCTTTCTTTTATTATACAATCAAGAATTATATGCATAATTTGCCATGAAGCCCTTCAAAACCCCTAATCTTGTTTTTCACTTTGGCTGCATCTTGTAAACTAGCAGGGTTAGTGAGAGACAGAGTATGAGTGAGACGATAATCTTTAGCAAGTGGAGTACATAAGAGGGTGTACATAGTTAACGGACAGTGATAACCCTACATTAGTTTCTCCACTTACTTACTGACGTACACATGGTGAGTGGAAAAACTGATGTATAAATATTATTTTCCAATAGTTAACCGCCAACAGGCAACAAAGGCCACAGCACACAAGCGAGGCACCCCTCCGCATGTGTGGACACTAGTGAAAGGGGAAGCTAGTTTAGAGGAATTGGATGGCCGACAGAACGTTTCGATTGGAGCGGTTTCAGATCCAACGCTCCACAATCCACCCCGCCAACGTCTCTCCTCCAACGGTCACCCAAAGAAGAAGAAGAAAAAAGCAAAAAAGGGAATAAAAGGCAGCTTACGCCCCCCACCGCCGCGGACATCGCAGTCCTCTCCAGTGCTCCGTTCCATCCCTCTCCCACCAGGCACCAACAACAAACCGAAGCTGCAATTGCCCTTCCTTCCACTCACTCTTCTTCTCTATTAAAGAATCGTTTGACTCCTCGCCGACGATGGCCCTGACCGCCAGCCATCACGATTCTGATCTCCAGATCTGGGACAATGCCGCCTTCGTCCACGCCGCTGATGAGCCCTGCCATGATTCTCGGCTACTAGTGCTCGAAACCGACGCCAGAAAAGAGAATCTGAGCCCCAACACGCGCAAATCCCCGGCAACCACTCTGCTCTCCAACAACCATCCGCTCTCCCAGGCCCAGCAGGGGAAGCCACTCAAGGTTCTTTTTAAGCAGGGCCTCCTCGCTCCTGTCAAGCCTGCCGCCGATGATGAAACCATCGATTCCGAGATCCACGCGATTGAGAAGGAGATGGAGCGTTTGTCGGAGCGACTTACAGTTCTTCGCCTTCAAAAGGAAGCTAATCCGAATCCCGGAAAGGAGGCTTGCGTCGAAATCATTTCTGTGAAACAGAGCTCAAAGACACCGAAAATCGTGAGGATTCAAGCAGCATCGCCAGAGGTCACGAAATGTCGGCCGCGGGGTGTCAGCATGTGTCCGGCGGAAATTGCCGGAGGAGTCCCACTGATGCAGCCAGTGGATAAACCGGAGAATCGCCGCAAGTCTTGCTTCTGGAAGCTTCCGCCACTTGCGGAAGAGGAGGAGGTAGGCGCTAGGGATACCAAGCCCCGTCGCCTCAGTCTCGTCAGTAACAAGAATGGCTCCCGAACTACGAGCCCCAAAACTCGGCCGTCGAAAATTCCGGATCCTCGGCGAGGAATTTCCACGGTCGGGTCGAAAATTCTGGGGAAGAGGGATGAGGCCAGTCTGAATCGTCTCCAGCCGAAGAAGCTATTCGGTGACGGCGGTTCGTCCGTGTCCAAGCCATTGAAGAATGCGCGAGTGGTGGCGAGCCGATACAATCAGATACCGGCTCGGGCGGCTCGCAGCTCACCGGAGAAGGAGAGTCGGAAGAAGTCGGTTCAGGACAGGAAGAGTCAGTTGTCGGGAAGGGATCGAGGCGGCGAGAGGAAGACATGGAGTTCAGGGGAGGAGGAAAGGTCGTCAATGACCTCGTCGCGCACTAGTGCTAGTACTACATCGGCGTTGGAGTTGGAGGAGATGGGGGAAGGGCTTCCGAGGATTAAGGCAGTGAGGTTGGTGGAGATGAGCCCGCGGGATTCAGGGTGCGCCAAGAGAGTCGCAGAATTAGAGGGAAAGAGAACGTATTTCAGCTACGAGCCGGCGGAAAAAGGCGGTGCTCCGCCGGTTTGCCAGGTGCTCGGCTTTGAAGATGATGATTAAGCGACAAAGTAATGTTGGTTTGATTACTTTTTTTCGCTTCTGTTTACTTACTTTGATTTCTATGGAAATAGATAGTTAGAGAGAAGTGAGTGTACGCAAGCTCTCCCCCTCCCCAGGACTTAGGTGGCTGCTGCTGCTTCTTCATTCAAGAGCGGAGCAAAATACAAATATATGTTGTTCAATTCGCTTCTTATTCCAACCCGGAAGCTCATTTTTTCCGATGATACCTGGAAAATCTTCCTGCTCAAATGCGAAAGTTATTATCCCAAATTGTGGATTTACATTCCATACTTGTATGATGTCTTACGTCTCTTGCGACTGCGTTATAATGGGAGGGGAATCTATCTTACAATTTTAACAGGGTAGCCAACTAGCTAAGACCCGAACAAATGAACAATTTATTTCTCCCTCTCCCTGTTGTTTTTGGTCTTGAAAGAGCAAACCCAACCATGTACTGTTGGACCCGAGTTTTTCAAATCACAAGCTTCATTCATAGATGGACTAGGGCTCCGTTTGGTAGCCCTGGGAAATCAATTCACTTCAACATCTTCGTGGCAAAAGCTATAATTTCAAAAAAAGCCACGACTTTTGTAAAAAAAAAATCTGAGGAGATTTCCCAAAAGTCTTTTAATCCCAACCAAACAGGCCCAGAGCTGGCAATGGTACCATTCTACCGCTCTATTGACTGTATGACCGTTAAAAAAATAAATAATTTTTATCTGACCGTTCTCAAAATAGAGCGTGTAATGGAAGAGAAGTTCTCCAGTATCCATTTAACACTTATGGTTTGGCATAATTCACTAGCTTATTTTTTAAAAAAATATGGCACTTAAATTTTAGATGTGTGAAGTCAATCTAACTCTTAAAAGTTAGATGTATATGATGTTTAATCTTATTTATAGTTAGGGTACTTCGAATTTAGATGCACAAGTTTCATAGTTAAAGAAATTCTTCTAATTGAAGTTTTTTTTATCTACTAAAAATTTATGTAGTTAAACTTTCTATTTTAAAAATTAAAATTAATTTTATTATACTAATGGCGGTAAATTATTTATTATTTATTTAATTTTTAAGTTTATTTATATTTAAAAGGTAAATAATACTACAACTTTAAGAAATAAATAGTGGTGGCAATGGTTAATTGGTTCCCGTCCGATTAATGGTGAAACGGTTATGAATAAAGATTTAAAAAATAGTAGCGATAATGGTTAAGTTCTACCTACCGTTGCCAGCCCCAGGAGGGAGTAATAAACTTCCATCTGTAGGAATAAGCTTGCAAGTCCTACTTACCCCAGAAAAGTGTAGCCCCCGATAGCTATGATTTTTGAATGTGTAAAAGTGCCAAAGCATGGCCATAGCTATGAGCTAGTAGTCCATGCCCACGCTCCAAGACTTGGGTGGGTCCCTGAAACGTTTGGCATAGTTCACTAGCTTTTTTTTTAAAAAAAATATGGCACTTAAATTTTGGATGTGTGAAGTCAATGTAACTTAGATGTATATGACGCTTAATCTTATTTATAATTAGGGTGCTTTGAATTTAGATGCACAAGTTTCATAGTTAAGGAAACTCTTCTAATTGATATTTTTTTGTATCTAATGAAAATTTATATGCATGCAAAAATTTATGTAGTTAAACTCTCTATTTTTAGATTAAAATTAATTTTATTGATTATTGGTGATAAATTATTTATTTATTTTGTAGGTTTATTTGTGTTTAAAAGGTAAATAATACAGCTTTAGGATAGTGGTGGTGATGGTTAATCGGTTACCGTCCGATTAACAGTAAAACAGTTATGAATAAAGATAAATAATAGTTATAACGGTTAAGTTGTACCATACCGTTGCCAGCCATAGGAGGGAGTACTACACTTCCATATGTAGGAATAAGCTTAGAGTCCTACTAATCCCAGAAAAAGTGTAGCCCCTGTAAGAATAAGCTTACAAGTCCTACTAACCTCATAAAAAATGTGGCCACCGATAGCTATGATTTTCGAATGTGTAAAAGTGCCAAAGCATGGCCATAACTATGAGCTAATAGTCCATGCCCACGCTCCAAGAGTTGGGACAATTGCACTGAAGAACATCAAACTATCTTCTGTTCCAGGCGGGTCCCTGAAAGGTTTGGCATTGTACAGAAGTCCCCTTTTTTATTGTTTCTCAAATTAACCCTCCCCTTAATTCAAAAACACTCACCTCCGAATGCGTCTTCCCCGATCGCTCTAAGATTTTGTCATCCTCGCCTCCACCACCTCCGTTGGCACCTGGACTTGCCGCATCCATCAGCTCGGCCACCTCTCCACCATGACTCCAACTCCGACTCCAACGGTGGGATCTCCTCCGACGTCAAGTCCCGCATAATCGCCTCTTTGGCCAACTAGAAATAAGGTATAGGGTTTAGAGAAAGCTGGGAGGAAGGAGTGATCACGGGTAGCGGGATCGAAAGGCAGAGAAGAAGGGTGAATCAGAAATCCCCGCGAGCAGAAGGGCATTTTTGCCATATTTATTTAGTTTTTAGAAACGATTGCAAATTTGGTAATTAGTAGGGATATACACAGAAGGGTGTATCCTAAGCGAGGGACACGCCCAAAATTTCGATTTGGCCATAGTTAGATGATTTTGCATCTATAACGAGGGACTTCCGTAGCATTATGCCCCAAGAGTTCTCACAATTTCAAGGATTAGAGAGTATCCCGTCGAAACATAATGATGGACCAACCTATATACTCTACAGAATGTAAGTAGCCATCTGCATGTATTCCATATCCCCTGTTGGGATAAACAATTAAAACCAAGGGCGATAGTACCACCAACCAGTTTGACAAAACACTCCACAAATATAAACCCTTAAGAAGAATAGAGAAGATTCAGTTCGAGGCGCGCTAAACGCTGTCCTTGAAACAGATACGCCGCCCTCTGTGCACAGGCAATTGCTGGCATTCCGTTACACACTATTGGTCTAAATGTACAATTCAAATCAGACCAACAAGAACTCAATTAGAGGAGATGCTATTGCTCAATGATTGATGAAGAATTTTTTTGAGAAAGAGAGTTTTTCTTGTTTTTCCTGTGTCTAATTCTCTATTTTTCGTTCTCTATTTATAAGGGATATCAAATAAGTTATTTTTGGAAGAAAGGACGCAACTTTTAAAGTCAAAACAACAATTTTTGCCCACTAACCATCGGTGCGATCGATCGCTTCCACAGGCGATCGATCACGCCTCATTTTAAGAAAATTACAGCACTTACGATCGATCGTGTCCACTAGGCGATCGATCGCCTGTCCCTGTGATTGTTAATACAAGTCACCATTATCCAAAAATCTCTACCATGACTTGATATTAACCAAGACAATTAATTAGACATTGAGCAATAAAACTATATGTTTTCGGCAATAGGTGCCTTGCGGGTTTGAACCTACACCTAGTTTGACATACCGCTACTCTCACAAGTTTGAAGTAAACAAAGTCTTGAACTTGAACTTTAGAGCAAGAGCTTTGACATATCTAATACATAGAGTAACTCCCTTTTTGAGATCATTCAGGGTAGCGTTTTATGGCCATGTGCCTTATATCTTTTCATGAGTTGCACATTAGAGAACAAGTCCAAGTTCTCAATAACTGCGACCTCATTGGCACTTATATAAGTCACAGTCTCTGAGTGTAATCTGCATAACAATACCTTGCTATAGGATTTGCCCTACCGACAATCCTTTGGTAAACGAATTAGTCAAATTATCCACTGATCGTATGAAACTTAAAGTAATGACTCCAGTGGTAGTCAACTTGCGCAAGATTTTATACCATAGTTCAATATGTCTTGAGGACCTGTTGTTATGATTCTTACTCTTAACCTTATCAAGAGCTGATTGGCTATCACAATGAATCAAAATTGTTGGAATTGACTTATTCAACCAAGGTATATCTATTAAAAGATCCCTAAGTCATTCTGTCATTCCTCCAGTTCTCAACAGCTACTAACTCAGCATCCATAGTAGACTTTGTTATCACAGTTTGTTTGGAAGATTTCCATGCAACTGCCTCACCACCTAGTGTGAACACATAACCACTAGTGGCCTTAGTTTCATCAGAATTTGAAACTCAATTTGCATCACTGTATCCTTCTAACACATAACCATTGTATCCTTACATTAAGTACCTTCTAATGTAAACTGTAATTTGTACTTCCCTTCAGATATCTAAATATTCTCTCAATGACAGTCCAATGAGATTCATTTGGGCTCTTAGTGTATCTAGTTAGTCTTCCCACAGCATAGGATATATCCGGTCTACTGCATTTAGCCATAGAACTCAAACTTTCTATAAGTTGTGAATATCTAAGTTGTGACACACTTTCTCCACAATTTTTCTTAAGTCTTACACTAGAATCATATGTTGTATTAACAGGTTTTCTATCGAAGTAACCATACTTCTTTAGAACCTTCCCCACATAGTGTGATTGACTCACAACAATTCCTTTAGAAGTCTTATCAATCTTCAAGCCCAATATAACCTTGGCAAGACCCAAATCTTTCATATCAAAGTTCTCGTTAAATAAACTCTTAACTTTATTGATATTATCCACATTATTACCAAATATTAGAATGTCATCCACATACAAGCACAACATGATAAATGAATTACCAAAAGGCTTCCAATAAAGACACTTATCAAAAGTACACATAACAAAATTATTAGAAAGAAGAACACTATTAAACTTTTGATGTCATTGTTTAGGAGCCTATTTTAACTCATAGAGAGATCTCACTAGCTTATATACTTTTCTCTCTTGACCAGGAACTACAAAACCTTCGGGCTACTCCCTATATATTTCATCCTCTAATTCACTATTTAAAAATGTTGTTTTTACATCAATTTGATGGATATCGAGGTTATAATGAGCTGCGAATGCAATAAGCACTCGAATTGTAGTTATCATAGTCACGGGAGAATATGTGTCAAAGAAATATTGACCTTCATTTTTACTATAATCTTTAGCAATTAATTTAGCTTTGTACTTTTCAATGGATCCATCGGAATAATGTTGTCTTTTAAATATCTACTTGCTATTGGTTTAAACCCTGGAGGCATCTCCGTTAGAACCCACGTCCTATGTGCAAGTGTATAATTCATCTCACTTTGTACAGCCTCCTTCTATAAAGGAGCTTTACCAGATGACATGGCCTCATTAAAGGTTAAAGGATCTTCATTCCCCACCATAAAAGTATAAAAGTCATCCCCAAAGTTCTTCTCTATTCTGGTTCTCTTAGATCTTCTAACCTCCACAATAGTACCCGAATCTTAAATTCTGGGAGCAGAAGATGGTGAATTATCTTTTTTATACACAACAACCTTACCATTTTCCTTCATTGGCAACACATTCTCAAAGAATGTTGCATCATAGGACTCTTTAATAGTATTAGGTCCATAATCCTGCCGATCATACCCAATTACTAAAAACTAATATTCTTTGCTGTTCTGTGCATAACCAATAAAAACTGCATCACAAGTTTTTGAACCTAGCTTATCCATCTTCACGCTTTGGACTTTTACTTTTCCAAGACATCTACAAACCTTGATGAACTTTAAGTTTGGTTTTCTTTATTTCATTAGTTCAAAATGGGTTGTATTTTGTCATTTATGAGACACACGGTTTAAAATTACACACGTAGAAAGAATCGCTTCTCCCCATAAATTCTTCGATAATCCCGAAGAGGAAAGCATAGAATTTATCATGTCTATAAAAGTTTTATTCCTTCTTTCTGCTACACACCATTAGATTGAAGAGAGTAAGGCGTTGTGGTTTCATGTATTATTTCTTCATCTTCACAAAACTTACAAAATTCAAAAGAATAATATTCCCCAACTTGATCACACCTAAGTCTTTTGATCCGCCTCTCAGTTTGATTATCAACCTCCATCTTATAAATTTTAAATTTATCAAAAGTTTTATCTTTATATTTTAGTTAGTAAACATGACAAAATTTAGAATAATCATCTATGAATGTAATAAAATATCTCATTTCACCCCTAGTAATTAATCCATTTAATTCATAAATATCTGAATGAATTAAATCAAGCAAACACGATGACCGGTCAACAAATCTATATGGTTTCCTAGGTTGTTTAGCTTAAACACATATTTCACATTTATCAAGATATTCACCACTCAATTTTGGAATCAAATCAAGTTTCATCATTCTCTTAACAGTTTGAGAATTCACATGTCCTAGCCTCATATGCTACATATCAACAGAATCAACATAGCAAATCATAGAATCATTAATATGAAATAAATAGTTATTACATGAAACTAAATTGAGTTTAAACAGGCCATCACACACACAGCCTTTACCCATAAAAATATTATTTTTAGTTATTACAACTTTATTTGATTCAAACACTAGTTTAAAACCTTATCGACTAAGAAGTACACCACTAATAAGGTTTTTCCTCATACTAGGCACGTGCAATACATTATAGAGTGTCAACGTGTTCTTCGATGTAAACCGGATGTCCACAGTCCCAACTCCATAAACTCTGGTTTCAGAGGAGTTACCTATTGTCACTGTCTGTTCCTTTACTTCTTGATAAAAAAAAACATCAATACCGATGTGAACTATGGCCTCTGTATCAACCCACAAATCGTTAGGTTCACATGCTAAGTTAATTTCAAATTTAATTAATACCAGTTTGACGAAATAATCTACAAATATAAACCCTTAAGAAGAATAGAGAAGATTCACTTCGAGGTGTGCTAAATGGTGTCCTTGAAATAGATACTCCACCCTCTGTGCAAAGACAATTAATGGCGTTCTGTTCCTGAGATACGGCTAACCACACTGCTGGTCTAAAGCTGCACTTCAAATCAGACCAACAAGAACTCGATCAGATGAGATGTTCTTGCTCAATGAATGACGAAGAATTTTTTAGAGAAAAAGAGTTTTTCTTGTTTTTCCTGTGTCTAATTCTTTATTTTCGATCTCTATTTATAAGGGATATCAAATGTTATTTTTGAAAGAAAGGACATAACTTTTAAAGTTAAGGGGCCGTTTGGGGCGTGATTATTGTAAAAATATCCAGACCGGATATTGGATATATACTGTAGCATCCATGTGGATTTTTACATCCAGCTGAAACACCTCCTGAGGTGTTTCAGCTGGATATATAAAATTTCCAGATGCTACAGTGTAGCAAAACATCCAGATGGGATGTTTTGCTTTTAATCACGCCCCAAACGGCCCCTACACTACAACAAAATTGGCTTTTAACGGCGGATTTATTTTTGACAGAAAATAATCTGTCGATAATATCCATTACTGGCGACAGAAATAAATCTGTCCTGAAAGGAGGAACATTAACGGCGGATTATTTTCGGCGGACATGAGTCCGTCGGTCTTCGGGTTTATTACGGCCGATATTAGCGGCGGAAAACTTTCCGCTATAAAACTACTTGTTTCGACTGATTTTTACGGCAGAAAAAAGTCTGTCGAAAATTTTTTCCGGGCCCAAAACCCGTTTTGGCATCGGATTCCCCAAATCGAAAAGCTCGAGCGCTCTTGGCGAAAGCAGATGGCGAGGCCGACTGCTGGGTTCGAGCATTCGACGGCGACGGCGGTCACGATCGACGGCGAGGTCGAAGGTGACGGCGTCCATGAATGAGGCGATGGGTGGTCCGGCGAGGTGCAGATCGTGAACAGGAAGAGAAAGGTCTCGATTTGGAAAGGGCGCGATGGGAGGCCGAATCGGGAAGGTTGAGAGCCAATTCAGGAAAAAAATCAAACTTTGGGCTTTGTTTCAGAAAGGTAAGATGTCAAATTTCGTGTTGATTGGAGGAGAAAAAAAAATCTAATTTGTGCTGGAATGGGAAGTTTCAGTAAGGCTGATTAGTGAGTACGAAGAGGACGTTGTGCATCTGAGAGAATGAGAAGAGGAAAAAAGAGCTTGCAGTGAGTAAATCACCTTAGTTGCATTTGTGCGAATCTACCTAGTACTGATCTCTAAACATTTGATGAAATGACTAATTGAAATGCATGGGTGGACATTACATGTTTGTTGAAATGCCCAAATGAGACATGTTTTTTTTTTCCAAATCTTTGCATGATCTGATAGGAACCATTAGTTAGCATTTATGTTTATTCTTAGGCGGTCATTGCATATTTTTTCTATTGCTTTCAAGCGGTATATCCTGAGATTTTTTGTTCTTAAGCCTATAATGAGTACTATAGTAGTTTGAAGATTATAAAGATATTGGAGGTCTCTTATCAGTCAATTTCTACTGATTTTGGCAGTGTTCTTTCATATTACAACTGTAGACGAAGCGTCACAGTTTTACCCATTGTTTGGCCTTGGGGCCAATATAGCTCTTGTTTTCTCACGCCGCACAGTGAACTATTTTTCCAATATGCGCAAGAATTTGGCTGTTGGTGTGGATGGTTGGGCCGTTTCTCTGAAAGGAATGATGAGCATAGTTGTATTCCTGGGGCTTGCTATATGTGTTACTTATTGGGGTGTAAATAAATTTGTGTTAAGTGACCCATCAGTACCTAAGCCAGAAGGCCGGAAGAAAAAGAAGGTGCAATACTATATGTCTATAGATTTGAAATCGATTTTATTGGTCTGCTCGGCTGTATTCCTTTTTACTTCCTGTTGTCTTAACTGTATTTTGCGTGGGTTGCTTTATTTTATGTTGCAGGCGATGACAAAAATGTCATTGATGGAAAGCTTGAAATTTCTGATATCTTCAAGATATATTCGGGATTTAGCCACCCTTGTTGTGGCATATGGAATTAGTATCAACCTTGTTGAAGTCACTTGGAAGTCAAAACTAAAGGCCCAGGTACCTCATTTATGTGATTAATGTTCTTTTTTTGTAAAACCAGGGAGGACACCGTGGAGAACTTGGTGAAGACACATAGCAAAACTAATGTGAAAGCTGCCTTCTATTTTTCTACTTTGCAAGCCATCAAAGTCTTTTAATAGTTCCTTCTTCTGTTTGTTGCTATGCTCTATTGTCCTAATTTAAAATGCCTCTTGCAGTTTCCTATCTTCATTTTAGTTTAAATATACATATTTTTCTATTCAAATTTTGCTTTCTGGAAGGACTGAAGTGGTGTATTCCTGGACAGTTTCCTAGCCCAAATGAGTATTCTTCTTTCATGCATGCCATAAAAACTGGCCTCTTCGAACTCATCCTTTCACAAACATCAACAGAGCCATAAAAACAGAAACCAATTTTCTGTCAATGTGTCTACTGTCCTACAGTATCATCTAATTTTGGTACGCATATTTTACCAATTGTCTTGATTAAAAGTGACCTGAGGGAGTAGTAGGTTAATAGAAACTTTCTAATATCTATGGTTCTATGCAATGTTCTTTTTTTTAAAAAAAATTGGGTCTATATATAGTTTTCAGTTGTTGGAAAACTATGGCAGAAATATTGAAACTTTCATGGTGAACAAGGGACGTAGGCCTTTTGTGGCTGAAGCAGTTATGTCAGAGAATTGGGTATGTTGATCCTACCTTTTGCGTATATGGCAATGGTTCACTATTGGCATAAATTGATCCTCTTTTTAGTGCGTTAATATAAAAGATTTAGGCATTTAGGAGAATTGTTATCTATGAATAGGTTATGGATTCAAATGCCCCCACGAGTGTTTGTATGCAATGCTCACTGTTAAGGTATTGAAACTAATTAAATTTTCAGGGATGCTACAAGTGTTAGCGATTTATTTGTTATATTATTGTGATTGGTGCAGGAATTTTTTCATGAGGAACCCTACACAGCCGAAGACATTGAGAATATTACAGAGGAAAATCTACCCTCAGTGTTGTACGTAGAAGCAGAGAAAAGAAATTTATGAATAATGCTTGTTATCCATATTTAGCACAGCAGCATAAAGCTGCTGTTTTTTTTTTAATATTTTCAAAGTTTGTACCGACAGATAAAATCTGTCACAAATGAGCTAAAACCGTCGCAATAGGTATCTCACGGAGTCTAGGGTCCGTCTTTGCAACCGTCGATAAAAATTTATACCGACGGCAACAAGCCGTCGCTAAAATACAGTTACGACAGAAAAAATTCCGTCAGGAAAACAGTTGGTAAAGATATTATCGACAGATTGTCCTTTTTTCTGTCGAACTGTCATTAGCGGCGCCACTTATAACAACAGATCTAGCGGCGGAAAAAATCTGTCGATATAAAGTTATAGCGACAGATTAAGTACTTTTTGCGACGGTTTTTGCCGTCGATAAAGGCCGTTTTTGTTGTAGTGCTAAAACAATATTTTTCGCCCGATAACCGCTAGTACGATCAATCGCTTCGCGCCTCGTTTTAAGAAAATAACAGTACTTACGATCGATCGCTCTCACAAATTTCTCCGATTAATCGGGTCCACTAGACGATCGATCACCTGTCCCAAGTCACCATTATCCATCATTCCCTTTGTTTTTGTTCGATCGGTACAACTCTGCATGCAGTCATCCTAATCTGATCGAGTGAAAATCAGCGTGTGGAGTACGAAAGGCCTTGACTCTGACTTGCTGCTCACTCCATGTCTCCATCTATTCAGTTATCATCTTCTCCAGTCAAGTAACCCAAGCTTCTTATTACAGCGGGCGGCGACCATAAAAAAAAAAAAAAAATTCAGGTCCAGCAAACGGGCTGGTAGCTGGCTAAAAGTGTTTTTCCCATCTGAATGTGAACTCAGAATCTGAATTGCAAATTTGCAATACTCAAGATGGAGAGAGGAAACGGCTAAATTAATATGTGAGAAGAAAGCGATTACACATTCAGCGTAGGTGATAGTTCCCCATTGCAATTTCAGTTCAGACATGCAAGGCTGTATTCTAAAATACCGACAGATGATCAGAAAGATAGGAAGCAAAACGACGAAGAGGGGAAGACTTATGGGTGGTCCTACATGTTTCCCGCTTTGACTCCAACTGCAAGTCTTTTTATGTAAGTCAAGCCACCTAGCTTGAATACATAAGCTCTAATGGCTATATTAAGTGTGTTACTACTTACTACAATACTCTGTGCTTTAACTAAAATGGGATTCGGCGGGTCCGAAGAGTCATTCATTCCATGTCAAACCGCGTCCAATGGAACTGGGGCTTTAAATGCGCCGATGCATGACAGAGCACCTGAATTGACATGGTTTTGCCGTCCACCCTCTGCATCCAAGAATATAGAATCGTCCCCGGCCCTTCCCATTCACACTTCTTAGGACCTTCTATGCATATATCCTGGGGCGTATGGATTGGACATAAGTGGATTACAAATGCCGTGGACACAGGCTGGGCTTTCCAAATTTTTTATTGACTCTCCATCTCCATGTAATTAGATTGATACAGCTATGCACGAGTCCAATGTTTTTTTAGATAATACAAGGCTTCAGAGTGGGGCTGTGTGTTTGCTATTCGATATTGAATATCATGGCGTGGACTCTCGGGGGAGCAAAGTCACTCCCTATTTGACAACGAGAGATGATCAGCATAAACATGCATGGGGCTTTGCTAAACTATGTCGACACCCCAAAACTTGCTCTCCTCATTTACTGCTCAGATTGGATAAGAATGGTGTTCCCTTGGATTAGAAGGTCGGCTCCTTCACCCAAGGTTACCAATGGACAGCTGAAGGGCTTTTCACCCTCTTTTTCTGTTTTTTTTTTATGAAAGACTTTTCAGCCAAGCTGCAAACTGAAAACCGGTGCAACCATACATAATTGAAGATATTGCTGTTCTTTTATTTGTTTTTTTTAAGATAAAAAATCTGTTGTAAATTTGTAGGGTCTATACTCTATCTCATAGACACACACATACACACGTAGGAGCGTGCAAGGGAAAGTCGATCTTAGACATCAAGTCACGTGGTTTCAAAGGCTAGCTTCATATTTTGATTTCTTTTCACGGATCTACATTACGTGCTCTGCTTTTCACTGTCACACTTGTGGTTTTTTTCTTGAGAATTAATTGGGTTCCCAATTTGTGGGTTCTCGACCTTAGGATGACAAGAGACTCATGAGAAGAGTGTGTGTGTCTGAGTTGGATCTTACCTAGCCGACCTTTCTTTCATTACTCGCTAGCCTGATACGATATGCTTCCTTATCCAAAAACAAAACACGCATCTTCAGTTTTATCCAAAGCTTTCTAGTGCACTTTCTTCGTACTAACATGTGAATTCAATTGCATGTTTCATTGAAAAAAAACAACATCCATTGCTTGCATCCTAAAATGTAAGACTGCTAACGTGGGTTTTTCGTCATGCTATGTGGCCAAAGTCTTTTTTTGGCTTAGTAAAATGGTAGTAAACCGGTCATCATTCCTGAGTAGCTTGCCCTCGCAATCATACTGTGACGTTAAAAAGACTGAAAACTGCCGGCAGAGGGAGCTGAATTATTACTGTGCAGAAATAATGAAAAAAGAAATGATTCCAATACTGGGAGTGGGATAATTATCTGCCAGCTATGCATGTGCTTCCCTTAACCACACTTGGCTTATATATACTCGCAAATCCTCCTTGCCCTGCTCCTACCTATTCTCTCCTCTCTTTGCTTACTTTCTCATTCTTGCTTCCCTTCCTCATCTAAGTCCTGCTCTCTCTGCATCTTATTCTCCCTCACGTATACCCCAAGTTGAGAGAAACTAGTGTCTTATTAGTTTGAACAATGGCCGGGGGTGGGTTTGTCTCCGCCGGAGGCCAAAAGGAATACCCCGGGAAGATGACTGCTTATGTTTTCTTTGCTTGTCTCGTCGCCTCCTCCGGTGGCTTGATCTTCGGTTACGACATCGGGATCTCAGGTACTAACTCGTCTCTTTTTTTCAGAAAAAAAAAAATCTAAGACAGCCTGCCCCTGAGTGGATCTGAAATTTTTCGTTTAAGTTAGTAAGCAGCTAATTTTTGTTGACTGTTTTCCTGCAGGTGGTGTGACATCAATGGACTCGTTTTTGAAGAAGTTTTTCCCGTCGGTTTACAGGAAAGAGAAGAATGACAAGGAGACGAGCCAGTACTGCAAGTTCGACAGTCAGCTGTTAACGGCCTTCACGTCATCCCTCTACCTGGCCGCCTTGGTCGCCTCTTTCTTCGCCTCCATCGTGACCAGGAAGTACGGCCGTAAGATATCCATGCTCATCGGTGGAGCCGTCTTCCTTGTCGGAGCGGTTCTCAATGGTGCCGCCGAGAATGTAGCCATGCTCATTATTGGCCGGATCCTGCTCGGTATCGGTGTCGGCTTTGCTAACCAGGTGTGCCTTAAATTTATTGTCTTTTCCACTTATTCAATTTTGTTCTTCATATAAATCCACGGGTCGTATGCAACAAGAGCACTTGGATCTTCAAGAAAAAGCTTTTTATCTTTAAAAAATAAAGATCAGTGCACCTTTTGTTATAAAAAAATAATACTGCCACCCTTTTTCCAACGAAAATTAATGCACTTTAAAACACAGATCCGCCAACCACGTTTGGGTCTTCTTATCTTTTGTGCTTCTATACTTGGTTTTACTTTTTGTTTTCAGGTACAACGTATACTTGGATTTCTTTTGTGAGCTTGGTCGCTTTGTACGTCTTTGTGTTAAAAGAATTATTTGTGGGCTTTGTTTTCCAACCGTTTGTTTGTATTTTATTAATATGCAATACACCCTTCTTATACGGCCAAACAACACCTGTATTTGTAGACTGAGCAGAGTTCATATTTTGACTAATGTGTTCCCAACTCTCCTTTTCTACCTAAAAAAATTGACGATTTTGGCCGTAGTTTTTTCATTATCATATATATATATATTCCTACTTGACTAGGAAATACGATAAGGAATGCATGTGAGGGTCAAGATCGGGGCCTTGGCTTTTTCCAAACACTGACATAAGCCAACGTCCACTTCCATATCATTGTCAACAATGTCTCATCTTTCCTTCCCTTTTGATTCCTTTTCCTACTTTTACACTTTGGAGTGCAAGCAACGGCGTCGAAATATTATTGTCTCGTGGAGGCCCCCATGTTACGTTGGCCCGCTGCCAGTTTCGTCTTCAGATCTTTAGGAAAAGAAAAAAAGATATAGAATTATTTAGATAAAAAGTAGTCAAAATTATGTTAATTAATGAGCTAATAATCGTGGCTTGCGTACAGTCGGTCCCACTTTACCTGTCGGAGATGGCCCCGGCGCGGCTCCGAGGGATGCTCAACATCATCTTCCAGCTCATGATCACCATCGGCATCCTCGTGGCCAGCATAACCAACTATCTGTCGGCCAAGATCGAGGGCGGCTGGGGTTGGCGTATTGGCCTCGGCGGCGCCGCCGTCCCGGCCCTGATCATCACCGTCGGATCCCTCTTCCTGCCGGACACTCCCAACTCTCTCATCGATCGAGGGGAGGCCCATCTTGCCAGAGAGATGCTTAGGAAGATCCGGGGGACGGACGACATCGAGGAGGAGTACAAGGACCTGGTGGCCGCTAGCGAGGAGTCCAAGAAGGTGGAGCACCCATGGAGGAACATCCGCCAACGCAAGAACCGTCCTCAGCTCGTCATGTCCATCATGATCCCCTTCTTCCAGCAGCTGACGGGGATCAACGTCATCATGTTCTACGCCCCTGTCTTGTTCAAGACCATCGGCTTCGGTAGCGACGCTTCCCTCTATTCCGCCGTCATCACCGGAGGCGTCAATGTGGTCGCCACTTTTGGCTCCATCCTCACTGTCGACAGGGTTGGAAGGAGGTTTCTCTTCCTCGAGGGCGGGATTCAAATGTTCATCTGTCAGGTAAACCCACATTACATCACTTTACTATTGTGCGTTATACTCTATGGCTAGTACCAACTGTGCTGACCGTGATATGTTTGTTGCTTTTGATTTGGGTTGCAGATTATTGTTGCAGTTTTGATAGGGAACAAGTTTGGGCTGAATGGGGTGGCCGATCTGTCAAAGAGCTACGCCAACGCCGTGGTGGCCTTCATCTGCATCTACGTCTCAGGATTCGCCTGGTCATGGGGTCCTCTGGGGTGGCTGGTGCCCAGCGAGATCTTCCCACTCGAGATCCGGTCAGCAGGGCAAAGTATCAACGTGTCGGTGAACATGTTCTTCACCTTCCTCATTGCGCAGGTCTTCCTCACCATGCTGTGCAACCTCAAGTACTTCCTCTTCTTATTCTTCGCCTTCTTCGTCTTCCTCATGACCACCTTCATCTTCTTCTTCTTGCCTGAGACCAAAAACGTCCCCATTGAGGAAATGGTCTTCGTTTGGAAGCGTCACTGGTTCTGGGGCAAGTATGTGTCCGACGATGATGTACCCAAAGGGCTTGAGATGGCCAACGGCCAGAAAAAACTAACGGTTTGATCACTTCTCGTCATGTCCATACCCTCTTCCTTTCTCATCAACTTTCCCGCTTCCCCTGCTTTTTTCATTTCCTATTTATTTTACCAAGCTGTCACAGATGTATTAGGTTGTTCTTGACGGAGCTTCAACTCCCTGTTATAAAAAGAAATGGAGTTAGACTCCTGTATATTTATATTTAAAATAGGATGTGGAAGTCGAATTGTCTTGGATTACGTAGGAAAATGCTGTTCCAAGGAAACTTGTAATTGTTTTACAAAGACTGCAATGAAAGAGTCAAAAGCATGCGTTGTTCATCCAATCCACAAACCTGTACTCTACTTCACTTTCCTTAAAACAAACAATTTGGGAGTCGAAACATCTCTCAAGTTTAGCTCGAAGTAGCTGACCCTTTTATCATGGTCCGATCAAGGTCGTAGGCCAAATTCTGAACCAACAATTTCAAATAAAAAATAAGAATTACTCCATGCACCGTCTCTATTTGCCTACTGATGATTTTTTATACAACGACATATTTTAGATTCTTATTCTGGCATGTGAATAAAGTAAAGGTCTGGCGCGTGGCGAAAGACAGCTCAATCTGTTTTGTTACACTGAACAGTCTATATTCACACGATAATGTCCTGATTACTGCTGTGTTCGCTGAGGACAGGCGGAGCTGTTCGTAATACTCTTCGTCCAATAAAGTTTTCTTACGGATGTGGTTGCACTTTATAGGGGCATCGACAATCTATTCTAATTCTTCTGAAAAAAGATAATCTATACTAATTCCTATCAAAATTGAAAAGGAAGGAGAATCTCTTCTATTTTGCACAAAGGAAGAAACAAGATTTCTTTTATTGCCATGAGCCGGCCAACTGTCCTTTTTTCCCCTTAAACAAGCAGGTACTAGATTTTTTTTTACCGCTAAAAAGCTTGATAAGAGATGCTGGTCTACCTTACTATAGTGGGAATCGAATTTCACATGTCTGGTATTTTTAACTCTTAGAATCTTGTACCAAAAACAAAAACTCTTGAATCCGAAAAGAGAGATATGACCACTCACCGCATGCTTTGTCTGCAGGCCCCGGGCTTTTTACATATTACCTGGCGCCAAGTATGGTTTTATCGTATTATCTGGTTTTTCTCGTGACTTCTCATATGACTTGGAATCGGCACCTAGAGTACCGAAAATGCCCTTCTTTTACGTTTTTTTGCATTTTGTATCTGAAATGCTTCATTCTTCCCAAAATTACCGATTTATAGGATCATCAAGTTGGGGAAGAAGAAATTCCGGAAAAGATCCATCCATAATCGCAGTTCAAATCATCGCTGGCGCCGTCCAACACGAAAAAAAATTTCATGCCAAAAAACTGTAAAAACAGCGAGAAAGACGAAAAAAAATCTATGATGAATGGATTTTGATGTAAGAGCAGTGGGAAAGCCCTCCCAACTACAAAAATTAAGATCTACATGTAACGAAACACATATAAAGATCACCCATTGGTGTTCGACTGCTCCTAAACATGAAATAAAAGGATAAAAATGAGCAAAAACGTGAAATACTCGTCGGTGAGCGACAAGTTCCATTTATATATCTTATTATGATACTAATGAGGTGGAAGAAGAGGAAAAATAAGGAAGAACAAAAAAAAAATGGGCAAAAACGGATAAAAAATGAGGAAGTTATGACATTTTGAAGATTGTCATTTATCGTATTTTCGACGACACGACTTGATTCAAGTCGTGTACTATGCAACACGACTTGGATTCAAGTTGTGTTGCATAGTACACGACTTGAATCAAATCGTGTCGTCAAAAATATGATAAATGACAATCTTCAAAATGTCATAACTTGCTCATTTTTTATCCGTTTTTGCCCATTTTTTTTTTGTTCTTCCTTATTTTTTCTCCTCTTCCACCTCAATAAGATATAGGATGGAAAAAAAAGAAAAAATAATAAGAAAGAAGAAAGTGAAATGATAAAAATTGGTAAAAGCGTAAAATACTCGTCGGCGAGCGACAAGTTCTATTTAAGTCGTGTTGCATATAACACGACTTGGATTCAAGTCGTGTTGCATAGTACACGACTTGAATCAAGTCGTGTCGTCGAAAATACGATAAATGACAATCTTCAAAATGTCATAACTTGCTCATTTTTTATCCGTTTTTGCCCATTTTTTTTATTCTTCCTTATTTTTCCTCCTCTTCCACCTCACTAGTATCACAGAAAGATATATAAATGGAACTTGTCGCTCGCCGACGAGTATTTCACGTTTTTGCCTATTTTTATCCTTTTATTTCATGTACAGGAGCAGTCGAACACCAATGAGTGATCTTTATATGTGTTTCTTTACATGTAGATCTTAATTTTTGTAGTTGAGAGGGCTTTCCCACTGCTCTTACATCAAAATCCATTCATCATAGATATTTTTTCGTCTTTCCCGCTGTTTTTACAGTTTTTTGGCATGAATTTTTTTTTTCGTGTTGGACGGCGCCAGCGATGGTTTGAACTGCGATTATGGATGGATCTTTTCCGGAATTTCTTCTTCCCCAACTTGATGATTCTATAAATCGCTAATTTTGGGAAGAATGAAGCATTTCAGATACAAAATGCAAAAAAAACGTAAAAGAAGGGCATTTTCGGTACTCTAGGTATCGATTCCAGGTTATATGAGAAGTCACGAGAAAAACCAGGTAATATGATAAAACCATACTAGGCGCCAGGTAATATGTAAAAAGCCCGCAGGCCCCTGCTCAATGCCAATATACTAAGCTATCTATTCCTTCATCGTGGCCAATGTAGACGAGCGCCTACAGGCATAACTAAATATCGAACACATTTCTTTCGGACAATTATATAGAACAAATTAATATGAGCACATCCCAAGCCTTAGAACCAAGATCCGATGGCACAGGTAATTATGGAATTACGGAAACCGCCTACCCCTGGATCATGTGGATCGCACAAGTTTGATGCATACTAAGGGTAGACTGACATGGATGTGGGACAACCAATGTGGACAAGTTTAAATTTTGAATGAGATAAGTAATTAGGACAGAGAGATTACATTAACCAAGATTCTAACATAAGAAAACACCTAAACTACTTTTAGCCATAATGTTATACGAATTTGAGTTACTTTTAACAGATCAGGTTCGAGCTAATTCGCCCTACTTAAATCGGCTTGCTTAGCAACCTTAAATTGAATAGGTTTGGACCTGAAGATAAAATAAGGTTAATAAGCTTCTCGGGAATTCATGAATAAGAAAATAGTTTCCATTATTGAAAATTTATTTTGAACTGAAAAAAAAATATTTTAAAAATTATGAAAAATTATAATGGATCTATTATTGTTAATTCTCGGGACAGAAATCACATTTTATCGAGTGCATGTGAACTTTTGTTGAAGAACAAGAACCGCTAGAGCATTAAAAGGCGGATAGAAGGATCAGTGTTCACGGGAATGTACCAGCTGAATATTAACATCAGGGCCAAAAGAATGGATAAACATTTGGATATGTGGATATATCAATTTGGACGTGTAAAGGGAAAGCTCAAATGGAGATGTTAAGTTCTAGAAAGTCCGAAGCAGGTCCCCATGCATTAATATAGAACACGTGAATCTAAAAAATAAAATGGGCTTTCAAAGGGGTCTTGTTAATTGTTTGCTCGTTTATGCCAAATTCTGCTTGGCCACTAGTTTACTAGGCGGTTATCTTGTGCGGATTTCTCTCTACAGTTATATTAATAGAGTGTTTCGTCTTCCTTAAAAAAACTTAAGGTCAAAAGTTAATCTTTCTAGACCTAGGACAACATGCTGTTCTATTCTTGAACACTCAATTTAAGGGTTTGATTTAAATCTAGTTATTGTAGTGCAACTTCTTCAAGTGACCCTTATATCTAAATTTTGGATTGTTCTTCTATGGGCCTTTGCTGCATCCTCCATTGGCTAATATGTACAGCAGATTTCAACCTGGACATGACAAAGCCCATATAGTTTACTAAATAAATTGATGGTTGTAATCGAATCAAGGTTTTAAAAATCGGATTGATGAGGTCATCAATCCGAAATTCTTGCAAAGTAGGTCCAACTGAGTTCAATGGGAGAAAATCTTTATATGATATAAAAACTTTATGTAGTTCAATGTTCTATGTGTAGCAATTTAATAGATAAAACAACCACATTACAAAAAGTAAAACTCCTAATTCCACTATTCGTTGCGAGGGATGGTCGAAAGAGGAGGTGCGAGGGCTGGTCGAGGGAGGTGGTGCAAAGGCTGGCCGAGGGAGAGCTAGGGCGAGGGTTGGCCGAGGGAGGTGGGGTGAGGGATGGGGCGAGGGATGGCGAGGGAGAGTTGAGGCGAGGGATAGCGAGGGCTTGCCACTAATCGGCATGGAGATGAGGATTAGGGATTGAGAAGATGAATGTGATTAGGAGAAATAGAGTCACCCAATCGGGAAGACGAGGAAAGAGAATCAGGACAAAACCTATCCGACCCAGTCAACCGGATCATTGGTTCAATCGGACAAGTTAAACGGGGTCAACATGATCAATTTATCCGGACGACCCCTCTAAGAAAACCTCCCGGCTTGGTCGAATCGAGTCGAACTGGCCGTGCAGATCCGATTTTTAAAGCCATGAAACGAATAGCTTTGAACATGTAACTTCATACTAGGTTTGTTATATCGATTTTGGGCCAGAAGAACAAGCATAAGATGCGGTTCAGAAGTCGCAAGCTTGCTCTAAAACGGCTAACTTTGGGCCATATGTGCAATCCAGCAATGGATTTTTCATAAGCTGAGGATGATCATTTACCTAATTTAATTCAAATGTAGAGTTTCGGTGATAGTGATCGAGAAGTTGAAGATGGCTCGCCAACTTTTATTTATTTATTTATTTATCAAGGCACCTACTTTAAGTGTTGCCTGAATCTCATTAGACATGTGTATCGGGCTTATCCACGTCCTTCAAGACTTGAGATCTTATCTAATATGGGTGGAGAAGGTAGCAAGTTGCAATCACTATTTTGCTTTAAAAATGTAAACTTTATTTTACTTTTTATCTTAAGAGTATAGACGCTAATCTCAACACCTGTGTTTTTTACTCTAATTTTTCTTTAGTTATTAGATGTTTACCTCTTTTATAACAGTCAATGCATAGTGTATATTTGATATATACGTAAATAATAAGAGTAGTTAAATAATTTACATGATAGAGCTCTGGTTGAGTTTATCAACAGACCAATCTGCCGCTAAAACTTTTGCCTTTGCCAATGAAAACATTTTGATATGATAATACAAGTTTTTATTAATCTAAAGAGATCCTGTCTCTTTTTTTGTTTTTTGCGGACAATAGTAACTCTACATAAATGCAACAGGAAGCCATTATCTTGAGCTATTTATCCAAAATTATTAAGTTTACCAAATCAAATTATCAAAAAGTTAAAATAACTATTATGGAAGCGGTGAGACTGGAGCCAGGCGGGTGACAACTAACCTAATGGAAGTCCACAACACGCAAAGCCCAGCTGCCCTGCACCAACCCCATCATGTCCACTGTCGGTGAGAAAAGCCACCATCCTCCCCCTGCGATGGGGTGCCGCGTGTACCGGTTCCACCCAGCCCAGTCATATTATTTGGACCCGTTTTCTCTACTCTTGTTTTTTCCCTTATATCAAAAAGAAAAGTCAAAAGCACCCAAAGCCCTGCTGCTCGCCCTGCGCTCCTCCCGCCTCTTCCACATTTCAGACAACCTCTCTCTCTCTCTCTCTCTCTCTCTCTCTCTCAGTGACGATGGGCTTCCACCTCCTATTTTCTTGTTTCAGAAGAGGCCAGAAGACTTCTTTTCCAGAAAACGCCACGGTGGACGAGGTGTCGGAGGAACAGCGCAGAGGGGGGGCTGTCCTGGTGGAGCTCTTTTCCTCTCAGGGTTGCAAGACGTCGCCGGAAGCCGAGGAGCTAGTGGGGCGTCTAGCAAGAGGGGAGATTAACGAGCAAGTTCCGCCGCTGGTGGTGTTGGACTTCCACGTTGATTACTGGGACTACCTTGGGTGGAAGGATCCCTTGGCTTCCAGCCTCTGGACCGTCCGCCAGAAGGCTTACGTTGAGGCCCTCCGTCTGGACGCGCTTTACACTCCTCTGCTCGTTGTCCACGGCAACTCCCATTGCCTCGGCACAGACCAAGACGCCCTCCTCTCCGCTGTCCAATCCGCCCCTCGCTTCCCCACTCCAGCCTTTCAGGTTCTTCTTTAACGCCGGCCTCAACTGTAGTTTATACTCTCATTTTTCACCCTTGCTTAGCTTATTGTTATGCACTTTAATGCTCTAATAATCTTCCAGCATATGGAGATCTACATACTCGTATGTAGGTTCACACATTTTCCTTGATGAAGGATTTTGTCTTTGCCTTATTATTTCTCCATATGTTTTCTTGTGATTTGAATTTTTTGTTTCCGTAATTAAGAAGAGAAGAAGAGATACGATTGGAGCCTCCCAGCATTTTCCTTTCACAGTTTCACTTATAGAAGGCAAAACGTGGCGATGGCTAGGGTAACCAGGCTCCACACCTAAACAAAAAAAACCTTGTTAATTAGGACCTGCCTATGTGACCGTTTGGATCATCAAGTTCGTGGAATTGCGAATTGACAGGCTGTGAGGGAAGACAAGTTGAAACTTTAGATATAAGAACGCTTTAAAGTTCTTCTTGATGCAAATATGGAACGCTTTAAAGTAACGTCGTCCCGGCTAGTCTATCGGTAGTAGTCGCGTTAACCCATATGTATTCTGGCCCTTTAATATACGGAAAAAGTTTAAATGAGATGGCTCTCATTTGTGTTATATGAGCCGTTGAATCTTGATATGACGGGTACAAGGGTGAAGGACGGTTATACTCACCTGCCCACTGATTTGGTACTCACGATCAGAATCCAACGACCTAGAAGACTGTTTTCATACTCCAGCTTATACGGGAACAATCTCATATAAACCGTCCTCTAGTATATATACTCTTGTATATATACTCTACATAAAGTATATGACTTCGATCTTTATAATCTTGTATATTTTATAAGGAGTAGGTGCAATCCTAGCTGGCCATCTTTCACGTCTCCGCTTGAGTAGTTTTTTTTTTGGCAACAGCGGCTTAAGTAGTTTAGGGTGTATAATTATACACGGAAATATACATTTGTATATGCATACGAGGAAGAAATAATTGCCGCGATTAGTTAACAATGCTGATTAATGACCATTCCATGCATATATAATGGAGCAGGCAAGCTTCCACCGGCCGTCCGTAGACACCCTCCAGGTCTCTCTATCAGGAGCTCTGCGGACGAAGGTTGATGGCGACGGGGCGGACGTGATGGTGGCCCTCTACGAGCGGGGAGCGATGACGGAATGCACCAAGGGGGAGAACAGAGGGCGCCGCCTCAGCAACGATTATGCTGTTCGAGGGCTGGATAAGGTATCCACCGTCAAAGACATCTCCGCCAAGAAGACTGTCACCGGAACCGTCAGTTTTCCGCTGTGGGAAGGCTTTAAGAGCAGCGGGTGCGGCGTCCTTCTCTTTGTTCAAAACGCCTCTTCCCTCCGGACCTTGGGCGTCCAGCAACTTGATTTGCCCCACAACGTTTGAGTATTCTCTCGGTATGCCTTGAGTTGATGACATGGTGTTCTTGTCTCTAGAGTATTTCTTTTAGATAAGGTTGTCTTTGGAGAATTAGTTATTCTATCCTTTGCCAGTTCAAATTTCCCTATTATTTTATTTAAAGAGATTTCCCTTATTGTTTTGTACAAAGGACACGGAATGATCGTTCATCCTCTTTTGCTGGCTCTTGATGTATAATATGCTAAGATTTATAGTTTGAGTGCTTTTATTAGACAAAGGTGTAGTCTACACTTTGGCTTCGACTTAATTTGTTGATATAATCATAACAATACTCGTATGGACGAGTAATTTGCGACACCACACTTTTAGTCAGGCCCACCTTCAGGGACGATGGATGTACAGCGTCCGTGTATTTTTAGACAATGGACATCCACCGTCCGACTAAATTATCAACTCATTCTCCACATTCAGAATGGAGAACATTATCAAAGCCTGGAAAATGGGGGAACTCCTCATCCTACTCGTATTATGAAACCAGTAGCAGGAATAATTGCCCATAGCAAAACTCTTGGAAGATGGTGAAGGACGTTCGGCCCACGCCGCGCCATAAGATGGTGTTCTGGAACAGTGAATTATTAATACATGACCCATGTATGATGAGCCAGGAACAGAATGATAGAAATATACGCTTATCACGAAAGGATAAGCCCATTGACACCTCTATTGACTACACTGTGCATCTTTTAAAAACTAAAGTTCTCTTTATCATGTACATCTTCTTGTACATTGAGCGCCTATGTATCCATTTATTTATTAGTCATTAAATTTGATATCATGAAATGTTATTAGTACAAAATGTGTATGATACGGTATGCAGCACACTCTTCACTGAGATTCCACCCCTGAACCTCTCCCTCAATGCAGAAGGAGATCAAAACATCACAACTGAACACAGGCTATACCAGGCTATTCCTACTTCTGTATTCACACACATGAGCCTACTTCATGCCCCACAAGCATTGATTTAGGAGCCCAGAATCTCAATACAAGCCATGACTAACCTCCCAAGGTCCAAGCGGTCATAAGTCCACATATTAAGGCTTTGCAACTCCTACGGATAATAACCTTTAAACGAACTCCACATTTAAAGGTTTTGCAAAGGACAGTGATAGCCCTACATCAGATTTCTTAAACATTTCATACACAGCTCATGTGTATGGCAATGAATGGATGAACTGATGTGACAGCTGTGAATGGAAATGTATAGGAAATCTGATGTACAAATATCATTTTCCTTTTGGAAATCCTGATTTGGAGGGGTTGGAAGCAGTGTGTACATTATAACTGGCTGCAGCAGTTTTGTAATCTATGAAGAAGTCAAATGTAGCAATGTTAGGTCCACGGCTATACAGATGAAACAGTGTATGCTTAGGGGAAAAAAAAGATACACTCGTGAAACGAAACAATGCCCTGTATTTAGCTATAGCAAAAAAAGAAAGCCTTATATTTAGCATCTTAATCCTCCTTTATTTTCTTGCACCTCATATTGCTGCTTAATTTAGATACAAGTATTATCAGTTGCAGGGAACAGATTCAACAATACCAACTGTCTTCTTGTAGAATGGATGTTGGCGATTATGTTCCCCTTTGTTGCTTCCATGGACTTCTATAGCCGATATATCGATATCGGGCCCTACCCGATAAAACGAGACGGCTAAATATCGTTTTTTTTGGTTTTTTTCAAATATCGGAGATATATTGCTATTTTGTAATTAAAAAATATTTTCAAAAAAAAAAATCGGAAAGGGAAAAAAAGTAACTTTTCCACTTGTTTCCCATCCTAATATGCATATTATAAATTCTATGCTTTGTTTAAATTAGTATAATTCATTTTAGAAGCTAGATTATAAAAATATACGGTAAAAACTAGTTTTTGACCACTGATATTTTTTTACAAATATCTCCGATATATCTCCGATATTTTGTCTCTTAAACCAACCGATACGATACCGATATCCGATACGGAATTCCATGGTTGCTTCCAAATATTCTTCTATAGCTATCAAGTGCTGTCCTCAATCAGTCAGCCTCACTACCAAGTCTCTTATCAAGCTGAAGGCTCCTGCGTGATGCATCCCTGGAGTATCATATTTCTTCATGAACAAAGTCATAAAATTGCATGCAAATCAGTAGGGTCCCCAACAACTTAAGTAGAACACCATTCGTAAAGAATCTTCCGCAGCCTTGCGCGTCTCATCCTGGGTCTGCTTCTTCTTCAACGGTCCAATGGTCTCGGACATGAGTCTCAAACTGCCGGAAGATGACCCAAAAACTGCAGCCCAACATTGGTTGAGAGAGGAGGAATTTGGCTTAAATGCCTGATCCTTGAATCCCAGAGCGGCTCCTAAGGTCATAACCAGGCAAGCCTTGTTGATGGGTTTCATGTTCACTACTATCTACTAATTCTATCTGTAACAACAGTTTTAGCGAGAGTGCTCAACTGCTCATGTAGGAAACACTTTTAGGGGAGATGATACTGCGCTTTTATAAATAGGCTAGCCAAGAACTGATCAAATTGGTTTTGCCTCTCCTCAAGTTACACTGGCTGCGGCTCAAGTCGTGGTTTTTGGGGGAAACCAATTGCGCAAATGAAAACCACGGGTGTCATACGGGGGAATGGATGAGGCCCATGTTCTTATTTTCTAGTGGCTTTTGTTTTCTCCTTTAGATTTTAACTTTTCCACTTCAATCTACTGCCAAGAGAGTCCACCAGTGTCTCATCACACTTCCTTTCAACCTCTTCCTTCAGCAGACCCCCACAGATTTTCCTTGCAGTATTCCTTTTTTGCTAAGCAGATCCCACATAATTAACAACTGACTCAGACTAATAAGTGAAACATTACTTCATTTTCTCCGTCTGCGAAAGGAAAAATAATACTGCAATTCTTACGTACTCAATGTCTGTATCACGCTGAACGGGAAATGTTGGAGGAGTTTGACATGCTTCTGTATGCCATAGATTGTGTCCGGAGTCTCTTTTGGTACTTCTTTCCAGTACTGTCTTACCACATACTGCTTAACATTTGGAATTAATGTCAATAGTTTTAGCGAAAAGTAACTAAGCAACTGCAAACAATACGTATCAAAAGACCCTACGTAGATGTTCTACATAAATTTAGTCCAATCGGTTTGATAAGAAAATCTCTTAAAAGTAAACCCGCTTTGTAGATGAGTGCATGCACTTTTGATTCTTTTTGACACATACGATCATTAATACTATAACTAATTGGCACTATCGATACAGAGTTCTACCCAATCAGATCAGATTGATCAGTCAGTTCGACCCAACTTTAACCATAGATAATCTGAAATTAAGTACTCATGAAGCCATACAGCCGAGAAACATGAACCAACGGCTACGTTAATCACCACTACTTAGGTAGAGAATATATTTTTCTTAAAAACTCTTCATGTCGTTTTATAAAAAGCAAATTCAAGTCTTCCAAAACCTCTTTTTTTTGGGTAATAATTAGCCTTCCATAACCTCGTAATAACAGATGAATCATGATTTTACTGGAGGCGCTTCTCCAAGTAAACAACTCAGTCGACAAGGGTAAACTCAGTTATACATACAAGTAGGGCCAATGGCCTGAATAACCTCTACACCAAACCATTATGATCATGCCACACATTCTCTACCACCAACTTAAGGCTGCTTATTTCTGAACTGATGGCGAACAGCCTTCAACCCATTAAAAAAAAAATAGGTGTCGTAGGTACATCTAATCCTCTCCACTTATCATTTACACAAATCCACACTCCTCCATTCTAAGCAACTCCGATGCTCATATAAACAATTAAGCCTTTAGACTGACTCAGCCCCTTCCACCTGCTGTCTAGCAAGATACCTTTCTCTTCGCTCTTTCTATTAACAAAAGACACAAAATCATAATTAAAAAATTATTCAGAACATGTATAACCACGTAGATCCAATATGATGCATTTTCTGATTACCCATTCATCAATAACAAGTCCTTCACCAACCATTCGGGGCCCAGTGTCCTCAGGAGGTTTTTTCCGTGCTTCAATGGCAGCCTCAGCCTCAGCTACTTGGCGCTTCAACTTTTCCAGAGCCTAAGACAGTATCAAAGTCTCAGCAATATTCCAGGTAACAAATACAAGCATTTGAGCCTGCCTTGGACAAATATTCCTAGAAAAGTACTAAAATAAACACGAGCCACCAAAGACATCAATACTTAGCTTATTATGGGGCAAGTGGCATATGCATGAATCAAGCAAATTATCCTACTCCAGATTACCTTCCATAGCTAATTATGTTTTCCATAACTCAAGTCAACTTGCTAAAGTTAGATTGGGAAGGAAGACAATGCTTCATATTATTCATATGCTTCAGGTCACTCAAGATCAATGAGATAATATGATCCTTTTTTCGAAAAAAGAAAACGTCGAACACACCTAGATGCTAGGTATGATCCACTATTTCAGTGGATCCTGAGTTTGTGTATGGATAACAAAGACAACCTCCAGGAGGACCAATACATTTTCTCAGGGTGAGACACCCTTAGGAATCAGAAGAGATTTCACATGCTGGAAACAAAATAAGTGATTGCTCTTAATTTCAAATAAAAGTGATTGCTTTTAATTTAAAAGGAAATGTTGCACACCAAGATGGAGGGACCCCACATGTTCACATGGGACCAAAGTTTGTGGCCCCTTGATTCTGGAGTCCTCTTTCAAATCCACTCGTCCCACCTCTGTCAGCGAAGTAGGACGGGATGATTTTTTCCAGTCAAGAAACACGGCATCTAAAGTAGAAACGTAATAACATAACTCTTTTCTAGTAAAAAATGGTAGAAAAATCCACAATAAATAATTTTCACAATAATCTTTCAATTTACTTATCTATACTACTTGAGAAAAAAACGGATATTACAATACAAAGTGTTAGACCACATTTAAGTACTGATTGAGGCTCTGGCACACATGAAGGGAGACTCAAACATAAATTGGCTCTTGTGGCTTTGGCAGCAAGATACTACCATAAAAATATCACCAAAAGACCATCTCAAAATTTGACCACAAAAGCATAAAATACAATATCATTGGTTCATATATGATTTACTATCATAATCATAATCATAATCAAGTAGCGCCTTTTCCCAACTATTAGGAGGCATTGCTGTCTAATTATTTAACATATCTGAATAGTACGTCCAGTTAAGATGAGATGGTCTCTTAGGAGACATGCTAGGATATGCAATTTATCATGCCTTGCTAATTACTTGGTGATAGTTAGAGGTGATAGTTAGATTTATTATAGTTACGTCTTCTTTAATCATGTTCATATAGTTCGTCATGTAGGGATTATTTGTTTATTATGATAGTGATGTCTTCTTTGGTTAGATTTGTGTAGTTTGTCATGTTGGGATTGGGAGATATGAGGTGTAATTTGTTGAGATTTGGAGATATAAGGTACAATTTGCCATGATATGCCAATTGACATATAATGAAAAGAAAAAAGTTAAGACGAGATGAGAGTTCACTTATATTCTACTGAGAAAAGTTTGCAACTATGAAATTAGTGTGTTAAGAAAAATTGAAAATCCAATGCTTACCGGGCTAGGGTGCTCCGCATCCAGGAATACCACCTCCAGAATTTGCTCAGCAGCCACCTGTTCTTTTTCCTCCTCAAACTAAGGACCATGCAACAATCAGTTTGCAGATCGCATTCAGAAACAAATTGCTAAATAGTGACTGTTTCCCAAAATATGATGCTAACAAAAAGAGGTAAAGTAGTTCATGACTAGCTATATGAGGTGGCCAATTGACCCATTAGGTTTGACTTGCGAAAAACCAGAATGAAATCTTACTCGATGGGTTCAGGGATACTTTTAGCAAATGCTAATGATTTTCTTAGATGAAATTGCTGGGATTGCAACTTTTGGCAGTAGTGGGCAGGGATACTTTTAGCAGATTACCAAAGAAATGATAGATGGACGAAGCACAAATAGAGTTAAAAAAATGATAATTAACAACTCTCGCAAAAACAAAAAGGACTGTTAATAGTGGCAGGAAGATACGAAAAAATTATTGGGCCACTGCTAGAATGAACAACCGAGTAGGTTCGATAACTGTATGGACTATATTTATTTATTTATGTTGTCATTTATAAGTTCACAAGAATAGTACAAACATGTACAACACATCCCATAGGTTATTCCATCCAGAAAGGATTTTACATAATGATGCACGTAGTATGATTGTGTGCATTTCAGCTTGTGCACCATGGAAAGATGTCCCTAGGACCACATAAATGCCCATAAAACTGAATCCAATTGTGAAGAGTGACCCTTACATGAATGGGATGAATTCATACAAAATTAGCCCTAATTTGGTGCTGTTTTCACAGTGACTAGGTATAAGGACCCACACTTCACCTTGAGGTAAAACTTAATGCCTCTACTCAAGTGATCCTCTTCCAATATCTGTCCTCATGGTGGCTGGCCTGCTGCAGGCCCTTCAAATATAAAATGTCTACATTATATTGTTGCAAAAAAAAAAGTACTGAACGGTCATGAATGCCTTTCTTCTCTTCTCCATCTCGCCCAAAGCCAGAGAGTATGTGGTAAATCAGGGCTCTCAGCTTTTATTACCGCTAACAGATAGCTGTTCGTTGCTGATAAGTTTGAGCGTTTCTATTCTTTTGGTGTGGTAAAAGCTTGCAAAACTGTTGGTTGAATAAAATCATAAATCCATGACACATAAAATCCATGACAAATCACATAAAAAGGTACTATGTGGTAAATCACATACTATGCAGCGTTTCTATTCTTTTGGCAGTACTGGGCAGACACATAAAAAGGTATGTGCAGTAAGAGCTAATCTATATATTTATCAGACAAATCAAATTAAAGCATGAACCTAAAATCCATGACAAACACGGTGATAGATTATTCATAATAGAGAAATGCTACATAAGCTCGCACCCCAGTCTGCTCGCCGTACACTCACCAAGATGTGCAGACCCCATACATGTCCCCCATGCCCACAAGAGGAACCCATACAGCCAATGTGGTTGTGTACGGTGAGCGGTACCCGGTGCAAGCATACATAGCACTTTTTGTTCACACTGAAGGAAATGAATCAGATCCAATTGGGTAAGGACCAGCATATTTGCTCTCAAACTGAAGCTCCGTCAATTGGACCTATCGGATCTACAAGTTAACTTCTAGATGAATATGCAATCAGAAAAGGAATTCAAATTGCAGTTAAAAGGAAAATTATAAATTGAAGAGTGCAACTATTAAAAATATGAATCCAGAGGACTCACCAGTTCTGGTACATACTCGGTTCCTCCTTTTACCTTCAAGCTTACGATCTTAAATTTCATCTTCCTCTTCTGGTCAGATTGTTTCTCATTGTTTTCTGGAAGCTCCACAAATTTAAATACTAATGATTCGGAGAACATAACAGCAAACAAAGAGCGGATGAGAGCCAAATTCCCTTTTCAAAAGAATTATATTTCAATTTGTTAGAAAGAAGAAAATGAAGTTATCATGCAAGGTCCATCATACCAGTTGCTATTATGCTTTCACCCGGGGAAAGTATGCCTCCTGGAGGACGCATAAAGCAGCTTTTAGGAGCAGTTGTTTGAAACTATATCAACATAAACAAGAGATTGCTCAAATTTTAAATGCGAAGGAGAGTTTAATAATAGTGAGGAATAACGAAACAACAAACAATTCCAGCCATTGAAGAAATTAAGGCCTAGCCCCGGGACTAAGAACAAAACAAATTGTCTACTTAAAATCTCCGCATCCCACCTCATCATGTAAAGGAAAGTACACGCTTGTAAGTGGAAGGGCTAGTCAGAGTTCGCAATGAAACTAAAATACAAAGTTACCAGTAATAGCTGAAAATAGACAAAAAATAAAAGCATATAGGCACACACTGCTGACCTTGAATGCCACATGAGATTTGCTCGTATTTTTTATTCGAATTGCGCTTTTCACCTGTTTACCAGGTTCGTCTAAAATACCAAAAGAAAACAAAACTGTGATTGCATATTTGATGCCCCAAGCATTATGAAAAAATACTGACTGAAATAAAGAATTCTAACAAGTAAAACCATCAAATGTATATATACACGAAACCCTACACTAGGAGCTACAACTATAGAATTCAGCATGTTGTATTTAATATTAGATGAGAGAAAAAGGATAGAAGTAAACTAAGAAAGAGCAGTTACAAAGCGTAGGCACATGAAATAAGCAAATGCGATTTAAACAAAATAAACATATGGAGGACATGGAAGAATAGAAGAAGAGGTGACAAATGTGAAAGCCTCTAAGCTAGTGAGAAAAGAGGAGCAAGCTTTCCTGGTTGGTTGTACTACCTTGCTACTAGGAAAACAATAGTTAAAAAATACGTGTAAAGCTTTAAGAGCAGCAAAATATGATAATGAAGACGCTTCGAACAAAGAAGCACAAGTTCGACAAGTAATTGAAGAATGCCAATTAGATGGAAAAGATTACGGAATCGATCTGTAAATGACTGCAAACCCTCGAATTTAGTGGTAATTTCTTTTAAGCTGATTTGATAGTTTGAAGCAAGCATACGCATCGAAAGGGCACTACCAGGATGAGCACAGGACAGCTGGAAGTGAAAGGAATGAACGAGAAAAGACTACAGCCTATAGTTACTCAAGTTCATTGAAATTCAATAACAGGGCAGAAAAATTTTAAGGAAAAGAGAAAAAGGGGGGTGAGAGCGAATAAAAATGCTCACAAGGGAAGTAGAGCTTGCGGGCGGGATCGAGCTTCAACCTGCGTCTTGCGGGGAGGATAGACCTGGCAACGGAAGAAACGGAGGGAGATTCCGCATTTGGGGGGGGATTGCTGGAATTGAGTTGGCGGCGAAGATTCTGGGAAGAGGCCGAGGAGGAAGCAGGAGAAGGTGTTTTCCGCCAGAAGAGAACTGGCCACAGCCTCCAAACTCTGGTTTCACGAGGAGACCTCTCCCCTCCCGCGACCGCCATTACCTCTATCTTCCCAGCAGGCGTCAACTACCAAGGCAATAGGCAATCCAAACAAAAGAGAACTTTTTTCAACTTGAAACGAATTGATTCGTGTGTACCAGATCAGCTCCGACTTCACTCAGCAGAAATACAAATATTAATAAAAACGTCGGTTGCCGGATTGGAGCAAAGGAGGGTAAAGACTAGCAGCTTCAGAGGAGGGCGATAGAGTTGCACCAAGGAGAGGAGACAGATGATGACTAGAGAGGAGACGTGGTGCGTGAATCGGGGCGGGGCGTTGGAGGAGTGAATCGACTGACTGGTCTGAGAAGGGAAGGGCAAGGGGAAGTCCGTCAGGGGAAAGAGGAGGTCGTCGCCCTTCTCGACCGGCGACGACGACGACGACTTTTTTACTTTTTTGATCCGGTCTGACAGTTGAATTCGGTCGAGTTGAGACTCCTTCGAGCGCGTTGTTTTACCAAAAAAACATGTAATAAAATAAAAGAGTTGAGAGCGCGTTGGAGCCTCCTGGAGGAGGTGAAAGCCCAAATTAAACTCACTCCTGAAACTCCCCCTCTTGCGACTTGTGAGCGTTGCCCCATCAGCCAGCCGTGTAGACCCGACCGACTCTTGCATCCATCAACTGTTTAAGTTGGTGCCTGATTTAAGAAGAGTGGCTTTCTTTTTTGTGCTTCAATTGAATTGACTGTGCGAAGATGGAGAATTACTCGACAACCTTGTATGATCTTTCACTTCTCATTCTCTCTGCCAAGCACGCTCATTACGTCAAGGTCGGCCCGAGAGCTTCCTTTCAAATGCTACATGACTCTCCCGACACACTTACAGTCCGAGCATTTGTCTCATCACTTACGGACTACAAATTGTTTCTTATTCCTCATGAATTTTTATACAGAGAAAGACAGATACCAGAACATGGCAAACATTACAAAATTCTTCAATACTAATACGATGTACAGAAAAACACCGACCAAACAAAAAAGGTTATGTACAGAAAAAATGATCGCAGGCTCCCGAAAGAGAAAGCCTAAATTATTTGAGAAATATGGACATCATCTGGCATTCTAAATGTATCAGCTGCACCAAACTTCCTCCTCTCTTCTGATTCTTCATCCGATTCTTTACTACTGTCCACGTTCTCATCGTGAGGACGGCTATAGAAGGAAGGTATAGAGTCGTTAATGCATCTATACCTGCAACCTTGAGTGGCCAGCATGATGATTTGACCGTGTTTGGTAACACCTAAATTTAATTTATCTTTCAGCAGAAATATCTCAACAATCTAAAGCGTGCTTGGTATAAATTGGTGGAAATGCTTCCTTTCCTCTCCCAATGATGATAGAACGTATCATTTCCTTCGCGGAGGACAATTTTGTTACCTCACCAAGTTTCCCAAAAGCTCGAGCGCTGTTAATAAACGGAAATCTTTATTCATTTATTGTATATTCTAACATCTCTTTCACGTGCAAGCGTCCACAATGCGCAGCAGGTAGAGCATAATTGGGATATAAACACCTCAAGTGAGACTAGAAATCAAGACCTTCCAGAACCTGGAGCTCAGATACAATGTTAGATAACTAAGCTTTCCAAAAGCTCGAGCTGTTAGGAAACAAAAATCTTTCTTCATTTATTGTATATTCTAACAACTTTATAAAGTGGCCTCAATTAGAAAATTATGGATGATATGATTATCCTTTCCAAGTTAAAAACATAAAGAGCTCTGATTACAGATGTAGCACTTCCTTGTAGACTTCAAAGAGATGAGATGAGAATTAGTTACTCCCTCCGTTCGGAATTATTACCATAAAGTTTTCTAAAATGAACTAGTTTTAGTTCATTATGAAAATCCTTGTGCTCATAATAATTCCGGACATAGGGAATATTATACTAGACCAACTTTCCACTTTGTACAATAAAAGTATCACATATATATTAAGGTGTGTCCAATGGCGGACGTAGGATTTTCAGGGATGACAGTCATATGATAGAAAACTTAAAAAAATTATTTCATAGAAGAACTACACTACCGTTAAGGAGTATGGGAGGGAGGAGCAATGTTCCGATAGACAGCAGGGAGAGTTGGCTGCAGGGATTTTTGCTTTGGTAGGAGAAAGTTGATTGCAATTTGGTACTAACCGGTATTTTGGGTTCATCATTCATAGTTGGGTTGGTTCATGAATTGGGGTTGGGGGTTGGGTCATTTTTAGATGTGGGGTCAGGTAACAGAATTAAGTCAACTTCAAGACCAATCCTTGTACTAAAAATATAGGGGTCCACTAAAAAGGAACACACCTATGGGAGATCATCTGACCACTATTCCTTATACGTAGGTCCGCCCCTGGGTGTGTCCACATTCGCATGCATGGGAGCACGTGGAGATAAAGTTTAAATTAGATTTAAAACCTACCCGACCACGCTTCCTCAAGCAAAGGTTCTTAATTCCAAACCTTGTTTTGTTGAGCAGCCACTCAAGATTATATCCATAATTCCATATACTATATTCCATGTGCATATGATGGATGGCCTTGTGCACGCAAGAGGGGATTGGTGGCAGGATGCACTCATATAGTTCCCTTGCTCGTTCTAATCAGATTTTGAGGATTCAAATGTTGCTTGATATAAAAATAAAAATTGCACAACCCAAAAAGTATACTCCTCCCTTCCTTTTGGCGTAGCTTGAACAATTGCCGTGCATAATACTCCCTCTGTTCCAAAATACTATGTATATTGGGAAAAATTCTTATTTTTATTGAACCATGAAGCCCACAAGGAAGTCACATGAGTACATTGACATCTTCTCCCTGATATCCCGCCCAACTCATATGCTCGTTGACAAACCAATTTCAAGTTAATCCATCCAAGTCTCTTCTAAATTTAGAAAGAGGAAGTCACGTGATTCGGCTTTTTGAACAATGAATATTTTTAAATGTATAAAGTATTTTAGAACGGAGGGAGTACTTCTCCATAGTAACCTATAACCAGACATAGCCACTCGCAGGGCCATGCAAACAGCATTAGGAAATGTTTTCTTCCTCTGCCAAGATATCTTCGCAGGTAGGGGCTGTCGATCTTAAAAATCGATGGCACACAGGTTAAGGGGCCGTTTGGGGCGTGATTATTGCAAAACATCCAGACTGGATTCTGGATATCTACTATAGCATCCAGGTGGATTTTTACATCCAACTGAAACACGTCCTGAGGTGTTTCAGCTGGATATATAAAATATCCAGATGCTACAGTGTAGCAAAACATCCATTGCTTTTAATCACGCCCCAAACGGCCCCTAAGACTTTGTAAAATGAGGTTCTTGGACTTCGTCAACAATGGAGGGGGCGATATCGAACCAGCCCGACTGGATTGGCAAAATTCTACAGCGGCTGTATGTATTAAACCTTCTAAATTGATCAATAAATAAAGAGAAAAAGGTACAACCGAAGCAAACGCTTTTAAACTACGGTTGCTCCTATCAAGGCCCACAGTTTCAAAAGAGGCTCACACCTGTTGGCGATTGGCCGCACTGAATTTTGGGCCTATTCCTCAACAACCTCCATATTTGAACTTCTGATTTTGGCTGTTTGAAGAACCAGACCAGAATGTGAAGGTAGCCCACACATCAAACTGCGTTAAAAGATCATGGAGCCATGAAGCCCAACAGATACAGCCCAATAGCTGTCACGTTCAACGGATGACCATGGGTTGTTATGGGCCCATCGCAAACAGTCGTATGTTTCATGCTGAAATTTTTTATTTCTGAGAGTCCTATTTGAAAGTAGGAGAGAGTAAATTCAACCCATCGCAAAAAGTCGTTTCATGCTGAAATTTTTTATTTTTGACAATCCTATTTGAAAGAGGGAGAGAGTAAATTTCCTTTATTACTGTACATATACGTTCGCAAATCTCACTTCTTAGACTTATGGCTCGATGCACATGAAGTATTACAAATTTACAATTAAAGTTGAAACCGTGTCAAGCTAAGAGTATGAAATGCCATCTTAATGATCGTTATTCATGCTAATTATTATCAACTAGAAGGTGAATATTAGACCATGGAAGCTTGGCACGTGTTCCAATTGCTGGCCGTAGATGACAACATGAACAATGTCAATATTTTGGAACTTTCTCGATTGCATAGGCATGCCAAGCTATATGAACTCTGGGTTTGGTAGTCAATATAAACCACTCCATTAGAGCATGATTTGCTATATCATTTTCCTATTAGAGCAATGGTGATCTTGCATGGTCTTCCCATGTTGGCTACACCTAATACATGACTACATAATTATTGTTTAGAAAATATGCATGGTCCTGTATAATTGACTACCCTATCAGCTAAGTATTTACGCAACTTATTGTTAATGATACATACGTACGGTCATCATCGGGCCATGTCTGTTAGACGGAGGTATAGTGGAATGCAAGATCTCGTATCTTGACAATTATAAAGAATGCAGATGGTAGGGTTAAAAAAAGGTACGTGGTGAAATGAATAAAAATTTGTTTACCAGTAATTCATTTTTTCTTTAATAACGTCTAAGTTCGTTGTCTCTGTAGGACACCTCATACGGGCTACTCACCAGAAATCCTGCACCTTATGAAAGCCATTGTTGTATGTACACAATTTTCTAAACATGTATATGAAGTCAACTTAAAGGCGTACAAGATTTTTCATGCAAGCCATGCACAAGGAAAGCTTCCATGTTTTGCCATGTATAATACCTCGAAAAGAGCATATGATATAAGCATGACCATGCAATTATGTGTCTGATTAGAGATGTTGATAATTAAATAGCATGTCTCCACTATACCAAGCATGGACGCGTAGGTCACAGATGATGTTTAGATTAGTCTACTTCGTCAGATTCTCCGGATCAATGCAGCGCTACTAAAATTAGCAACAAGGTAAATTTTATATTTGGATAAGTATTACGCTAAAGCATATCCCCTCTTTGCGAAGGTTAGTAAAAGAAAAAGTGTCTCCTCGACATGAAACGAGTTGTAGTACGTAGACGATCACCTAAACTTGAACAATCAAATCATCCTTCCTACTAAAATATGTCTTCTCCTGCTGATCTAGGCGAAACCCCTTGTCAAAATTTTTAGAGAGACTATTAGATTTGTAAGTTATACACTTATACTCCTTCCGTCCAATAGTAAATGTCCTACTTGGTTTTCAAAATGAACTTACTTTCTACAACATTGTCATAAAATAAGAAGAAAGGTTATAAGAAATAGTTGCAACTAAGCTTGAGATCATAGCTTCTCCGGGTGCCAACTCAACAAAATTGTGGGATTCATACGTTTTTGCTCAGTATACATTTCACAAAAAATAACTAGAGCATTGTTTCATTCATTTTTTTGGGTATATATTTATAATCTCTTTCCTTCATTGAGCAAGAATTAATTGCTTTAGCCACTGAGAAAATGAGTTAACTAAAATATTGTTTGGCCGCCTTATATGTTATTGTCAAGACGAGACGGTAGCTCTGATACTCCCCAAAGAAAAAACGACAGTTTTATTATCAAAAGATTATGCTAAAATAATGGGCCGTCATATAAACAATGGACATCATGCATGTAAATCGCTTGGGAGAGACTTGAGAGGAAGGAAACAATTAACGATGGTGAGGTCAGAGTGGTCGTAGACTGGATAGGCGAACGAGCTCCACATCTTGTTATACTTTTAATCTTGGATGAGGAGGAAAGTCGTGCAGTTGCTGTTTGATAAATCTCATTTAAATTGTAGGCTGAAGGAAATTGATCGTTGAATTTCTTTATTGTATTTTGTTTTTTCAGGATATCACTTTGAGAAATGATGAACTTTACACGAAATTAATTTGTTTTAGCATAACAAAACAATTAAATGGAAAGTTGCTGCATATGATTGAACAATGGATGCTAGTATTGGTACGCTAGCTTAAACTGTTAAACAAGTCAACCCGACATATTTTCTAATGGAAGCTTTTCGCTCAACTTAAATCTTCACATGAACTGATCATGTGCCTGCATTGGCCACAAAAGTCAGTTTCCAACATTAAGGTCTCCTTATCTCAGTTTCCAACATTAAGGTTTCCTTATCTCCCTTCAGCATTTATAAAATCCTTCTAAGTTATTTGAGGGACCTCGGACAGGTTTTAATATGAAGTTGATGTAGTGAGCTTATGTTTCTCGAGTAAGTCTCCTATAACACGAGTTTATTCACCTGGGGTTCAGGGAAAGTCATATTCGTTGCTTAAAGTTACGTGGCCTTCTTCGTTTCTCGAGTAATGCTCCTATAACACGAGTTTATTCACCTGGGGTTCAGGGAAAGTCATATTCGTTGCTTAACGTTACGTGGCCTTCTTCGTTTCTCGAGTAATGCTCCTATATATAACACGAGTTTATTGACCTGGGGTTCAGGGAACGTCATATAATTGCTTAACGTTAGTGGCCTTCTTCGCTTGGGAACAGCTATATAATGTGGACAGAAGAAAATGAAAGGGCCACGGCGGGAAATCATCATTTGAGACTTGAGAATTGAGATGAGACTGCCAGAAAGAGGAGGGGGCTTGATGATGATTTTTAAACTCAGAAAGGAACGACTGCCAGAAAGAGGAGGGGGCTTGATGATGATTTTTAAACTCAGAAAGGAACACGTAGGTAGTTTGATCAACAAAGGTCGGTACCCAATCCTTTTGACCTTCCGCCTTTTCTTCACTTTATATATAGGTATGTTGTCCCCAGCACACTACATTAATAGGACTTTCGTTGCGAAGTAGGACTGGGATTTTTCTGCCACTTCAATTCCACCCCACACATACACTCCTTCCTCTTTATAATTTACTTCTCTGCGGATCACCAGTCCTTACCAACTGATCAAACCACTATACTATCTTCTTCGCTTCCACGGCGAGATGGGGAGAGCACCCTGCTGTGACAAAAATGGCCTGAAAAAAGGACCGTGGACTCCAGAGGAGGACCAGAAGCTGATAGATTACATTCAAAAGCATGGACATGGGAGCTGGAGAACGCTCCCCAAGAATGCCGGTAAGTCTGTGCTTCTGTTTGACCGCTACAATACTATCCTTCTTAAGTTTGTCCGTGAACAACATCTAAATGTCATAAATTAAAGCGCTGTTAGCAAGCGAAAATTTTCACATTCTATCGCAAACACTTCATTTTGGGAGTGCATGGTCCACGACTGAGTTTTAAATTTCTTATAATCTGCAGGTTTGGCCAGGTGCGGAAAGAGTTGCAGACTCCGCTGGACAAACTATCTCAGGCCTGATATTAAGAGAGGACGGTTCTCCTATGAGGAAGAAGAGAGCATAATTCAGCTCCACAGTATACTTGGAAACAAGTAATATTCTTGTTCTACATAGCCGCTTTTCTTTTCTTTTTAATTTTCCCCCGTGGTGTAATATCCCTACTGCCAAAAAACAGATACATTTACATGCAAGCTCTTAATCAGTGAGTATTAATTTTTTGTTTTGCATAAGCTAAAAACAAAAGGAAACTTGAATAATCGCTGACAACTGAATTAAAAAGTAGAACTGTGCATATACCTTATTTGAATAAAAAAAAAGGTGGTATATTTGCTTCATTGCTGACGTTAATCAAAATTTTAATCTGTTAATTTTCTTGTGGTTATAGATGGTCAGCCATTGCAGCTCGCTTGCCCGGAAGAACCGACAATGAAATTAAGAACTACTGGAACACCCACATCCGAAAGAAGCTCCTCCGGATGGGCATCGATCCTGTTACCCATAGCCCAAGGCTCGACATCATGGTCCTTTCATCCCTACTAGTGGGCTCGTCGTCTCTGTGCAACGCGAACCAACTCAACTTGTCTAGATTGCTCGGGATCGAACCCCTTGTCAATTCCGAGCTTCTGATGCTGGCCTCCAACATGTTAGCGTCGTCGACCCAAAGTGAACATCCCAATCTGCTTGCCCAATACTGTCTTCAAGTACAAAATCAGTTCCAGAACCCTTCCCAGATTCATAATACATATTCGTCGTTGCAGAATGCAACAGTAGCGGATCAACTTCTAGACTCCACCACATCAAACGTTCTTTTTTTGGATAACACCCAACTCATGCAACGAGCCAATACAGATGATCAGTTCACGTCCAAGTACTCCACCGACATGAACTGCCAGATCGCTCAGCCAAACCTCTGGCAAGGAAATGATACGTCCACAAGCTTGGATGCCCATGGGCCGGTGCCAAGCAGCTGCTTCAATCTGTGCACACCTGATCAATCAATTCTGAATCCACTCTCCGGGGCATCCAACTTTCAACTGAGCTCCAACAACCAAGATTTCAGTTTTTCTTCAGTTGTATCGACACCAGCATCGAGCCCAACTCATTTCAATTCTTATATCAACAGGAGTGGAAGCACCACGCCGTCGTCAACTTGCATCATCGGTATTACAGTTGATGAAAGGGACATCAACTGCAGTAACATGTTGAAGTTCGGCATCCCCGATCTCTTGGACATGGACGAATTCATGTGAGGGAAGACATATAAATTTTTGTATTTAAAGTGTTCGTTTGGTTAATATATTACACATTTTGTAAAATGCAGACTGATTCATTGGTGTTCTTTAGTTTCTTATATTTGTAAGTTCTTTTACCTGTATGACGAATTCAGTTTCATGAGTGCTAGCTGTTGTCACTGTTCATGTTTCTCCTTCCGTTCCCGTGCTCAATCCATGCATCTGCAAGCGGTAGTTAAAGGTCCTAATATCATTTACATTTGATGTCAATTGAAAACTAAAGTCTAGCATAATATAAATCTACGGAAACTATATTGCATGCATACACAAAAACAAATGGAGGTCTCTCACGCATGAGATGTCCGTGCGAGTTTTTCCTAAAGCTAAAAGCATCTTTTGCCTGGCATCCCATTACTCATTCGGCTGGGCACGTAAGGTCAAGCTAGAACCTACATTGTTTATTAAAGGACAAATACAAATCCAAGAGATCAACAGTCGCCAAAACGTTTAAATCCAAATCATGGCACTTTTTTTTAGAAAAAAAAAACCGAAAATTTCCTCAGTTGCCGCCTCGAGTATTTGCACAAGACTATGCATTTTGTTCTGTTAATATATATTTTATTAACATCCCCCACCTGGCTACACATCCTAGTTCTTACACCTGACTCAGTCGGAGCGTATATGGGTGTCCAGATGATGACGGACTAAGTTCAGGTCATGTAGCATCTGGAAGGCACAATCTCTCCTGAAAGAAAAAGAAGAGACATGATAAGGAGAATCGATACGTACAGTTCATGTTGATGGGAGTGTGCATGGCTACCCAGTTGTCAATGGTGGACATTGATCCAATAAAAAACATGGTGGTCATTGCTTAGATGGTATACGTGTGCGCGTTAATGTGCCGGGCTATTCGTCTGTTCCTTTTTTATGATATAAGCAGATAAGTAACTTGATTGATCAACATAAGCGTAGAAGTTAGCAGTTATCCTTGCAGAGAAACCTTTGGCATAGGCATGTATAATATAATTTCTTTAAAAGTCTGGATTTGTTACCTCAAATTAACCAATTTCAGTTACGTACTTACGTTCTACGTACTATAAGCTTTTTTATAGGTATGATTTCAGATTATTAATTAATTAATTCATAGGTGTGTTACCGGACCCATCCCCATTGCTCTAAATTTATGTTCAGGTTTTCTTACACGCGTTGCAGTGGTCCCGCCCTTGACAGCAGTATGTTCTTCTTTCCAGTAGGTCAAGACTTCGATTGGGTTGTGTGCGCCAGCAGCTCGTCAGATAAACGTCACAACAGGCATGCTGCGCGGCTCTAGATCTTGTTGAAGATCAAGTGATTGTCAGAGCACATATTGTATTCCATGACACTAGAGGAGGATTACCTACTGGATTCATTCGATTCCTCACGTATGCAGAGATGGTACAAATCTTTTGTTGTCAACGCTTGACTCCAAATTCAAATACAAACACATATGGAACCTTTAAATAAAACTTAAAAGCAAATTCAATTGCAAATGATATGAGTGCCGCCCAAGCATTCATGGTCCTTCCTGTCTCCAACCATGATCTGCAACATTTTCATAGCCAATTTGTTGAAAAAGAAGAGTGGAAAGCGACAGGAGAAACCGGAGATTTAGTTGCATATATAACAGACGACGCAAAACTTTCGTACGAATATTGGTCAAAGATTAAAAGAGAAGGGAAGGTGGTATGAGTTGACGAATGGCCCACCGGCCAAGCCCAAAGGCCGAACAAAAGTATGCATCCTATTCCTAGATGGCCTGACAAATGAAGCTCAATACGGGCTGCTGGCTGTGCGACTTGTAAGCTCTCATGTTTTTTCAGACTCCGTCATGCATGACAGATCATGGCGCTGCGCCACCGCCCAAACCAAGAATTGAGCAACACCTTCCTGAGGAAGAAAGGTGTTTTTTGTCTACTTATTTGTTTTCGCCTCCCGTGGGAATTATTGGGCATCAGACTTGGATTAAAGTGCAAAAAAGCGCTCTTTTGTCTTCACTCCAGCCAAGTTATAATTGCGAGTGTCGGCAGCTCCCTTCCCTCATGCATGATTAGACTACTACCGCACATGCCCCATGTGCCCCCCAATTCAAGTCCCGATCAATCCGTTCTGTCTTTTGGTATCACCCAAGCTATCTGTTCAAATACTTTGCGACGACGATTGGAATTTATGGACTTGGCCCACTGCAATGCAATTGCTAATTTATATCCTCGTTACAGACTTACAGCCATTTGCCTCACCATATATCCCACGTTTAGCCTGTTTCATCTTTTACTAAGATATGTGATAAACTTGTTATCAAAACAAATAAGATACAAGATAAACTCGTAGATACTTTGCTATCCTCTCTTAAGTTGCTCCTCCTCCTTTGTAATCAGTATTTTGTAATTAATTGGTCACATACTGACAATGCGGGACCCTCGCAGTTCTCCATTGCTTCGACCAAAAAGTTGAACGAAAATATCTTCCTCTAGCTGACAATTGATCAGTTATTAATTATATCCTCTCTACCATCATTCTCTTTTGGGTCCAGGTTTTCTTTTCTGGGTTGCACTAAGAAAGGAGGATGCCTTTTCTATGACTTCTAGCAGCATTGAAGAAACATACAGAGAAGACGCACACAAGAACTGAAAAGGGTGTGTATGCATTGTGTAAAAGCATAAAAAGGGATAGAACAAGGTTCTGCCCTGCTTTTTACCAACATATATATATGCATCTTTTTCCCATTCAAATTCATATAAACTTCCAAGTCAAAAGTATAGCATGATCTTTGCCGCCCAACAAAATAATTTGTGCGAGTTATTACCTTATACAGATATCAAGTTCAACTAATGCTAAAAATTAATGTAGGTTTAAATATAGCTAGAATCTTTTAATTAGTCACTTCAAAAAGCTCGAGAACTAACAATGGTGATCAGCCAAACCGAACCAACCTCAGGATGGCAAACCAATTTAAATACCAAATTAACACACTTCCCCAAAACGCGTAAGCACACACTTGCATGGGAGCATAGATCATTCGTTTTTTAGATCATGCATGGAGAGAAGAATTGAAGTAAGACCCCGACTCTATTTTTTTTATATAACCAGGGGTGTCCAAGTCATTAGGACCCGAAGCTTGCCCTGGCCATACACCAACACCCCATTGGTTGAGACCCCGACTCTTGATATCATGTCAAAATCACTTTACTCAAAAGTTTGGGATACTATAGCCTATAGATAACAACTAAACTAACCTACGCAAACCAAACCACTACCAAACTTATACATGTAAATGGTACCATACTCGATACTCTCTATTATTATGATTTTTAGTACGCACACAATCAACAAAGCAAAGCCTTTTGTTTCGGTTGAAAACAAAGTACTCCCTCCGTCCAAAAATATGTGTCCTCATTAGAAAACCAGCATGAACTAAAATCAGTTCATTTTAGTTTTCTAATGAGAACACATATTTTGGACGGAGGGAGTAACATTTAGGTTACCTATAAAGAAAGTAAGATTTAGGTTGCATTTGATAATGACGAACGAGGCTAAAAAGATTATGGAAGCCCTTGAAAATCACGAAAAGTCAGCTGCATGAGGTCAATTTGACTTCAGACGTAATAGGATATCGCTTCAGCAATTCTAACGTTGTGGTTCAGACTCTTTTTGAGTTACTCTTCACCGCACCCTCGTTTAGTTCAGCCTTATCAAATCCCACCTATGAAAGTTCGACAAAAACCTTTGATTGGGGACTCAAAAGGTCAGAGGACAACCATGTAATGCACAAAGTTGGGCTGACTCGGAAATTTCAAGTCTCAACTATAGCATATGCTTCATAAATTCAAGAGGCATTATCCGGGCGAAGCAAAATTGCAGGCTTTTGAGATAGGTTTGTTATGGAGTATTAACCATGAAGTCAAGAGAAAAGCCAGTTTGAGAGAGAGATCCCTAAACCTTATCAAAGCTTGAAATTCATGTTTTTATTTATTTTTAATAGAATCAGTGGGTACAACCTCTTTTATGATGCTCAAACTCGGGAGCTGTCTTGTAACACCTGGTACCTGGTGGAGGGCCAGGTGTAATGAGAATGAAAACATGTGTATTGAGGATGAAAAACAGGTGTAAAAACCTGTTGGCTAATGAAGTACTTCAAGCTGGCCGGAACTGCTCGAACAGCACATCTCATTTTTTTGCTGCCGAAACTAATTGAAGCAGGGGGAACGCCGGCGACGACAACGAGTTCAACAACTCCGACGACCTTTAACGTCCGACGACTCCCGACGAAGAGGTGGCCGATGATTCGAGGATCTCCGGCGGCCGGCGATTCGACATGCAAGGTCGGATTCCGTAACACACTTCATCTCATTTGTATTTTGTTCGATTGCCATTTCGATGGAAGAGGTGGTGGTGGCGTCGGTGGGATGAACCGCAGTACCAGCTGAGCGAACTGACGGAGAACAATCCAATAGTGGGAAGTCGAGCTCCCTGCGGCACGGGCCGACTGGTACTATCGCGGCCGAGCTGTGGCAAAGGGGAAAAGATGGAGGCGAAAACTCCCGGCGTGAAGTCTGTCGTCCTTCCACCGCCTTGGAAAGGCTAGGAATGACGAGTACCAGTCCCGGCGGCGGAGATGGCGAAGGCGACAACCCAAAAAGGTGTCGCCTTTGCCGTCGTATGGAGGGTAAAAAGCATGAAGGAGGTGACGGGGAGGAAGGCCAAAGCTACCGGAAGGCCCTCCGGCCCGAAACGACTGACGACAGTGGCGGCGGCCGAAAGGCGTCAGCTTTGCCACTGCCGTTGTTTTTCTTCCTCCGGCGAGCTTAACCCAGACAGAGGAAGAGAGGAGGGGAGTGGGGTCATCGAGGGCGGCACCGGCAGGGCATTGATAGCATGGCGGCGGCCGTCGTGGCGGCCGCCACCTCGATGACCAGACTGGTCGTCTTCCTCAGGAAGACGACTGGTCTGGTTCAGATATACTCCAGACCGGACCGGTCTAACATTAGACTGAACCAGTCCAATAAATAGACCGGTTCAGGCAGACAGAACCCGGTTCATGCCTAGACCAAACCCGGTCTGGTCTTTAAACTGAACCGCTCCACCTCCAGACCGAACCCGGTTTAGTAATAGACCCGGTTCACAACCCGGTTCAGTTTTGTACAGTCGATGGACATGTACCGACAGTTAAAAATGCCTCAACTGACGGTCAAGCCTGACCGTCTGTGTATTTCTGTGCAGTGTGGTACATACAGAGCTAGTTTGGTACATAGGCTCCTTGATTTTGGGTTGTTTATTAAATAATTTCAAGCCCTAATTGGCATGTTAATGGTACGTGTTTGTGTTTTTATATCTAAGGGTATTAGTCCCTTATGTTATGCTGATTGATAGCTAAGGACTTAAATGGTAAAGAAAAACCCGACTAATAAACCTAGATGGTTTAGAGACATAATCATTTTATGAAAGATAATAAAATGATGACTTGAGAGCTGAGCTTGAGGGTTGGGAAGAACCTAATCAAGATAAAGACTAAAATGCCCTTGGAATTGGGAGTCAGTGTATGAGTGTGAGTGACTTCCGATCAAGTGACCGAATGACTATTAAGTCAAATGTCAGGTTATCTGTTGAGCTAATAAGCCAACAGCTGTGAATGGTATGTGATAGTTTCACACTAGTAATACTGTGATACCTAGTAATATTGTGATACTGATATATCTAAGGGTATTAAGGATCACAAGGAATAGATTGGGGTGGTGTTGCATCTTCCGACTGGTGGAAGCTCTGCCGTCTGTATCTCTCTATGGATTTTAGAGAGCATTCACATCTTCCGACTGGTGGAAGCTCTGTGTCATGGTACCTAATAAGGACCAACTTCTATTGGCCAGGCTTAAGCTGTTATATCTCTCTATGGATTTTAGAGAGAACAATGATATGTTATTTTGGCCCATGTTTGCATCTTTCTATGGATTTTAGAGAGAGCATTACATACTCGATTGGCCAGGCTTAAGCTGTTACCTCTTCTCTATGGATTTTAGAGAGAGCGTGCTTATTCTCTATGGATTTTAGAGAGAGTTTTTGCATCTTCCCAAGTGGAAGCTCTGCACACATCCTGAGCCTTGGTTGCCAGGTGGTTTACTGTGCACAACATTGGAGACATTAGCATCCTAGAAGGCTGCGTTTCCCGATCCACATCGAGTCTAGGAGCTGATGTGGAGCCAGACCCTTCCTACAGTCATACCTTTTAAGGTAAGGAATGGGCGAGCCAGTCACCCTTGAGAGATTCAGGGCGTGCAGTGATTACCGGTATTAACCGGAGTAATAGTCACGGTGTTTTCGTGCTGTCTGTCATGTAGGTATGACATTCAGTGAGTCTGTCTTTATGGGACAAAGACTTAATTATTGAACTTGAACTTGGGAAGCGATAAAAGACTTCCTTGAAAGATTAATAAAAGATTCAAGTGGAATCCTGTAATAGGTTGCATAATATGTTAATGCAAATCCTAATTTGTTGTAATGTTTATGACTGTGTTATGGTATCCCACTGAGTATTTTTATACTCAGCATCCTTATGTGATGTAGGTGATGTTGTGGAAGATTGATTTCGCGTGGCACTTGGGAGCCTGGTGGTGAGGACGTTCAGATTTCTTAACAAATCTCATTCCCAGGTTTGTTCTAGACTCTGTGTAAGGCGTGAGCGCCAACTATTTCTAGTTTATTTTGAGATGGATGACAGACTTGCACTAGAGGACTTGCTTTGGGTTAATCGACTTTGCATCTTGTATTATTATATGTATATATGGTATATATGGTTTTGTATCCATATTTGTGAACCCCAGTTATCACGGCCTAGATGCTTAGTCGAAAATTTTTCAACCAATGATTTATCGCTTAGAGGAACAATCCTCGAGTTTTCCGCTACCACTCTAATTTAAAAATAGTTTTTAAAACCCGGGCCGTGACATGTCTTCTCTGATCCTCGCTGATGGAGTGGCCTTCCCTGCTTTCAAGCCTGCAATTCGCAAACCAACACTGTTAGTCTGTTCAAGTTATTCTTCCCTGACTCTAATGTGGGCTTCGGTCTACAAATAGGCCCACTCTGAAGTGCTCAATGAAACCTGCAGTGCACAAATCTGGAGAAGTCCATAAAGCTTCAGTAGTGGGCCTCATTTGTTTGACAATGATCGTGGCCAACGAGTACGTGGCCAACGATCGTGACAATGATCGTGGGTTCTTCTATGAAACTTGGGCTTTTTACATATTACCTGGCGCCAAGTATGGTTTTATCATATTACCTGGTTTTTCTCGTGACTTCTCATATGACCTGGAATCGGCACCTAGAGTACCGAAAATGCCCTTCTTTTACGTTTTTTATGCATTTTGTATCCGAAATGCTTCATTCTTCCCAAAATTAACGATTTACAGGATCATCAAGTTGGGGAAGAAGATATTCCGGCAAAGATCCATCCATAATCGCAGTTCAAACCATCGCCGGCGCCGTCCAACCCGAAAAAAAAAATTTCATGCCAAAAAACTGTAAAAACAGCGGGAAAGACGAAAAAAAATCTATGATGAATGGATTTTGATGTAAGAGCAGTGGGAAAGCCCTCCCAACTACAAAAATTAAGATCTACATGTAAAGAAACACATATAAAGATCACCCATTGGTGTTCGACTGCTCCTGGACATGAAATAAAAGGATAAAAATGGGCAAAAACGTGAAATACTCGTCGGCGAGCGACAAGTTCCATTTATATATCTTTCTATGATACTAATGAGGTGGAAGAGAAGGAAAAATAAGGAAGAACAAAAAAAATGGGCAAAAACGGATAAAAAATGAGCAAGTTATGACATTTTGAAGATTGACATTTTGGAGATTGTCGACGACACGACTTGATTCAAGTCGTGTACTATGCAACACGACTTAAATCCAAGTCGTGTTATATGCAACACGACTTGAATTTAAGTCGTGTTGCATATAACACGACTTGGATTCAAGTCGTGTTGCATAGTACACGACTTGAATCAAGTCGTGTCGTCGACAACACGATAAATAACAATCTTCAAAATGTCATAACTTGCTCATTTTTTATCCGTTTTTGCCCTTTTTTTTTTCTTTCTTCCTTATTTTTCCTCCTCTTCCACCTCATTAGTATCACATAAAGATATATGAATGGAACTTGTCGCTCGCCGACAAGTATTTCACGTTTTTGCCCATTTTTATCATTTCACTTTCTTCTTTCTTATTATTTTTTCTTATTTTTCCATCCTATATCTTTCTATGATACTAATGAGGTGGAAGAGGAGGAAAAATAAGGAAGAAAAAAAAATGGGATAAAACGGATAAAAAATGAGCAAGTTATGACATTTTGAAGATTGACATTTTGAAGATTGTCGACGACACGACTTGATTCAAGTCGTGTACTATGCAACACGACTTGAATCCAAGACGTGTACTATGCAACACGACTTGAAATTAAGTCGTGTTGCATATAACACGACTTGGATTCAAGTCGTGTTGCATAGTACACGACTTGGATTCAAGTCGTGTTGCATAGTACACGACTTGAATCAAGTCGTGTCGTCGACAACACGATAAATAACAATCTTCAAAATGTCATAACTTGCACATTTTTTATCCGTTTTTGCCCTTTTTTTTTTCGTTCTTCCTTATTTTTCCTCCTCTTCCACCTCATTAGTATCACAGAAAGATATATAAATGGAACTTGTCGCTCGCCGACAAGTATTTCACGTTTTTGCCCATTTTTATCATTTCACTTTCTTCTTTCTTATTATTTTTTCTTATTTTTCCATCCTATATCTTTCTATGATACTAATGAGGTGGAAGATGAGGAAAAATAAGGAAGAACAAAAAAAAATGGGCAAAAACGGATAAAAAATGAGCAAGTTATGACATTTTGAAGATTGTCGACGACACGACTTGATTCAAGTCGTGTACTATGCAACACGACTTGAATCCAAGTCGTGTTATATGCAATACGACTTGAATTTAAGTCGTGTTGCATATAACATGACTTGGATTCAAGTCGTGTTGCATAGTACACGACTTGAATCAAGTCGTGTCGTCGACAACACGATAAATGACAATCTTCAAAATGTCATAACTTGCTCATTTTTTATCCGTTTTTGCCTTTTTTTTTCGTTCTTCCTTATTTTTCCTCCTCTTCCACCTCATTAGTATCACAGAAAGATATATAAATGGAACTTGTCGCTCACCGACGAGTATTTCACATTTTTGCCCATTTTTATCCTTTTATTTCATGTCCAGGAGCAGTCGAACACCAATGGGTGATCTTTATATGTGTTTCTTTACATGTAGATCTTAATTTTTGTAGTTGAGAGGGCTTTCCCACTGCTCTTACATCAAAATCCATTCATCATAGATTTTTTTTCGTCTTTCCCGCTGTTTTTACAGTTTTTTGGCATGAAATTTTTTTTTTCGGGTTTGATCTTTGCCGGAATATCTTCTTCCCCAACTTGATGATCCTGTAAATCGTTAATTTTGGGAAGAATGAAGCATTTCGGATACAAAATGTATAAAAAATGTAAAAGAAGGGCATTTTCGGTACTCTAGGTGCCGATTCCAGGTCATATGATGTCACGCCCCGAAATCCCATACCTCGATCGGAGTGCGGAAGCCAATCAATGATATACATTTGGAGGTAGAGAATCTCGGGCGCGAGACCGAACAGTCGATTTCACCACCAATTATGATCATCTCAAAATGATGTGTAATCGGTCATGCCCATAATCAGTGCAATACAAATACAAACATTAATGAATACTATGGAATGGAAATTTACTTAATAATACTGATAATAATCCATTTAAGAAAGTCAAATCAAATAAACCTATAAATCTATGGCACACAATTGCCATTAAATGTCATAAGCATCAAATAAGCAAAGCAAATAATATAAACTCTAAGTCTTCACGGCTCTTGCGACCGCTTCACTACTGCAACTTCCTGATCTCAAATTCCATTTGCGCCTGCATCAGAGGATGCATGAGTATTTCATAGAAACACTCAGTAGGATGTAAAAACCCACTGAATTAGGACAAAAGTATGAATAGGATAAGAATAACAAAGGTTTATGAAGATGCCGCAACATCTGGACTAAACCAAGGATTTATACACCTGAAAGGTTAGTCAATAATAATTCCAACCCGCAAGTAGGGAAAACAACAATAAGGCTCCTACTACACATATGAGTAAGGAGGGAATGATAATCATATTAAAAAGCTCCAGACATTAAAAGTGAAAGGAGTACAATTTCTGCTCGCTGAACCGATCACCCGCAAGTGACTATACCAGAACCACCCTAGGGGTCCTCTTTTTGGAACCCTGCCATGCGTCTAGGATGCTGGCCCCACCAGTGCTTACGGACACGATGGGCGGAGACTGAAGACCTTCCGTAATGTCAACAATCTAACGTACGTATGTTGCCTCTTTTTGGGCAGTGTGGAACCGCAGTACCACAAATATTAGTGACCCCGCAAGATCAAGCAATGGCATAATTTGAGCATACTATGAATCCACTTCCGGAGAGAGTCCCGCAAGACCTCTAGTGGAGGAATCAATCAAATAATCATGATGAATAATAATTCAAAGGTATAGAGGCCGCAACACTCTAACCACATAAGGTATCAATCACCGGAATAGACTTTCATACGGAGTATAAGTAGAAACATCACACAAAGAGAATAACACAATCCATACATACGTTCATGCTCAGCCCTAGATGGAAATTCATATAGGTCTTATTGAAATATATATAAATCAGAGACAAGGTGTTAATGAGTCCTAGATGATTTGGATTCCAAATGGAACCTCAAACCGACACAAACGCTTTATCTTCAAATACACGATTACGGTTTTCTTAACATAGGTATTACCCCATTTATCATATTAACCATAACCCAACCTTACTGTGATAATCATAAGGATATAGTCTAGTATTAGTTACTAGCACGTCATACCATCTTCACATCTTATTAAGTGGTTTTACTTAAGTACTTAGTATTTTCACTTAGATTCTGCTCACTGTCTTATGCACAACAGTCCCATTCCGGCGGCTCCCAGACACTGTACAGTTAAGTTTATCTTCTTAAATTTTTACTGAGAATACCCTTGTGAGTCTAGTTTCTAACCCCACACGTTTTATATTTTTCTGATATCATATGAATTAGTTATGAATTATTTACTGTCGACTGTCCGTGCAGAAACAGTTCTGGCCGAAAGTGAAACACATGATTAAACTTTAATTATTCTTATTCCGAACCACTTATAGATGATAATATACTCATGATAGATGATAGTACTCCCCTCCTAGATCAATTACAGATCCTGGAATTAACTAAAATTACCAAAAGATTCCCTTTTTATCATGTTTCTCCCCATATAACACAATCTTAGACCATAATATCTTTCAATTAAGTCAATTTAAGCAAAACGATCATTAAGGCATAAGACTCAATCATTAGACATCATAATCAAAGCAATATCAGAACTTTTATCTTCTGTAAAATTAATAAAGCATCCAACTTTGATCTGATTTACCATCTAGACATGAAGCATGAAGGCATATATGCATGTATCGCGATACACATAGAAAACAAGACATAAATCATTAATCTCGCAAGATTCAAAGCAATACTCCAAGGTAATCAGTAAGAACACTCATCATATAATGTGAGAAAAGAAGAAGACAAGAGGGAAAAACCATCCTACACTTTATCACCAAAAGACGTCGCCTTTCTACGCGATGTTCGTCTCCTCCGCTTCCTTCAAAGCTCCCGATCCAAGCTCTTGAGCAATTCCCACTAGAAGAGGTCTTCTAAGAGAGGGATGAACGTGGGAAGGAGAGGGGAAAGCCTCTGGACGTTCTAGGGTTTAGTTTTCAAAAGCACAAGCCTAGACTCTATGGGTTTATATAGAGTTTTTAGAAGATCTTTGCCCAATCAATTCTACCATATCTTGGGCACTTTCCACCAATGGGAGAGTCCCTAAATCACCCTAGGAACGTGCAATACAAGTCTAGTTAGGATATTGCATCTTTCCCAAATAAATCCGTCTCAAAATAAGTTAGAATTCGCCAAACCGCAACTGGCGATCGATCGTGCAATACGGCGATCGATCGTCCTGCGCTGTTTACAAACTGCGCGATGGCGCCGATCGTAGCCGATCGAAGCCGATCGATCGTGTTCCATAAGCCGATCGATCGTTTTTAGCGCGATCGATCGTTTTTATTCAATTTCCCATATCTTTTTACTCCGAACTCCAAATCACACAAAATTGGTGTCGTTGGAAAGCTCTTCTCACCAACTTTAATTTAAACAAAGCACCACATGGTCAAATCAATCATTAAGAGGGTCAAATTTCAGTTTTAAGATACTTACTAATTTTTCGGATGTTACATATGATAAGTCACGAGAAAAACCAGGTAATATGATAAAACCATACTTGGTGCCAGGTAATATGTAAAAAGCCCATGAAACTTCAAAAACACGGCTATTGCACTCAGCCAAATTTGCGCTCAGTTACTAGAGTTATCAGTAACCTGTACGTAAACATTGAACAGTACTCTACACAATCCCTTAACCCAATCAACACCAACCTCTTCTTCCCATCTATCAGAATTTGAGGAGAGTCACTAATTTATCAAACCCCCCCCCCCCCCCCCCCCCCCAAATCTCTCCTCCTCTTGTTTTGGCACTATGATCAGCTTAAGTTTCTTTTAAGGCCATTATTGGGATCGCTTATGTTTGGCTTGTTAGCTTTTTTTCATCTTTTTGCTATGGAAAAAGTTTAAATGAGATCGCTCTCTTTTGGCTTATATGATGCTAGTTTAAGTCTTAACTGCTGAATTTTATTCTGACGGTTACAAAGAATCCACCTAGCAACTGATTTGACACACTCACCTACCTACTGATTTTATACCCACCATCGGATCGGAATCTAATAACTCAAAAGATTGACCTCATACTCCTTATATGAGAACGATTTCACGTAAACCATCCTCTTTTGCTATAAACCATGATGCAATATGGCGCCCTGTCGAACCAAAGGGGGGGAGAGGGAAGGGGGGCAACGGGGCGCCCCGCCACCCCGTCGAATGAACCAGAGGGGAGGAGAGAGAGGGTCGCTGGGGTGGCGGGGTCGTTGAGCCAGAGAGAGGGGGAGAGAGGAAGGAGGATCATCGGGGCGACGAGGTCGCCGGGGTGGTGGGGTGCCCCATCGAGCCAGAGGGGAGGAGAGGGAGGGGGGTCACCGGGGCGGTGGGGTGGCAGGGTCGTCGAGCGACAAAGAAGGGGGAGGTGTAGGATAAGAATTTTTTTTTAAAAATTAAAATACTAAAATGGGCAGCTCATTGTAACATTTCTCTCTCTCTCTCTCTCTCTCTCTATATATATATATATATATATATATGGGAAAAGTTTAAATGAGATCGCTCTCATATTGCTTATATGAGGCCACTTTGAATCGTAGCCGTTGGATCTTGATCTGACGGCTACAAATATCTATAATGATCTCACCCACTCCTTGATGTGACACACTCACCTACCCACTGATTTGATATCCACCCTCCGATCGGAATCCAACGGCAATAAAGATTGGCCTCATGCTCCTTATATGAGAACGATCTCATGTAAACTCATCTCTCTCTCTCTATATATATATATATATATATATGGTTCATTAGTTGGAAGTGGATTCTAATCATAATTTTTTCTCCACAAATCATCATGTTAATTTGATGGACATTGCGGAGCTAGTTTGGGTAATCTATTCTCGTCCTCATCGTCTTAAAGAGGTTAAGGGGCTGTTTGGATAGTGAAAGAGGGCTGAATTCAGTGTCAATTCAGCCCTCTTTCACGTGAAAGAGAGTGAAATTGGTTTGTTTAGTAAATTTCAGATGAATTAGAAATTCACCTGAAAGAGGAAATTCAGGGAAAGAGCACTTTCATGTGAAAGTCCTCGGGAGCTAAGTGACAAAGTATGGGTACGGCAATAAAATGGCAAGGTAAGCGTACGGAACAAAACGGCAGAAAACGGAATATACGAGAAAATAACGGAAAAAATAATAAAATAATAAAAAAAAATTAATATAGTAGGTATAAATGTTAAAGAATAACATATTGCAAAGTTGCGCATTTAAAAAAGGAGTTGCACTTTAAATAAAAAACGTGTTTTACGTGTTTAAACGCGTTTATCGGGATAAAACGCGTTTAAAACGGGAAAAACACGTTTTCCCGTTTTAAACTCGGAGTTTTACGGCTGAGTGGCTGAAACGCATAAAACGGTATGGCAGATGAATTTAATTCATCTTCGGAAAATACAATTTTACCCTATGTTCTTCTCCCTTTCTTTTCTGCTCGACCATGGACAACTCCTCCATGACCGACTAGTACCCCACCCAGCAGCGGCCTCCCTCCTACGATCCGGCCCAGCAGCCCCAGTCCTCCTGCACTGCCGATTCCGCTGCCCACTACTCCTCTTCCCATACCCATCATGCCGTTTTAAAAGGAAACAGAACAGTGACAAGAAACAACCTTTTCCCTTTCCATTCTCCAAAGAAAATAAGAAAAGAGGAAGAAGATAGAGGTCGAGGACCAACCAATAAGGATGCTGAGATTAGCTGGAAAGCTTGCTCGAAAGTAGGTACCACTTGGTTTCTCTTCAGCGTTTTCTCTTGTGAATATATATATATCAAAGGGCTTTGTTTTCTTGGAGATCATTAGTTAGAGATTCTGGATTAGCCCTGCATATCGATATGGGTAGCTTCTTATTCCTCGATATGGGCAGCTTCTAATTCTAGGACAATGTAAATCAATGGGACATTTGATGTAAATTCATGCCCAAATGATTACTTTTGGCCTCTCTGAAGATCACTTCTTGGTTGCAAAAATCCTTTCTTTCTCACCCTTCTCCGTTTACTCCGACCTTAGCGCTCCATCTGCAGGGCGTCTCGACGGCGTAGGACACCGGGGCTACCACGGGGCTCCGCATTATGCACTGGACATCGGGACCCACCCATATTATGCGCAAGTTTACTACTCCCATTACCCACAACAGTAGCAGCAGCGCTTGGAGTCGTCGTATGTGTCGCCGGGGCTGAATCCGACAGCGGTTCTGGCACTGTCGTAGCACAGCAATTCGCGGAGCGAGAGTGGGGACCTAAGGATGGTGGGTACTCTCATTATGCCGGTGGCCTACCTCACCCGTACCACGGGCATCACAGAGCGACAGCAAAATTTCGACCCTCCTCCTATATGTGTTTATTTTGTTGGAATTGTTGTATCATATTTAGTCGATAGGAGGTGTAGGACGCCAGTGGGGAGAGAAATGTGGTTTCGAGGAAGAAGTGTATTTGGATATGGGGTTTTGAGGGGAAGAGTTAGGCAGGGGTAAAATGGACACGTCTTAAAAATTCACTTATTGTATCACATTCACTATCCAAACATATAGCCAATTACATTCATCTTAAGAATTTCACTATCCAAACGAATTTCACATTCCTCATGAAAGTCAATAAATTTTTTCACCTGAATTTAATTTCACATTCATTGCTTTTTCACTATCCAAACAGCCCCTAAGAGACCTGTGTGGTCCTCCTCCTATTTCCTATTATTGGACCCAACAACAAAACTATATTAAGCTGCCAATTACGGGGCGTTTGGGGCATGATTAAAAATAAAATATCCACAGTAAATGTTTTGCTATACTGATTACGAAGCCGTTTGGGGACTGATTAAAAATAAAATATCTATAATAAATGTTTTGCTACACTGTATCTATGTTTTTTTCTCTATCCAGCTGAGGTCGTGTTTGAGCTGGATGGAAGAAAAAAAATATGGATGCCAACGTGGACATAGACGACACGAGACAGATTCATCTTTTCTCGCCACGTCTCCCTTCTAGACGACAAGCAGTGCTGTCAATAACCCCGCAACGTGGCGCTGACTTTCTTTCATTTCATCGCCTCCCCACTCTCTTCACCAACATCAAAGCTTCGGTTCCACACCAGGTACTTCCACCCTGCAACTCCATTTGCCTTACTGGTCCACTCCATTTCTAGGTCATGGTATATCAGCTAGTGTAGTAAATTGTAGCAAGTAACAATCAATAGACGTGTTATTAATTATATAGGAGTAGTTTGGTGCCTGAAGAAGATAGATAGAGAGACGGCATGGCTCGGTCGGTTGAGCCTCTGGTAGTCGGGAGGGTGATTGGTGATGTCCTGGACATGTACTCTCCCACCGTTGCCTTTTATGTCTCGTACGGAACCAAGCAGGTCGCTAATGGCTGTGAAATCAAGCCTTCTGCCGCCATAAACCCACCCTGTGTCCAAATCCCAAGTGGGCATCTCCCTGATGCTCTTTACACGTTGGTAAGCCCCTCTCATCTCTCTTTGTGATCGAACTTGATTTGAACTGGAAGATATATAGGCGCAGCCCAGTAACAATTTATCATCATTTTACATACACGACCCTGAACATTTTCTTTGTGGCCTTGCTATGTTTTCTGCGTCATGATTCATGAACCATGTTTTTTGTTTTTTGGTGCCTTCTTTCCATAGAAGAAGAGCGTTGATTCATCTTGCTTCACTTTATATTTTCGGCGGGTAATCGTCGAGCGCTGTTTCTTATTCGAAGCAGAAAAACTTAGGCCTAAAAGCTTTGGCCGCCTTTATCATAATACCACGCCCTGGCAGTGGCTCTAAATGTTGGCTGCATTGCGGACAATAAAACGGCTGACTAGCAGCATTCTGTGGACCAACTTTTTCGGGCAAAAACTTATGGTTCGATTTACTGCGACTAAATTAGGGATGATTGTAATGTGAGCTATTTCCATTTTCCTTGTTTTTGAATTTTCAATGATAAGCATACCAATTGTGAAGGTGATGACAGATCCCGATGCTCCAAGCCCTAGCGAGCCCACCATGAGGGAGTGGCTTCACTGGTACCGCCTAAATGCTCTTTAATCTAAGTGCACACATATACATTTTGCCACTGTATCTTCTGTAAGTACATAACTCATTGAGACAAGCCACAACTTCTGCAGGATAGTGGTCGACATCCCGGGAGGGACCGACGCCACAAAAGGTTTTTTATTTTCTCTAGTATAGAAAAAAACACTCGGTTCAATTAGATCACATTTCCTATTTGCTTACGAATCAAAAGAATGCTAGTACAAGTGCTGAAGTGCTTCCATGCAGGTGGAGAAGTGGTTGCATACATGAGGCCAAGCCCCCCCACGGGGATACATCGTTACGTATTTGCGCTGTTCCAACAAAAGGCACCTGCTCAGAGGGTTCATGTTCCAGAGAGGCGCTCCCATTTCAGCACCCGCAGGTTTGCACAAGACAACGGCCTGGGACTTCCAGTTGCTGCTGTCTACTTCAACGCCCAAAAGGAGCCTGCCTCTAAGAAGAGTTGCTGACTGCCCGTCGTTACCTTGTGGAAAACCCAGTGTTCAGTTCTTTTGTCTGTCAGGATTTTTCTCTCTTTTTTTTTGAAGTAAGAATCTTGTGTTTCATGATTGCAATATTCGCACGCACTGCTTTTTTATCCCCGTCGGGCACTAATCCGATCCATGTTAGTCAAAACTCCAGAGGGACTTCGGCCGAATTGGTGAGTGTGTTCAACAGCCAAAGACACTGGATCACAGTGAGCATAGAGGGGGAACTCACCCTCATGGTTTGCCAATACATAATGGCGTGCCGACTTTGAAAGGAGAATTCCCACATAATTGATGGAATATAACACGGCTTTGAGGCACAATGACCATAAACTTGTTCCTTGGTTCTTGTTAGGGACTCTGCTAGCAGTTTACAATAGAAATCCGCAACCTGACTTGTTCTCAATTGTTGCATTCCAAGTTATCTTGCCATGTTAGAAAAATATGTATCGAAGCAGATGATAAAGATCAATTATCTTTTTGCAAGGTGATGTTAGCATCAAAAGAATCTGACTAAACCTACGAACGTAAAATTCAACTGTTTATCATATATGCTAGCCTATCAATACTCAGCAGAGCTCATATGAAACACATGCAAAAGTAATCAAGAAAAAAATTGATTTACAAAGCTACCAAATGAATTACTACGTGCTACCAAAAAGTTGTCGATTACAGAGTGACTATACATGCATACCAGAGCTAAGCTTAGAAGCTGAGGTTGGATGCGAAATAAAATTGTAAAGCTACTAATAATTGCTAAATGAAGCTAGAGAAAACCACAACACGAGCAAAATTGGATGCATCAGGTTGCTGCCATAGAGTCCTGTTACACTGACACCTAGTTTTACAATTTAGCAAAAGTATGTAAATTTAGCCAAATCGTCAATTGATGCTCGATAATAAATTTGTTGAGAAATTGAAAATTTGCATCTAATCTTCACACTTAATTGTTCATTTGATAATATGCATAGTCTAGATTGAATGGTTAAGCCTTTTGCTAACAGTTAATCTTCACACTTAACATTTATTTTTATATGGCAATTTTTTTGTTAGCAAAAAAAATGTAGCTAAATCTTGTCATCTCTTTTCCTTGTTGACCAAATTCTCCCTTTCTAATAAAAAGTTTAACCATTGTGAGAATACTTTTTTGACTTGTATGTTGACATGTTTAAGCAATATAAAGGCCTAGTATTTTTTCCACAGATTCTAAGAAAACACATCATCAAATATATGTCTTCAAATATACAGAAGATGCAAATTCTAAACTATCGAGAATACTCGTGTTTTCCCTTAATTTTCATTATGTCGTAAGTAAAATTCCACAGAGGTTAAGCCTTTTGTTAACAATTTCCAGTATTTCAGCTTTCTTAATACAAATCTTATGAACAACATACTATAATTTTGCATTGTCAAAAAAAAGAGAGGATAAAACAAACTAACCTGCTATCAAAACAGATGCAACAAGACTTAGGTTGGTTAAACCTCAGTAATGATTTGTAGAGAACAAACTCTGTAAACCACCTATCAAGCTAACTCCAATTTTCCAAGATAAGCATTGTGCATTACATTATTACCGGGAAACTGTACAAATAACATAAACAGAGAAAAATTAGCCAACACCACAATGCAATGCAAACATTCAAGTACAGTCAAAAGTTCGAAAAATAAGAGTCAAAACCATAATGCAACGTGGTGTAACTGAAAATAATGAGATGCAGTGAGTTACTAGGCATACACACATGTATATCTGGCATCCAACAATTTCATAAGACTATTCATGACATTTGTATGCCCCAAACCAATCACCAAGGTCTGCTTTTGAGTGACGAAACCCCACCTGGCAAGACCCGTGATTGCACGTGTAATCCAGAGGTCAACTATTCATGGAAGTGTTATAACTCTTTGCCATGACGTATATCGTATCATTTTCCCTTATATTGTTTACAATTTCTTGTGCACTTTCTTTACCAAAAGTCAGTTTTGGTAACTAATATCAGCTGGATTGCTACCTCGGCAACTTATAACACTACAAAAAAGAGGCCATCTTAACAGGTACACCAATGCATGCTTTAACGTTTGAAGCATTTACTTAGGTGGAAAAACACTTGTAACATGTCAAACCACTTTATACATAGAAGTTTTGAGTATCCATATAAAATTATTAAGAATATTCTATGCAAGTATCGATCAAACTTTCCGTTAGCAGTCGAAGAACATTGGGGCTATTCTGCTTCTTAGTCATCATATCCGCTCCAGGTACCACAGGGAACGGGAACATTGTACATGGGATGCAAAACTATGAATTCTTTATTATTAAAAAAAGAGGCTGAAGATACGGCTATAACTATGATTTCATCAGCTTTATGACAAGAGCTGATTTCATTTACCATGTCCTCCAATTAACATTACTTTAAAAGGTCAATTTAGATGTTCAAAAAAGGGAAATTGTGCATACCCAACATGACCAATATCAAACCTGCACATAAACCCTATTACCTACTGAACATTGCTCGTGCCTCCTATCACCTATTGAAATAAACTGCACATAACCCCATAACTTAACATCCATCAAATTCAAATTATTTAAAACAGTTTTACCCTTGTCTGGCAGCATATAATTCTAAATTTGGAAAGTCTTTCATAACAGCTTAATGTTATGCACACACTTCTCAAATCCTTTTTAGCAAGTTTACATTAGCTGCTTTAGGTGGAGTACACTAATTATTAACTGTAGCTTTAAATATCTTATCCATTATAGTGTTTTTTTTAATTTTGAGTTACATCTTAACATAAGAATACTAACTGATGAGGGTAATATTGTCTTGAAACAATTTAAATTTGATGAAATTTACGCTATGGGGGTTATGTGCAGTATTCTGAATAGGTGATGGGAATTATGTGCAAGTTTCAATATGGGATGGGGTTACTTATGTGCAGTTTTTCACATGGGTCCTGGGAGATAGGTGCAATTTACCCTTAAAAAATGCACAGGCAGAGAATGATGGCCAGAAGCTGCAAATAAATATTAAAAATTCAAACGGATAACATTCACCAAGCATATGTAGCATTAATCAGATGATTATTAATTTTAAATGATTAAAGCTCTCTTAAATTTCATGGCAAATACTTGCATTTAACTTGATGTCAAGTCCCGAATTTCCTCAACAGCTGCATTTATACTATGAAGGATCATTTTTTTAACCTGCAATGAGTAAACATACACTATCAGCAGGTAATACCAGTGTGCTAAAGTAAGTGAAAAAACAAAGAACAGGTTCCCAATTGACTGTTCCCAAAGATCTAGGAACAGCATAATGTAGTAAGGTAGCTTCAGCATTTACCTCAATTGTATTTTGCTTAGCTTTATGGTTACCAGGCAGTAATCGGAGTTCATCAACCAACTGGACGCATTCCCAACCACTTTCAGGCGAAATAAAGTCTATCACCACTTTTGTGCAACACTGAACATAATTCTAACCATAAGATTATTGTAGAAAGGGATTCAAGAGATTGTGTGAGGAAAATGTAACTAGACTTGCAGCTAACTTTACCATCCATGAAATTGACTGTTACCTGTGCACATTGTGATCCAGACGGGTGTAATATTTCCATTTGTGAGATATAAGGTTACAGGTTTCCATAAAAATTCATGAGTCTCATGCAATAACACAAAGTTAGACCTTGCTTTGCTCTTAGAATTTCCTACCTTCACTTTGTTTTGACGTACAAGTATAACACCACCAATGTTCAGTTAAGTTGTAGATTAATGACATTGGTGTATTATACAAACAGAAGATATACAAAAACTGATACATATAAGAAGGTTGCTGACGACTTTTCACCGCACTAAGTTTTACCTTGCCAATTATACAGCAATTCTCTTTATTAATATGTACAATCTCTAAGGAATAATGAATGACAGCAATCTCAAAGTTAACAATAACAGTCTAAAGTAGAATTAAATTAGAGCTCTGCAAGATATAGTTATAACAAAAAACATTCCGTGTCCCAAAAAGCATTTTCTGTTCTTAGAGTAAATACAGGTTGTTGTTACATTAAGACTCATCTCATGATAGTGAGGTACTCATCTCATAATAATGAGATTATCATCTTCACAAACAGCCGACGATAAAATAAAACAAGAGACTTCCTTAGCAGTTAAATTGACGGTGTGACATGAAGTACAATCTGGCATATTGCTGCATGGCAGTAACACATACAGGACCATGAATCACACCTATGTTGAAGCAATATCGTCTTAAGGGAAAACCAAATATGGTTCTCCTTACAAGAAAATAACATTAGCTTAAGCTTTCTATACAAAAATTCATGCATCACAGGTTATGTAATACCAGATATTACCTTAAAGTTTTTAAGCTGATATGGACATCCAGCAGGGATAATGACCGCCTCTCCAGCGTGCTGAACAAATGTCCAAGGCTCCACTTCTAGGAAAGTATAAAAATTAACAACTCAGCCACACCTTTCTGATCAAAGTGAAACATGTAAAAAGTAAAATAAAGCCGCTAGTTACCAAACTCTTCCTTAAGCCTTCTTTTGTGAGCTGTATCAAGAAAAAAACACCGATCATGAATCGGATGAGAAGCCTGTAGTACCAGCAGATAAAAAACAGTGTCAAAGTTTACTTGTTATCAAATACCAAAATAAAGCCTATCAAATAATGATAAATTTGCTGTCATCTGACAGCAGCCTATCATAGATGCACTACGCATGAAGACACCTGGTTAGGCCTTCGGATCATAAACAATAAAATGGTTTTCTTTGTAAATGAACATATTACACACAACGCCACAAAGTATAAGCAGGCTACAGCAGCATATGCCCTATTTGGTTAAAACTACTTTACAAATAACAATTAATGAGTTTATTGTAAGTACATGTTTAACCAAAGAGTAACCGTTATGCCGAGATATATTAAAGTTCTTGTTGAGATATGCCGCCAGCTTTGGAACATCCTCTCTGCGAAAAATATCCCATTGGACGCCAGATGGATGATTGATTTCTTCTTCACCAACTTGGGGTGGTCTTTTATTTTCTTCTGGATCTAGCCTGTCTCCCACCTCACATTTCACAACTTCGTCACAATTGGCAGCATCAAGCAATTTCTCCCTCTTGAAGTGAATAACGCTTTCTCCATTCTTAGGCCCTTCCCTTAATTTTTTTTGCTTTCTCAAGATTTCACCAAATAGAAGTGGCTCTGATTTAATTTTATCCACGGTTATTTGGTGCATAAAAGACCTTCCAAAAGATTCCATCTCATCCTTAGCTATGAGCCTTCTTTTCTTGTTTTCAATTTTGCCAATTTGCCTCTCAGCAGTTGCTAACTCTGATGTGTGCATTAGAACGTTCACCTAGTTAAGAAAACAACAGAAGAACATACATTAGCAGGTAATAGAAGTTTAGTATAAATGACAGCAATGAAGTTACTGGTATGAAGGGCTTACCACATCCGATATTCCAACACGAAGCTTTGCTGTAGGATTAGCCTGCCCAAGGCCTTCTCCAAACCCATCAAAAATATCCATCCATGGCCCAAGCTCAGGCTTGGGTAAATCACTGGGTAACTTCACAGCAAGATTGAAGTAACCAGAGCTAGGATGAGTATACTCTTGAAATGGTAAACCATGTTCAACCTCAGCATAATGTTTAGGCAATTGTTTTCGAAACAAACATGACGGTGGCCACTTCATTAGTTTCCGCATATTGGGGCACAGATTATCACGAATCTGTCCTCTTAAGTAACCATTAAACTGGTTTTCAATATTGATGTCTACCTGCAAAATTGAAGAATGAAGCACACTGTTTAAAAAATGCCCTTTCACTTTTTTTCAATACCAATATGAAACCATGACATTGTATATTGTCCAGAGAAACAATTTATCAGATAGACAATCATGTTACCATCTTTGTGTCTGTTTCATTTATGCCTAGAAGTGACTGAAACAGTACAAGTGGGTCCCAGCTCAGCTCTGTTGTACATCCAACGATGTCACGAACTATAACTGGATGACCCCTGATCCAATGCTGCTGAAAATGCTCAACACCATCAACCTTGATATCCTCCATACTAGGAGAGTATAGATAGTTGTCATCAGAATCTGCTCTCCAAGATGCTTCTCGCAGATTGCCATCAATGACCTCATCATTATTGTAACTCTTAGAACAAAGTGAACAGCGGGAAGGAATATCCAACAGTGCAGGAAGGTCGTAGCTGCAAGCAATTTCCTCTGCAATTATTTCTAGGTTCTGCATCCAATTTAACGGGAAAATGCATCTCAATTCAAGAATATTCTTTCCACACCCTCCAAGTTCCTTTGGCGGGCAGGGGATGGTCCTATTCGTCTGATTAACTTCCCATTCAGGTCCAATTGATCTCCGACCTGTTTTTGAATGTAACTTTTCACATCGATTATTCGTCTTCGACTTAATGCAGCGATTTGATCTTTTCCCAATGCCACCAAGTAAGTTCCCTGTCCTTATTTCTTGGCAGCAATTTATGCAAAGGTTAAATGAACAATTTGAGCAGCTTCTGTGGATATCAACAATCGAAGCTTTGCAGTAGTCACTGTTCCCGGGGAGAGTCAAAGAGCCAATATCAGAAACATGAGAAGTAGGGTAATTTTGTAGACAAACACAATAATTACAAGCTAATGCAAAACTAAACAAATGGTGAAGATTGTAGGTATACCATAAAAGATTTGCATCACAATCTGCCTGTGGAAGTGCAACGGATGGACACGAACCTACCATCATAAAAATGTTCAGCAAAAGGCACGGAACTTATGAACTAGAAAGGATGCACAGTAATGCACACACCCGGCAATCTTGACTCCACATCAAATTCAGTTTTCTGGTCCTGATTTATCTGTTTTAAAATAGGAAGAAGCAGACAGATCATGTAATGGGCGTTCAAAATTCTGTCTACCACTTTTTCATCTTGGGTCAGCTCCTGAAGCAGGTTGCAAAATCAGCTCAAAAGGCAGCCATCAACCATTGTTAGCAGATAAAGCTAAAGCTCTAATCTTAAAACTTTAAAAAAGAGGTCAGAGAAATCAGACCTTACATCCAGTTACTTTAGATTCGCTGTTTATACAATTCTTACATGTGCAACAGCCACGACAAAGGGGACAGGCAATTTCGAATTCTTCTGCTGACATCTGAGAGTAACTAGATAGCAAAGAGGGAAACATTACTCAGAATGTACTTGTGTTTACGAGTCATGACATAAATGGAGTATATTAACTTCCAAAAAGGGCCAAAATCAAAATGGGAACCAAACTTACCACAGTTGGAAGCAATTCTTACAGTAAAGCTCCTTTTCACACTTTGAACATCGAAGATAACTGGAGACACCGGCCTTCCCGCATTGGTGACATTTTGACTTTAGCTTACGACTGCAAGGCACAACCTGAAAACAAATGGAAACGAAGAACAGAACTCTCAACAACAAATGAGTTGAGAGAAAGAAAAGGAAGAAATTTGCAGAGGAGACTGGATCAAAGCAATCACCCTGAAGCCGCTCAGTGGGACTGGTTCGACATTCTTGGAGCGAAAGCATCTACGCAAGACAAGGTTTTCGTCTAGACCTAATTTTTTGTCACACGGTGGCGTAGAATTGGCAGCATTATTCGAGCTAGGCTGGGGACGAGGAGATATGGACATGGTGCCGTTGGGCAGGTTACGAACCAAGAGATTCTCCTCCCGTTCCGGCACCGAACTGCGACGGCATTGGTCCTTCTCGATCAGACGGCGCAGTACCATGGAGACAAGCTGCAACCACAATGCAGAATTCTCCTTCTTCTTGAACTTACCCAAGATTTTGCACGGCCGTTTCGGAAGAGGCGCAGAGGCGGCGGCGGTGGCGGGGGTGAACTTGCGAGCTTTTAGGGCGGAATACCTCCTCTTGCGTTGGAGCTTCATGGAGAGGGGGACCGGCTGCTTGGTCTGGTGGCAGCGAGATTGGAGGAAATGTACGTCGCAGAAGCCCTTGTTCTCCATGGCCCGCCTGACGCAGCGCCATTGACGACCGTCGCTGCGCCGGCAACGGAGATGATCGGGAGGAACACCGCCTGCAGCCATTTCTGGGGAGGTCGGGGCTGGCAGAGTCGCAGAAGCGTCAGTCGGCTCCAGTTGGAGGAGAGCTTGGAGTGGAGGAGTAAAAGTGGGGTCGAGGAAGAAGGGGCCCGGCCTCGGCCATGCAAGTTGCAAGCCCAGAAGAGAAAGGGAAGAAGGGCGATGGTGAGGAGGAGCAGGGTCGCTTTGGAGTTTTGGCGATGTAAATGAATCAATAAAATGGAATGATTAGCGGCGATGGACCCGACTGGGGACTGGGTAAGGTATGGCCGCGCGGGCTTAGGGTGGACTCTCTGGTTGGTCTGGGAGATGCTCCAGGTGCCACCCCGATTGATTCAAGTCCGTCCCACTTTCAGTCGCTTTAAGTCCTCGCCCTTCCGTGCCTCATTTTACACTTCCCGCCTTTGCACAGAGTCTGTTGACCAACTTTTATTCTTTCAGTGTTTTTTTCTTAAAAAAACAGAAAGATTTTTATTTGACCAAGTTTTACAAGACACAAAGAGATTGAGACTGTTCACAGCACACGCTCGTACCCATTCTCAATTTTCAATTTATTTTTATAAAAAACACTAATTTCCACTCTTCGCAACACCCTCGAGAAGTTATTAGCTGCGCGCCGTGCATGAGAGCACGTCTCCCTTGCTCGTGGGTCTCTCATGGCAATCATGACAAGCAGGAGAGATGTGCCCATCACTCATTGGTGATGAGCACACTGTTCCCCGTGCATACACGGCGCGCAGCCAATAATTTTCCCTCAATATCTCTTTCTCGATAAACTATCCACTGGATAGCTTCTACGGGGACAGCTGGTGGGAGACATGATCTTGATGGTACGGCACACACGTTTTCCGTTTGCGCGTCGATTTTGATATGGGATCGGCTGGTTAAGCTTCAGACTAGCGGCCTCGCTGGTGAAGTTGAAAAAATAATTAATGACCAGGCTGGGGACGGCCAGGCTGGGGACGGCCATCGTGCCAAATGAGACCTCTGGAAGTCAAACCCAAAATCCAAACCATCTCGTCACCACTCGCCTGTTGCTCACTGCACTCTCCAAGTCAACTACGAACTACCTTATTCTTATTCTTGGAGAAGAGATTGCAGTAGACGACTGCGACGTCTGTTTCTGTAGACCGTGACTGCTAATCTCAGAAATCAGCCTGCTCCCACATCCCCGACGCCTATTCCTATTTATCAGCACACTTGGAGCACGCTCTCCTCTGAACTACGGCCAACCTCTCCGGCTCTACCCCACCACCATACGTAAAGTCAGTGTCTTTTTGCTTTATTCAGCTGCTACCAACGATGGGAAGCCTAGAAGAGAACGAATTCCCAGAGACAGAAGCAGCCATCATTACCTCCTTCAATGCCGTCTGCTTCAATTGGCTCGCCTCCCCCGCCTCCACCGAGCTGGAGACCGCCGTCATGGACTGGCTGGCCAAGCTCCTCCGCCTCCCCAACTTCTTCCTCTTCTCCAGCCCCGCAGGGGGCGGCGGCGTCATACAGGTCACCACCAGCGAGGCCATCCTCTGCGCGGTCGTCGCGTCCCGGGACCGGGCCCTCGCCCATGGTCCACCTGGCTTGGACGTCACGAAGCTGGTCGTTTATGGGTCGGACCAGACGCACTCCACGTACGCCAAGCTTGTCGTATCGCGGGCATTCTGCCCCGGAACATCCGCTCCATCCCCACGTCCGTAGACGACTCCCACCTGGCGTTCTCACCCTCCCGCCTCCGGAAAGCGATGGAGGCCGATGCAGCGAATGGGCTGGTGCCACTCTTCGTCTGCGCTACAGTGGAAACCACGTCGACGACGGCAGTGGACCCGGTGGGTGAGCTGGCGGACGCGGCGAGGGAGTATGGGGCGTGGGTTCACGTGGATGCGGCCTACGCGGGTAGCGCTTGCTTGTGCCCGGAGTTCCGGCACTACCTGGACGGGGTGGAGAAGGTGGACTCGTTTAGCATGAGCCCCCACAAGTGGCTGTTGTCGCACCTTGACTGCTGCTGCCTCTCGGTGAAGAGCGCCGCCTCCTTCACCAAGGGACTAAGAACCAATCCGGAGTACTTGCGGAACATGTCCAGCGAGTCAGCGACGCACGGTTAGTGATGGAGTACAAGGATTGGCAGGTCGTGGTGGGGCACCGCTCTGTGTCTGGTGCTGCGCAGCTACGGGGTGGCCAACCTGCAGGCCCACATCGACGTGCGGATGGCCCGCATGTTCGAGGGCTTACCCGCGGTTCGAGGTCGTGGTTCGGGCTGGTTTGCTTCCGGCTGTCACCGCGGGGCTTGGGCATGGGGGACGGGGGGCGGGGATCGAACCGGGTGAATGAACTGAACCGGGTGCTGCTGGGTAGATGTACGCGACGCACACGGTGGTGGGCATGACCTATGTGCTGCGGTTCGCCGTGGGAGCCACCATGACCAGAGACTCGCACGTGGTTGCGGCCTGGGAGTTGATCCAGGATAAGGCCAGTGGCTTGGTTGGGAAAGTGACAACGACGGTGTTAAATTGGCTGTTTCCTTAATTTGCGACATGCATGCCCCATCTTGTTTCGTACTCTCTGATTTGTTTACATTGGTACAGGGCTCGAATTAAACTACATCTGGTAAATTGTATAAAAAACAATTAATCTTTTCTTTATTTCTTTGTATATAATCCCAGGTCCAACCGGGCCGGGTCTGGTCGCACGGCCATGAAAATAGACCTAGTGTTGGGCTTTTATATGAATGAATAATAAAAATCCAAGCGAGCTACAATGCAGGTGAAAAAAGTTATTCAGTTTTTTATATTGAGATTTCATCTTTTTCGACGGGATAAAAGCAAGATGTTACCGTGGGTCGATCACACTGTATACAAAACCATGCACCTACTGTTGCCAAAAAGAAACTGGATAAGGATGGGGCTAAAAATTACAAAGTACCCGATATGATTATTATTATCAGTAGAATTTTGATTAACCCCGACGGAAAGATAATGTACATTGGTGTATGCTTTTTGCAGATGACGTAATTTTAATTGATGAGAGTAAAGTAGGTTTAAATGCGAAATTAGAATTGTGGAGGGATGCTCTAGAATCAAAAGGTTTTAAAATAAGTAGGACTAAGACAGAGTGCATGAAATTTAATTTTAAGGAAGGTAGAATTATAGATAAAACCCTAGTTGAAATAGATGGGCAAGAAGTGCCAATATATGATCAATTTCGTTACTTAGGATCCATTATCTATAAAGAAGGGGATATTGATAGTGATGTGGTGCATAGGATAAATGCGGAGTGGGTAAAGTGGAGGGCAGCCTCGGGAGTGTTGTGTGATAGGCGGGTTCCAAAAAGACTTAAAGACAAGTTCTATAAGACGGCCATTAGGCCTGCAATGCTCTATGGAGCGGAGTGTTGGGCACAAAAGATGAGTCATATAGATAAGTTGAATGTAGCTGAAATGAGAATGTTAAGGTGGATGAGTGGGATAACTAGGAGAGATAGGATTACAAATGAATATATTCGTGAGAGCCTAGGAGTAGCGCCTTTAGGGGAGAAGCTGAAGGAATGTAGGTTGCGTTGGTATGGGCATATGTAAAGAAGACCTTTAGATGTCCTTGTGAGAAGATTAGAAAGGTTACATGTAAATGATGTTAAAAGAGGGGGAGGGAAACCTAAGAGAACTTAGATGAAGTTAATAAGAAAAGATTTGACTTTACTATCTATTACAAAAGAGGTAGCTCAAAACAGGCTGAAATGGAGGAGTAAGATCCGTGTCGCCGACCCCAAATAGTTGGGAAAAAGGCGCTACTTAATTATGATTATGATTATGACTCATCGCCACATTCACATTATTTGTATGGTGATATCAATGCCTAATTATTCTCGACTTTTAAGCATAGTAAGTACAGAAATTCTTTTTTTATTATATATATTAAAATGTAACCTTCTTTTACCGAAGAATAATGTTATTTTGATGAGTGAAAATTTTACCAAAAAATATAAGCAAAAAAGGGTAAAAAAGAGTAACGCAAGTGCCGGACACCAGGCCTATGGCGACAAAACAAACGCGGGGAGGGAATCGAAGACGCCGCCCATGGCAAGTTTGCAAACCCGGTAACCTTTCGGCCCAAATTCATTCGGCAAATATAAGGCTTCGGTCGATTGTGAATGATAGTAGGGAAGAGCGCCTTCTTGTCTTCCTCGACCCTTCGCCGCCGCTCTTGCTCGCTCCTCCCGCTCTCCCCTCCTTATTTTGCTGTCAGCCGTCACAAGAGTAGGCGATAGCCCGAGGCCCCGAGGGAGGAAAGAGTCTCCTCTTTTCAACTTGGGAAAACCCTGCCAGGTGGTTAAGGCCGTCTATTTGGGAAGCAGTCAATCAAATCATGCACGCTCACCAGTCCCCAAGGTCCCCCACCGCGGAGGTGATCCAGCCCTCCTCCCCTCGCTTCACCCCCTCCACCCCCGTCTCCGGCGCCCAGCGCAAGATCGCCATCGCTGTTGACCTCAGTGACGAGTCTGCCTTCGCCGTCAAGTGGGCTGTCCAGAACTACCTTCGCCCTGGCGACGCTGTCATTCTCCTCCATGTCCGCCCCACCTCTGTCCTCTACGGCGCCGACTGGGGATCTATTGACCTCTCCGTATCCGCCGCTGACACCGACGAGGAGTCCCAGCGGAAGCTCGAGGATGATTTCGACGCCTTTACCACCACCAAGGCGAATGACCTCGCGCAGCCCCTCGTTGAGGCCCGCATCCCCTTCAAGCTCCACATCGTCAAGGACCATGACATGAAGGAGCGCCTCTGCCTTGAGGTCGAGCGCCTCGGCCTCAGCGCGGTCATCATGGGCAGCCGCGGGTTCGGCGCATCCCGGAGGGCCACCAAGGGGCGCCTTGGAAGCGTCAGTGATTACTGCGTCCACCACTGCGTTTGCCCTGTCGTGGTCGTCCGCTACCCTGACGAAAAGGACTTTCCAGGTGGGTCTTCTCTGACTGGGATTCCTTCCTTCAGGAACAAGGAGGTGGACCTAGGACCCTTGCCCGAAGAGGAACCGGCGATCCATGAGGCGTCCGATGACAAAGGTTTGCACTTGGCTACTTTTGGCTTTCTTCCTACATTGAGCTGCATGCAATATCTGCATCCTGTTATGCATTTCATGTTCTAGACAATGTCTAATAGATTTCCCTTACAAATTTCAGAAATCAGTTTAATCGTTGTAATTTTTATTGTTGTTGTTATTGCTACTAGAACTACTATCGTTGTTGCTATAATTGATGATGTTGTTTTTCTTTGGCTCGGTTTGTTGCTGTGGTAGTGGTGGTAGTAAGTGTAACAGTTGCTGTTTATTTGCCCTTACTGTGCATAACATTGCCATGATTATTGTTATCATGGTCATGCTCCTAGTATAGATGAATCAATTTTTTAAGTTTTTCTAAGAATTTGAACCCAATTATTATGCTACATTTCTCTTCTCAAAAGAAGGAGAAACGTAGTAGAGAATGGCTTCCTTCACCGAGATCGGATCGAACGACATCTCCCACCAATTGTTACAGTCTTCTTCAAGGGATATCGGACCTCCGATATGTTTCTTCGAGGGAAACGAAACCTCCAATTGGAACTCATCCAAGTTACTGATTAAAAACTTCCATATCCATTCATTCATCCTTTGACATATTTAAAGACTAGCGCACATACAGTTACGTAGAGTAACTACCCCTAATAATAACTACTCTCAACTAATTAAGATAATACCTTCCTTATATAACCTATTACGTAAAAAATAGCCTAGCTATATACAGAACACCGTGTTGCTGAAATCTAGGAGTGAATCAAATGCCTAGCGTAATGATTCAAGAGGCCTAAGGAAACTAGCATAAAGAACAAGAGGCATGGAAACTAGCGTAATGGATCTGCCAAAATTACCTTTAGCTTTAAATTCATTTGTAAAGCTTCTTATAAAATTTTGTGAAGTACGTTTATTTTAAGTCAATTAGGCAATCAAAAGTTGCTTAGACAATCATGTAATCAATTATGTGCAGTAGCGGAACCGGGAAAGGTCTACCCTTCACAAAAGAAGGAAAAGTTACTAATTAAAGTTTTACATAGGGTGAACAATTGTACTAATTTGCACGCCTATTCGGGCACCTTTACTCCACGCATTATGCGAGTACAAGGACTCTTCAAGCGCCAAGGTGTAGCCGTGCTGATTGACAGTGGGTTTACCCACAACTTCATTAATGACAAGGTGGCACAGTGGCTGGGTTGCTACGTGACTGATGCGAAGCCCTTTGACGTCCTTATTTGGGACGGCAAACATCTTCGGAGCTCTGGGGTATGTGCCCAGGCCGCCCTCACTATCCAAGGTCACACCTTTATTACACCGATCTCTTCCTATTGTCGACAAGGGAGCGGATGTGGTCTTAGGGGTCCAATGGCTCCAGGACTTAGGGGAAGTGGTGTGGAACTTTAAAGACTTGATTATGGATTTCGAAGTCTATGGACAGCGTGTGTGCCTGCAAGGGCACAACCTGGAGCGTTACACAGCCCAGGCGGTGGGGTCATTTTTCAGATTTGTGGCCCAAGGGTTGATGCTGCAGCAACGGGCCAGTGTGGATGTTGAACAAGCAGATATTCCAGAGGACATGCGCCTCCTGTTGGATGAATATCAGGATCTATTCTCCGAGCCGACCGGTACCCAGCCACTTAAATTGACACAAATGGAGCTATTGATGTGTGACAAACTTTGGAGCTATTAATATGGCACAGAGGGATTCTGTGGCTGCTCAATCGTTTTATTTCGATATATGCAGCTATTTCTTATATGGTTTTCCAGAAACTGGGCTTTGTTGTAGCTAAATAAACACTTAAATAAGAATGCCTACTGAAGAGGTCCTTTGGATCTGACCGCATTCTTTGTGATTTCCAGTCAATGCACCAAGTTGGCCAAAACAACTACTACTTGCTTGATGACTATTAACCCCGAAATAGCAAAACAATCAGGGTATTCCGTCTGCAAATTCTCGATGAGATCTACGTTTTGCCTGAGTGGAAAGTTAGATTCCCAAGGAGATATTTTAGCTAAGATCCCTCTGTCATTCAATTTTCTCAGCCATTCATATATTAGAACTTTTTTGTATTTACTTTCTCTAAAATATGCATATTATATATGTTGTGTCTTTTTCTAGTATTGCAATGTAAATGCATTTTCTAAAGCGTAGTTATTCAGCAGCAATTTTATTATTCTACTATGTTGACATTGATTTGCAATATCTTGAGCAATTTGATTCTATTTGAGATCTCTCTTAGATTTCATTGAGATGTCTTTTTGTCTGCCAATTGGGACCTATTTTGTATTATATATGCCTTATATACAAGGCATTAGAATCTCCTGGCAATTCTGGTTATATGCACGGATAGGCTGGATAAAATTGGCTTGACAGTTGTGTTGATAGATAACTTACTCCTAGATAGACATAACATGCGGATGTTATTATATGATCAGCAATTATGGAAATAGTGATGATGCTATGTAAGCTTCTTGGTTGCAATGTTTTCTGAAAGGGTATTCTTTTCTCTTTTTGTGATAGATGCTTGAGAGGCGTTTAATCCGTTGCATCACCTCTTTGAATCCAGGTAAATATTATTCTATTAGATTGAAGTGTATCACATTAACAAATTTAGGGTATAGTTGAGCTTGATTTTATACCCTTTTACTGTGCTTTTCTATGCATTGAATCTGGCATTGTTCTTTATTGGGACCCTGTAAGTTTGTGCATATATGGTCGCAGCACTTGAATTGTGCAGTTGGCATTGTATACAATTAAATAACCTTTTACTCCATCCACAAATCTGTTTTATTCATCCACTAACTGAAAAGGATAACATGAAATTGGACAATTAATATGGAATTAGTGTTATTTCGGTCCAGATAATTAATATGGGATGGATGGAGTAGATTATTACCTTTGAGATGAGGCCACTGTTGGGTTACTCAGAAATTTCATGGGGTCAAACAATAATGAATTTTGCTCTTGGATTGTGGAATTAATAAGGATATGTCTTTGCTTTCTCTTACAAAAGAGGTGGCACAAAACTGGCTAGAATGGAGGCGTAAGATCCATGTTGCCGACTCTAAATTGTTGGGAAAAGGTGCTACTTGATTTTGATTATGATTCTGGATTAGGGTTACTTTTGAATTTTTACAGCCAAAATAGGGTGGGGAAGAAAACAGAGAATTGAGTAAAATAGAGATTCAGCAATATAACTGAAACAACTCAGTACTTTATTAATAGCAATTGGATCATTAATACAAGCATGCTTTCTTGTTATAGTAGATGTGACCTCTTCAAACTTTTAATTCTAGACAATTCATACAACTACTCTTTTAAATTAGCGATTTTTATTTTTTTATAGAAACTTTAACCTGTTTTTACATGTCAAGCTCAAGGGTACCTAGATTTTGAGAAAGTATTAGAATAGCAATATGAAGCTCTAAAATAGTGCAAATTAAACACTCAGAAACTATTTTTAGTACTCCAATCCCATTAATGGAAAAATTGAATTTTTGCAATTTCTAGAAATTTTGGAAAATACTCATGATGAAAGTTTCTGTCATCTTCTTGAATTGTAGTGCCTGATATGTTTGTAACGAGTGTAACTTAGAAAAATGATTATGAAAAATGTCATATGATTAAATGGCATGAGTAGTTTTAGAAACAAGCTACTTTGACTCGTGGCTTGAAGCCATTATTGATTCTAGCTATGGCTCGAATTCTTCAGGTTGAAAAAATGTGGCTAAAAGTTGTTATTCCATAAATGTATTTGTAAGAGAATGTATTTCTTTTTTTTTTAAAAAAAGAATGTATTTTTAAGCGGATTTTACCAAATAATATATATTAAAATAAATAATAACCGATCGGGAAAGAGGTAAACTTAATTACTTATCTAATTATTTGACATGCCATGTAGGCGCCAGCGTGGTGCTGGCCCCTACGCGGTCTATTTCAGTGTGGCGAGACATTGTTACCTTTTCAACTACTAAGGCGTCACTGAAAGAGATGCCTTTCTCTAGTAATGAGGAAAGCGTCTTTTCTACTGATATTTTCTACTTTGTTATTTTTTTAACTAAGGCGTTACTAGAAGATACGCTTTCTTCTTATAATAAGGAAAACATTTCTTGTACTAATGCTTTCCATTTTGTTTTGTTTTCAACTAAGGCATCACTACAAATGATGTTTTTAAGTGCATTACCCTTTTTACAAAAGATGTCATCCGGAAGGACGCCTTTGTTTAAGCATGTTTTAAAACCCTCACTCCCCCTCTCAGTCTCGGCCGAAAAATTCTTTTCGATCGACTGAGTGACCTGAGCTCTCTTTTGCCACGAGGAGCCAATTTTCACCACCTCCAGCCTGCTTCCACTTCCACGCTCTTAGAAAGCCTATTTCTATTCGCCCAACGTTGTGACATCATCGGTCGACACGACTTCTTTGACCCCATCACCAATTCAGTTGAGACACGCCCTTTATCGAAAGTATATACTAGGTGACAGCGTACATTTCGTGCTGTTTTATGTGAGACACTTTCGTCTTCAATTACATGTGTAGATCTTATACTTGGTGTCGAGCCTGATCAGATTCTAGTTCGAGCATAAGGACGAGGACGGGGTAGGAGTAGGAGGAGGAGTGTTTACTGAGCATTTGTATTATCTCATGTATATATATTTTGTTTGAACTTGGAAAAGACGCTTTAATTTTGCACATGGGTCAGAGTGACGCTAGCGCTTGCATGGCATGTTAGGTAACCGGATCGGAAATTAAGTTTGCCTATTTCCCGATCGGTTATTATTTATTTTAATATATATTATTTAGTAAAATCCCCTATTTTAAATATATTTTTATCACGTCATTAATTTTATATATTTTCTATTTTGATAAAAACATATATTTCAATCATTTCTTAGAGAAGACAAATTTGATAAATAAAAACATGAATATAATAAACTTGGGCTGTAAGCTCGTGTCAAGCTGAACAGAAACTTGATTGGCTCAGCTCGTTGTCTCTCCTATGCTTTAGGCTCGATTGAAGGCATTTTGCTCCCTTAAAGGTGAGGTGTAACATCAGCCCATTGTGAAAGATATTACCAGATAGTCTTTTTGAATTGATATGCTCTTTTTAGATGTTTCACCACTCAAGGGTTGAAGCATTAGCCTCAAGCTATTACTCCCTCCGTTCCAAAATTCTAGTTTTTATTAGACCATAAAGCCCACAAGGAGACTTCTTCTCCCTAATATCCCGTCCAACTCGTATGCTCGTTCACGAACCAAGTTCAAGTCAATCCTTCCAAGTCCCTCCAATTTTGAAAAAGGAAGTCACGCGTTTTGGCAAAATGTATACAGTATTTTGGAACAGTGAATATTTCTAAATGTACATAGTATTTTGGAACGGAGGGAGTATAAAATTGGTTGGATGAAAGAAGGAAAATGAAGTAAAATTTATTCAATGTAATTTATTAATAAGATCAGTTGAACAATCTGATTGAAATGCAATTATTTAAAAAGAAATTGCTTTACCTTGTTAGCTTGACAATCACCTAAAACCTAGCAATGCAGTCTTGTGATAAGTCACCAACATTTCAGTTAGATTTCACATCTTTGCATGGAACAGAGTCTGGGAACAAGAAAAATGGTAAGACGGTGTTGTGGTACGACTGGCCTATTGAATTACCCAGCCAGCTCCCTTCTCGCTTATTGGGGTTTGGCAGACCCTAATTTACTTGTACAGACCTCGACGGCCTGTTAGAAATGTTATGTTCGCGTATGTTCTATTGTTTGGTTTAGGTCTTAGTCACAGCTCATGAGAGTTCTGTTCATGTTTAGTAGTTGGCTTATCTATGTCATTTAAGTTCTCGATTATTATCAGCCTTAAGTCCGTATCTTTTCGCTTTAGTTATGGATGAGCTTACTAGTCATTTGCAAGATAATGTACTTTGGTGTATGTTTTTTGAAGATGATGTAATTTTAATTGATGAGAGTAAAGTAAGTTTAAATGCGAAATTAGAATTGTGGAGGGTTGCTCTAGAATAAAAAAGTTTTAAAATAAGTAGGACTAAGACAGAGTGCATGGAATTTAATTTTAAGAAAGGTAGAACTATAGATAGAGCCCTAGTTGAAATAGATGGGCAAGAAGTGCCAAGGTGTGATCAATTCCGTTATTTAGGATCCATTATCCATAAAGAAGGGGATATTGATAGTGATGTGGTGCATAGGATAAATGTTGGATGGGTAAAGTGGAGGGCAGCCTCGGGAGTGTTGTGTGATAAGTGGGTTCCAAAAAGACAAAGGCAAGTTCTATAGGACGGCCATCAGGCCTGCAATACTCTATGGAGTGGAGTGCTGGGCACCAAAGAGGAGTCATATAGATAAGTTGAATGTAGCCGAAATGAGAATATTAAGGTGGATGAGTGAGATAACTAGGAGAGATAGGATTAGAAATGAATATATTCGTGAGAGCTTAGGAGTAGCGCCTTTAGGGGAGAAGCTGAGGGAATGTAGGTTGCGTTGGTATGGGCATATGCAAAGAAGACCTTTAGATGCCCCTGTGAGAAGATTAGAAGGGATACAGGTAAACGATGCTAAAAGAGGGAGAGGGAGACCTAAGAGAACTTGGATGGAGTTAATAAGAAAGGATTTGACTTTACTATCTCTTACAAAAGAGGTAGCCCAAAACAGGCTGGAATGGAGGAGTAAGATCCGTGTCGCCGACCCCAAATAGTTGGAAAAAGGCGCTAATTGATTATGATTTTGGGCCCACTTGATTTGACCTCGTATGTAGGGCCTGTGATCCTCTTGGTTTGGTATTAGTGAAGAGAGTATGATAGCGTATTTTCTCTCTCATGCTCTCCTATCTATCCTCCTCTTCCCACAACTCTTTCCTTTTTCTTCCTTCCCTTTCTTCTTCTCCCTTGGTAGTCCTCCCGCTGTTTTAGGAAATTCTCCTTCTAACCTCCCTTCATTCTTCCAAATCCTACGTCCGCTTTCTTCCATCTTCTATCTCCCAATTAGTCTAGTTCCCCTAACTCACCCATAAACTGCACATTTCCTTTTAAAGAGATCTTGCCAAGATCAACCTTTTGTTTATGAACTGTCTTTTACTTTTTTTACTGTCACACTTATTTTAACAGAAAAAGAAAGAAGGATGTGGTTGAAGCTTATTTCATTAGTAAACTTCTTCATTGATGACATTAATTCATTCTTCTATTAATTTTGTTCAAACAAGTGTCGTTTATGATTTTGTTATTGTTTTATATAATTGTTAGGTTTGTATTAGTGTTCTTATTTGGTAAAAATAACTTTTTTTTTCATCTGAAACCTTTTCCCTTCTCTCTCCCAGTTCTCTATAATCTCTCATCTCGTCAGTTGACTGAGCCCAGTCTTAGATGGCATTTCTTGCCTCAAACATGAGGTATGTGCTCTCTAGCACTTATAAGCGCGCCTGAGGCATTTGCTTTGGGTAGTTTTTGCCCCTGGCTTTGGATTGCACATCCAAAGCAGTATGTAGACCTCTGATCCCTCCCCTAAGGTTTAAAGCGGATAATGCCAAAAGCTAGGTTTCCTTTTCTCTTTGCTGTGTGAGCAATTGAAACCAATGGCCTTTGATTGGGAGATAGAATATACAAATTATGTGTCTTAAAAGGATTTGTCAGCAGTTTGCTTTTTTTTTTCTTAGAAGTAGAGGGGTAGAGATGAACTGACAAAAGGTAAGCTATGAGTTGTCCTTTTTGAGTTGCCATTTGGGCAATGAAAATATTAACTCCTACAGGCTGTTGTCTCTGGGATATCCACAGGCCAAGAATCCTAATAATCGTTGTTGTGTATTGCAAGGGCCCCACTGATCATTGGCTGGGTTCATCTTGTGAAGAAATGGATGTAGGAATGACATTGTTTATTTGGAAAACTAGAAAGAAGAAAATAATGATGGCCAGGGCACTGCCCCTTGAAGCAGAGGTCCTGAGTTTGAACCCCTACTCTGTTGGCCACCCACCGGGATTATATTCCTGATTTAACAGGTGCGTATGTTGAGTGGGCCATGTGTGCACCCGAGGGGATGGTGGCTGGATACGGTGCTCTAAGAGGTCGGTTGCCCTGCCCCTTCTAGTCAGGTCATAAGGACTTAGAACCCCTCGTTACCAAAAAAAAGAAAAAAGAAAAAAGAAAGTAATTCAGAGTTTTCCATACATGTACCTTTGGGTAATGCTGTTTTTGGTAATTCTCCTTTCTACTTTTTTTCTCAGTGTCCTTGCGTCTAAATCTTGTTCCTTTCTGGTGTTGGACCAATAATGGTGTGACTTGGTGTTGTCTTAAATTGGAATGAGAGACTTGGATTAGGCTCTATCAAGGAAAACCATACCTGAGTCTGCCAAATAAAATATTAGAGACATATCGGAGATATTGTCTAAAATGATATCGGTTTAACATGTAGTTTCGCAATATAACTTCTAGAAAGAGGTATTGTTAATCTTGGACACGCATGGAATCAAGAAAATATACTTGTACGAACATAATTACCGATATTGGGGATCTAATGAACGAGTATTCGGGAAAACAAATACAGATTAATAACTAGAAAGACTAATTCCTTTATCAAAATAAAGAAAGACTAGTTTTCATCTCAAACAAGCATAAGATCATGAGAAGACTACAGTGTAATCATGGTCGTATCGTCATTGCTTTCTCTTTCTGGGTATTTGACAGTATTGCTTCAATCACTTCACATCAATACATTTCACTATTCAACATTATTTCACTATTCAATCTAATGGAGTCAAGGGAGCCTGGAGTCACCGGACATTTTGGGATTCTGGTAGTAATGATTTTGTGCAGGCTCATCTTTCTCTTTAGAATGTTAATTTTCTGGTAGCGACTACTGAAGCGTATTTGTTTAAAGGGTTTTTGAACGCTAGGAAAGTAAGCGCCATTTATTAGATGCTTGCTGGAGCCAACCAATATGCTAAAATTTTAATGCTTTAGAGCTTCAATCTTTCCGTAGAATACTGAAGGATTTAAAAAAAAAATTTATTCAAAGGTGTTTAGCTCCATTCGAGATGATTTCTGGTGATTTACTTGTGGACTCCATCCTTCAGTGCAGATTGTAGACATCTGCTGCTTTCAAGAGATGATTCGCTTGTGAAGTTGCATCAGTAAGTTTGGACATCAGTACTAATATTTTCAGTATGTGTGATCAACCACCTTGATTGTGAACTTATTGAATGGCTCTGCTAGATGAGGATGATGTTGTCTTTTCATGTTTGAATGTTGCAAATGGCATTTATGATCCTTCTCTGTGTCCATTTTGTACTAAAGTAAGCGGTCCTCACTGTTTATTGGATGTCATCCTTTATGTATCTGCGAGGTGAGCGACTCTGGGATGCGATGGATTAGTAGATCGCTTTCACCTACAATGTTACCCATCTTGCTCTTTTAGCATTCTCGGTGTTAGTTACTGTTGCTTGACGGGGTTGATAGGCTGCCCATTTGGGTTTGAAAAAATTCAAGTGACTGATAACAAACAACAGCTATTATGCTTAGAAAACCTGACGGTTAAGGAAGTGTTGTTTTATCATAATCGTTTTTGTCTATTCTTAGAATAGCCGAGTCTCCTAATAGAATGATAATATGATGGATTCCATGGAAGTAGCTTATATATACTCGTGATTTTGTTGTTCATGCATCAATGATGATGCCGATCACGTTGCTGTAATTGTAAAACGGATGTTAGAAGTCTCAGTGCTTGACCATAAAAACCAAAGTTAATGCAGTCTTTTTTATTGGACTAAAATGCGAACACATTCACGAGCATCCCATGAAAAAAAAGGTCTACGCGAGGTGGAGGGGTGATAAAACCGCTATTACCGTCTTTATCGTCACGATGATAAGGAAGCTGTGTCTGGACTTTTTCATGGGACAGCTAGAATGTGAATTCTGATGACGCAGTTTGCTTTCATGGTCGTACCATGGCCGCCAGGTTGGTGACTGTCCGACTCTCCTCGTGCAAGGGGACAGCCCTTATTTGATGTCAACTCTAATCGGTTCTCATTAATTTACAACTGTGCTCCGTTGTTGACCTCGTAATTGAGCCTTAGGTGGGTCCTTTTTTTGCCACTCACCAACTTCTAGTATAGGACTCAATTTTAGATGAACAAAGTGTGTTTCTCCGCCTTTTTTCCACTTCGCAACATTTGTAAGTCGGTTTCACCAAAATTCAACTTCATAACTCGTATTCAATTTACACCGCAATACGATGTTAATGGGTCGTAATTACCCCCAAAGTAACAACTTTGATCTGATGTTCAGAAGCTCGAGACTCTTCCATGTTAGATCATTAGGCCATAGAATGAAATCTGTTTTTTTTTACTTCTCAAATTATATGGAGCAGGCCTTTCAGACCACAGACCCCATCAGAGACTTAAGTAACTACAACCTCCGCGCACCACTAAAATTTCGTTCCCAACAGGTAGCACAGCATAACCATTAGCTGATTTTACTTGCACAATCATAGCCACCGCTCCCTTCATCTCCTGTAATATCCAACACTAGTTGCATAACTTTGCACATGTTATCGACCCACATCAGGCAGCATCAAAACTTATTAGTACTGTTTATGGACAAGCAAGATGGTAAAAAAAAAAAATTGTGCACACTTCCAATGCAATCCATGGTCATCATATATTTCAGCCCTGGGAATTGTACCGTCTCAGCAATTGAATCAACCGCGTTGCATTCCGCCTCACCTTGTCGCTCTCATCCCCAGACATTCCCACACAAATCTGGAGCGCCCCTTGACTCATCACCTCCCAACTCATCCTCTGGCTCTCCCCACACACCGACGCCAATGTCGCCAGCGCGTGCACCGTGCTCCTCTGACTCCCTCGCCTCAGTATGCCCACCACCGTCTCTGCAAAGCCCTCCGCCTTCTCCATGCGCTCTCTTCCTTGCCGGCATTTCGCCAGCAGCGCCAGCACCTCCACCGCCCGCTCCAATCCGGACCCGGCCAGCTCGACCAACACCGGGATGGCGCCGGCCCTGACCACTTTCTTCTGGTTTTCCGGGAACGAGCACAGGGTGTAAATTGCTGTGGCAGCCTCTCGCTTCCCCCTCCCTTCCCCTTGCCTCAGGAGTTCCACCAGAGCGTCTATCGCAAATGGGTGATCTCCGATCGTGCCTTTGTTGACGTCAACCACGGCGAGGCTGGTGAGGGTGGTAGCGGCCAGGGTCCGGGAAGCGTGGGAGCCGGCGCGCAGCACCGAGACTATTTGTGACACGGCGCCTTCGGCCACCAGGCCGACCTTGTTGTCGTCGTCCAAAGAGAGGTCGAAGAGTACGAGCAGGGCTGACTCCTGCAAGGCCGGGTCTTGGGAACCAACGAGACGGAGGATGGTGGAGACGGCGCCGGAGTCGGCGATTTGGCGGCAGATGGCGGGAGTGGTCCTGGAGAAGCGATGGAGGATGCGGAGGGAGTTGAGCTGGGCGGGAGGAGAAGAGAAAGGGGAGGTGAGGGTGGAGAGGAGGGAGTGCGGGGAAGGACAAGGTTGTTGAGTAATACTATTGCGGGAAGAAGAAGAAGAAGAAGAGGAGGAGGAGAAGTTGGAGATGAGGCTGCGGAGGGCGTGGTTGGGGATGAGCGTGGGATGAGGGGAGAGAGGGAGCTTGGAGATGGGGCAGGTGCGATTGCCGGAGTCAAGCCAGCGCTGGATGGAGTGGCGGTCGAAGGTGTGGCCGGAAGATAAGATGACGGGGTCAGACATGAGGTCAAGAGAAATGGGGCACTTGAAGTCGTCTGGCACCTGAGCCTCCTCCATCTTCTCTGTCCGTCCCTCTGAGTATCACTATTTTGGCCGTCGTATGACCAAACAATCGGAAGAGTTGCTGTGGGAAATCCAAGAGAGAAAAGGGAAAGACAATCAGATGTGGGGGAAGGGGTGCCGTGTGAGGAGAGGTATAGAAGGGAAGAAGAGAAGGTCGGATGGGGTTGAGCTTATTTATTAGGAGGAAGGCATAGGATATTTGGATGCTAGCTAGGATAGGATCGGCTCGGCTAAGCGAGAGAAGGGTTTGTTGGAAGAAGCAGAAGAAGCAGAGCGGAAGGGATGGATGTGGAAGTGAGATGAAATGGGCTTTGCTTTTGGATTTTGTGGAAGAAAGAAAAAAGGAAAGCAATCGAGGAAAGATTTGTCTTTTTGTCCCCGCCCCGTGAGCTTAACTTTCAACGACTTAGGGGGGCCCGCAGACCCCATCGGATCCAAAGAGCTTGCCAGCAGGCCTTTGGCTTTGGGCCCTGTCCTGTGAAACACACACTACTCCTACTTTTGGTAGTTGCCAGTGAACTGGGCCGGAATAGGGCTTGATTTGCGCTTTCTAAGGGCCCGTTTGGTTGGCCCAATCTAGCTTCTTTGGGGAAATCAAAGAAGTCATATGAGCTTCTTGTAATGGCAGTTGATGTAATTTCTGAAAACTGACAATGGTACTTTTAAAAAAAAAAACAGAAACAGAGCCATCATGATTTAAAACAGCCCCTGTCAGTTTTTGAAAATTACACCAGATGCCATCATTACTTAAATTCCAAACCAAACACCAATTCTACTTCATTTTGAAAATCCAACTTCACTACTTCTAAAAGTCATAACCAAACGGACCCTAAGTTTTCCTCGTAGCCGTCGCTCCTCGGCTTTGAACCCACCACCCCTGGCACGTGTTTACCGTTGAGTCTATGCGGTGAAAAACGTGTTTTTGCATATGGGTTCTTTTGTTTTTCGCATCTGGCTTCAATCATATACCGGCCAAAGCTGCTTTCCACTCTAGGAAAAATTGAAGGTCATCGTATCAAAAGGAAAAAAGAAGATTCGTTAATATCTATATCATATAGAGAGAGATCGGTTTATACGGGATCTTCTCATATAAGGAGTATGAGGCTATTATTTTGGGTCGTTGGATTCCGATTTAATGGTAAGTATTAAATCAGATAATAGTAGGTATATATATATATGGGAAAAGTTTAAATGAGATCGTTCTCATATTGCTTATATGAGGCCACTTTGAATCTGTAACACCCAGAAAATTCGTACGTTAACTAAAAGTATCTATTTTAGAAAACTGGTCTAAAATAGGAAAGTTTCATTTCCTCATTTGATTTCTAGTTATGCGATGTGCTTTGATGTGTTATGTGATTTAATAATGTGTTATAATTTGTTAATCGCATAGCTAATAGTAGTAGAAAACTAGGGCGCAAGGGTTGGTCCTGGCGCAGGACACAACCTGGTGCTGAGGCCAGCCTGGCGCCAGGGTCTGAGAACACCTGACGCCAGGAGAGGGACCAGGGACCAGGTGCCAGGGCATGTGTTTAGTGGGATTACTCTTAATTAGTAAAGTTAATTCGGTCTTGATGTGTGGTTAGTGATGCATGCGTGTTAGTGTGACAAGTAGTGCAACTGCGGGACGTCAAAGACCTGTACGCGTAGGACTCAAGCCAAGACGCAGGACCTGGGCGCTGAGCCACATGGCACTGGCCCAGGGGTGATTTATGAACGTGGATAAACTTGCCATAAGATGATCTTCAGATGGTGGGAGCGAATCTTGGAGCAAAATCTACGATTTGATCTAATAGCGATAAATATGGTAAGTATCGCGGAGGATCGGGAAGTATCAGTTCGGTTGAGATAATTAGAGAAGATAAATCTTAATTAAAAAGAGATAAATATTTCATTTTTAATCAACCAATAGGAAGGGGACGTCTAGTTGGTTGGCCTAGATATGGTAGTTTCCTAGTTTGGCACGAGATATGTAAAGTATGATTAAGATTGTAACCTCGGCCAGTACTATTTCTGCGTCGACAGTCAGACGTAATTAAATCATAACTAATTCAAGAAAAATTGGAAAAAATATAAAATCAGTGGGGTTAGAAACTAGACTCATAGGGCTAACTCCAATAAAAATTTCAGAGTCTATCTCTAACTGGACTGACCGTGGGAAGAGTCGGAAATGGACTGTTATGCATATGAAAGTGTGCTGTAATTAGGATTAAGATAGTGAACGAATCTTATTAGAGATTTGAAATCCTAATTAAATGAGTAAAACCCAATGGATTAACATGGCTGAACGTCCCTTACTAATGAGGGAGAGCTTTTAATTGGTAGTGAGAGTTTGGATTAGGAAGGAGTCTTGATTTGGAGATATCCTAGTTGTAGTAGGTTTTGGGTCTATATAAGCACAAGAGAGAGGGCTGGCTGGTATTTTTCAAGCCAAATCCTTTGTGAACGTCCCAAGACTCTCTCCTTCTCCTTCTCCTTTGTTTCAGCAAGCTTTATACCTTTTCCTTCATCTCAAGAGTCAACGATCGAAGTGCTAAATGGCGGCATCGTGTAGAGGAATCAAAAGCCTTCGCGAGGAAGCAAGAAGATACTATGTTTGGACTAGGTAGGATGATTTTTCCCACACTCTTGGATCTGAATTTCATACCTTGTTCAAGTGTTTCTTGTGTCAATATATTGATTTATGATTGTGAGTCTTCATGAGAGTCAATCGTTATGTACCAATCTTTTGAATTATCCAGTTTTTACGTGTTGTTGCTCAATCGTGTGAACCTTGATGTTCCAATTCCTAGTTGTTACACATGCTAGCCCAATGATGAGAAGTTTGAATTAATTGGAGTCTTCTTTGAAGCTTCCTTGTATCCCTTTTGATCTCTGACATTACTGTCCAAATTTCAGTATCCTTAATTACTTGTCCAATTTGCCTAATCCAACTAGAAAAAGGGGTATGTGTGTGAGATGAATTAAGATAATGAAAGTACACCTCAATCCTTGTAAATATTATGACATATCATACCTAATAAAGTTCTGGAATAAGTAAGATATGGAAGATATTCAAGTATACTATGTATTATTGAATGGATTATGGGGTAAACACATTCACAATTTGATTAGAACTATGATTAAGGGTCTCGGCCAGACCTGTTTCTGCACTGATGACCTTCAGTAAAATATTTGTAACTAATTATATAAAAATCATAAAAATATGCTGTTTCTTGGGTTATAAACTAGACACATAGGAGTAATCACAGTAAAATTTTCAGAGTCTAATTCATTCTGTTCTGTCGTTGGTAAGGGTCGGAAGTTGACTAATATGTAAAAACAGAACACTGTAATTATGGTCAAGGTTGGGAAAACTTTATCAAAACAATAGCCTATGCTATAATAAGTATACTAAGAACTTTATATGTATTATATAAGACTTTAAGTAAGTATTACAGTAGGATGGACTAAGTATAATACTATAATATCACGGGCTAATGGTGAGTGGTTTGATGTTCATCAAGTCTTATGTGTTCCACTGGTGATATTGACTCGATTCGTGTTTCCAATTGGAAACCGAACCATCTATTCCTATTTGACCAATGCATTCTATTCGTTTGAGAAACTTCAGTTGACCTATTATTGAATCTGTTTGAGTCAAGTCTTCTTTGAAACCAGAACTTGATATTCTTCATGATATAACTTGAGTTTTCTTTGAGTCTTGAAAGGCAATTCATGATCAAGTCTTTCTTCATAAGTCTTATCTAGAGCTATGCATGTGTAACATGGTCATTGTTGAGAGTCTTTGTTATTTTATTTCATACTCCAGAATGTGAGTCATACATTGTTGAGAGTCTTTGCTATTCTATTTCATACTCCAAAACGTGAGTCATACGTTGTTAAGAGTCTTTGCTGTTCTATTCATTGATGTAAGAGTCACCCTATGCTATTGTTGAAACATTGTCCAGTTTGACATTGACCTATTTCTCCACTAATTGTTCGGTGGAATCATAGTATGCTCACGAGCCATTGCTAGGTCATGAGTGACCTCCGATATTTATGGAATTTTGATTCCTTATTGCCCGAAAGGAGGCAAATACGTACGTTTAGGCTGTATGATATTACGGAAGGTCTGCAGTCTCCGCCCATTGTGCCCGTAAGCACGGATGGGGCCAGCATGTCTAGACGCGTGGCCGGGTTCCGAAGGGAGAACCTCTAGCATGATTCTGGTATATTTTACCTTTCGAGATCGGTAAATTCAACGAGCAGAAATTGTAACTCTTTGCACTTTAGATGCCTGGAGCCTTTGGTATTTTGACCATTCTCTCCTTACACTGGTATTCGTTTGAAGTCGTATAATTTATTGACCTTGCTCTATACTTGAGAGTCAGGAAGCTTTGATGTTCGGAGTCTTGGATTATAGTAATTTCTCTCCTTACACTTTGGATGTTTAGGAGTCTTCATTGATGATGTTATTTCCTCTTATAATGGAATTCTTGTTGCTCAGTTCAAATATTCTTGGTTATTCAACTGTCTCATATTAAACCCTATTCTTTGTCCTATATTGTATATTCTGTTCTTGTGGGTTTTTGCATTCTACTGGGTATTTCTTCGGAATACTCATGCATCCTCTGATGCAGGCATGAAGAAAGTATAGCTATGGCAAGTGCAGATAATGGAAGACTTAAAGACAATTGTGGAAGATAAAGCTATCTTTATTATTTTAAATTTAGTGTTAATATTATTGGCATGTTGGCCAAAGCATTTTAATGATTTTGATTTTTAGTTATTTTAGATGACTTGTATTATGGATTAATTTAAGATTGTTATGTTCTCATTTCATATGTGTTAATGATGTTATTTAAAGACTCAGTTGTGTTATGTCGAGTACACATCTATTCATGGTGATGTATTAGACGGGATGTTCGAGTATTCGGTCATGTCTCAGGATTTCTGGCCTCAAACATACTCATGAAAAAAAAAATGTCTTCCGCACTCCGACGAGGCCGGGAATTTTGGGGCGTGACAGAATCGTAGCCATTGGATCTTGTTCTGACGGCTATAAATATCCAATGATCTCACTCACTCTTTGATGTGACACACTCACCATCCCCCTGATTTGATATCCACCCTCCGATCGGAATCTAACAACAATAAAGATTTGCCTCATGTTCCTTATATGAGAACGATCTCATGTAAACTCATTATATATATATATATATATATATATATATATATATATATATATATATATGGAAAAGTTTAAATGAGATCGCTCTCATATTGCTTATATGAGGCTACTTTGAATCGTAGCCATTGAATCTTGATCTGACAGCTACAAATATCGATAATGATCTCACCCACTCTTTGATGTGACACACTCACATACCTACTTATTTGATATCCACCCTCCGATCGGAATCTAACGGCAATAAAGATTGGCCTCATGCTCCTTATATGAGAACGATCTCATGTAAACTTATCTTATATATATGTAAACTTATCTTATATATATATATATATGTATATATATATATATAAGATAAGTTTACATATATATAAGATAAGTTTACATGAGATCGTTCTCATATAAGGAGCATGAGGCCAATCTTTATTGCCGTTAGATTTCGATCGGAGGGTAGATATCAAATAAGTGGGTAGGTGAGTGTGTCACATCAAAGAGTGGGTGAGATCATTATGGATATTTGTAGCCGTCAGATCAAGATCCAACGGCTACGATTCAAAGTGACCTCATATAAGCAATATGAGAGCGATCTCATATAAACTTTTTCCTATATATATATCTCCGATCGGAATCTAACGGTAATAAAGATTGGCCTCATGCTCCTTATATGAGAACAATCTCATGTAAACCCTTCCCTATATATATATATATATATATATATATATATAGAATTGTTTGTTTTTGGCAACGTCATGAGAATAGAGTTGAAGTTTGCTTTCAAGCTCGGAAAAGTTGGTCTAAGACTCTAGAGCTCGGTTCTCTGTGTGGATACTCTCCCTGAGCTATAGTGTTCATCCTGTGTTTATACCGAAATCTGTTGTGTTCGGAAAGGTCTAGATGAAGGGGAACTCTTCTTTCAACTGCAAGCAGCACCTCTTGGCTTTTTCACAAGACAAGCCTGAATTGTTACCGTCACACATCCCTCACACAGATCGTTTGGGACCATTCGAACTCCTAAACAGATTGGTCTTAAAAGGAATTATGTCCCTGTAGAGTCTCCCTTCATATGCTTTGCTTTTCCTAGGAAATTTTAATTGCCGAAGGGTTTGCCATACCTTCTTCACCTTCCTCTAACATGATGTTTATCCTTCTTGTTTCCCAACTACACAGTAGTATAATCAATATTAGAGCAAACCATTTTTGTTTCCCACTTGAGTCATAGAACCTTCCTGGAGGTTAGAAGAAAGAGGAATGCTTAAAACACGCTCAGCTTCATGGGGAAAGACAACTCCCGCACCAGATCAAAGAAGTGATGCGCTAGTTGAAAACCAATAAACATCCAACTAGCGCATCACTTCTAAAGTGTACATAGACAGACAGGAGGACAAATTTCTACATTTTTTTAATACACACGTTTCTAGGTTCTCTATATCAGGAATCGCACATTTCATTTAGAATCAGTTTAGAATTTGACAACCAGGAACATTATATATATTGCCTGGTCTCATGAATTTCTACTACTTGATCAAATCAGTATCTATTCCTCTCTTCTTTATAACCCCGCACGAACAAATTCTACCTCTAACTCGAGTATCAGGAATGAAAGAGAGGAAAAATCAAAACTGACTTTAATGGAAGAAGGCAACAACTTGAAACTTTCTCTCCAGTCAACTGACTTCTTTAGCATTGGCAATTGCCCCGGCATCGAACTAAACAATTAGCTATGAAAATGAAATAAACATGATGGTAGAATATGACAGTTTTGAAGTGTCATGAAGCATAGACGACTCTACTAAAAAAAAAAAAAAGTCGAACTGCAAGCAATCATATAACAGAAGTTGGAGAAGAGTCGTCAAATACGAAGTATGTAAGTAGTCCGGTTAGGTTGTTGAAGCAGTCAGATTTTCAAATTTGACATAGAAAAGAAGTGTGAAAATAGACACTTTATTTGATCAATTTTTTTTTATCAATTTGTTATCAGAAATTGGGTGTACCCAGCAACAAATATATATTTTCCACGTACATCCACTTAATTTCTCCTGAATTACAGAGACAAACCACAGAAAAAGGAAGAAGAGGTGGATGTCAAAATAATGTGGAAACATCGACAAAGAATGAACTAACTAGTCATGAAATTCTCCAGCTCCTGCTCTAGAGCAGCGTCCAACCATCTCCTCGACTCTTCCATAAGGTCAGGACTCAATCTGAACATGAGGATGCAAAACTCCATCTGATTGAGAGCCCCATCACCGTCGGTGTCCCCTTCTCTCAACATACTCCGAAGCTCGTCGTCCTTCAAACCGCTCAAGCCCAAAAGAGCCGAATTCCTCTTCAAGCTGTCAAACGTGATTACACCCTTGTCCTGATCCATGAGCAAGTTGAACCCGTTGCAGAGCTCCCCCATGAGCCTCTCTCCGCCCAGTTTATCAGCCATAGTTGGCAAGAAGTCTTCGAATTCCATCGGCCTATCACACTTCTCGCAATAGTTGAAACTTCTAAGACAAGGCTGCTGGCTGGCTGGCTGATGAATGAAGCATGAGGAGGGAAGACGGGTTTTATTTATAGGGGATGGAGAAGGAAGGAAGGTGGGTGGTAAGGTAATGACATTTGGATGACAACCAGGTCTCATATTTGTCAATTGGGTGGTTTGGACTTTGCACAATGACCAAGTCAAAAGAGCTGTTGGGCTGAGAGGCCGTTGGGGCAATGCTGGGAAACTTCAAGCGGGATAGTCCATCCTCTGCGCAGACGAGACGGTGGGGAAGGCGGAGCCAACCTACAGGTTGTCAGGTTACCACAGTCAGCAATCTAACGCGTAATCTCATCCATCCACAAGAGCTTCCACGTATTGTGCCTCGATTCCCACTTTTCTTGTCTTTTTCTTTATTAGTTTCTTTCTTTTTTATAAACACTTTATTAGACTTTTCCCTGGTTCAAGGAATTGGAATTTACGTTACTTGTCCTCCTCTTATTATATAATAGTGTTAATGAAAAGTTCGTTAATTTCCTCCCACATGGATCAGAAAAAGATTGTGCTGAATAAACTAATATATATATATATATATAGAAAAAATTATAAATGAGATTTTTCTCATACCGTTTGCATAAATTTGAGTAATTTTGAAATGTTGGACTTTAATCTTACGGTTGCAAGGGTGGGTGATGATTCATACTTACGTACCTATTAATTTGACCCCATCATTAGGCTAAAACTCGACGATTCAAGATGATTTGACTCATGTATATGGCATGAGATAAGTATCATGTAAATCGAACTTTCTCTCAGTCTTTCTTTCTTTATATATATATATAAGAAAAGTTTAAATGAGATGAGTCTTATTTGACTTATATGAGCTCGGTTCAAACCGTAATTGTTAGATCTTAATCTGAAGGCTACAAAGGCGTGCGATGATTCAGAATTACTTACCCATTGATTTGATTCTCAGTATCGAATTGGAATCTAACGACCCAACAGACTCTTATATGAAATGGGTCTCTGTATATTTATATATATATATATATTATTTCTTTGGTAAATAGAAAAAAAATCATTTAGATCCTGCTGGTCAAGTACTTCTCTGTACAATAAATATTCAAACAAACGGAAAAAATTGTGCATCTTATCCGTCAAGGGGGCAAGTGTGGAATTCGGATGCCTCTGCCGGCTGGCTCTTTTATTCGCTCGGAGCCTCCTCCTCCGCAAGGCACGCCCTGTGTCACTCTCACCCCTTATTATACTCATCAATCCATATAGCAGACTGGTACTCTATTTTCTCTTGATACATGGCTGGCGCTCTATTAATATAATAATAATAATAACTACGAGTATAGAACAACGTGAGTGGAATTTTCCTAATAACTTTTCCATCAACAACAGCCTTGACGAGCCAGCCCCTCAAGAGTCAAGACTAGATCAAATGGCACTCCACTCTTGAACGTACTAAACACTGCTTGAGCCAAAAGTTTTCATCTATAAGGTCTCATTGGAGTCTGATTCCCAACCTTAATATTAAACGTTGGAAAAATCTAGCCCGCGTGTTTCGGAGGAATGCTAACAATCTAATGAATTGAATCTGGAAATGCTTGACTGAAAAAACTGGATGAAGACTAGAAATCCTAGTCAGCTTTTATCGATGTAGTCCTTTTTCTTTATAACTTGTTATATGCCTTTCTTCTGAAGTAATTATTGAGGCCACGCTTTCGGATGACGATATTGATATTTAAATTCATTGGATTCTTTCTTTTGATACAAACTGATCTTGTCGGTTTGGCCGTGCGTCTGCAAGTATATACTTCCTTTGAAAATTGCTACTGCTCCATTAGAATATTGATCATCACCCGAAGGAGGCATTCGGCCGTGCTCTTATTCCTCTTGCTCCCGCCCTCCCTGCCGAGGTGTTGTCAAGATGTACTTGTTGCCGTGCGACTTCTAGTTCTATAAGTCAAGAGAAACATGCCGGACTGTCTCAAATGCCTCCTTCCTGGTGGATTCCAAGACAAATGCATTTGTTTCTTGTACCTTTTTATCACTGTTCAGACAAGGTATCCTAGAACCAGCGCATATAGATTGTAACATGCATCATGTGCTTAGGGGAAGGGATAAATGGGAGTGCCTTGAGGCATTCATAGTAAAAATCACAATACTTCATGTTGAAGTGTCACAATAAGAGCACCAAATGAGAATAGGAAAATATATTTAAGAAGAGAAGAAATAAAATAAAAAAAGAGTAAAACAAGCTGAGGGAGGCCTGCATGTTGAGCTTAAGCTTTTTTAGAAACAAAACTATGTTGAGCTTAAGCATTTGATTGTTTTTTAACATTTTATAAATTTCAAAAAATAAGAGCAGTGGAATATTATTAGTCTTAAAGGCCCTGTTATCTAGATTTACCATTTAATCATAGCTATTACATGGGATCTAAAGGAGAATATTTCATTTTCATTCTCATCATGCAACACATACATGCTATTTTTGGCCGCCAACAAATACGTGCCATTTAGCTCCCCTAGTCCATTTCCTCAGTGCATATGGCGTGTGCAGAGAAGATAAATGACAGTTGTAATAGATTTTTGAAAGACAACGCAAAACAAGAGTCTTGAGTATTATGCATGCCCATTTGTTAAATTGATTAATAACTATATTATAGGAAATAAATGTACCTGCATTTTCTAGAACTGTACCCGACCAATTAGTAATCGTATAAACAGCAAGAACGATAGCACCAGCAGGATCTATCCACCAGTAATATTTATCACCGAGAATAGCAGCAGCTAAGCCAACAACATTTGTAATAACATCAAAATAATGGTCCTGTGAACCAAGAAGAAGAAGAGGTTAAATTTTGAAAGAGTTATGTTGGTGCTTTTTAATCATCAAAGGACAAAGAAGAGCTGTTCAACCTTTGCATAGGCACGGACAATCTTGTTTCTTGAGGTTCTACAATAAAGCCAAAGAGCAAGCTTCACAGCAGTAGCTGACAACATGATTGAGGACAACCATGTTAATTGCGAAGATGTCATTTTTTCAGAAGTTTCATCTTTTATCAACTGTTCCAGTGCCTGAACAAGAACTTGAAATCCTGCAATTGCAAAAATCAAAGTCGACGACATAAGCATGTACTAGCACAATGTTTAATCAAGCATCTTCTAACTTATCCTGAGTATTTTCATAGTCATAAGTCAGGGCTCTCAGAAGATTCATGGATGATTTCTGTATTAATTGACATTTTTTCATCTTGAAACTGACTTGTTATCATTCTCCTTATGTGATGTCCGGTGTTCAGGGCTCCAACAGATATTTGTGCGACAAATTTTTCTGATCATTTATTATACTTCAATTTTCCAATCAATCTATAATCCACTCATGAATCATTTTGGCAGCAGATATAGGTGGATTTTTTCAATTAATAGATAGTCGCTTCTCATTTCAGATTGCATTTGTCACTTTTATCTCAACCAAATTAGAAGAATAAAACCTGTACTGCAGAAGAGTAGGTGATAGTTTGTTTATATGCATATTAGTTTCCATAGAAGCATTCTACAAAGACCAAATTACTTCTTCCTACACCTCTTCTAATGTGACCGGACGCACAAGCGCAAGCATAAAGAAAATCCAATGACATGTACATACCTAGAGTGGCCATGATAGCAGCAAAAATGATAATTCCAACAGGTTGCACACGCAACTTTCCAATAGGATATTTGTAGATGTTTATATTTTTCATTGACAAATGTGCAAACCAAAGAATGCCACCAGCCATGAGGTCTAGCAGGGAATCCAATGTTGAAGCAGCAATAGCGATGGATCCACTTCTAATTGTAGCATATATCTGTAACAGCCATAATAGCAATTACACAAAAATTCTGATGGGAAAATGTATTGTGCATATGAAGATATTTGAGTTAAATCGATTACCTTGAATGCTAATAGAATAATATTCGCAAAGTTGGAGATCTTCATCGCAAATTCGTGCTGAGCTTGCTCTTCAAGTTCTTGCTCCTCATCTATGACACCAGAATTTTGTAAAGAGTCTACTTCCTCGAATGACCTTAGAGTAGCAAACTGTCGTTCGTAATACTCCTTTTCACCTGGAGCAAACAGAACAAGGCAAGTTCATGAGACCCAAAACTGCGATAGATTAAGATCACTTGATTAAATTTCCAATTACTGAGCGTGCAATGAACAAGATGTGCACATGACATTATAACAAATACTCCAGGTGGAATTCGTTTAGTTTTTCAAAATGAACTGATTTAGTTCATTTTGGAAACCAAATGTATCTGCTAATTCCGGACAAAGGGAGGATATTACAGGTCCTATACATTTTACCATTTGCACTGCACTAATATATTGATTCATACTATACAAAAAGAGTCACATTATTATTAGCCCCGCCTCACGCGCGTCTGCATCAAATGGCTACTGAAAACGCTATCATATAAATAAAAACTTGCATTAATGAAAAATGACAAGAGAATCACAGCTTAAAAGGTTAAATCCATCTTATTCAATTGGGAGCAATCTGAACGTCTTTCCCAGTAAAGCAAAAGAAAAAACAAGTAGAGAAAGCTATAAAACGGAAACTAGACCTTCCGACAAGCCTTTGGTTTTGGAGAGATTGATGTGGAAAGGATTCTCCGGATCAACTCCATGAGTCACCCTCTCGGGCAATTTCGAAACGAAATCAGCTCTCAAAGATCCCACTGATTTCCATCTCCTGAACCGCCGTCGACCCGCCTCAGCTCCATTGATCAATGGCTTACTTATCTCCGATCCGCCTTCCATTTCACAGAGTGAACGTACAACGGCTGGGCTGCAGCGATGTGTAACTTTGTAGAAGTGAACTCCACCACCACCTTTCTCAAAACGCGCGTGATTTGGTTTACCTAAAATGGAGTGGCACCAACGGGTGCGACTTCTGTGATTCTCATCATTTTCTAATGAGCTGAATCAGGCTGTTTTGATTAAGTTCCGTTGACACACTTTTATGATCTTGCTTTTTTTTTTTTGGGCAACATATAATCTTGCTTGTTCGGAGCTGAGATTGGCGAGCGGTCGGAGAAGATTTATATGAAAACATATGTAAGAGAAAAAGGACAATTGTACCTACGGGCTAAAGAACATGACTCTTACCTATTACAAAACAATCTTCCACAAAACGTCAAGCTACGTGATCCAAAAATGGTGCCAAATCCCATAGCACTTCGTAGTTTTGACACTAATTTTAAGCCCAAAAAGCTTCCCCTGACCCACCATTTTTTTTTCGCAACAACGCTTCCCCGCCATGTTTAATTCTAGTTAAGATGCCCCTAGTTTTAAAAAACCAGATATGCAGCCCAACAGTGTTTGCAAAACCAGATATCTAGCCGTAGTATCAGCAAACCATGCGATTAATAGGATAAAAAATACAAAACCGAGCATGTGATTGGTGCGTAATGGATGCTTCAGAAATCAATCAATTTGACAATCAATCTAAAGATGTCGCATTAGTCTAACTTCTAATGTGTTTATGTTGGCTTTATGCTAATAATTGCACTGAAAGTTAAGGCTTTTGTACTGTGTTTTCTTATGTGATCCCGCAATCTCTTCCGAAACCAGAATAATCTGCCCTCTTGTCCTGCTTACTTTTGTCGTATTGAGCGAGATTTGTACCCGTCATTTCCATCTTTATAGGACATAGTCGTATTGAGTCAAATTTTTGTTATAGAAATCACAGCAATGTGTAACCGTCCCAAATGCAGTCAGTGTCCTGAGTAGCACTAGCTCATTGCCACTTGGCTATCGTACCTTTCATTCAACTAGGAGGAAGCTCAACCCAGAAGGCTGAAGCTAAAGGTAACTTCAAATGTTTACCTTCAATAATGAAGTCATATAAAGAAGAAAAAGCCAACTCAGATATTTATGAAAGTTTTTCCATATTACTTGGTCAATGAGCCTGGATTGCCATATTACTTAGTTTTTTTGGGTTAATCCCATATAACCTAGTTTTGGCACCTGATCTTCCTATTTTGCCCTCTTGAACCCTAACCCTAAACTCCAACTATACCATTTCTCATATTAACCCTAAACTCCATTTATACCATTTTTTTATTTTAAGTTTTACACTTCAACTAATTTTTTACTCATTTTTTTTATTCTTTTTTTTATTTTTAATATTTTTTTTATATAATGATGATATCATAAGGATCTTGAGATAATATTTAAAAAATACAACAAAATCTAAGATAAATAGCATGTAATGTCCTAACGTAATTAGGTTATTATTATAATAAGAAATAACACTAAAAATAAAGAAGAATAAAAAAATAGACAAAATCCGATAAAAAATGAGAGATATGAATCGTTAAAATTTGTCCCAAAAAAATAGTTATCATATAATAGAATACACGATAGCCTTGACCTATCCTGTAATCGAATACACGATAACCCTGACTATCGTGTATTCGATTATATGATAGCACTCCAATCATGTATTCGATTATACGATAGTAGTCCTATCATGTAATTACCTATTTTAGTGAGACATACTTCAACGATTCATATCTCCTTAATTTCTGATCCTTTTTTACCAATTTTTTTCGTTTATTTTTATTTTTAATGATCTTTATAATCATGATTATAGTCATTATGATAAGAACCCATGTTATATGGGATGAATCCAATAAAATCAAGTAATATGGCAATCCGAGCTCATTGGCCAGGTAATATGTAAAAACCTCATGTTTCTCTAATCTAACATCTAAGTTAAGCTCTCACTTGTCATCAAAATAAGCTGTAAAAGCAAACCAATTTGCCAAAAAATCCAGAAAAACAAATTAGACTCCAAGTTGAAGGCCAGTTAATTTCAGTATCAACTATCTCACTAATTCGTGATGGGAAGATCTGACAAGTATTGGCCGAGTCCCAAGTGTCTGATTAATTATATTCCTCATGCTTGTACTTGGTCCAGACATGGACACGTTTGTCCGCGCCCATGTCCGAATACCTTTTCTGGGTTTAGTAAATAATTCTGAAATTACCATATAACCTATGCATTAAAATTTGATGTAATAAAAAACGTACCCAAGGAGCCCATGCCTGAGTTGATACTCGTATAAATGTCACACAACATGATACTCAGCATGAGTGTTATTCTGCTGATAATTTGATGTCAGTAGCCCAATTGGGGTGCAATCCTCAACCTTTCTTTCCCTGGGGATTGAATTTTTGTATTGCATAACATTCTCACTGATTACTATCATGTTGTCAACTGTCATCATCTACGAAAAGGAAATTTGTAATAATATTACTGATTTGTTTGATGTTGAATTGTATTCCAATAGTTTATTTTACTCTCTGCTTTAACATTTATTTTGAAGACCTTTCATGTCTGAAGAGTTAGTGAAACGAATTAAGTGACCAAAGGACGAGATTTTCATGAAGTTTTATAATCTGATGGGTCAAATTTATACAAACGAGAACTGATTTTCTGTTACTAGATGATGGCAATTGGCTTACAAATGTATGCTCTAAAGTACTTATAAAAACTGTTTCTAATGGTTGTAGGCTATTAATTCAAATGATATTTAAGAAGACATGAGGAGCTGAACCACTCAGTTTAAATGCTGAATTCCTTTTTTTTTTATTTGTCCAGAAACCTCTTATAGATTGTGTTTAGGAAAATAGTTAACTGGATATACTCTTACTTATCAGCTGCAGTTACAGAACAAGTTGCTTCATAAAGTGTTTGATTTACAATGAAGATTTAGGTCGTTCTCAAGTGAGTTCATCAATTTAGGCATCATTGTAAAAAAAAAAACTAGATATCAGTTGTTGGTATCTTCTCTGATCAGTAGCGAATTTTTTTTGTTGTAACAAAAAAACGTAGATATCTGTTGTTGTTTTTTCTCTGATCTGTAACCAATTATTTTGTGAAAAGTAAAACATTGAAACCAAGAAACAAAAATTATAGGTTAAGCAAAAGAAGAGGTGATATTGCAAAAGCTATTCTAGTTTGGTTAAAAAAATGATAAAATGAGCGTAGTATAAGAAGCAATTTGGAATGCAAATCCAACATCGAATGAACTTAAGACAAAGTTGTTACTGAAAGAAGGAATTTGAACCTTTGACTTTTGACCTCATTCTAGCAAGTTTGTCTTACTCTTGGCTTTCTTACAGACCAGACATAGCTTGGGTTTGCCTTGAACTATTGACCTAATTTATAATATCAGATGCATAGCTGTTAGTAACAAAGGTCAAAGAAAATAGTATGTGATAAGGGAAGAGTTAATTAAATACACGTATCATGTAGTGATGAGATTGTGGTTTTTCCAAGGTTTTATTTGATATTGATTGTCATCTTTCCAATTGTTATCTTTGCTTTTTAGTCTCGTGTAACCATGACGTAAGATAGAATCCTCCTCTAATTATTTTCTCATGGATTTTTAATTGGTAGACAGGAGTTTGTCCGTTCAAGCCGGGCCCGCAGACGATACTGGGCAAGGAGCTTTGCTGGATGGAAAAAATTCACAGGTGCACAGCCTGGACCTGCGCATGTGGCACTTGCATCTTTGGAAAGTGTTGGTCGACTGAATTTCATGGTTACACAAAATGTTGACAGGTATTGGTCCTTGCATCAGATCTCAGTGCCTGCATCTGCATCTATGTGTTGTCTGTTGGCCTTGATGATCTTACTGTTTATTGTATGTACATGGTATCATTCTTTGCTTGCATGATAATAGCTAAGTATAGATGGGCTTAACTAAAGGTTCACCAGTGATGTTGTGTTGATGTTTCTGGTTTTTAGCTGTATATGGATATGGATGTACACCACATCACTTTAACAAGCTCGCTACTTACTTTCAGACATGCTATCTGTTTCATTCAGTGCATTAAGTTACTCTTAAGAGATAGTGTTGGTGTTTTTCCCTAGGTTGCATCATCGTGCTGGAAACAACCCTCTTGAATTGCATGGGACTGTCTATTCAGTTATTTGCTTAAATTGTGGCTTCTCCTTTAGTCGTAATTTATTCCAAGACCAAGTTAAGGCCCTTAATCCAAAGGTAGAGTTCAACTTATTGTCTCATGTATGAGTTCCATACCCTTCATCTTCTTTGTGGGGATATTGTGATCCTAATACAAAATCCAGGTACAGAATGCTCTTATGGTTATTTGGCACCTATCTTACTTCATATGCAACATATACTTTTATGCAGTGGGCCTCTGCGGTTGAGCGCTTGGAGAGTGGTCCACCTGGATCAGACAAGAGTTTTGGTATGCAGCAAAGGCCTGACGGGGATGTTGAGATTGATGAAAAATTTTGGGAGGAGGATTTTCATATCCCTAACTGCCAAGATTGTGATGGATTGTTAAAACCTGATGTAAGAGTTTTACTTCATTCAAATGACATAGCAATTGACAAAATAGGCAAAAGAACCAATGTCTCTGCTTCAGTGACCTACTTATTATTTATGTGCCTTTTAAACTGCTTATTGATTTATGTGCAATAGGAGGTTGAAGTATGCGATTTTAGGTTTTTATTGTTGTATGACGCCGTTTTTTGGTCACAGCATAATAACATAACTAGCGGTGGAAAATTTGGTTAACATATTTAAAGCCCCCCTTAACCAACAGGGTGTTGTTAAGATGGCAAGGACCACACCTCAGGAAGCAGAGGTCCTGAGTTCAAACCCCCACTCTGTTGGCCACCCACCCAGGATTATATCCCAATTTACCCGATGCGTATGATGGGTGGGCCTTGCACGTCCCAAGGAAATTGGTGGTGGAATGTGGTGCTCTAAGAGGTTGGTTGCCCTGCCCCTTCCAGTCGGTCCTTAGGACTCAGACACCCCTCGTAAACAAAAAAAAATTGTAGCCCTTTTCCCAATATACATCATTGAATCCCTCAACTAAGAAAAACTATCCTACTTAGGATACACTGGTGGCAGTTGTTCCTCTTCCACTTGTCTGTTGATGAAATAGTGCTCCTTCTCATCCTGTTTCTAGTGGAAATCAATGCTTAAGCTTGAAAAAGTTAGAATGTCCCAATGTTGTGAGCCATGTCGGAAAGGTAGTTTTTATTTTGCATGCAATTCTATGATCGATTATTGCCCTGTTAAAGGAGTTGCCATAAGCTACTCCAAAGGATGTTTGACATCAAATTATCAGTTTATATAAAATTCTTGTTAAATTTGTTCAAACTTTCCTGTTTCTGATATGTCTGAATGGCTCATGCGTGTGGATTCTTACACAAGAAAAGAGCTTTTGGATAATCAAAAGAATTTATGGAACCTTTTTAGAATCTTTATTTCATCTTTGCATCTGCCAGTGTTATGGTACGTGGATATGTTTAATATAAAAAAATTTATTACATACTTTCCAACAAAAAACCATAAGTAGTCTTAGACTTCATAGGATGTTTGACATTGAACTGTCAGTTAGTCGATATTTTATTGTTTCATTTAGTTTGTTCAATTTTACAGTTGCTGAAATTGTTGATGTTATGACCTATTCATCTTGCATTTTCTTTTGGTATAATTTGGCTGAATGCCTCGTGTATTTTTGACATGCAAGAACAACGTTTGCTATAAAGTGGTTGGCCACATCCTCTAAAAACATAATCGAGATCTAGCTGAGAGAATATTTCAAGCGCACTGTGGCATAATCCTTAGCCATTTCCATTGTTGTGATCAGCTGGTTTTTATTTGTGATATGCAAAGTTTCGTCATTGCTCCATGATCAACAACAATTATGGAGTGAGAATTAGTGGTTTTACAACTCTAAGTTAAATCTTCTTTTTGTGCATAAATTGCATCCATGTGAATTCGTTACATAAGTAACTTAGCCTCGAAAGGTTCCCTTTGGCTCTGAAATCAGCTTCCAAAAGTGTCCCAAAATATCATCAGAACTACATATGTAGTACCAGTGGCGGACCTACCTTGGGACACCGGGCGGCCATGGCCACCCTGCTTTTTGAATTTTTCTTTAACCACCTCTATAATTATATAGATTTCCGGGTTGGACCAAGGGGGGACAGTGATCCACCCCACCTCATACTACACACCTCTTCTTGACCCATATACTCCTTACTACCTTTTCATCACCCAACCCAATTAGATGTCTATCTTCTAATACTTGGATCCAACCCTGATGCAAAAACCTTGTTGCGGATTTCCCTTCGAGTCTTTCTCAAAATCAATACAAATTCCCAACAAGGGAGCTGGCGAGCATTTGGCATCGAAGCATTTTCAACGTGGACATACCTCATTTAATTTCATTATGAAAACTTAGGTTTACACAAGCAACGTGAACATACCTCATTTAAACTCCACTTGCTCCAACTATGAATGAGCTTGTTGGAGGAAGGAGCTCGTGAACATAAAATTTTGGGACGATTATCAACATTTGCAGCTGAGGTTACTAGGACGATGAGCAAACCAAGTTCTTCGCAAATACACAATATGACTGGATTATAACACCTATTGCTCACAAAACAGCATTTACAAGAATGATCTCTAATTTGACACAGTTCTCTATCGTCCTTCAATCATTGTAACAGTCACATGATTTACTGTAGTACTAGTTTCTAGTTTACTGGAAGACGAATCGGTCTCGGCCTGGTTTCTTCCTGTACAATAACCTGGCTGTTTGGGTTGTGGTAGTGTAGGATTTTCGCTGCCCAACATAAAAACCACTGTTGACATTGTGGGTCTGTCTTCTGCTCTTTCTTGCGCACACAAGAGCCCAACTTGTATGCATCTTAAAACTTCAGAAATAGGACATGAATCGTTCATAATGGACGTGTCCATCAGTTTCAGTCCTTCTCCTTCTTTCCAGAGTCTCCAAGCCTAAAGCAATTGCATTACATTATTCTTAGCATTCAAACTCATGGTAATTTGTTAATGGAATATATAATAACATGTCTGGTAATCAGTAATTACCCGAGATAGCAAGTTAAGGTCACGCTCAATCTGATAGAATCCTCGATTTTTCATTCCGCTCACTATTTCCAGCACTAGAACTCCAAAGCTGAAAACATCAGATTTCACCGAGAAGAGTCCATCCATTGCATACTCTGGTGACATGTATCCACTGCATGCCAATCAATCCAAACATGCATGTTAAAAGGATGTAACACGAAAAACAATTTCGAACGAGGAAGGCTACTCCAATAGTACGTGGAAGCCAAAGCAGAATCGCAAGAGTGACATGCATAGATAGACTAGATAAAAAATGAAAAGTATCAATCAGGAAAAGGGTGATTAATTACTATGTTCCAACCACTCTCTTGGTATTTGCTTCAGTTTGGTCACTGCCAAAAATCCTCGCCATGCCAAAGTCTGAAATTTTTGGAATCATCTTACTATCCAATAGAATGTTGCTAGCCTTAAGATCCCTGTGTATGATCCGAAATCTAGAATCTTGATGCAGATAGAGAAGTCCCCGGGCAATCCCCATAATTACGTCGAACCGCTTTCGCCAGTCCAGCATTGCTTTCTTTTTTTCGTCTGATTAAGAATCCCATCATAGAGAATTTAGGCAAGGTTGAGACGAGTTTTGTACAAGCAAATTACGCCAAAAATGTATAATCGAAGTTAGAATTATAATTATACGAATGACTTAATAATTGATGCCCAAGTAAGGACCTCGAATGAGTTCATTCATATGAGAAGGAAAAACCTACACATGCACTACAAGCAGCGGGTAGCTAGCTTACCAAAAATGAAAAAGTCCAAGCTTTTATTGGGCATGTACTCGTAGACCAGCATCTTTTCTTCCCCTTGGATGCAACAACCCAACAGCCTGACGAGATTCCTGTGCTGAAGCTTGGCAATCAATATCATCTCATTTTTGAATTCATCCAGACCTTGCCCAGAATTCTTTGAGAGTTTCTTAACAGCTATCTCTTGATCATCTGGTAGCTTTCCCTGGCAAGTTAAATTCAAAAAATCAGGACTGAGGCAACAGTGAGTCTGATCATGAAAACTGGTAAAATGGATAATCTTGAACATGCCTGTAACTTTAAACAAAATTTGGATGTGTGTTCGTTAATTTATGGCTTATTCTGTCGAACTTTACTCTGTAAGGTCTATTGTTGACTGTAAGAATGAAAATAAAATCCTAATGGCCGAAGTAGTATGTTTGTCAATGACAATTTATAAAGAAAAATGTTTGTCAATGAAAACGGGGTTTCACAACTTTTATAGTAAGCATGTGAATGTATAGGAAGTTCAAAAACCTCTACCTTGTAAACAGGGCCAAAACCACCCTCTCCCAACTTGTTATGGTCCGAGAAATTGTTTGTTGCGCTCACCACGGTACTCAAATCAAGCAACTCTAGATCGTCTTTTCGGTGTTCCTCCGTCTTGTCATTGGGCCCTGAAGTGCTAGGACCCAGATCAAATAATAGCAGATCCTGGCTCCTCTCTTTAATTCCTGGGTGGTAAGGCAGTAGCCAAACTAACTCTAAGACCATGTAAACGTAAAACCGAAAGACACTTATCATACAGGTGGTGAAGGGCAAGAAAAGAGCAACCTTAGAGGTGTGTGGTGGTGACCTACCAGATTCCTTTCTGAGAGTCGTCTTTTTCATCCTCTTCCACATGCAGTAAAAACTTAATGACAACAATGCACATGCTGTTGCTGCTGTGACTGCGACAATGATCACCACTCTTTTCTTTGCACCGGAACCGCCTTTGTATCCATATATTTTTCATGAAAACACGATCAGAATAAAAAGAAACAAAAGCGAAGCATATCAGGGATATCCAGAACATGATGACAAGACAATGCAAATAAATATATAAAGTAGGGATGTTTTTCAAAAGAATTTGTTGTTCTCCATCTAAGAATTTTCGTGGTGAGCAAACGAGCAATGTCATGATATAGACCAACCCCAGGGCCGCCATAAATAATTGGAATCCCATGTGAGCTTTCCACGTGTACAGAATTGGGACCTGACATCTACCTACTTAAATGGGAAGTGAAAAGTTTAGTATGAATGGGAATTTATGCGATCAAACGGGTTGTTGGAGAAGGATTTGATAAAATTGACCTTAAAGCTACCAGGTCTGTCATACACTATTATATTTATATCTTTTCTTTAGTAAAGTTGAGGCCTGATCTTGAGTGGGTAGCTAGAGCCCTGCAAGAGACTCCCCAGTCTAGCTAGTTAATGGCTAATGCGGGAACGCAATCCCCCATGTTGGCGCCACTCCCGGTTTTTTAAACCGTAGGTATCTGTAGATGAGAATAGAACATTTATCGCTCTCATATCACTTATATGAGTCCAATTCAATTTGTAGTCATTAGATCTTGATCTGATGACTGCAAACAGTTACAGCGAACTCACCTAACAACGGATTTGACATTCACCTACCCACTCATTTAATACCCACCTTCGGATCAAAATCTAACGGCTCAAAAAATTGATCTTATACTATGAGAAGGATATCACGTAAACCGTCCTCAAACAAAAACGAGGACCCCACGTAACAGCCTGAGGTCACCGTTTTCGTCATCATTTAAGACAGCCGTGAGAGGAACTGCATTGCTGGTGTGAGACTAGCTTGACTTGGATTGGATTTGGTCAATCCAGTGCAAGTCAGAACAGTTGGCTTTCAATGAATCAAAGCAGTAGCATGCGGTAGCGGCTGACTTGTATGCCTAAAGAATGAACCAAAGTACAGCCTTGCGGCTCTTGTTAGGTAGATTTTTGGTTTCGTTTTCACATGACGAACCCAATCCATCACTCACTATCTCCGAATCCCCTAAATCCGATTCCTCTCAGCTTTTAATCAATCTAGCTCTGCCAACTCGAACTGCTCATTCCTGAACCCTGATTCGTTTCTACTGTATTCCATACAAAAATAAAATTATCCTACATCTAATCTACCCAACATTTTTAATGATTTTATAAAATGTAGTGGAAGTCTGAAAAGGGCAACGTGACAAAGGTAAATACCTGGCACATGGGAAAGAAAATTTGAAAACTTGCAAAACGACAAAAAAAAAAAAAAAGAGAAGAGAAGAGAGGCACACCAAGTTGAGAAGCGGGCAGGCGCACATACAGGTCTTGGCCGCCATCTGTGTCGTAGGCCCTGAGGTCGATCAGGTCGGAATCCCAAGTGACGCACCCGCTCCCCCCTCCGCTCATCTCCGCGCTCGCGTACCCGATACACGTGCAATTCCTCCGGCACGCTGCCTCGCATTCCCCCAGGCTCATCCCCATGTCCACGAACGCCACTCTCGTGTCCGGCAGCTTCATCCCCTTTAGCTTCGCGAACCCGTCCCCCTTCCCGCACTCAAGCGGGCTGCTCCTCACGCACCCGTCCTTCCCGTCCAGCAGGTACCACGCCCTAGGCGTCTTGGGCTGGAACCCCCGCAGGCATCCGCATACCGGCGAGTCGTTGGAGTTGCACACACCGTAGGGCCCGCACTCGGCGTAGTCGTCGCACTGGTCCTTGGGCGCCGACCAGAAGAGGTTCCAGCTCCTGCTCTCTTCCACCCAGGTGAACCGATTCAGCACCCCGTCGTGGGTCACCGTCAGCCGCGACAGCAGGGTGGAGTTGACGAGGCTGTATGCGTAGTACACCTCCTCCGCGTTGGCCACGAACTTGAACTGGAATATGTAGTTGGGCTTCATCTCCGGGACCCCGCTGAAGCGCAGCCCGTTCCAGGGCCCGCTCCGATACTTTGGCAGCGTACGGCGGCGAAGGTATGCTTGAGGCAGTCCGTTGGGGTCGATTTCGAACGTGTAGTCTCCTGGGGATGGGTCCGTGGCGCTCTTCCAGCAGGTCAGCTTCCGGTTAAGCCCGATTCTCACGTCCCATCCGAGCTTCATGCCCGGTAGGAGAGTGTCGGACGGGTAGTCGAAGCTCTGCCACAGGTAGCTGCTCCCGTCTGCTTCTCTCAGCACCAGATTTCCTGAGTGTAGCAGCTGCAGGACCGGGTTTTTGGCGCTCGTCTGATTCGACGACCAGACGACGCCACCGCTCCCGTTGACGAGGACGACATTTCCCTGATCGCCAATCTTAAGAACTCCAGAAGAATCCGTCAAGGGGCGTTCTCTGTTGGCGACCCACACCACGGTTTTATTCGAGACTTGCTTGTACCATATCCCCAGATATGTGTTCACCGAATCACCGATCCGGAAGAAGCCCAATTCGAAAGTCTCTCCGGAGGAGACCAGAGTGGCTCCATCGTTAAGGGACTCGCTGGTGATGACGTCCCTGCTAGCAGCGATCTGCGAGAGGCATGCGAGGTAGCACAAGATGGCAAAAACCGAAAGAGGGATAGCAGTAGTTGCGGGAGTAGTGCTTCTCATAGCGAAGCCTCGTTTCGAACTCTGCAGCCTGGCCATGCTTCTTCTCCCGCTTATTTATCACGGCCAACCTCACCGGCCTCTCAGAGAAATCCTGTGGGCCCCACAGCATTTCTATGAGAGACCCGGAGGGTGGCCGTGATAAATAAGCGGGAGGAATAGCACCACTCTTTTTCTACTCCCAGAAGACAAATCGTTCCCATATAACTCAAGACAGTTTAAATGTCTGCGAGAGAGGATTGTTTAGTCTTGTTGATGCGGAGTCTGAATGTAGTGTATGGGGAAGTCGATGGTTGACCCTACCCTGGCTTTCTACTGGCCACAGGCAAGAGGCAAATAATGGATCATGGCCGGTCTTGTGCCATTTTATCAAGGCCGCCTCCCAAAATCAACTACTTCTTACTCCAGACTTTGGACTCCAGACCAAGGAATTCTATATCGCCGAAATTTCGCCGATATATCGATTTCGAGCCCCACCCGAGAAATCGAAATGGTAAAATATCGTTTTTTAAAAAATTTATAATATCGGCGAAATTTCGGCGAAATTTCGGTTTCGCACCGAAATTTCGCTATTTCAAAAAAAAAAAAACATATTTAAAAAAAAAAAATTTAGAATTTTTTTTTTTTAAAAAAAAAAGGGAAAAAATAACAACTTTTCCCTTGTTTCTAATCCTAATACGCATTTTTATGCATATTTTGAAATCTATGCTTTATCTAAATTAATATAACTCATTTTTTGTGAAAATATATGATAAAAATTAATTTTTAACTACCGAAATTTTTTTACAAATATCTCCGAAATATCTCCGAAATTTTATCTCTTAGGCCGACCGATATTTTACCGAAATCCGATACGGAATTCCTTGCTCCAGACTCGAGATTTTGCTGCAGCTGGCTGGAGTAGGTGTGCCGTGTGGGTTCATGACGGCAATTCTCGTCAAGCTCGCCTGAATTGTCTTGTTCATAAACGTTGGTTACCGTGAGTGGCCCAAAATCTCCCTCCCTCAATAGTCAATCAACTAAATTTTCACTTTCTAAGGTAGACCATACACTACTGCTCATAATAACCAGTGCAAAATAAATTAGCATAAGTTGCTAATTACCAATCTTAAAAAAAAATTGCTACCCCGTCCTGAAATTCTAAGACGTGGGTAGGTGTTCCAGCTTTGGAGACATGAAAAAAAGGCTTGATAGGTGTGTGCAGTAAGAACTATATGTTTCTTCTCCGCCCTCTTTCCGAGTCTGATTCAAAGAAAAGTATCTGTCTCAGAACACTCGTGTTCTTGCAATTGAACACGGACCCTGGAAGTCCGCATTGCCAACTTGAATCGCTCGTATCCACAATCAAAGCAATAGCTTTGGTCAAAATGGTGGGAATTGGAAGCGACAGGGGGTGGTGCACGACATTCTTTCTGGGTTCCCGTCATTAGCATATTGAATTAGCAGGCATTACTCGAGTCACACTGCTTCTAAACTAAGTGGCTTATACTTATGGCGTCCTATACAAATAAGTTGTTTTTTTTAATTGGATGATGGGAAAATTATAGATTGTGCGGTGGCTGCACATAAAAATACTGAGGCTTTTCCTTCTTGCAAACAGTTTTCTTTCAAAGAACTTTACTTCGCACTAAATATTAGTTTCACACATGCACTTGTATATACATTTTGACGAGTAATTGGAATAATTCATTAATTACTCTGACTAAGTTGTCATTGACAAAGACTAAGATAATTCCAAATTCTACTAAACCTTGACGGCATGGCCGACAGTAAGGTGGTCCCTTAACACTAACAAAATTTAATTTAGGTAACAACTATCCATCCGATTGGTCCAAGACTCCAACAAATTTAAAACAGCAATGGAGTTGATTTTCTGCTGTAGCCATTGGCTCAATCTATTTCTTGTATGTCTTCAGAGATACATTTGATCGTTAAATCCAGGATGTCGCTTTCCATTGCTAAGAAAAAACAGAAGGCCGCAGCAAATCAACTTATTAAAAAAGGCTAGAGCTGTCTCTACCGGTGCCTCGTGCAAGTCAAGTCAATAGCGTTCGGTAGCCTACTTGTAAGCCTCGTTTCAACTCATCATGATTATAAACTTTGCCCATTTTACAGCCGATAACGACAACAATTGTACTTGTCCTCTCGAAATCTAATCATCTGGATGTCGTATACTTCTGAGAGTAATGTTATGGCCCGTTTACATGGGGCATGAGAATAGTCTTTTGGATCAAATAAGTGAGAAAAAAAGTGAGAACCCTCACTCACCCTTGTAGCCATCACATCAAGATCCACAAATGAGAGCAATCTCATTTAAACTTTTCCCAACAAATAAAATGAGTCATGCTTATGGCTCATCTCGTCCTAAATCCTTGTACCAGAAGGAAAAAATCTGAATCAGAAAAAACTCCTGAATCAGGTCGTATCAGATCCACAAAAGCAGATTGGATTGGCATCCATAATATCAAAATGTAACCAGCTGGAATTCAGCTCAACTCCTCCATACTAATTCAAGGAGACAGGGCTGCGAGAATCTTTCTTTCAATTTGCTTTCTCTGTCCGAACAATAGCCCAACTACTACATCTAGTTCGTTATAAATTCCCAGTTTAAAATAAAATAAGAGTTTCAAAAAATGAAACAAGCTACAGATGAACTTCCATCAATGTACTCTATTCTAAAGCTTGAAAACGAACTGACCATTGAAATAGTAACATAATCTTAGTTTCGCACAGGAATCGGATCTGACTGAACAAGAACCAGCGAACACAGGTGAAAAAATCACTACCACAAACAAGTCTGTTCACATCTGCATTTCCCAGTACATTAAAATAACTGAATACATTAACAAAATTAAACGCTTCATCACTAATGGTATGAGCACAATACACGAAATCAATACATTAACAAAATTGATCACTTTATCACTAATGGTTTGAGCACATTACATGAAATCAATACATTAAAATTGATTAATTTAACACTAATAGCATGAACACATAAGCTGAGATCAATACCCACAGAAAATAGATCTCTATTCAGTCAAGTGCCTACATATAATTGCGGAAGAGTATGCAACTCAACCTTCTCTCTTTCTTATTTCTGAAATAATTTAATATATACCTCGTCATAACACATAAAAATCATCATCCATGTGTGGCCCACTAAGTTTAGCACTCCTTGAAGCATTGAATATGATTCTTGCTTAAATGAGAGCTACACTTGATGAGACAGCCACCTTCAAGATGATGGTTTTTGGGTCATTTTGTATACTACTGTAAATCGATTGCTAAAATTGGGCCAAAGAGATTTTGGTCAATCGTCAAATTGCCAAAACTATCTGACTGTGAAAAAGATCAAAAAAACAATTAATTTTTTTTTAAAAAGATCAAAAGATCACAGGTACAAGCCCTAATACAAAAAAGATTATTGTCTCTACATCAACAATAAGAAACCAACTGCGAGGATAAACTTGTAGAAATTATATCTAACTTCTGAAATCGAAGGCAAATCTAGTTCAAACCTTATGTTAGCCCAAAAATGATACTGCACTAATCTGGACTTCATCAGCTGACACCCTGGCAGAAAGAGGAGGACATTTTCTGACCATTTCTCAGAATAAAAAGAGAAAATAATAACTCATACCAACAGTCCGTCTGAAAATAAGTAAAACAAGTGGCCCGCACTAATTTAGAACATAATGGATATACATGCATAAGCTATAGAGACCAGTCCCCCACCTCAGAACTCTGCATATCCTGATGCAAGAACCACCATGGACCAGTTCTTGATCCAAGCCTGAAAAGGAATAAGAAAGCAGGAATGGTGTCAATTACAACATATGCTTCAGTTATACGTGCAAAATTCACCAAGGGATTGTTCAGCAAGAAAGGCCCTATTCAGAATAACATTTCTCAGTCCAAATCTTTCAAAAGAAAGTAGACAAAGAAGCAAAACACATGTAAAGAATAGCATAAGAGATCAAGCTCAACATATGAATCAATCTATATCACCGATAAATGTAGAAATTAGAACCAACACATGTTAACAAAATACCTCCAGAAACCAGCTAGCTTATGCAATGCTATAAAAATAGTTAAACCAGACCAGACGCCTGGGAGGCCAAATTTTGTAGGAGCATATAGCAGAATGGAGGAAGACATCGCACCTATCACCATCTACAAAATTCAAAATTTATTTAATAAGCATGGGTGCAAATTATGATTAAAAAGCAATTCAAGGGTTCAAAGATGCATCTTTCATTTAGCTTTGAATATACCATAGCAATAGCCGCATATGAAAAGTCTGACACACCATAATGAAGGCCATAAAAAATAAATGCCAGCGCATTATGGGTTGGCTGGCACACACAAACTGGAAAGAATAGATAAGAGATTGTTAAAAGAGAATATCCAATAAAGATTCACTGAACAGAGAAGATTGTACCTACCAGAACTCCAGATTTAACAAATTGAATCACTTGCATGCCCTTTGTGAATAACTGAGCAATAGAACCAAACCAAGTGGAGAGTATAATAGCGAAGGCAACACCAGTGAAGAGCCCAGTCTGCAACAGAAAATACGAAGATGCATGTAGTCATATAACAGCTAAAACTAGTTGTCCAACAAAATGCCAAAAAAAAAAAGAAAAAGAGAAAAACACTCTCTGGTTGCAGTTGTTTTGTAGAGCTTGCAGATGAAGTAGAACAACATACTAAAGGGAGGGTAATCACCTTAAGCACAATGTAGGTTATCTCTTTCACTCTTTTGAGATTACCATTTGAGAAGGAACTTGCAACCAGAGCCTGAAACAATAAAAGGGCATCAAAAGTTCAGATAAGAAGTACGAAGAATGCATTTAGCATAAAGAAAATCACATACAACTATACCTGTGCCGACAAAGCTAGTGCATTTGAAAGCAAAGATACTGCTAACCACACTTGCAAGCATATTTGATGGGCCCCCATTGCTACAGGACCCTGACTGGCAGCCATTGACGTCCCCAGAGTCATAGTAACAAGAACTGCTGAAGTTCTTCCTAGAAGTAATCCCCCTTAAAACCCAAAGAAAATATACATCATCAATACCAATTTTATGCAAAAATGGATATATCTAGAGACAACATAAAACAAAAAATTGCCATCATTCAGAAAAAAGGACCAGTTTTTCATACATGTTATGCTTATGTAAGGACGAAGAGGCAAAATCGAATGGAAAAAAATTACCGGGCATCTGAATGCTACAACTATTAACATATTTTCCATACCTTAGATATAGTGCAGGTCATGCTTATACAAAGACGAAGAAGCAAAATCTTGTGAAAACATTTGGTACAGGATATCAGGATGATAAGTACATTGAGAGCTAGTACTACCTCAGACCACAAAGTCAGACTCACCGGATTTTATATAACCACCAAACTGCAAGTCCTCCATTTTGGGTGGCAATAATACTGCCCTTTTGTTGAGAAACCAAAGAACCATAAAGCATATAATGTATCTGTAGGAAATGCAATCAAAATTAAAGAGATACGCACACCTTTCATTACAATTAAAAATTCTATAGCTTAAAGAAGAGCTGCTCCTTAAGTGATTAGAGATCAATGCACATGAAAAATTACAAATGCCACTAAATCAAAACAAGAATCCAAATTTAAGTATTATGACTAGAGGCCCCACAGATAAGTTTGAAAACTCTCAATTTAATAGTAAACATCATACAGGGGAATTTGCTCAATTGGATGATCAACTAGGGTCCAGCAGCATCAAAGGGACTACTTCAGTACAAAGTAACGTTACACCAAAGAAATTAATTTTTCAATTCCGTAAAAAATATCAAAAGAGGAATACACGCAGTGATACTCAACATACTGCGATGAAACAGTGGCAAAGGCCGCACCAGTTATTCCCAAGTTGAAAGAATAAATTAGTACGGGTAGTAATATGACAGCAGAAAGATTGCCCACTCCTGTATATGTAAAGAAAATAAATTAGCAAAGAATCACAATAAATTGGAAAGAAGAGCGTTGACAAACAGCACAAAACCATTTACTTCAGAAAAAATTTTCTTTATTTGCCCAAAATGACAATTTCAATTTCCATTTATCCTTCTAAATCTCCTAATAATATCACCAACTAGGCCAAGCAATTGGCAAAAGCAACGATTCCTCAAATAAGCATATCATAACTGGTGATTTTAATAAAAAAAAAGAATATCATAACTGGTGATCAACCTCAAAAGCACTTAGCTTTATATGATAACAAAAAAGACTTGGAATCGCCAAAGGCAACCATGCAAAGTTACTGAAATAAAAGCCCTCATTATGTAAAATTTCTGCATGAAAAGGAGCTCGAAATTTGCCTAAGCATAATAAAGGCGTCTTAGTATCCTTAAATCCTCGAAAAACACCCCGGACAGCCAAAGAAATTACAACTGCGGGAGCTCCAAGTGCTATCAGAGAAAGAAATTTTTGTGCTGGATTGCGCATAGGTGAAGCCTGTTTGTAAAATGAGTTTCAGGTATTCCCCTCAAAATGGAAAGGACAAATATATATCACCATACAAATTTAAACTAAATTTGAAGAGCACGGACAAAGGAAAAAGGGAACTGTCAGTTCACTTTTAGTGCATTCTCATTACAGTTTCAGGTACTCCTTTATAAATGGAAGGGAACCATACGAATATTAATAAAATTTCTAGATTAAAGAAGGTAGCTCTTGTTCAATAAATTTTTATTTTTTCACTCACATGCACACAAAAGCATGGTCAAAGTAAAAAGGGAACTGTCAATCCACTTTTAATGCATTCTTTTTACACCCTAGCAAAGAAAATATTAAACAGGGTCACCCTAAAGAAGGAGCAGGACCGAAGATTCTTGATGCTACTTACGAAGAAATTACAATATAAGATAGATGCATCATATATAGAAAACTAAAATGTATGCAAAGCATAAAGTTTGCATCTTTTACATACAGATGGCAGCCCCATCAAGTTGAGAAAAGACCCAAACCCAAAATACAATGCCACAGCTTCAATGATACCAGTTCCCGCAGCCAAAACCAAGGCACTGGCAACGGATGGTAGTTGTCTCCTCTTTTCTGTATCAATGGGAATTTTAATATCCGATTTCTCTTGAATGAAACTAGAATCTGTTGAAAAGAAAGATCAACTAGAAAGTAACATACCAACAAAGAAGAACAAAACTAAAGTGTTTCACCAGGATGTACTTTACATTAGACTAAGCTAAACTGAATTGGTATGTGTGCCAGAATTTATTGCAATGTCTTTAGCCATAAAGGAGGTAGTAACACTGAGAAGAGGAATATTGAATAGTTTTGATATGATATTAAAGATTGAAACAGAAACACCCGAGTTTTTTAGGTTTTATGCTGATAAAGAACATACCTAATAATCATAAGATGATGTAGAAACATATATACTGCAAAACTAATGCTAATCAAGTGTGGAACTGCTCGCAGTCATCAATTTATTGGCATAAGCAATGAGAGGACAGCATTTGGTTGACTTTTGACTAATAGAGACTACTAAAGCGTCAAAATATCGAAGTTTCTACCTTGACAATTATGGTTGTCTGTGAAATGATTATAAACGAGGAAATGAAGTGAGAGCTCCTAGAAAATAGAAGTTTCATGAGAAGACCAAATTTGATGACATTCATTGTCTCCTAATATTATTTGCAGCATACAATAACAAGGCCAGCATAGTTTCATTCAATAACATTTAATCCCCAAATTAATAAGCATAGTAGTCTGCCAATATAAGCCGTTTCCAACAACTGTGCCATAGGTTCAATAGCTTGTCCCACTATTGCAGGTAAAGCAAGAACAGTAAGGTCGCTCACTACACTTTTAGCACGTGGACCATTGATAGGATTTCCAACCAGTTCACTGTGAAAACATCAACCGGAATGTCATCAATTGAGTTAACAGAATATTAGAAGATTCTTTTTGAAGTAGAGAAGTGAAAAATCTAATATACAGTACGGAAACAGCACCAGTAGGCTTTGTTTAGCTTATAATGAGGGAGCAAATAAACATTCCACAGACAAATAGATACTTGTGTTCAGCTGGTCTTATATGGTGTCTCCAAACTCTGGGGTGGAGAGGGGATTTTGGACAGAAAAAACGGAAACAGGAAGTCATTGTATAACAATTGGGTAGTTGAATCAGATATGTCCCGATAATTTTATATAGAATGACAGTCGGAATGGACAACTTTTCACAGATAGTTAGTTGCAGTTCAGACACATGAAACTTGAAAGAGTAAGCCCAGATTGCCAAGAAAAACAGCAGGCACACTTGTGGCCTGTGGGTCGTGATAATTAATGTTGGCGTTAAACAGATAAGAATAGGTGAGCGTGCGAAGTCATAGAGATGGCAATGAAAATGTCAATAAGCACATATGAACTACAACAACAAGTAGAATTAAAGATGACAAAAATCAATAGATAGGGTGAAATGAAATGACACACCGAGCTAAAAGGCATTAGTTTTAAGCTGAAGATTGTATTGAGCGCTTACTAAATGGCTTCCTTGAGACTGCTCAAAAGACTGACTTCATTTGAGGTCTTCTCCTCCTCGTGATATGCCTCTGACTACAATTCGAGCATGCATGGCTTCTAGCTGCATCAAAATTCCGTCTTTCACTGACAATGTTTGAAGTCACCAACAACCTTCCACGCTTAGTATACAAATGGGACCGCCCCACACGACAGCCCCCACCTGGTCTTCCCTTAGTAATTAACCAACAATCAGGATACAAGGACCAGGATGTCTTCTTTGCCGGCTTCAATTCAGATGCATCTGTTGCGAATCTAGCGACTGATGATCCATTAAGCCGTGGCGCATTCATCTCTGCAAAAATGAAGATATTGTTGCTCAGGAACAGCAGCAATAATTGCAACTCTAATTGCATGCAAAGAGGAGCGAATCAACAGAAAATGACATGTTCTGCTACGAAGCATCCTCAAAGTACCGAAGTAAGAAAGAGGTGCATGCATTCAGAAGGAGCGGGTGCTTTCTTCTTGCGCAAGAAGCCACAAAACAGAGGCAGAAGCGATATATACCTGGAAATGAACAATCCCATCCGAAAACAATTCAGGAAACAATGAATGTAATTGAACCGCAGCTGGTCTTCGGAGGAAAACATTACCATATAATGTGCCGCCTCTCGTAGGGTTTAGGAGAAGGTGAGACGAGTGCAGAAAACCTTTCAGAGTCGACGAAATTGGATTTACGGTGCAGAAGATTGGGCCAGGGCCCTCTCGTGCTCAGTCTCTAGTCCACCACCTCGCCGCCGGGTTTGCAGAGGCGCTTTGTCGTCCCCAACGTTTCGCGGGCTCTCTACTTTCCTTCGAAGAATTCTTAGGATATGAACGCCCACCGTTTCGATAACAAAAAAAAAAGCACCACGCTGTCTGGCGCTCTGCAAAATCCCTGCTGGGAGGTTTTCGGTCCAGTAGCGGCACGGAGATTCCTGCTATAAAGTACTTGCTTTTATCTATCAGAAAGAGGGGCGGGCGGATCACGAATCCTCGATCGGCAACAGTGGAAGCCAGTGAAGCGGACGGTGCTCTCGTCATGCTCCAGTGCTAATCGCGCGAGATGGATCTTCTGCTTACGCCAATGCTTCCGACGAGGATGAGGACGAATACCCTTCTCTTCCTCCTCCAAAGCGGCTCAGACGAGAACCAGCCCGATAGCCTCCTCCATATGAACCCAGGTATAGGCTTCTGCTGGAGTGTCCTTCCGGCTCCCCGTCCGATGGGGTAAAAGAAGCTCCTGCTCCTGTTCCCGGTAGATATGTCTCCAAGAGAGAGCGAGCTGTTTTCTCCGCTGTTGCTCCAACTTCGGCCCTCCATAGTTTCCCTGCCTCTTCGACACTCGTCTCATCTCCTGGTATTACCTACTCTCCGGGCTCTGCTATACTTGCTTTTCTTTTCTTTTTCTTCCGCTGCAGAAAATACCGTATTAGCTCGCAAACTTTTTAGCTTGATTCAAGACCAAAGTTTGTTTTTCGAATGCGAATAGTGTGGTTAATTAACCACTTTTGCTATTTGCTACCATGCTGGCGGGTATATTTTGGCGGCAAAATTGTTTTAAATAGTGTTCTTCTTTGTATTTTGAAATTTCTTTCAAAATTGAGTACAACGGCGATCAGCTTCAACTAAAGCAGAAGAGCAACCAGCCGGATTATGAAAAAGATTCATGAAAATTCTGGGCAGCAGCAACGAAGATATTGGATTGATGGATTAATTTGTTTCTCTTCCTTTGCTTTCAGTTACGGGCAATATTTAATTTTTTTTATACACTTGAATGTATTTAATTGATTCAACTGTAATTGAATTATATCATAGGCCTTTATCTATTTGGGAAAAGTTTAAATGAGATCGCTCTCATATAGTTTATATGAGGCCAGTTAAATTTGTAACTACTGGATCTTGATCTGACGGCTACAAATAACTACGGGCACACTCATCCACCTACTGATTAGATATCTACCATCGGATCAAAATCCTATGGTCTAAAGGATTGACCTTTTGGTCCTTATATAACAGCGATCTCATGTAAACCGTCCTCTAGCATTGACATAATTGAATTATATCATAGGCATTTTACCTTTTATAGGATCGTCCCACACCCGACTGACACGGATTTTTCTTTCGAGGTTCTTCTTCTTCGGCTAAAACATCCCGACAACACCTCTCACAGTGGTGCAGAGTCAAAATGGCTTCGATCAACGCCTCTATTCTCCCAAGAGCCTTGCTTTCCTTCTCTTCTACTCGCCTTCCCGAATCCACCAGGCTCGCTAAGCCCGACGCAATCCCGCTCTCTTCCTCCACTCGCTCTCCCCTCTTTTCTTCTTCCTCCGTTTCCCCCGCTTTCTGTAGCTTCAATGACAGCCGGTCCGGTTCCACCCGTTTGACCGCTCGAGCTGTTGATGGAGAGTACTCGTCCAGGCGGAGCAGCAGCAGCGAGCCTAGGGAGACGATTCTGCTACCCGGATGTGACTACAACCACTGGCTCATCGTTATGGAGTTCCCCAAGGATCCTGCTCCCACCCGAGAGCAAATGATCGACACCTATATTAACACCCTAGCTACTGTCCTCGGAAGGTAAAATCTTTTATAAAGAAAATTGACCTTCATCTATTATCCGTATCAAACTTTTCTCACTACATGCTTGCTTGCTTTGATTGCTTTCTTTATGCTTCTTTAAATTTTACTTGGTTGTCTTGTGGGTTGCGATTGACGTGTTTGAAGCTTCAAAAAAAAATGACAAAACAGCACGAAGTGGTTTAAAGCTAATGTCTGTAGGCTTATCCTCGGTTCATGACCATTCCTTTACACAATGTGGTTTGTTGGGCACCTATTCCGCAGCTCATCTCCTTTATATCGCATGCTTAATAGCCAAAATTGATTGTGTGTTTGGAGAGGTGCTGCTGTTATTTTTGTCGCCAATGGTGGCCTAATTACTAAGATCCGGGTCACCTGCATAGTTTTAATGTCTGATTTCCTGTTTTGCATGAGATCTTCCGTTATTTGAAACTTGAAAGGTTATGCTGTTGTTGACGCCTATTAATATGAACTTGTCCACAATTCAATCTATTTGTGATTGTTCTGGGATTTTTTTTTTGACAAAGTTGGTGGATTAGGGGCACAGCAACATTTTTTTTACTTGTAAACAGTCCTTTTTCTAATGAATTTCTTTGCTAATATTCAATGGTTCCTCTTTTGAAATTAGAGACGACAACATGCTACCTATGCATTTCAACCGAAACACATCACTTGTGACGAGTATTTTTTTGAAATCAGCTTCTACTTTTTTGTTTGGATGAGGTATTCTCTTAGGTGACATTGATGAAGTTTATGAATTTGAACTTAACCCAAATTCTATCAATCTGTGTTTTCCTCCCTCTTATTTTTTAAATGGAGAGTCGAGGATTCAGAAAAGTCTCTTTTGTCGGTAAAAAGTAGTTAATGAAAGTTCATTATTTTCTTTTTGACTGGTCATGAAAGCTCATTTTTAATGTTTTAGCATTAACATGCAGCGGTTCTTCCTTTTGGACATAGAGTTTTATGCCTTTTTAACCAAAGCATATTACATGTGTCTTGTGATTTTGGCAATCCATTTTTATTATATTCGGATGGACATAAACTTCTATCAGCCAGTCAACTATGTGATTTTCTTTATTTTTCCATAGAGACAAATATTTTGGTTATAAATTTAATGAAATGCCTTGTATGGGCTTTCTTAGAATTTGTTCTGTGTGCAATTCTATCTTTGTTGTGGTTTCTTTGTGTTATTTCAAAGCATTTAGTATTGTTTTTCTATCTGCATAGATACGAAAGTTGTTATCTTCTGAGAAAAATTTGAGTGGCTTCAAGAGTTTCACATGAGCAGTTCACAATATTTGTTAATTTATGGTTTCTTTGCCTCCTATTTTCATCTCGCTTCAGCATGGAAGAAGCCAAGAAAAACATGTACGCGTTCAGCACGACGACTTACACTGGATTCCAATGCACAGTCTCTGAAGAAACATCTGAAAAATTCAAAGGTAAGTTGATCTGTATTCTTGTAATAGCCTCTTATATGTGCTAGTATCCTGGCATCTCATTCTTTAAAAAAAGAAAATAAGCCGACCCAGTTTCACTGGCTTCTTAATAGCTTAACTTTTGCGTGTAGGATTGCCTGGAGTTCTCTGGGTGTTACCTGATTCGTACATTGATGTAAAGAATAAGGATTATGGAGGTTGGTTTTATCTCTAAGGCTGTCATCTTTCTTTGTGCTATTTCATTTTCCTAATCCTCTTCCTGCATTGTCTAAACTCTTGCTTCTATCAGGAGATAAATATATAAATGGGGAGATAATTCCCTGTAAATATCCCACTTATCAACCGAAGCAGCGGAACAGCTCAAAGTATGAAAGCAGAAGGTATGAAAGGAGGAGGGATGGCCCCCCACCAGAGAGGAGGAGACCCAGAGAAGAAGTATCTCAATCAGACTCGACTTAAGTTAAGTAGACAAATTTTACTTCACCCAGACAAGAAGTATCTCAATCAGACTCGACTTAAGTTAAGTAGACAAAATTTACTTCATCCTTATGACATTTATTATGACATCCTGGGTTCTCAACTTTTAATATTTATGAAAATTATGTTCAGGTTAAATGAGAGACTACTGATCAGGGAAGCTGTTGCTTCTAATTTTTTGCTTGTAATGTGCTGAGAATGGTGTCGAAGTACCATTTGAGTCTGTATGGTTTAGAACCATAATGCAAGGAGTATGTTTCTTAAGAGTAGTGTGTAAGATTGATTTTAACAACTCGTGAAGTATATATGATTATTGGACAATCTTAAATTGTGCCAAAAGTTTTGCTCAGTGGTACCGGATGGACGCTGTTATTTTTCATAAGCATGGGGGGCTGAAGTTCTCATTTCGAAGGGACGGCATTCTTGCTGATTCGTTACATGCTTTTCCATATGTTTTGTTTACCCAAAAAAAAAAAGATTTTCCATACTTTTTCTTGGGTGCTGTCATCGAGTTTTGTATGACTGCATCATTTTTCCGTGAGACTTCTTTCTTGATTGTAGCCACTGGATATGGCTTCCTGCCTCTGGGTTGGTGATACTAATTGTCCCGCAACTTTTGTTGGCTTTTAAATGTTGTTCCAATTGTCTAGGCTACCTTTTTGAGTTCAGTAATGCAGAAAATGAGCTTGCAGACAATCTGCTTGATGTCTTGATAGTTGATAGTAGCGGAGACACCCATGCTGTGTAATCTTTGTAGTTGGGATATCTTTGTTTCGTTCTTCAGTGGAACTTGCTGTATCAATGTCACTTTCAGATGTCTATGGCATCTTTATTAGTGAACTCCTGACTCTCTGATATTGTTGGACGATGCATTTACGGTACAAGAGATGGATTTTGCAAGAATTTAATGGCAGGTTGGAGTTTGATCGAGCATACGACTAAATGGTGCCTTTTATACTGTCTCTGTGGTCAGCTGCTCCGCCATGATTTCTGATTGCTTATGGGCGGACTGTGTGTGTGAATGGGCTTAGGATGATGAACGATGCATTGGAAAATAATTCTATGGGCCATATTTTAGTAGAGCTTTTGAGGAATAAGTAGTGAACTCCATAAGCCGGGAGCATATACGAATCCCAGTTCCTCGAGCAAATAGTAACTGTGAGTAGCCGCTGAAGACAGATAAAAAGAAGAGAAAGGTGGTGATAGGTGCACAATTTTTCTGAACTTAGATATAGGATATTTTCTAATAACCCAATTTGGACCCATTTTCTGTGTTTTTGTGCTCAATTATCCCCTAGTTCACCCAGGTTTAGTTTAAATGATAAAGAACATTACTTTTCTTTTAATGGCAGCTGTTGCCATACTTGGCCAAGCAAACCAGTTGTTGATGATATCTCCTTCTCGGTTCCTTCTTCCATAACCCGTGCTTGGAGAAGGAAGAGATAAGACTTAAGAGGGCCCTGTGGAGAATGTGGTCAGAAACGGCCTTGCTGATGGTGACCTGGCTGCGGGAACTAGCTCACCCCCTCTTAACACATGCCATCGGATTTCAATCTGATGGCTCGAGATTCCCTGGTGCATGTTAAATTTCCCCGAAATCAAATAGTCCAGGGAGCATATAAATTACCTGGTCTGTTCATGGGAATGGATAAAACTGTAAGGCATCTGTGGACTGAACACAAGTAGAGGTCCCAAGTAGAAGAGTTATGGAGATTGACCCGTAAATACGTGCTAACGTGGCAGTGGTTTTTCGGCCATTTTTTCCTTACGTTACTCTTGTACGCATGGAATTCCGTATCGGATATTGGTATCGTATCGGTCGGCTCAAGAGACAAAATATCGGAGATATTTGTAAAAAAATATCGGTGATCAAAAACTAGTTTTTACCGTATATTTTCATAATCTAGCTTCTAAAATGAGTTATACTAATTTAGACAAAGCATAGATTTTAAAATATGCATATTAGGATGGGAAACAAGTGGGAAAGTTACTTTTTTCCCTTTTTTTTAAAAAAAAAAATTCGAATTTTTTTGTTCGAAAATATTATTTTATTATTAAATAGCGATATATCGGTCCGAAACCGATATATCGGCGATATATCGCCGATATTTGAAAAAAACAAAGAATCGATATTTATTCATCTCGTTTTATCGGGTGGGCCCGATATCGATATCGCCGATATAGAATTCCATGGTCCTCGTTACCAAAAATTTTAAAAATAAACAAATTAATAAAAATCTCTTTATCTCGCCGAGATCTCGGCGAGACTAGGGAAAAGCAAAATTCCCTAATCTCGTGTCACGGTAAGTTCTCCGAGATCGAGATCTCGCCGAGATGGCGAACCATCCGCCAATCTCTTCCCGTCTCCCAGTTTCCCGACGCCAGAGGGTAAGAAGAAAATGGTGGGTTTTTCTTGAGGTTTTTGGATACGAGATTGAAGGAACTGGTTTTGGGGGGGGAGGGGGGTTTGGCGGCTGCCCGAGAGCTGAGTTGCACGTGGGGGGAATCGGGATGGATTACCGGAACCAGGAGGAATGAGGAAGGCAAGCTCCCAGAAATAGGATAGGAGGCGGCATGGCTGCAGCGGTCGTTTTTTAGGTGCATCCGGGGGTTGGAGGAAGCAGAAAGGGTACGGAACAAGGCTATCCGGCTATTTTTCCAGGAGGGCAAGATGACTGCTTTCTGGCTGCTCCGAACCCACCGTGAAAAGTATGGAATGGCAGCCGTAGGAAAGGGAGAGAACGTAAAGAAAGCATTTTTCTCAGATAAAGACGAGAAGCGGGTGTTAGAAGGGGGATGGATATCCTCAACATTCCAACCGTGTAGGGACAAGTTGTGATAATTGTGGAGGAACAATGATGGCCATTGCCGAACTGCCTGTGGGCACCTGGCAGCTGCCACACAAAAGACTAATCAAAGTGAAACCCACCCGACACACTTATTTGTTCAGTCGCACCAGTATTAATCAATTTAATCGAGCTACCATACCAAAGAGAAAAACCTCCATTTTTGTCGAGAAACACGACCTTGAGCCTTCGGGAGCAAAGCTGACGCGGCTTAACAGGTAAAACGATAAACGGGCTGTTGGGTTTGTGAGTTTGGCTCCAAATTAAGCATGAGTTAGGAGAGAATAACTTGAATTATGTTTGATTTAAGAATTTGGGCTGAATTTAAAATTCAGGCTAAAAAGAGGATTTTCTCTCAATTCATGCTTATTTGCTAATCTCCTCACCAAATTAATAATGAATTGTGAATTTTCAATTCAGCAATCAAACAACATTCTCATTTTAATCCAATTCAGCCTAAATAAAATTTCTCTTAATTAAGACTCGGATTCATTAAGATTCACCAACCAAACAACCCCATAATAAGATGAATAAAAGCAATTATCATATGGGGGACACCGAATAGCTTAAATCGAATCTCATACATGGATTTGATGTTACATAACAAAATTTTAATATATGGGTTGGAAGGGTAGTTATCTTTATTTTTTGTGCTACAATTGAAGTGTAGTTATCAAAGTGGAAATAACATGGCGAAATTATTATTTCAATTCTCCTTTCGTTTCATTTAATTAGTTCAAAAAATATACAGAGTATTAAAAATATATGCTCCAAATTATAATTTACCAGCAGGAAGGTCTCCATGGTCCTGAACAAAAAAGAAGATTAAAGCAAAGCATGCCGACACTGCATAATGGACTAGTTTCGAGAGATAAAGAAGGGTACATTATTACTGGAGTTTGAAGATTTTTAACACAAATAAAGTTGACTCCCTCTGTCTAGTGAGTATCGGAGGCATATACTCTCGAAGTGTCAGAAGCGTATTGAAACGAGAGAATTCCGTCGTGGCCTCTAATATTTGGTCATCATCAACTCGTCTACTCTTAACGAAAATTTTCTCATAATGTTGCGTTCCAATCTTTCAGTTACGTGAGAAGAAGATAGTGTAGGCCTCGAAAAATTATTGGGTGAGCATGGTGTCGATCACCAATCAATAAGAGATGCATTTACGAAAACTTTGACTATTGAACTCCTTTGTCAGCCAGCACAGTAGCCAGTATTTATGATAACTTTCCTTAGCGTAGTCAGTAGATTTTTTGTATTTTTTAATACAAGTGCTAGATTGGTGTACCATTGTGATTTAATCAACTATCATCATCATCATACGCTACAACTATCATCATCATCATACGCTATATCCCAGCTATTTATGATCGACAACATAGATTATATACCGTGTTTGATTCTTATCGGAATCAAAATGGTACAAAATCTATACAAAGAAACATAGTGGTAAGTTTTTACACCGGATGCCCTTCCTGATACAACTCTCTTAAGAGCGAACAATGGTTACGTGGGATACACTTTTTCCGAATATGTGAATTGACTTCATGACATGATTGCACATGAAATTTTAATATAGCCACCTTCCATCACAGACTTCGTAACAATAAAAGCCAGCTAAATTTTACATGGGAGCATGACAATGATTTAATCAACTATGTTTTATTTTTTAATACAAGTTGCTAAATTAGTGTATTATTTTTATTTAATCCATTGTGCTTCTTTATATGGATTTTGTTCCATTTTGATTCAGACAAGAGCCAAATATCTATCGTATATAAACCAATGCCGCCGACCCTAGATAGCCGGTATAAGGCTGTTGATAATGATTGCAAGTCGCTAGATTGATAAGTCACAACATATGAGTGCTAAATTTTTGTCAGAAAAACCATTGAAATGCGCTTAAAAAGCCCTGAAAATGAATTGCCTTTTTAAAACCATTCTATCCTGCTTTTAACCACAGAATCTCTCACGCCATTCACGCCAAAGCCCAAAAACGTGAGCAAGTTATTAGCTAAAATAGATAGACCCAAGTTATGCTCCCCCCCTCCTCCCTTCCTCGCTAATCGCCACTGCTCTCCTCTCTTTCTTCCTTTCCCTCAGATTCCAATCCCATTTCTCTCTTTCTCTCTTTCTGTCATCTATCACTGCCTGCTCCCTCCTCTTTTCAGTCTTCCCCCTACTTAAACCCATCTTAAACCCCCCCACTCGGCCTCCTCCTCTCTCTCTCTCTCTCTCTCTCTCTCTCTCTCTCTCTCGACCATGGCCGAACACTCTGCTTTCTCACCCACCTTCACAACATTAACAACGACAAGTCTAATAACCTGCCTCATCCTTCTGCTTCCTCTGGCCCACGCTACCGCCGAGAAGACGATCCACGACATCCTCCAGAGCAATGGCCTCCCACCGGGTCTCCTCCCCAAGGTAGTCAAGTCCTTCACCTTGGCCGAGGACGGCGGCCTCGAGGTCTTCCTTGACGGCCCCTGCCTCACCAAGTACGAAGACAGGGTCTACTTCGAAAGCGTCGTCCGGGCCAATCTCACCTACGGCCAGCTCTCCAACGTCTCCGGCCTCTCCCAGTTGGAGCTCTTCCTCTGGCTGCCTGTCAAAGATATAGTCGTCTCCGATCCCTCCTCCGGCCTCATTCTCTTCGACATTGTCGTCGCTCACAAGCAGCTCTCCCTCTCCCTATTTGAAGACCCTCCAGACTGCAAACCCGGCGTTTCCAATCTCCTCTCACCTCCCTCATCTGTCCTTTCCTCCCGTCTCTCCTCCTCTGTCTGATGAGGTTCATCTCTACGTCTCTAGATTTTGCTTTTCCTATGTTTTTATATTTTATTTATAAAACGAATCATCTCTGTTATGAGAGTCCCATATCAACTTTCACTCGATTGCATTTCTTTTGATCATTTCGGAGTTAACCATTTACCTTTTTGTTCAACTTTTCTTCTTAAAAAACTCGTATGTGCTGAAATGAACAATAGAAACTTTGCTTGATGAAACAATGGATGCTTCACAACGCAGTCGAAACGGTAAACGGTAAATATTGCAACTTTAAGTGTGGGCGATTTTAGAGTATCCGTTTTTTATTCTCTATTAAATATGAGCCACTTTCGTGGGTGATCCCACTTTTTGTCATGAATCATGATCGTCTGCATTTACTCAGAATTTATTAAGAACTTTCTTACATCTTCCGTCAGTTACTCTATTTTTCCACTCTCCATCATCCTCAGCTGATTTGATATCTTACAATTAAAATCGAAAAATGCGTATAAGATGTATATAAAAAAAAATGGGTATAAGATTCCATTTTGGATATGTGTGATGATATTTCCATGTTTTACCATATCAACTTTTTTCAGGTTTCGGAATTTTGGTATTAAAAAGTTGTGTTAATCAGCTATAAATGTGGCCTGCAGGAATTTCGGTGATTGGGTGGGAACATTTCGGAGCAACATGCCGCATTGAGATGATAAGTATGAGTACTAGTTTTGCAGTGAGTTTTCCAGGTTTTCGTCTGTGAAGGGGGACGACAGTTGGGTGTTATAAAAATAGGTGTTTACGATTCAGGCTCAGAGAAAAGTAAAAAGTTACGTGAGGAGCTTGCATTCAAATTTATTGTATAGAAAATAGGAATATGATGCTGCATTAGTTATAATAGTAGGAGTGTAGGACTGCAGGTTTATATTCGCTTGAACTTTGTGTCATTATTGTTGTTTTGCCCTCTTGGATATGTTTGTAATATCTTCTATTCTGTAAATATATTTTGATTGGGGATTACGTGGGCGAAGCGTTGTCGCGAAGGGGGCCTCAACTCCCGAAATGGTGAGCTTTGTTTCTGAGTGGATTTGGTCACGAGTCAAGTTTCAATAATGTAGTAGGAATCAATAATGTAGTAGGAACTTGGGGGCATGGAATGTCGTCTCGGATATCCGTAAAATATCGGTCGACCAAAGAGACGAAATATTGGAGATATTGTGTAAAAAAATATCGGTAGTCAAAAATTAGTTTTTACCGTATTTTTTCACAATCTAACTTCTAAAATGAGTTATACTAATTTAAACAAAAATTAAATTTCAAAATATACACATTAGGATTAGGATAGAAAACAAACATGAAAGGTTTTTTTTAAAAAAAAAAAATTTAAAATTTTTTTTTTAAAAATAATTTTTTAATTCAAAAAATACCGATATATCGGTTCGAAACCAATATATCGGCGATCTCGCCGATATTTGGAATTTTTTTTAAAATCGATATTAATTGGTATCGATGTATCGGTTTATGGCCGATACCGATATATCAGCGAGACGATTTTCCATGTTTAGGGGTAGTCCCGCTGATGAACGCGCATTTGTTGTCTAAGAGCTATGTCTTCTCCGGACGGGGATATAATAATAGGAAATGGGCAGTCTTCGCTTTGCTAACCACGTGAAGGGTGAGCCACAGCAGTTGCCAAAGCACATGGTAGAGGACCCCTCTGCCGGCTTCACTCATATATAGTCATATTCCGCCTCTTATTACTTTGATTTGATATGTTCGGTGGGTTGTCTTCTGGTGAGGAAGCTCTCCACGCTCCAATGTCACCTCTGTCTCTGGCTGGAATCCCATTTGATACCTTCCGCAGATATTTTTCGTATTTTTCTCTTTGCCTTTTTGTCACAGCTCCTCTAATCATTGGCATTACTAGCACAATTCACGTTCCCTCTCTCTCTGTCATATGTTTGATGGGTCTTCATTTGTTCATCAATGGCTTTTCAATGAATTGTAATTTACGGAGTATTTTTTAGGGGAATTTATATAAAAAATTATGAAAATTTTTTTTTTACCAAAATATGGCACTGTAGCAAATATTTACCGAAATGGTGTTATGACAAGTCACGCAGGCGCCTGCGTGACGCGGGCGCTTGCGTGGCTTTTTCTTTTAAAATTAACCCAAAAAGCGTTGGTTCAACCGACGCCTTTCGGGTTCAACCGACGCCTTTCTCAAGAGGCGTCGGTTCAACCGACGCCTTTTACTACCTTAACGAAATTCGTCCAATTTTAAACAGGCCGTCACTTCAACGATGCATATCTTTCTCATTTTTGATCCATTTTTGCCCATTTTTTTTTTCATTCTTCCTTATTTTTAGTGCTCTTTCTAGTCATTATGATATCATGAAGATGTTGAGCCATCGCATACTATTTATCGTAGTTTTTGTGGTATTTTTTTCGATAAATGATATATGATGGCTCAACATTTTTGTGATATTATGATGATCAGAAAGAGCACTAAAAATAACGAAGAATGAAAAAAAAAGAGGGTGAAAACGGATAAAAAATGAGAGAGATATATATCGTTGAAGTTATCGGTTGAACTGACGCCTCTTGTTTTGAGCTATTTTAGTGGGAGAAATTTCAATGGTGCATATCTCTCTCATTTTTTATCCGTTGTTGTCCATTTTTTTTTCATTCTTTCTTATTTTTAGTGCTCTTTCTGATCATCATGATATCACAAAGATGTTGAGCCATCATATACCATTTATCGAAAAAAATATCACAAAACTACGATAAATAGTATGCGATGGCTCAACATCTTCATGATATCATAATGACTAGAAAGAGCACTAAAAATAAGAAAGAATGAAAAAAAATGGGCAAAAATGGGTCAAAAATGAGAAAGATATGCATCGTTGAAGTGACGGCCTGTTTAAAATTGGACGAATTTCGTTAAGGTAGTAAAAGGCGTCGGTTGAACCGACGCCTTTTGGGTTAATTTTAAAAAAAAAAAGCCACGCAAGCGCCCGCGCCACGCGGGTGCCTGCGTGGCTTGTCAGAACACCATTTCGGTAAATATTTGCTACAGTGCCACATTTTGGTAAAAAAAAAATTTTCATGATTTTTTATATAAATTCCCCTATTTTTTATCAAGCCAGTTGCCAGTGCGCAAAAAAAGAAAACAGTGACAGGTAAACAATATCCATGTTGGAACTTGTCATAGATTATACGACGTTACTTAGGGGCCGTTTGGGGCGTGATTATTGCAAAACATCCATACTGGATTCTGGATATTTACTGTAGCATCCATGTGGATTTTTACATCCGGCTGAAACACGTCTTGAGGTGTTTCAGCTGGATATATAAAATATCCAGATGCTACAGTGTAGCAAAACATCCCATCTGGATGTTTTGCTTTTAATCACGCCCCAAACGGCCCCTTATTTGTAATGGAATGCGCATGCTATTTGATCTGCACATTTTAAGTGAAAAATTGAACAGTTGTAGTACTATAACCATCTCATTCTGGACATATTTCCTCGTGAGCTAATCTTGCAACCAGGGGTTCAGGTGGTCCAGCATTTTCCAGTGTCCCAGAAGGCGACCCAACAACCGAAAGCACGTTGGAAATGGGGAGGATTTAACCCTTGGGAGTCTGCTATCGTCCCGAAGAAGGTCTAAACCGGCTGAGATACGCTCATGAAATAAATTGTCAAGACTAGGATTGGGCAAACCAACTCATAGAGGGGTTTCCATCGACTTTCTTCTACTCATTTTAAATCTTAACTAAAATGAGCTATACCAAACAGTGAACACCAACTAATACTATTGGGGTGGGGCGCGCACCTTTTTTTATCGTGGTGTTTCATCATGTGAAGAGGGATTCAATGGCCAGCTGGAATATTGGGACGCACACAAATCACCAGATCTCATTACATAAAAGCGCCTTCACTGTGGGTCTATGTACCCCACCGGGAAAAATCATGGCTACTAATTGCAACCAGCTCATCCATCTAAACCACACTCAGTCATAGGCTTAAAATTTAATCACAACTCTTATGCCTGAGTCCAATGCTTTACGTGTTAAGATGGGTTTAACATAAATACTCCCTGTCCCACATTAATTGTCTGGATTAGAAAACAAAATTAGTTCTTTTTTATAATGAGGGGTGTCTGAGTCTTTAGGAAACTTTTTTATCCGGTTGTACCCAATAATTTCTCACATCAAAGTACTTAAAAATCTTTTCAGTCAGTAAGCTCACGGTGAATGAAACTTTAGCTATAAAAATTTGACGTAGCAAAAAAAAGAGCTATCCAAATTGAGCTAAAACAATTGCCAAGGTCTAGACTGGTTAAGAAAATAATGACAATCATATAAACTGGCTAAAATTTGTATCTTTGTGTCATTTAACTAGTTTCCTTGACATGTGCCATCTGGTAAAACTGTGGTGTAAGAATGACACTTACATAGACTGGCTAAAGTTTTATCTCTTGCTGTCATTTAATTAGTTTCCTCGAAATTTACCACTTAGCAAATCTGTGGTAAATTTTTCACGAGATGTATTAAAGGATGGCGGAAACCTTTCTTTTTCGGTTGGAGCACAATAAGCGGGAGTCGGCATCTGCTCTGTTTCTCAATTCTCCTACGTACTTACTATTTTATCGTATTTGATTTAGGGAAGTGCAAGTCGGTGGACCTATTTATGAATAACTAATATCAAATGAATGAAGCATATCGTAGCAACTGTCAGGATTTTCAAATGTTAGAAAAAAAAGTGCGAGAGGCTGAGAGGTTTGAGATAATGTAAGCTCCTGTGAAACACGAATATGAATACTGCGATACGATATGGACACGGGGATACGGCATTTTTCCAAAAAGTAAGATACAACACAACTAATAAAAAATTATTTATTTAATTTTTAAATATAATTTTGGATATTATAGCACCATAATATTTTTTTCAAACCTTGTAAATGTTATAACTACAAACTTGTGATTGAACATGCATTTAGGACCTTGGGTTGAGACGCTCCTTAGAAGGACATGTTTTTCCTACTATTCTTTTAGTTCGCCATCGAGGTTGCAGCGTGTTGGACATGTATTTAGGACTTTAGAGCTGTAGGAACACGGGCGGAACCCGATGAAGGTGCAAAGTTCAAATTTCGTAACCAGGAACTATCATATCTTCGACCAGACTGTCTAAACGTTGATGCACAATCCATAGTGGTTGGCATGCATGTCCGGGAGTTTTTTGCATTCAAAATTGACTTCAACTTGTAATTAGATCCTAGGGCAGCTGTTATAAAAGCTCGGTCTACAAACCTGCTGGTATTTTCTTCCGTTCTTCTCCCTCTTCACTCCATGAATGACCCAAAGTCTACCTGCTGGCATAGGAGGTTCATGCGCCTGCCAGATCATGCCGACAATGCTGCCATTTCTGTGTTGATTCCCCAAACACTCGTAATGGGGGAATTCTCTACAAACTTAGGTACATACTCCCCCGTCTAAAAAACTTGTCTGCAGCATGGAAAGTTGAATCAGCGATATATCGATATCGGACTTAAACCAATAAAACGATATTGTGTAATCTCGATTTTAAAGGTTTTTTAAAATATCGCCGATATATCGGTTTCGGTTCGATATATCGATGTTTTAAAAAAAATAAAAATCTAACTTTTCTAGTTTGTTTCTCATCCTATGCCAAGTGGAAGGATATAGGTTTAAAACACAAACACATATTTTGAATTATATACACATTTTTATACATATTTTAAAATTTATGCTTGTCTAAATTATTATCACTCATTTTAGAAGTTATATTGTGAAAATACATGGTAAAACTAGTTCTAGATCACCGATATTTTTTTACACAATATCTCCGATATTTTGTCTCTTTGGTCGACCGATATCTGATAGGACATTCCTTGGTGTGCAGTTAAAAATGAATAAAATTTATTAGACTCTAAGGACCATATAAAAAACAGAGTTCCCCCTAACCTACGGTGGTGTTTTTAGTCATGAGGGAGCAAAGTCTGCCATCTAATGATGGAACTGGTTTTTTCGAATTCAGTCAGGTTTTTTGGACCAAGGGAGTAGCTTAATTTCTTGACATAAGTGGGGCTTTTGTGTGTGAAGATTGATGATGGTTGGTTGGTTAAAATGTCATCATGATGTGTAGAACGTGATTTTTCATGTTTTGGGTTAACATCTAAATTCGAGAAGTAATATTCTTCCCTCATGGACATCCTGGTGGAGAAGCTCCACTCCAAGACTCTGCCCATCACGTGAAATGCAATTTCTTGGAGCCAAACAAAGTAATTCAAGGGCGGGAGCCGGGGGTTTAAGGTGAGAAAACTATTGAGGTTCTTTGGCATTATTTAATAAAGCTGAAACATGAAACATAAGCAAGCTAATTAAAATGACTAATACGCTCTCTTTTTTTAGTAAATAACATGCCCTCAAATGAATATACTAGAAGGACACAAATACAACTGAAATAAAATAATTACTCAACCCCTATTTTTGTGCCTGTAATGTGAAATCAATCGATTACATCTGCATCACATTCCCTCCTAAATTTGCTTAGATGTGTGTGCTGAGCATGATTTGTGCTTCTAGAATTGACATTTTATAGGCATTACAAATATGCAATCTTATGACGTAGTCACTAGTGATTATAATCATGTCTTCTGCTTGGCCGTTAGGCAAATATGGTTTTTTATTTTGTGCATGAATCTTAGATTTTATGGTTGTTGCTAAGCTTCATTTAGTTGATTAAAAAAAAGCTCACTGTATCCATTTGAGTATCATCCACGACGCGGCTAACTCTCCTAATCTGGTTAGATGAAACATCGACCCATCGCAGTGAAAAAACTCTCAATCTTAAGCCCTTCTCTTGGACCTCCTTTGTCATCATCAAGCCTCGCCAGGCATATGTGGAAGGCGATGAACTTATTTCACTAACTGTATGAAGCGAGCTGGTGACTTGCCCAGCCATGTCATTTGCAGTTAATGTGTTTGGGTTCTCAAGCAATGCAATGGCCAAGAAACCTATCACATTTTAAATTTAGCACTTCAGAATAGCCCCTTCGAAGATGTAGTTGAGCGTTGCCATGTATGTACACAGACTGTGTGACTACTGATATTGCTACTACTACCGACGGCAAAGGCAAACAAGTTCATACTTTTGTAACAAGTTATCTGTGCCCCTGCTCTCTGTCGTTGGATCGAGACCTGATGGCGAACGTCAAACCAGGGGTTGGTTGGGGGGTTCAACCGCCTCTTGCCAATGTCAATATGCTTCGTTGGATCGAGAAGCCACGACTCACACCACCCACACGCTACTGGTGAACCGAAGCACATAATAATTTCATTAAAAAACACAATAATAAAGAGAGTCGTACTTTTATGCACAGCAATAGAAGTTAGTCAATGATCTGTTACTTTGGTTGCTCTTTAAGTACAGAAATTGCAGCCGATCCGCCCAATGGCAAGGTGGTTGGACCTCTCTTTGTCATGGGATGAGACCCAAGGTTCCAGTCAGGCCTTTTGCACTTGGAAAGTTAGGGACTTGTAAAGGTTATTTATTTGATAAAGAAAAAAGTAGAAAATTGCTGTCATGCATTTCTTTTTTTTGCTACAATGCTAGCATGCATTTCTTGTCCAAGAGGAAATCCGGTCAAGCCGACTCGATTAATTTGGCATGATTAATTGGTTGAATAGTACGATATTCAGAAGGGAAACTGGTATTTCTCGCGTTCCTTCTATTTTCTTTCGTTTTTTTTTTTGGTTTTTTGGTGGTAGGGCGTAAAACTGAAAAGGCCTCAGTGGTTACAGTGGGGCCTACCAAAGATTCCACCCTGTTCCTATAAAAGCTCTTTCCCCATGGATTGCCCGTATGATCGGCTGTGCTTTGGCTGTTAAGTTCCTGTGTTCTGAGACTGGCTGAATTTCTCAAGGTGATGGAAGGAGACAGTACAATGGAGTCTTCCCAGCCATTTGTCGAAAAGGAATACAAGGCCAAGAACCTTCATGCTGAGAGGAGGAGGAGAAGTAAACTCAAGGAAAGGATTTACGCTCTTCGGACCTTGGTCCCCAAAATTACAAAGGTAATTATGTCAATTTGGTGTTACAAGTGTCTATCTCATTTGCCCTGTTTCCTCTTAAATGACTTGACATACTACTTCCACTGGCCTTTATTACACGTTTTCCATTTTCTGCGCTTAGATGAGCAAGGAATCGACCATTGACGATGCCATCAATTACATTGAGGAGCTGCAGAACCAAGTTGACAAGCTTGAGAGAGAACTCAGCGAGCTCCCTGAAGAAGATGATGAACAACAACAACTAGGCTACCAGGGAACCGCTGCCAGCATAGTCCATCATCTTCCTCCGATTCACTGCCAGGTATAAAACAAGAACTAATTTATTTTCTCATGTACCAATTGCATTCCTTCTGCATATGCAAGCTCGAAAGATCCTACGCTGACATTTTCAACTGGAGATCATCTGAATGTGATACAACTCTATTTATTACTCGTGTATCTCACAGGTAGAGGTTTGGGTGAGCCCTGCTAGTGGTAACAAGTTGGACGTAAGGATAATTTGCGAAAACACGGCGACAGGGTTCCTGACACTGTTGGAAGCTCTGAGTCGTGTTGGTTTGGAGGTGACTGACACCAATGTGGCTGTGTTTCGAGGAGTTATTATGCACATCTTCACGGTGGAGGTGGGATGACATGCTCTCTAAATTACTATTCATCGCCAGGTTTATGACAAAACTTTGATTAGGACCACCCTCTCGGAAACAATCTTCATGCTCCGCTCCTTTTCTGCCTTTTACAATGCTCATCTTCCACTCACCAAGAGCACAAAAGTAGCAAAATAGAGTTCTTAACGAAATCGCATTTCTAAGGCAGCAGCACCAACATTCTTCTTGTCTTAATTAAGTAGGTTAAAATAGAACGTTCAACTCACTAGGTTGCATCATTGTAAATACCCATTATATGATCATCCGATGGTGAGAATGCATGCACAGAATTATTAGGCATCGAACTAACTATAACCGGAAAATAGTACATTAATATTTGGTATACACACCCTCTCCCTTGAGGAAGGCATTCAATCAGTAACGGTGCTTAAAAATGATTGCGGACTGTTATAGATCTCCAAATTTAAGGAATTCTCTATTATTTCTCGTCTGTTTTTGTAAGTCGTATGATAAATTGGCAGGGTAGGGAGGATATAGTGGCCCAAAAAGAACATGTCAGGGAATGGCTGCTGCAAGTGATAGGCGCTCGCACAATGGAGGAAAAATGTTCACCGTCTAATGTCTATATCTCCCAAGACTAGTAGAAACTGGTGGCCTTTTAAAATTCGTTATATGTAAGAAAACCGGAGAACCAATAGGCAATTTTAATCTGGGAAAACCATTTATGCAATTATATTGTTCGGGAAAATCAATATTCAATTTCACTTGTTATTTATTAGTTTAAAGAAAATCACATGTTATTTCACTCGGAGAAATGATTTTTCACTTCAAAAAAATTGGTCTCATATTTGTTTACTCAAGCAGCAGGCAATCAAAGGATTTCAATAACTACTCAAGGACGACCAATTTAAACAGAAACATTGCTACCTCCTACACAAACAAAATCTTGTTTCATTCCGGTTAAGCTGTAGTACGTATTTCATACGGAACATGGGAATCAGTGTGGAAGCTTTACCCTCTTGCTCGCTCGTATATATCATTTTTAACAACCACTCGGATGATTCCATCATCCCTTTTAAATTAATAACCTGATCTCAAATTGATTGCTCAAACTATAGATCTTATGAACATTAGCAAGCCACAAAACGCAGCTGGGAAAACAATTTCCAAATATACTTTCTCACACATATTACAGCAAATTTTAGAAAATAATCTCTACTGTTTGCATCCATTGTGGAAGTCACCATTAATTCATTTTTGGTGTATGCCTTCATTTGGACACACATCTTCTTAGGACCGATTTGCTTCGCACCTAATGGAAATCATCAGACTAAAGTACCAATCAATGAGGAAGCAGCATAAGTAGTGAATTTCCTGTATACTAATTTACTACGACTTAACCTCGAAATTTGTAGTTGCACTAATTGGGCATCGAATTGCCTAAAAGAACAACGAAACCAGAAAACATACAAAAAGCTGGGGGATGGGTGCTCCAGATTTACTGTGCTGAATTAGATGAGTGGTGGACTGGCTGCTGGCGGCTTAATCGTGATGACAAAAAACTAAATCACCAGAACTTTTCTTTTCAAACCACAAAAAGTATCATATCAAGAGGCAGAATTGGGAGTTTTAAATTTGAAACTGAAATAATTAAACGCTCAATCAATGACAATGCAATCCTCAATATTCCTACTTTCAGAAAGAAAGAAAACCAAGAAAATTTTTAAGGTTCTTGGAAAAACTTTATAATTCCGAAACATCAAATATCCGAACCAAATTGGTAATAACAAAATGATCTGCGAACAATGGACCTAACCTTAACCGCATTAAGCTTTGTCAGCCTTGGCAGCAGTTGCAGCAGCCTGACCACGGAGACGACCGGTTCTCCTAGCAGCAATAAGACCCACCTTCTGGCCTGGTGGAGCATCACGACGTACAGTACTCGCATGACCAATATGTTGGTGGTTACCACCACCATGGGGATGCTCCACAGGGTTCATAGCCACACCACGCACCTTCGGCCAGCAGTTCCTCTTCACTCGGTACTTGTGATAGGCATTTCCTGCCTTAAGCAGGGGCTTCTCAGTTCGGCCACCTCCTGCAACCTGACCAATCATGGCCCGACACCCACTGGGCACAATCTTCTTGGCCCCAGAAGGAAGCTTGACCCTAACACCGATTCATGTGGGAAAATTTTTACCAAGGTATAACAAAAACTTCTCAAAAGTAATTGAAGGTGAGCTTTAAAAGTTTAAGATACAGTATTGCCTCCACAATTCTATTAGAAAAACAGAAACATAAAATTAGAGCTTCCTAGCTACAGTTTCCTCCAGCAGAACAACACGACAACGCATGGACGACTTCAACTGTTCACTAGAAAGCTAAACGACGTCTAAGAATTTGTAAAATTCTAGTGTTTTCATTCACATCCCAAGTGCGGGTATCAACAATAAATCGAATAATTAAACACAATTGGGAAAAAACTAACTAGGTTAGTTCTATAACTGGAAATTATTTTATGAACAATATAGATTTCCAGTGACAACACTATACATATATTCACCACTGAACCTGCAACACAGACTAGGCCACCTACCTACACACTGATTTGTACTACTAATAGTTGAATAGCAGATAATCAAATAGTCACTGCTGATCAATCCAGATATCTTTGAAGCTAGTTTAACACGATCAAACAATCACCATATACTAATCAATACAAATGATGAGCAAACCCGCATTCCTAAATTTAAAAAAAGTGAAAACGCATTAGTGGAGAAGCCCTCACCTGGTAGTCCCGTTGTCAGGATTGTGGCTAATAACGATGGCGTAGTCACCAGATGCCCTAGCGAGGGTGCCGCGGTCACCAACATGGTGCTCGACGTTACAGACGACAGCACCCTCTGGGATGGAGCGGAGGGGGAGGACGTTGCCGACCATGAGGTTGGCCTTCTTGCCGCAATACACGAACTGGCCAGTGTACATGCCCTCGGCTGCGACGAAGAGCTCCTTCTGGTGCTGAAATCGGAAGGGGTGACGGAAGGTGACCTTGGCGAGAGGGGCGCCGCGGCCGGGGTCATGGATGACGTCGGTGACGACGCCCTTGAGGTAGCCGTTGCGCTCGCCGAAGTCGAGGGAGCGGAACCTGGCCGCGCCCTTGCGGCGGTGGGTGTGCGATTTGAAGACCGACCCGGCTCCCTTCCTCTGCGCCCTGATTACCCTTCCCATTTCCCCCGCCGCCTCCCAACTCTCTCCCTCCGCCTGCGACAGCACCGAAGGGGCGGGCGATTTAGGGTTTATGCGTTTGCTTGCCCTAGCCCCTTGGGCCTGGGTGTTTCTCTATCTATATTTCGTCTTGTTTTTTCTGTTAAATACGGATTTGCCATTTTCTCATCACGCGCGTCTATAAGTCTAGTATGGGGGTCGGGGCAGGGCAGGGCGACGAATGGCGATGGCGGCGAGGCTAGGGAGTGGCGGAGTGAGGCGCTGCTTCTCTACCTTCCCTTTCGCCGGGAGAGCTCCTGCTCAACCTCTCAAACCACCCGCCGAACCCTCCCCCAATCTCTTCGTCTCAGGCAATCTTCCTCTCTCTCTCTCTCTTGTTTCATATCGTGTCATCTCTTCCATTTCCTTTGTTCCCCTACAGTGTTAGGCTAGACAGTTAGTCGATGCTTGTGGATGACTCATGTGTTTTTCTATTTTTGTTTCAAAAATATGATGTTATGGTCATGATTGAAATTGTAATTGAGGTACACCCAACATTTGCTGTCGTTATGTAAGTTTTGAGAACGGCATGAAATGCTATGCTCTACTGTGGCCTCTGATAACGGGATATTTTCGAAAAATGTGTGGAACTTTGATCCCTTTTGCGCATTGTCTTTCAAGCCTAGCCTATAAGCTGAGAGCGTTCTAAGATACAGAAATGATCAGACATTCTTTCGAATCCAGCCTCTGAAGTGTCGGTTTGATCTCTCACATTGGCGTGTGGAGTGCGAGGGTGTGTCTGTGTGCTACCTAGATTGGATGTTCTATAAATTTTCCGCATTTAACATACTAGAAAGCTGCTGTCTATTATTTACTTTTATTTGACAAGTTACTCAGAGAAGTGAGTCTCTTCTCCTTCGTCTTTACTGCTGAAAAAAATGTTCTTTTTCAATTTTGACAGTAGAGTGGCTTTTTGTCTATAAATTGAAAGGGAATACCTTAGCCTATCTTCTTCCTTAGTTCTCCTAGAATCTCAAACAGATAATGAAGTAGGAATACGCTGAGGAATGATCAATCATTCACGTATAACTTCTATATGTTGGAATTAATTTCTAATCTTATTGGTTCACTTAGTTGTCATATGTATCTTGCCTCTGATTTTTTAGTTGTCATATGTATCTTGCCTCTGATTTTTTAGTTGTCATATGTATCTTGCCTCTGATTTTTTTAGTGCTTGCATTTCTCCTCTAATTTTATAGATTGTCCATATGAGATGTCAGAAGTGGCATATGCCAAGCAATTTCCCTTGTTTGTTGGACATGTACAATTAGTTTGCCTTAAGTCAAACTTAAAATTCACATTTTCATGTATATTAGAAGTAACTACTTGAAGGGACCTTTGACTCTTTGCATTTATTGAGAAAGTAGTGGAAGAACCACATCAATATTATGCGTAAATGAATTCAAAATAATAATGTTCAATTTCAGGCAGAAAGTCTAATATATTACTTTATGCTTTCAATTATAATCCAGGACCTTTAAACCCTATCTCTACCCTAGCCATTTTGAGAATGTCTAACATCAATTTTGAAGCATTTGATATTCACGGAAGAATGACATTCACACTTTATGAATTCTGCAGGGCTCTCCAAACGCACAACCACAGATGGACTAAGAGAAGCATTTTGCAAATTTGGTCGAGTTGTCCGTGGTAAAGGGTGTTGATTTTTCTTGACGTCTCATTCTCTCTCTCTCTCTCTCTCTCTCTCTCTCATATACATGAAGCTAATTCTTAAGTGATGGTGTCTTCAGCAAGAGTTATTACAGACCCTAATTCAGGCTTCTCAAAAGGTTTTGGATTTGTGCGGTATGCTACACTTGAAGAGGCAGCTGAAGCTATAAAAGGAATGGATGGCAAGGTAAGCTTGACAGAAAATCACTTGAAGATTGATGCAATCTTTTGCCATATTGTTGACTGAATATCTGTTTTAAGTTTGATGTCAGTTTTAAGAGTTGAATTAAATGATTATGAAATTCTGTCAATAGATGATTCTTTAGTCTACATGAAGTGAGGTTTTGACATCATCTTTATCATTTCTATTTTCTTTGTTTTTGGTAGTATCTGGATGGGTGGGTCATTTTTGCGGAGTATGCAAGACAGCCAGAAACATCACCTGCATCTCAGGCTAACAATTCTCCTGCATCAGGTTTTCCATCTCAAACTCGCTTGATCTGAGCATATTGATCGAGCATGCTGAAGTATTAATTACTTGTTTCTGGTTCTCTTTTTTGTCTAAGAAGCTATAACTTGTAGTTTTCTGTAAAAGATACACCCCTGGTCTGTTACTGTTACCATATTTACTCATAAACGAAGGGGGATAAAATTTGTCGGATGATAATTTTAAAAACAGTGAGCTTGAATATTTATAAGATTCTATATTTTAAAGATTATTTTGGACTTAGTTGTGCCCCTTTCTGGTTTAAATTCCACACGACCCCACAACTGGACAACAAATGATCTGTCGACATATAAAATTTCTCAGTTATCTGCTTCCTGCATATATTTAACATATGATGGTTGATCGTTGTGATATTACTAGCTCCATTTGGAAGAATGGTGACTTGTATTGAAGATGCAAGCTTCTGAGACGCTTTTATAAAGTACAAATGCGGATCTATTAATATGGAGCAATTTTTTTTTCCAAATGGAACTATCATTATGGGAAGGAGGGTAGCATTTTGGACTGCCATCCTGGCATCCTCCATTAGGAATCGTCGATCATCCACGTTGATGGCGGACAGGCATATTTTGTGCGCTCCAACAGAAAGGTGGTTGCTTGCCTGCTTGAGCACACAGAACATGTATGTGTGCCATTGATCATAATGATCAACAGCTCCTAATGAAGGATAACCTAGTGGACATCCTCCATGGTGGACCATAAAGCCTTCGGATGAAGGGACTAGTATGGTTGGAATGATAGGTAGGGCTTATACGCAAGTGAGGGGATTGACAACGGGATACGGTGCACTTAGAAGTGATTGAAGGAGGGATACGACTAAAATGATGGAAGAGATAATGCTGAGTACTCACAGGATTTACTCCCAATTTATAGGATTCGTTGATTTCCAGGATCAATGGCCACACGCTAGTGCATGTTAGCGCAAGTGAGGCACAACTGTGAAGTGGGCACGCTAATAGTGGCATAAACCCGCAAGTGGCACTCCTAGAGTAGTGAATAATTTCTGCTTAGTGGGGCTCATTGATATCATGCATAAATCAAGAGCAGTGGTACTCGCACTGATGGTGCAGGCATGCACAAGTGCGTGTCCGCATTAACACGAGGATTCTGCAAAGCTTCGCCTTTGCAGGTAACAATTTTCCATAATTCAATTGCATGAACTCAATTCCAATGATGGTTGCTTAACATAATCAGTACCTCTGTCCTCTTGGTGGGTAAGCATATTTTTTGCTTTTTTTACAACAATTGCCCCGAGGAATTGGCCACCACACTTACATGTTGATCCTAAGTTCTAGTATTCCCCAGCAGTAGTGCCTAGTTATTCTCCACTACACAGCAGACTGAAGACCAACACGCGTAGGGGAGATAAGTTGGGTTAAGCTAACATGATAACTTCGGCAGCATAATGATTTAGAAAAAAGGACAGAAATGAAGCCACAATTCACCTTTCAAAACGAGGTTTTGAATTCTCCTACACTATGCAAAACATTAATCAACATCACAACAGTATAAACTGGGATGGAGCTCGCCCTTCTTTGCTCTCTGTGTGTGATTCTCTGTGAGTGTGTGTGTGAGAGAGAGAGAGTGCCATTCTCAATGTCTTAGTATTGTTGAAATTTGACTTGAAATTAAATAAATTAGTTAAAAAATGAAGCGATCGATCGTGTAACGATCAACCGTGATAAATCGATCGTTCGTAGTTACTGTGATTTTCTGTAATTTGGTTTCCGTATTGGCCCGATCGATCGGTTTGAAAACGATCGATCGTAGTTACTGGAATGTTAGGATTTGTGTACCGCGATAAAATGATCGATCGTAATTTCAGGCTAAATAAGGCGATCGATCGCTAAACGATCGATCGGCTTATAACACGATCGATCGGCTAAGCGGTTACAGCGAGTAAATGGCCGTTTCTCTGCGGAAAATTGCGTCTCTTCTTCCAGGAAAAGGCCTAACAGCGTCCTTCTATATATAGAGAATAATTTTTCACAGAAAGGGGTTACAAAAAACAAGGAAAAACTTGTTTATCTTCTCCTTTAATTCATCATCCATCATTGAGCAATAGAGTCTCCTCTGATCGAGATCCAGTCAGTTTGATTTGAAGTGCAACTTTAAACTGACAGTGTGGTTCGTTGTATCTCGGGAACGGAACGCTATTAATCGCCTGTGCACGGAGGGCGGCATATCTGTTTCAAGGACAACGCATAGCGTGCCTCGAACCTGGTTCTAATTCTAATACTCTTTCTGGTATTTTATAAGTATATTTGTCAATTATATGTGCATAATTTGGTAATATTTTAGCCCTCTTTTATGTGATAATCCCAACAAGTATCTGCCTACTTGCACAAGTCCATGCTGGTTCTTCTCTCAAAGCCTCCATTCCTTCATTTTGACCCTCCCCCAATGTCCACAATGCGCATTTAGTTAAGCAAATTTATACTTGCCTCCACCTGGAAAATGCCTTTACTCTATGTTGTAGTTAGGGCCCGTTTTGATGCACAATTTCTTTAGGAAAAATGGGCTTTAAGAGGAAATGAATGATCTTTTACTTAAATAATTGTTTGAATGATACTTTTGTACCAGAAAAAAAATTTCTGATAGAAATAGGAGAAAGGGTCCATTTTTCTTTCTACACATGACTGACTAAATTTCCAACGCCAATTGTTGCTTATTTACAAAGGAAGAAGCAGATAAAACTACACGGCGTCGCATTCTCTCCCAAAAAGTTTCTTGTAGAAAGCTTAGTGGCATGTCATGCTAGCTTCACCACGCAGTATGGTTACACGCATTGACCGAACCTTACTCTCTGAATCCAGCCTTTTTTTTTTCTTTCTGAGACTGACCTCCATCCACCCATTTGTTGTTCACTAATATATGTGATGTCGTACTAGTTCGTTCCCTGTTTCAGAAGGAAAATTGGAGCTAGGGGGGGGGGGGGATGGGGGTGAAACCCCGAGAGTCCACCAGGAAGGAAGGAGACAAAGGAATCGCTGAGCACTGTTGTCGACAAGGACAACATGAAGGGGTGACTTTCCCAAATCTGAAATTGTTGACCAAAAAGCAAAAACCCATCACTGTCTTCACATGTTAGCCCTTTTTTTTACATGGGTCTTCAGATGTTATTGGCGTCCAAAATTCTACCTAACATTAGTGTATAGAAAGAAGAATTATTCCAGACATGAAATAAATCTAAGCATCAAGTCGCCAGCTGATTGACCTCTTTAGGCGTTCTCGCAAAATCCCCAAATACATGGTCTGAGAATTCACTTTTAAGCCCAGACCCAACCGGTCCAAATTAGTCATAACACCAAATGGCATGGTGGTAGGGCTCTCACCAGTAGAGGGAGAGGTCTTAGTTTGAAGCCTTGTTCAGTTTTGTGGCACCTTGGGTGATATTGTAGCGACCCTAAATTTTATATTAATAAGGTAGAATTTCATTTCTTAATGGGAGTAATTTGGAATTCTAGAAATCTCGTTAAAAATTGAATTTTAAAATTTTTCTGTCATACCGATCGATCGCCGGGAGACGATCGATCATTTTTATAAGGCATCGATCGCAAGACGATCGATCGCGTATACGGACCGATCGATCGCCGGTGGTTTTGCGTTTCTCGAGTGAATTCCGTTGGGAAACTTCTTGGGCTGATTTTGGGTGATCTTTGGATGACATGTCCACCCTTGGGCCCACGATCTGGAGGACCAAATCGTGGGGAGCCTTGTTGTTTAAAATTTCATTAATTGTAATTAATGGATTAGCCTAATTGGGAACTTTTGAAAGAAGGAGATTTGAGATTAATTGGGGGGTTTGATTGGCACTTAATGAAGATGCTATAGCATATTCCATTCAATCAAAAAGGGCGCCAAATGGTTAATGGAGCAAATCGTGGGATGGATTATGGGAAAGGAAGTTACAATGGCTTAATGGGATATTTATCTCATTAACTAACTCCCTAATTGATGGGATTGTAACCAATTTGGTAAGGGCCAATCAGCCATTAGGGAAGGTCTTACCAAAGCCCCACCTTTTCAAATTTTGAACGTGGGAGTAATTGGAATAGGCGTCCATTTGGAGAGTGAAAACTGCCATAAGCAGTTTTGGAAATCTTGAAGAGGATCTCAATCCTAACTAATGAGAATGTGTAACTGATTTTAGAGCTTGTTTTGGGGGAGCACGTTGGAAGGCAAGATCTTCTCCTTGCTGGACTTCTTTTTGATCGTCGGATGGGAAAAGAATGGACGGCTGAGATGGCATGGGCCTAGAGGGGGATCATCTATTTAAATGGATTCATGAAGGGATCGGCTCTCCTTTAGCCATCGACCTTCCTTTTGGTGTGTCTCCTTCATCCTTCTAAATTCTTCTAAATTAGTATTTCTTCTCTCTTTTTACGTCGCATCTTGGTGTGGTGGATCGACGAGCGTAGGAGAAGGCTTGGAATAGGGTGCAATCTACGCGAAGGATTTTACGGTTCATCGTAAGAGGTAGGATTCTTTTACCACAATATATATATATATCTCTGAATTTTATATAATCTTGAGTGAAGAATGCTGATCTCTGGTGGTATACCATATTTGTATTGTTGTTAATACATGTGTCTTGATGTTATGTATTTTGTTAAATGAGAATGCTTCATTCAGTATGTTGCATGCTTGATTCGTTCATCTTAATTCCTAAATAGATATCCCCATCCTTTTTATTGATTAAAGTTATCACCTTTGATGCATGTAGTTGATGTCGAACCACTGTCCAGATTTGGTTGTCCCTCTTTGATCTTTGAATCACTTCTTGTTTGGTCTATGCTTAACCGATGGCATGTGTTAATTGATATTTGGAGTGATCTTTGGTGATACTCCTTTTAAATATGCATTAAAAGCTCTAATTCGATCTCTGATATAGTAAAGTGTAGATCTTTATGTTGTGGTCCAGTGTGACAGATCACTGTAGCGTCCAAGATTAGGTGTCCTATTGGTTTTATTATATGGGTATTATACTAGTATATGTAGTCAACAATAGGGTTCATAATATATATATATACCCTATGTTAATTGAATGGCTAATTCTTATGATCAAACTCGAATCACTCTCTATGGTACTGGAAATGGTCTGATGTCATGTCAGAGCCTTTTGAGTCAAAGAGGTGTCCGGGTTTAATTAGCTTGATTAATACCTTTGGTTAAGGGAATCGGGTCAAAAGATTAGAAATCGGGTTATAAAATGTAACCTAATGGTGAGATTAAACTAATAAATCCAGAACCATTAGGTTCTGTAAAAGACATTAAGATTGTGATATTAGGGTCAGAGAGAGTAATTAAGGAATTACTGAAGTTTACACAAACTATTAATTAATATAACATAAGTTAATGGGTCTCGGCCAGGAGTAATCCTGCGCAGACGACCCCTATTCGAAAAATTATAACTAATGGTACAATAATCTAAAAATTAAGCCGTTTGTCAATCTGTAAAATAGACACTTGAGGCTATCTGAGATAAAAATTTCATTAATTAGTTCGCTGTGTACAGAGCGTGGTGACCAATTGAAGCGGGCTGTTCTGTTTTGGACAGAACCCTGTTTCTGGTTTTAAAAGACTTGAAAACCCTAATAATACTTTGAAACATTAGTTAAGATAATACTTAAGACTATAATTAAGTATAATAAGACTTATAAGGTACTGAGAACAGTAACCCTACAAGAATATTAAAGGTCTTAGAGCCGAACGTGGTGTCCTATGACAATTGTCCTTTTGTTTCCTCTCTTGGGTTATTCATGACTCAAGAGTATTCAAAGCTTGAACTTTATTCGAAATCTCTGATGTGGTCTATCTGAGACACGTCATTCAAATTATTCTGTGTCGGGGATTGTCAACTCTAGGGTTAGGTATGACGATGACGACGGCGGAACATGGACTTTTGGCGAATCTCATGGTGTGTCTCATTGATGAGTCATTTTAGTCGGGTCTCAGTCGAGTTCCCGGACCTATTCATTCTGAGTTAGCAACACTCCTTAGTGAGTCGATTCGGGTTCAGTCCGATATTGCTTTCTACTCTTACGAAGAGTCAAAATTTAGAAAGTCGTGATTTAAGCCTTTTGTCGTTAAGGCCAGCTGTTTCCAAGAATGGTTTCACCGCTAAGTAGCATTTTTGAGAGCTCTTAGTCGGAATCATAGTATGCTCACGAGCCATCGCTAGATCTTGCGAGATCTCCGATATTGATGAACCTTTGTAGTTCAGCCGATGACGGCAAACGCGTGCGCATTAGATTGTATGACATTACGGAAGGTCTGCAATCTCCGCCCATTGTGCCCGTAAGCACCAATGGGGCCAGCATCCCTAGACGCATGGCCGGGTTCCTCTGTAGAACATCTAGGATGATCTGGTAATTGATGTCCATAGAGGAAATGGACAAACCTGAGAGCAGAAATTGATACCTCCAACACTTTGGATGTCCGGAGTAGATGTTATTACCTTACCTCCATTACTCTACGTAAGTTGGAGTCCTTGATTTATCCTTCCTGTACTATCATGTGTCTTGAAGGACAGTTGTTTCCAGGTAAGAAACCTCGGTAATTGCTGAACCTGAGTTTGTTGACCTATGCTGGAGTCTTATCTTATTCTATTATTCCATTGTGGGTTTTCTGTATCCTACTGGGTATTTCCTATGGAATACTCATGCATCCTCTGATGCAGGAATTAAGAAGGAACAGAAGTGATAGCGAGCAGCGACGTGGATGGATACTGGAGTCTGAAGACTTATTTCTTTAATTATGTTATTATTATGTTTTGTTGATTGAACTCGCAAACTACGCGCCGTTTTATTTTAAGTTCTGTTGAGACAAATTCCGTTAATGTAATAATTAATTAGATTCCTTTTCAGTTATCTATATTTTTGTAAGTGAATATTGTTTAAGTCATATTGATCCTGTAAGTCCCATGATATTTAAATGGGACAATAGAAGTCTTGAGTATTCGGTCAGTCCCAGGTTTCCTACCCTATGACCGTCATTGGTTTGTCGCTTCCGCGTAAATCGGGTCTTGGAAATTTGGGGCGTGACAGCTTGGTATCGGAGCTTCATAATGACTTAAATAATTGTTCTAAGATTTGAAATGACTATGGGATATAAAGTGTGAAACCCTAGAATGAGAGTTGAACCATAATTATACCTAAGGACTAATTAGTGCTGTGCTTTAGGTAATAGCGAGAACTCGTAGCGGACGAATTTACGAGAAGGAGCGACAGGAGGCAGCACATCTGTGGCTAGATGAATGGAAGCTTCAGGACGTTGGGCACGGAACTGCGGAAGACCCTTTTCTGATCGACGTCGAAAAAGAGCCTGACTTTGAGGATGAAGATCCGGAGGAAGATCCGAAGAAGACCCAGATGAAGATCCGGAAGAAGACCCAGAGGAAGATCCAGAAGAAGATCCTGAGGAAGAGCAGCAGTTCGTTGGTTACGTGATACACTAGGAGTTTTGGAAGGTCTTAGAGCATCCAGTTTACGTGCGCGCGAGAGATGATCCAGTTCTTTTCTATAAGCTATATCTGAGGTTTAAATCCCTAGGTTATAGGTGGCCTCACATGACTGATTGGGAGATTAGCTGGTATGGGAATCACCTAGTGTTTGCACCTATGCATGTATCTTTGGCTATTTTAGACGAGTACCTCTGAGATGTGGTGTTCAGAGACTCGATTAGGAAGCTTTTAAATTGAGTAGGATTTTTAATAACCCTGCATTCTTTTCAGGGATTTAGGTGTAATTGCTATTTCGAAATTGAATAAAAGACTCCGTTTTGTTTTCGGTACGGGTGTGTTCCTTGTGTTGTTGCATTCGTTGTTTGTGGTTCTGTGACTGTTTGATTGTCCCGCTAGGAGTCTTGGATTAGAGGAAGAATTAAAATGAAGCATGGTGTTAAGTTCTAATTCTCCTTCTTTCCTTGACTGTAGATTTTCGGAGATGGCAACAACGGGAGCTCGTGGCAGACGATCTGGTATTGGACCAAACTCTCAGCAGGAGGAGGCATCGAGCCAAAACCAGTCTGATATGGTACGCGAGTTGGCCAGGGAGTTAAGGAACGACCGTGGAGCTAGCAACACTCCAAATGAGATGTCTTAGACAATCGATCAACGATCACCCATATCGCATCTTTCTGCTTCTGAGTCTTTGGCAACGCTACCACAAAATCCATAGTGACATGATCCCATTTCCACTGTGGAATCTCCAAAGATTGTAACAATCCCGCCGGTCTCATATGTTCTGCCTTTACCTGCTGACAAGTCAAACATTTGGACACAAATTTTCCAATGTCTCGCTTCATTCCGTTCCACCAGAAGTTTCTCTTCAAATCCTGGAATAACTTCGTACTTCCTCGATGAATCGCATATTGTGAGTTATGCGCCTCTCTAAGAAGTTCTTGTCTCAATTCTGCATCCTTCGGCACGACCAATCTTCCTTGAAATAAGATACTCTCGTCAGCTCCTTTTGTGAAATTTGGTTTTTCCAACAGCTTTTGCAACTAAGGGTTACTCTTCTGTGCTTCCAGCACCTTTTCATAGATCATTGATCTCACCGAGATGTTTCCTAGGAAAGAAGTTCTCTGGTTAGTTGGCCATTCCAGATTATACTTTCCTAAATCTTCCATCATTCTCCACTCGTGCACCATCAAATGCGCCATAATTCCTGATTTTCTGCTTAGTGCATCTGCGACTACATTCGCCTTCCCTGGATGATAGTGAATGGAGAAGTCATAGTCCTTCAAATACTCCAACCACCGCCTCTGTCTTATATTCAAATCCTTCTGAGAGAAAATATACTTCAGACTCTTGTGATCTGTGAATACCTCGAAAGTCTCACCATAGAGATAATGCCTCCAAATCTTCAGAGCAAACACGACCGCCGCCAGCTGCAAGTCATGAGTTGGATAATTCTGCTCATGGATCTTCAGTTGTCTCGACGCATACGCTACTACATGTCCGTTCTGCATTAATATGCAACCCAAATCGCATTTCGATGCATCGCTATAGATGACAAACCCACCAGATCCTGATGGAAGTTTCAGAATCGGTGCGGATGTCAATCTCTTCTTCAGCGCCTAGAAACTCTTTTCACAATCAGCATTCCAGTTAAACTTCACTCCCTTCCTTGTTAACTTGGTCATTGGCAAGGCTAAGCTAGAGAATCCTTCGATAAATCTTCGATAATAACCAGCCAATCCCAAAAAGCTCCTGATCTCGGTCACGCTCTTCGGTTGCTCCCAATGAAGAATTGCTTCTACTTTCGTCGGATCCACCGAAACTCCGTCCTTCGATATGAAGTTAACCTTATCCAACCAAAACTCACACTTGCTAAACTTAGCATACAACTGGTTCTCTCTCAGAATCTGCAACACTTGAGCCAAGTGTCTTCTGTGTTCTTCCTGACTTGTAGAGTAGACCAAAATATCATCCACAAGCACGATCACGAACTGATCCAACAACGCCTTAAAGATCTTGTTCATCATATCCATAAATGCAGCAGGGGCATTAGTCAGACCAAACGGCATCACTAGAAATTCATAGTGTCCGTATCTAGTTCTGAATGCTGTCTTAGAAATATCTTCTTCTTTGATCCTTAGCTGATGGTATCCAGACCTCAAATCGATCCTTGAGAAAACTTTCGCTGACTGTAGTTGATCAAATAAGTCGTCGATCCTCAGTAGCGGATACTTGTTCTTTATAGTCACTTGATTCAGCATCCGGTAGTCAATACATAATCTCATTGACCCATCTTTCTTCTTTACAAATAGAACTGGTGCTCCCCATGGAGACACACTCGGACGAATCAACTGTTTATCCAGCAACTCATGAAGTTGTTCTTTCAATTCCTTCAATTCTACAGGTGCCATCCGATACGGTGCCTTCGATATCGGTGCAGTTCCCGGTATCAGGTTAATAGTGAAGTCAACATCCCGTTTTGGTGGCAAACCAGGCAACTCCTCCGGAAAAACATCGGTAAACTCGTTCACTACCTCAATTTCTTCTATATTAGGGGTAGTTTTCTCGACTGATAGCACAGTCGCTAAAAAGGTTTTACAACCTTTAGCTACTAGTTTCTGCACTTTCATTGCAGAAATCAGACGATTATCTTTTCTCAATCGAATTCCCTGGATCAACAATTCTCTCTTCCCTGGAATTCTAAAATGAACTCTCTTCTTACTACAATCCACTGTAGCACCAAATTTGGCTAACCAGTCCATACCTAGAATAACATCAAAATCAATCATATCAAGCAATACCAAATTAGCAAGCAACACTACATCACCAATCACAACAGAGGATCCCTCCAGATACTCAGTAGCCACAACTGAGTCTCTGACCGGAGTAGAAATAGAAAGTTCATACTCCAGGCGAGAAGGTTGCCGTTCTAGACTCGCAGCAAACACCACAGATATAAAGGATCTCGACGATCCGGGGTCAATCAAAACCCTAGCTAAACTATCCAAGACAAGAAGAGTACCTTCGATCACATCATCTGAAGCGTGAGCCTCTTCCGTAGAGGTCAAGGCGAAGACTCTTGTTTGACCCTTCTTGCTGGTCTCCCCTCCTGTCTTCGTGTTACGGTTGGGGCAGTGAGGTGAAATATGTCCGACTTCGTTACAATTGTAGCATCTCCGGGTGTCTTTCGGACACGGCTTCCCCGCATGAGATTGCTGCCCGCAAAATCTGCACTTGCCTCCCGCTCCTAGACCATCGATACGCTGAGGCTGACGATAAAGAACCATTGCTCGATTCTGTCCGTTTCCGCGGTTCTGCTGAGATTGTTACTATCTCTGCTATTTGGCTGGCCGATTATTAAAACGTCCACCATTCCCGAACCTCTTAAATCCGGATCGCTTGACAATACCATCCTGACCCTTATTGGCATTCCTTTTCCGCTCTTGGGTCCTTTTGTAATCATCTTCCAAAATAGAGGCGAGTTCGACCACTTTTGCCACAGTTGTTGGTTGCGAAACTAACACCTTCGCCCTTAAACCGTCGCGTAAACCATCCACGAACCTTCTTGCCTTCACAAGATCGTTAGGGCAAGCGTCTGTTGCAAATCGTTGCAGTTGCTCGAATTTAGTCTCGTACTGAAGTACGGACATCGATCCCTGAACCAGCTCCAGAAATTCTTTCTCCTTCCTGCGCTGCACGTGCGGAGGAAAATATTTCCTGTTGAATACCTCCTTAAACTCTTCCCACGTGATGTCTTGTCCAGCTCCGAAGTTGTTTCGTTCTGCTGACTCCCACCAGAAGACAGCTTCTCCCACAAACAAATAGGTTGCGAAGACCACCCTTTCATCTGTCGGAACTTTCATCCCCTTGAAAAGACGTTCCACTTCCACAATCCAGCGCTCTGCCTTCTCAGGGTTGTCGTCACCCGAGAATGCAGGTCCTGCTCTCTTGAATCGTTCCAGCGTTGGTGGTTTCACATTTGGAGTGTTACTAGCTCCACGGTCGTTCCTTAACACCCTGGCCAACTCGCGTACCATATCAGACAGGTTTTGGCTCGATGCCTCCTCCTGCTGAGAGTTTGGTCCAGTACCAGATCGTCTGCCACGAGCTCCCATTGTTGCCATCTCCGAAAATCTAGAGTCAAAGAAAGAAGGAGAATTAAAACTTAACACCATGCTTCATTTTAATTCTTCCTCCAATCCAAGACTCCTAGCGGGACAATCAAACAGTCACACAACCACAAACAACGAACGCAACAACACAAGGAACATACCCGTACCGAAAACAAAACGGAGTCTTTTATTCAATTTCGAAATAGCAATTACACCTAAATCCCTGAAAAGAACGCAGGGTTATTAAAAATCCTACTCAATTTAAAAGCTTCCTAATCGAGTCTCTGAACACCACATCTCAGAGGTACTCGTCTAAAATAGCCAAAGATACATGCATAGGTGCAAACACTAGGTGATTCCCATACCAGTTAATCTCCCAATCAGTCATGTGAGGCCACCTATAACCTAGGGATTTAAACCTCAGATATAGCTTATAGAAAAGAACTGGATCATCTCTCGCGCGCACGTAAACTGGATGCTCCAAGACCTTCCAAAACTCCTGGTGTATCACGTAACCAATGAACTGCTACTCTTCCTCAGGATCTTCCTCTGGGTCTTCTTCCAGATCTTCTTCTCCCAATCAGTCATGCATCCTCTGATGCAGGAATTAAGAAGGAACAGAAGTGATAGCGAGCAGCGACGTGGATGGACACTGGAGTCTGAAGACTTATTTCTTTAATTATGTTATTATTATGTTTTGTTGATTGATCTCGCGGACTACGCGCCGTTTTATTTTAAATTCTGTTGAGACAAATTCTGTTAATGTAATAATTAATTAGATTCCTTTTCAGTTATCTATATTTTTGTAAGTGAATATTGTTTAAGTCATATTGATCCTGTAAGTCCCATGATATTTAAATGGGACAATAGAAGTCTTGAGTATTCGGTTAGTCCCAGGTTTCCTACCCTATGACCGTCATTGGTTTGTCGCTTCCGCGTAAATCGGGTCTTGGAAATTTGGGGCGTGATCTAGAATTCTGAGTTAGCAACGTCTCCCGATCTAGAATTCAAAATTACTCCCATTAAGAAATGAAATTCTACCTTATTAATATAAAATTTTGGGTCGCTACATCAGCTGTCACGCCCCAAATTTCCAAGACCCGATTTACGCGGAAGCGACAAACCAATGACGGTCATAGGGTAGGAAACCTGGGACTAACCGAATACTCAAGACTTCTATTGTCCCATTTAAATATCATGGGACTTACAGGATCAATATGACTTAAACAATATTCACTTACAAAAATATAGATAACTGAAAAGGAATCTAATTAATTATTACATTAACAGAATTTGTCTCAACAGAATTTAAAATAAAACGGCGCGTAGTCCGCGAGTTCAATCAACAAAACATAATAATAACATAATTAAAGAAATAAGTCTTCTGACTCCAGTATCCATCCACGTCGCTGCTCGCTATCACTTTTGTTCCTTCTTAATTCCTGCATCAGAGGATGCATGAGTATTCTATAGGAAATACCCAGTAGGATGCAGAAAACCCACAATGGAATAATAGAATAAGATAAGATTCTAGCATAGGTCAACAAACTCAGGTTCAGCAATTACCGAGATTTCATACCTGGAAACAACTGTCCTTCAAGACACATGATAGTACAGGAAGGATAAATCAAGGACTCCAACTTACGTAGAGTAATGGAGGTAAGGTAATAACATCTACTCCAGACATCCAAAGTGTTAGAGGTATCAATTTCTGCTCTCAGGTTTGTCCATTTCCTCTATGGACATCAATTACCAGATCATCCTAGAGGTTTTACAGAGGAACCCGGCCATGCGTCTAGGGATGCTGGCCCCATTGGTGCTTACGGGCACAATGGGCGGAGATTGCAGACCTTCCGTAATGTCATACAATCTAATGCGCACATGTTTGCCGTCATCGGCTGAACTACAGAGGTTCATCAATATCGGAGATCTCGCAAGATCTAGCGATGGCTCGTGAGCATACTATGATTCCGACTAAGAGCTCTCAAAAATGCTACTTAGCGGTGAAACCATTCTTGGAAACAGCTGGCCTTAACGACAAAAGGCTTAAATCACGACTTTCTAAATTTTGACTCTTCGTAAGAGTAGAAAGCAATATCGGACTGAACCCGAATCGACTCACTAAGGAGTGTTGCTAACTCAGAATGAATAAGTCTGGGAACTCGACTGAGACCCGACTAAAATGACTCATCAATGAGACATACCACGAGATTCGCCAAAAGTCCATGTTCCGCTGTCGTCATCGTCATACCTAACCCTAGAGTTGACAATCCCCGACACAGAATAATTTGAATGACGTGTCTCAGATAGACCATGTCAGAGATTTCGAATAAAGTTCAAGCTTTGAATACTCTTGAGTCATGAATAACCCAAGAGAGGAAACAAAAGGACAATTATCATAGGACACCACGTTCGGCTCTAAGACCCTTAATGTTCTTGTAGGGTTATGTATGCATGTGTCACGATGTACCGAAAAAAGGTGCAAATTACAAAATATGGCATTTTTTCTTAAGACGGAATTTGTAAAATTTGACATACCACCCAACAAAATGAGTGAAATTTCCCTGACACACAAACTAGCGGCTGCCAATATCAAAATTAGAATTAAGGTACTTTTCCTACACCAATGGACATATATACGTACTAAAAGAATTGAAAATACAAACGGCAGTCATATATATTACCAGTTCAAAAAGGAGTTAGCATATTTTTTAAGGGCGAGGGGCCTTATTTGGGTCAGGGCATTAAATGCTCGAGCGCAACCCGCGGGTGCTGCTCTTTTACCGTGGCAATGGCCGAGGCGACCACTTTAATTGCAATGCAATGTTGGTCGCCGCTCTCTCTGTTTCTGTTTTGCTTCATAAATCTGATGAACAAATATCATTTTTCCTTCCCCAAGGCCCGTGCAAAGCATCTTTGCCGCATTAATGCCTCTTCCCGCAATTTCTAGAGTTTGTGCCCTCTTGTTTATGCACTTTGCTTGCGCTTTTGAACCTCGATCATCCAAGCTGAGATTGCTGTCCTTGTAATATTTCCCACCCTGTCAATTGTCATTTCTAGAGCCTGCTGCTGCACAAGTAAAATGCATGGCTCATGTTTTGAAACGATCAACCTCATTAATTGCTTTCACCAGTCCATTTCACACAAATAATCAATGTCCCACGTCGCAAGCCTTAACTAAACTTAAGGTGGCTTGTTTTCGACTCAGTCAACTCCACATTATTAACTATTGCATGTTTATCAACTACTCGCACTACATTGCTTTTTCCTAATCCAATATATAGTACCAATTCAGTATAATAATAAATAAAGACAAAAAAAGAAGACTAGAGAAACATCATCTTATGACTTGATTTGATGATGCTGACTGGTACTACAGAACATTGTCGTCACTAGGGCGGGCCTTGACTCTGAAACTAGCATCTGATTCTCTTTTGATATCATCATATGATGATGGAGTAACTAAGAGTCTGTTGATATGGTGTGAAGTTCAACTGCTCGCTTAATTTTTTGTGTACGTATTAGAGAACAATCATTAAGAATTAGTATACAAAGAATCCAAGGGAAAAGAAAATGGAATAATTTCCCTTCTCCACCTTAAGAGGCACTTAGGAACATAATCTGGGTAATGACCTCCTGTTAGTTGAAGATTTAGATGTTTTAATCTTTAACATTTGGGCCTGCATTTTCCTACAAATTTTCTCGAGTTCCATCACTCTCAACTGCATCCCTTGCAAATGAGCTACAAGATTATCAGTTGGCACCAAAGGGTCCACTTCTTTTGCACAAAGATTGACATGATTGTTGGCAATTATGTCTTCCTCTCTTCTGCCTGAATGTCCTTTGCAACCATATTGTAAATTGTTTGGCCCTTTGTGACTATCGGTTTCTACCCGTAAGCTCTTGCTCTTTGACTGTTGAGAGCTAATTACTTGGACTTTTGGTCTTCCGGCTCGATGATTGAATGCCTCTGCCGACAGTTTTTCATAATTTACAGCACAAGATACTTCCATCTGCTCTTCTACAGATAACTCAGTGTGGACCTATGGAAAAGAAATGGTATTGCAATGAAACCACATAAAAGAGAACAACTTCAGAAAAATTTAGATAGCTTTGAGAAGAATATGACTACCTGTAGGTAGATGTCAACTGCACTAACAATTCTATCAGAAGAATCTCGCGCGGAATCCGGTAGAGCCTTGGCCAGAGCAATGAATTTTGGTGGCCTTAAACAAGGATCTGGTGCCACTTCGACCACGTACATGTCCATTACATTGGCCACCTTCTTCAATGTGGTAGGAGATGCTTGACTGATACATGTCTTCAATAATCTCAAAACTAAGTCCACATCATAAAGATAACCAAGCCCAATCGGTGCAGGGACGAGCAGATTATCCAGTGTGGCCTGATCAAGACGCGAGCCTATCATTTTTTCCAACTTGTCCATACAACATTTTCTTGTGTCCACACCTGAAGCAACTCGAAGCACTTCAAACAAATTCTTGCAACCTACTGAAATTGGATCAAGAAGAAAGATAAGATTTATTACAGTATCCACAATCTTGTATTTCTCGCATGATTCAACAGTTGGGACCCTTGATCTGAAGTAGTAAAATAGAAACCGACTAATCAACTGGTGATCGACTTTGTGAGACATCATTAGTCGAACCAGCATGTCTATGATCTCCGCGTTTAAAATCAGAAATTCTTCATACCAATAAGCTTTGTGGCTGCTGATTTTAGTACTTTCGGGGCTTTTGGTATCACAGGACAGCCGGAAGCTACTACTATCCGACGAAGAAGCAGAAGGGCTACTAGTTTCGTAAGCTGCACTGATTTTCTGAGCCAAACAGTTCAAACATTTGGCAAGGAGACCTGATGAATTTACTGAAGGATACAAGTGCTGGCATTGTTTCAAGAGCAGCATGACCTCTGACCACGTCCAATATTCAATTCCCTGCAGAAATTGCTCAGACTGCTCTATCAAATTGTGAGAACGAATGTCTTCGGTCATCTCCATGAAATGGGCAACCGAGTAGAGAAGGCAGACGTTACAAGGAGTGATTGGAAACTGTCCACTGAGGTAACAGAAGCGTGCCATTAGCTCGAACGCCTCGGCCCCGCCAGGCAAGTCATGAAAAACTACTTTGAGGTTGCCGGTGGGCTTTGCTTTGTAAAATAATTTGCTCAATTTGTCTGAGAAGCTGGAAAGGATCCCCTGCATAAAGCGATTAAGCGCATGTGAGGATCAATCTATTGTAAACCAATCCACAGTTAATTTCAGCTGAGCAACCAGAGCATTAAATTTGTGCGAAAAGTGGAATGTTAAGCTAATTTTGCATACAAGAACTGGAAGTTCCTCCATGAGCAAATAAATTCAGGGGAAAAAGAAGAACAAATATGAAACATCTAAAAAGAAATTTTAGAGAACCGCAGCAATACAAATCGAGAGAGGGAGAAGGACGTATTGTAAAAAAAAACAGTCTAACTGTAAATAACAAAATCAATACATAAGTAGGAGACAAATACAAACTGAAAAAGAAGACAAATTTGATTATTAAATAAGACAATGAACAAAAAAAGTCGAATAAAAGAAGAGCTAACCAGCTAGCATTAATAGTAAGCCTAAAACGTATTACCAACTAAGTTACTGAAATGAAACACAAAAAACACGATAAGAATTCAGCAGAAGAATCATAAGAGAACGACATTTTAAGCACTTGGCTGTAATTTACGTATCACAACAACTAGCCAATATTAAGGGATAGGAAGAAAACAAAAGGAAGTTTAACAAGAAGTCCAGGCAAACCAAGTCGAACCAAAAGCATGGGCACGCGCACTGAACAGAGTACAAAGGTAATCACTTGAGGAGAATAGCGTACCTTGTCAACCACAAAGACCCCTTCTCCATTAACATCTATTTCCAGAACAGAGCCCATGATAAAAGACAAACAATAGGTAGAAGAGGTAGCTTCTGAAACAGCTTATGGAGCAGAATTCGGGGCGGCTTCTCTCTCGTCAGTCCCACCAATAATGAGGCATATAGAGAGACAGGAAGGTGCAGTTAACGAAAGGAAGAGAAGCTGGAGAAGGCTAGCAGGACAATATATTCTTCGAAGGAGAGGAGGAGAACGTAGAGACAAGAGGGTGGAGACCGGGAAGATGAAAAAAGAGCAACAGGCTTTAAGGCGGTAGTGGCCATGGTGGGGTTATAAAGGAAAGGCTAACAGTTGTGTTGACATTCCTGCAACTTCACTCTGTCTCTTTGTTTGCTCCCGAATGGCAGTAGTGCCTTCTGACTCAGTTGTTTTAATCAGCTACTCTTTGCTTATATTCCGTCCGGCTATACTATTCTCCTATTTAGTTATAAAATAAACTAACTAGGGAGATACACCCTCCATCCGGATATTATTACTAAATAATTTTTTAAAATAAATTAATTTTAATTCATTCTAAAAATCCTTATGATAATAATAATTTTGGATAATTTTAACGCATTAAAATGATAATCAAGTGCAACCATTTTAATGCGTTCACATTTTACGCATTCCTCCTACGGCAGGGATTATGCAGATCAAGGTGCAGAGCAAGTTGATCAGTATTCACGGAGGAAAGCATTTGGTAAGAAACATAGAACGTGTTAGGTGGTTGGAATTTGTCAGTGTCCCAAATATGTGTGGATAAAGATTTTGGTTTTTCTCTTTCAATTGGCCTAAATCACAGCGGCGTTTCCGTTAATGGGAAACATTTATCATGTAACACCGGGGATCTACGAGCCAATAATAAGCTCAGTGTCAAATCAGGGATGTGATTTGCACATGGAGCGAGAAAGTATGATACCTTTCAATGGAGCTTTCTAAAGCTCTTTAAAGACAACATTATCACTTCCAGCCCAAACAAAGTTGGCAACTTGCCATGACTGGACAAGTCAGACAGAAGAACCAACTCAAGGGGCTTAGCTTGAGCCAGGCTCTATTATCCTACCATCATTTGGAGTTTGTTTCTAAAACGAGCTAAACCGAATGGCAAATAATAATAACTAAAATCGCATCAATTTGACTCAAGCGGGCTTCCCAACAGCTGTGCCTTATCTCATGTGCTCAAAACAAGAAAGTACGTTGTTAGTCTAGCCAAAAAAGGAAAGGACGTTTATATTTTGGTATGTTTAATATTTTGAATGGATCTTTATCCAAGGTTACTATTCGGTAAGAAGACACTTAGATGGGCAGAAGGGCAGGGAGCTTTCTGAGGAAATGAGTTCTAAAAACGTTAAATAGCAACCAAGATAGACATATGAATGATTAGAAAAACGGTACAATTTGAGTAGAGGCAAGGAATGATTACAAAATTGTGCATTTTAAGTAGAGGAAATATGAATGATCGACTTGATCCTTGACAACCAGAAGAAGTAACTCACTGTACTCGTTATGGAAACCCCAAACTCTTGTTGGTTCCAGCAGACTGAGAGTGAACAGCATACGTAGTACAGCTTGATTGGACTAGAATGCAGGCGATATGACTGATACGGTACGAATCGCATGCATGCATGCATCAACAAATTCTGATTACAGAGCAAACAGAGCCAAGTTGACTGCACCGCCTAATTGCTAAGCTAAACATGGACTCTGTAAAATGGAAGTTGCCCTTCGCCGACACATTCGATCAGCTCCGCCAGGCCATTTCTCTTTGTACGTCCCAGGATACCAGCATACATATTCCCCAACAAGTACCAGAGGGAGCATTAATTTGCCCTCGCCCAATTCCAACTCATTCCCCAACCTCCTCCTCTTCATAAAGAAGCCACATTAATTCCACTCTGATAACCTTCTCCGCGCCATTAGCCCCACCCTCTCGCCAGAAGTTATAGGTAGAGTCCATCTAGCGTGACCCATTTTGAATACTAGATTAATGCACCAAGGGCCATGTGGGCATGGGGCTTTAATCTGGTATTGAAAAGTGGTCACCAAAATATTTCCCTTATAGGTACGCGATTTCATGCTCATCACCAATTGGTGATTGGCATGAAATTCAATTTGTGGCCGTCAGGTTAAGGTTAACCAGGGAGGTCGTGTCGGTGAGCATGACTTTCCTGTACGCGAACGGGTACCTAATAATTTCTCCCCTCGCAAGACCAAGCAGGCAGTACGGCGAATCTCTTCTGACTTCTCAATGTTTTAACTTGAAGAATTTGAAGCAGTATCTCAGCCTCTTTGGAGTCTCAACACCCATGGCATCCCAGCCTTGTCCTTCATCACGCCTGTAAACTGCAGGCTCCGACAGACATGCCCTCCCCGCCTCGTCCCATGATTGATCAAGCGGCGGAGAGCCAGAGAGAAGCTCGTCATAGAGACGTGGAAAACAGGCTGGAAACCTCTTCAAAGATTTTTTTGTGACAAATAAAAAGGGAAAGAATCAAAGCTTTCATTTGCTTTATGCAGTTTCCATTTCAGGCTTTGATGCTGCCTTTTCATCAGGTCAGTTCACTGCTCAGTAATTATAGTGCTTTGTGCAGCTTCTTTTTGGAGCCATTTAAAAGTCAGGAACATCGATTAATATTTATACTAATCGCTTCTCAACTATTTCGCCATTTCAGGTGGCAAAGTATTTGTGTACTATTTCCAGCTGATATCACTGTTTTAACACGCTACAATTAGTCGCGAGAGCAAGTGAACTCTCTTAATAATATATTTTCCTAGGATAGATACACTTCACCGCCACCCCACCCACGACATTCAGAAAAATCCTTTGCTCTCTTCTGAGCGCGTGACAGGATGAAGATTAAGCGAGTCTAAAGGCTCAAACCTTTTTTCGCATCCAGGAAAAAACGCATATCCAGCTAGGTTGCTTGTCTAAATAGATGTCAGAAACCATATATGATGATTGTGGCATGAATAGATCATCCGCTGCCTAAAACATCTAAGGGGCCGTTTGGGGCGTGATTATTGTAAAAATATCCAGACTGGATATTGGATATATATTGTAGTATCCATGTGGATTTTTATCCTTAATTAAGGAAAATATTTTTTTGACCAGTATTGTGTGACTAGCAAGCAGGACCAAAGGCCACGTGGAGGTGGAATTCTGAAAATTTAAGCAAAGTTGTAATTTCTCCTTTTATGCAGCCATTTCTTCCTCTGTGGCAAACTCTCCTAAGTGGTGGTAATGTGATGTTGGTAATAGAAATTGGGCAGGCTAGACAAATTGCTTAATTAACATGTCCAAATTCGCCGACATGGATTCGACTACTATTCAGTCTTGCCATTATTGGACTATATCTATTTCAAAACCTTCCCAAGCTCAAGGGAAGATTTGAACAATTAAAGGTGCAATTTAGAATGAGAGATTAAATCAGAATTACTGGCAGAAAAGTTCTTTTAAGTCGTCCATTCGTTCATTACAGGAAAACTGACAAGGGCTTACATGAAAACAAGGGACGAGCTACCGCCTACCTGGACTAACTGTAGAGACAAAACCCTAAAATGAACCAGATATACATGGCCAAAGATAGAAAACTAGAAGTCAGAGGGTCAGACAAAGAGAAAAACAAAAAAACAAACACTGTATACCTCATCTACTTACAGCCGCCTCAGCAGCTTTATGCAGATGTAATGATGTTCGGAATAAGGATCGAACCTGTTAATCCTTTGATTAAAAACCAAAAAGTACCTTATCTTAGCGCTTATAAGGAGAAAGAAGCATATGAGAGTAATGAGGATGGTTAAAGTGCAACTTGGTTAACCCAACATCATCATTTGCTGCTTGAGAATCAGACTCTGCATCGCCAGCATGAGTGCATCCGCCTGGTCCGCCGAGACGATACACCACTCCTTCTCGCACAGCCGCGCCTGCACCGTCGTCGAGTTCACCATCATCTGCAGCAGGTGCTCCCTATTCAACCACTCCGGCACCGCGTACGACGGAGCCGCGGTATGCTGCATCCACTTGAGCGCGCCAACCTGCGCCTCCAGGAACATGATGTACTTGCGAGCCTCCTCGAGCATGGAGGCCGTGTCGAGCTTCCTCCCAGAAGGAAGCAGCCTCTCCAGGTGTTGGAACTTGTCCCTAATCAACTTTCGCCTCTGGAACGCCCTCTCCTTCAGCCGGTTGGTCGACATGCAGGACCCCGGCGGTGTGTCCTTGTTGTACGGATCCACCAGAGGAGGTAGAGCTGCTGCACTCTCTGCAAGATAGTTGGAAAGTGCCATATAGGAATGCTTGTCGAGCAGATCGGGCATTCGATGGAAAGGGCAGGTGGACGAGCACGGCTTGAAGGGAATGGAAGAGGAACCCTCGCTCTCCGAGAAATTGACTGGGAAGTAGGGAATGAATTTATTGGGCCATCTAGCAGTGGAGAAGATGGATTCAAAATCGTCAGAGGGCTCGAGCTTGGGGTGTTTGAGCTTAGGCGGCGGAGATGGGGGATATTCGAGGGCCGGGAGTTGAGGGAGCCTCCTCTTGGGAAAGGAGAGGAGGCCGGTGGTAGGGGAGGAGCTGAGCAAACTCGGCGGATGACAAGTAGGAGGGAGAATGTCGAGTGGGGAGGGATTAGTCGTGGAGGAGGAGGAGGCGTCTTTCCAGAAGAGACCCGAAGAAGGGGTTGGAGGACGACTTGCAGGACAAGTGACCATGAAAGAAGGTCGGTCGTCACCACCGTAGGAGGTGGAGCTGTCGAGGAGCCGCTTCATCATGGCATTGGCATTGGGAAGGAACGTTGGAAAAATGGAGACTGGAGATGAGAGAAGAAATGGGGTTTCTGCTCGGATTTTGCAGCTGCTTTTATGGAGGTGTCACCAATTGCCTTGCCCGGAGATGATGGCAGAGTGGGAAAGGAGAGGAGGAGGGCGGGGGAGGAAGCAAAGATGGACGGGTGAGATTGGTGGAGGGGGGAAGTACAAAAGACGAAGGGCTGGGGATGGGATATTGGATCGTGGGCGAACAAGGCGGCAGCCGGGGTGCTTTATGGATATTGGTATGATTTGCATTTGTACGGAGATAGGACAGGTGTTCGATTCCTGATTATCGGCGCAGTGCTTGTCCCTTCCTCCGCCCCTCCGTTGACGTGACTTTGGCCAGACGCCGTCGACTACTACATCTCGTCTTTCTAAAACGGAATCTGCAAAAGAATAAAGAAATGTCAGGTCAGATTTTTTATTTTTTGATACATTTTGCTGCTTCATTTGGTTTCCAAGTGAATGTGCGAGGTAGGACAACGTGTTCATGGCCCTCTCACCATCATCATTCCCGTCCATCATTCTCTGATGTCGTTCGTTAACTTCTCACGTCAATTCGTTTATACCGTAAGCCTAAGACATATACTTGGAGCATAGAAAGACGAGATGTAGTAGACGGCGTCTGGCCAAAGTCACGTCAATTCCATACACATCAGTTGTGTATGGAAAATGTATAGAAATCCGCTGTACAAATATCATTTCCCTAATTAAGCAATGCAGTGAGTGAAGACTGAACACGACCTTCGAAGCTCAAAACAATTACATGAGCTCGTCAAGGCACACCATCATTTACAACGATGAACGTGACAAAATCCGAGCAGTTGGCCGCTAGCTGTTTAACGTCCATGATTGGCTTTGCTACCGTTAGGTCAGCCCAGAGAAAATATCAAGTCAGGGGACACTGCTGAGCAGCAATCACATCTCATCTTAGAAAAGCACCACGTTGATACACTGTCTACTCTGACTCTCAGGGTGAGCCAGCAAAAAGCTACATTAACTTAAAGTTATGTAAGATACAACTGATCGCTACAGGGAAGGCCGAGGCAACTCTTAACAGAGACAAGCGATTCTAAAACTTCCAGGAAGATAAAAGGCAGAAGCCAGCATCGTCTTTCCTTAGATGAATAGGCTATCTTTTACTTTCTACATTGCTTGTTGGCGGAGTATACCACCTTCGTTCTCAACCTCCTCATTAATCCATCGTCGCTACGTTTTCATGTGTTTTGATTCCGTTATGGAACAACTTACAAGCATTGAAGCCCAAATAAAAACCAGCCATCTCCTGATACCACATCCATCTTTTCCATAGGACAGTCTAGTTTGAACCAAAACAATGGCAAAATTCGAGGGTGTTGCTGTATGTATCGTGATTCTAGTAATGGACATAGTAGCAGGAATTCTCGGTATTGAAGGCGAAATCTCGCAGAACAAGGTAAATAGTATCGAATTAAAGCAAATCATGATCATCAACATTTTCTTTTATTAACGTAGATTAGCAACACGAATATTTTTAATCTCAATACAATTGCAGACTCATCACCGGAGGTTCATGATATTCGAGTGCCGGGAACCGAGCGAACAAGCATTCAAGCTGGGCTTGGTTGCAGCAGTGATCCTAGCTTTGGCTCATGTTGCAGGGACTCTCCTCTCTGGCTGCATGTGCATATGTTCCGTAGAGGAGCTCCACAAATCCTCCACCAATCGACTCCTGGCTGCCGCTTCCTCCCTCCTTTCATGGTAACCACCTGCCTAGTAAATGGACTTTACTTAACATGCAACCTTAACATATAAACAGTGCTAATATGTAGCAACTTATCTAGTAGCAATTAGTCAACAATATAAAAAAATGTAATCCAAAATTAGTTCATTTGAAAAAAAAAAACTGTCTATTAAAAGTGGCCGGAGGGAGTAGCAACGGTTCTTAGGAATAACAATGTCTGTTCTGCAACTCAACAGGATCGCATTTGCGGTGGGGTTCATCATGTTGATGGTCGGAGCAATGGCCAATTCCAGGTCCAAATCGTCGTGCGGAATTTCATTTATCCACCACAAATTGCTGTCCATCGGCGGAATTTTGTGCTTTGTTCATGGGCTTCTCTTCAGTGCTTACTACGTTTCTGCCGCTTCCGTGGTGAAGGACGACGTCAATCAAAACCCAAGGCCCAGGGTCCAAACTGTCTAAAGACCCACGCCATTTGGTCGAATCCAAAAAAGAGATGTGCCAATTGCCCTTCCGATATGGAACATCGTCTAGAAAGTTAGAAACAGATCGATGACGTGACAGCAGCACTTCGTATTGGTTTCGAATTAGGCACATTTTTTTTGAAATTTGTATCCAAGTATGTTAAATTTTCGTGAAATCGCAAAGCTTGACAAATAAACGTTACTGATTTCCCATTTTTTGGCAGTAATTTAATTTATATCTTTTACGAACTTTCATCTAAAACTGCACCATGTAATTGAACAAGCACTCCAATCGATTCAATTCAAAAACTTGATTCTATTACGCACATGAATTCCTTACAAATATTAGCCAAAACAGGGGCTAAGTATTTCCAATAAACCATTAGAACAAAAGGAGCTTATCTAAAGGAGCTGACTAAGATATATGCAAAAAACGAAAGCCACATATGTATAGTATGTGGTAGGTTTCTAAAGGAGAAACTATATTTTAATTGTCATCATCGGCAGCAGAGGATTTGGCAGAGCCGGCACCGGTCTTCTTAGGAAGCAAGAGGCTGTGGATGTTGGGCATGACACCACCATTAGCGATCGTCACGGCTCCCAACAATTTGCTCAGCTCCTCGTCGTTCCTCACCGCAAGCTGGATGTGCCTCGGCACTATCCTCGTCTTCTTGTTGTCCCTCGCTGCATTTCCCGCAAGCTCCAATACCTTCATCACCAAACCATGTTAGAGACCCAATTTAATAATCAAAACAACAATCCTTTGCTATAAAATAAAGGGAAGACATACTTCGGCAGCAAGGTATTCGAGGACGGCAGCGAGGTAAACGGGCGCGCCGGCGCCGACCCTCTCGGCGTACTTGCCGGCCTTGAGAAAACGAGCGATTCGACCGACGGGGAACTGAAGGCCGGCTTTGCTGCTCCTGGAAGTGGCCTTCTTCGATGCTCCCGATCCCAAGGATTTGCCACGACCCGCCATATCTGCAACAACGAAAGGTGTGGAGGCTCTCGGTTGCAGGCTTCGATAGAGACTACTAGTCCACGCACTGGTATGGGTTTTGTAGTTTTAGTTAGCTACCCACTAGCCAATGGGGAGAGAGCATGCGGATCGTCATCTTGATCCGTACGTTTTCAAGGACAATCGGCGGCTGGATGGCGCTCTAGTGTCTGGGTGGCGGATCATGGATCCACCAAGGTTCGGACTTCGGAGAACCGAATGGTACATCTGTCATAGCGCCACGTCAGATATGACTGTTCAGGAGAAGAGGCTGTGTTGGCCTTGCCACATTGGTAAGGTACTGCCTAGCTGGTGGGGATAGAGTAGCTCATACGATAACAAATTGCAAATTTTGGATCTTGGCGGGCAACTGAGGTGAAATGCCTATCACTAAAAATAGTGATTATTTTGTTGCAGAATGGCACTCACTAAAAATACTCCCCGAGTCCAATGAAGCTCGTCTGGATGTAGAAAAAATACAGGTCCAACATTACATGGTTGTGTTTGCTCCCTCAAGGTAATAAAAACGTGAAACAGGAACAAAAAAATATTTTTTATGTGGGGCCTAAAGTCTAATAAAAATCACTCATTACGACAAAAGTAGTTAGATATTGAGGCGGCAGTTTTCATGGATATTTATTTTAATCTTTTACGTTCTAAAGACTCAACATCCATTAATACACTAATAGATCTTCTAATTACTCACTAATAGAAAGATCACCATGTTATCTTTTTTTATTTTTTATTTGAACTGTCGTTTTCCTGAAAAAGAATTCCGTATCGGATATCGATAAAATATCGATCGACCAAAGAGACGAAATATCAGAGATATTGTGTAAAAAATATCAGTGGTTGAAAACTAATTTTTACTATAATTTTTCACAATCTTACTTCTAAAATGAGTTATACTAATCTAGACAAAGCATAGATATCAAAATATGCATAAATATATCGGTCCAAAACCAACGATATTTTAAACATTTTAAAAAACGATATTAGTCCGTATCGTTTTATCAGGTGGGACCTGATATCGATATATAGCCGATACAACATTCCATGGTGCTAGGAATTTCCTCATCCCATCACCTGTAGGTTGTGTTCACCACCTGCCGGTCGCTGTCTTGTCTTACGGCAAAGTAGGCTAGAATGATACACCTTAGATTCTTTTCACGTGTATTTGTTTTCTTTTGGAATGAAGTCAAGATTTTTAAAGATTAGCGCACACTACTTTGATTCTCATCATTTTGTCAAGTCTTGATGGTTGTAGCAGTTTGTATGATAATAAAGATCAACACAAAGCATTTCTGACTTCCTATTCAGACAATTAATATGGGACAAAGGGAGTAGCCACAACACCACAATGAAAAAATATTTAAAAGAAATGGACATTACTTTCAAGCCAGATACATACAACCACCATTGTAATAACTCTTCAACCTTTGAGAAGAACTCCAAAGAAGAAATAAGAGCTTTTTACATATGACCTGGCGCCAACTTTGACTTTCCCATATCACCCGGAATCTTCTTCTTTCTCTCGTATGACCCGGAATCGGCACCTAGAGTACCGAAAATACCCTTCTTTTACGTTTTTAAGCCTTTTGTATCCCAAATGCTTCATTCTTCCCAAAATTAGTGATTTACGGGAGCATGAAGTTGGGGAAGAAGATATTCCGGCAAAGGTCTGTCCATAATCGCGGTTGAAACCATCGCCGGCGCCGTCTAACTCAGAAAAAAAATAAAATTTCATGCCAAAAAACTGTAAAATAGCGGGAAAGACGAAAAAAATATATGATGAAAGGATTTTGATGTAAGATCAGCGGGGAAGCCCTCCCAACAACAAAAATTAAGATCTACATGTAAAAAAATACATATAAAGGCCACTCATTAGTGTTCAACCGCTCATAGACACAAAATAAAAGAATAAAAATCGACAAAAATGTGAAATACACGTCGGCGAGCGACGAGTTCAATTTATATATCTTTCTGTGATCCTAATGAGGTGGAAGAGGAAGAAAAATAAGGAAGAATGCAAAAAAAATGGGCAAAAACGGATAAAAAATGAGCGAGTTATGACATTTTGAAAATTTCAGAAAAATCGCGTTGCATATGACACGACTCAGGCTCAAGTCGTGTTGTCGAATACACGACTTGAGCCTGAGTCGTGTCATATGCAACGCGATTTTTTTGAAATTTTCAAAATGTCATAACTCGCTCATTTTTTATCCGTTTTTGCCCATTTTTTTTTTGTTCTTCTTTATTTTTCCTCCTCTTTCACCTCATATAGATATATTAAGCTAAGAAATGAAGAAAAAAGAAGAAAGTAGAAGCTTTGCGGCGAAGAGCTTCCACTTTCTTTTTTCTTCTAATTTTTTCTTTATTTCTCAGCCTAATATATCTTCATGATGTGGAAGAGGAGGAAAAATAAAGAAGAATGAAAAAAAATGGGCGAAAACGGATAAAAAATGAGCGAGTTATGACATTTTGAAAATTTCAGAAAAATCGCGTTGCATAACAACACGACTTGAGCCTGAGTCGTGTCATATGCAACGTGATTTTTTTGAAATTTTCAAAATGTCATAACTCGCTCATTTTTTATCCGTTTTTGGCCATTTTTTTTTGTTCTTCTTTATTTTTCCTCCTCTTCCACCTCATATAGATATATTAAGCTAAGAAATAAAGAAAAAAGAAGAAAGTAGAAGCTTTGCGGCGAAGAGCTTCCACTTTCTTATTTCTTCTAATTTTTTCTTTATTTCTCAGCCTAATATATCTTCATGATGTGGAAGAGGAGGAAAAATAATGAAGAATGAAAAAAAAATGGGGGAAAACGGATAAAAAATGAGCGAGTTATGACATTTTGAAAATTTCAGTAAAAACGTGTTTTGAACGACACGACTTGCAGTATAGTCGTGTCGTCGCGGACACGACTATACTGCAAGTCGTGTCTTTCAAAACACGTTTTTACTGGAATTTTTAAAATGTCATAACTCACTCATTTTTTATCCGTTTTTGCCCATTTTTTTTGCGTTCTTCCTTATTTTTCATCATCTTCCACCTCATGAAGATATATTAGAATAAAAGAAGAAGAAAAAATAAGAATAAAGAATAAAGTGGAAGCTCTTCGCTGGAAAGCTTCCATTTTTTTCTTTCTTATTCTTTTTTCTTCTTCTTTCATTCTAATATATCTTCATTACGTGGAAGAGGAGGAAAAATAAGGAAGAACGCAAAAAAATGGGCAAAAACGGATAAAAAATGAGTGAGTTATGACATTTTAAAAATTTCAGTAAAAACATGTTTTGAACGACACGACTTGCAGTATAGTCGTGTACACGACGACACGACTATACTGATATTTTTCGTGTTTTCGACGACACGATAAAATAGGAATTTTTAAAATTTGATAACTCGCTCATTTTTCATCCGTTTTTGCCCATTTTATTGTGTTCTTCCTCCTCTTCCCCTTCATTAGGATCACAGAAAGATATATAAATTGAACTTGTTACTCGCCGAAGAGTATTTCACGTTTTTGCCTATTTTTATCCTCTTATTTTATGTCCAGGAGCGGTCCAACACCAATGGGTGATCTTTATATGTGTTTCTTTACCTGTAGATCATAATTTTTGTAGTTTGGAGGGCTTCCCCACTGCTCTTACATCAAAATCTTTTCATCCCGTTCGGTTTCTTACTTTTTGGCGCGAAAATTACCTTTTCCGATTTGGACGGCGCCGGCGCCGGCGATGATATGGGCGGAGATGCCGGACGGAACACCTTCTTCTCCGATTGAACACGAGTTTCTCCGGGTACCTCCTTAGATTCCTGGTAATATGGAAAAACGAAGAGTGTGGGTGCTTATACCTAAACCTAAGGGTATTTTGGGTACTTTCCGGGTCATATGGAAGAAAGAGGAAGATTCCGGGTGATATGGGAAAGTCAAAGTTTGCGCCAGGTCATATGTAAAAAGCTCAAGAAATAAGCACATATTATTATTTGCAAATTATCAATGAAGAAATATGCACCTAAACGAGTCATGGATAAAAAAAACTTTATATAGGGTTCCTCCTATACTCGAGGAGACACTTGGAAGATACACAAAGCTTTAGAGAACCACAGTGATAAAAAGTAGGAATGTTAACTCACTATCATGGAATGCAGGCTCGGCGATATCTTGGTATCGGGCCCCACCCGATACAACGATACAGATCAATATCGTTTTTTAAATTTTTTTTTCCTAATATTGCCGATATATCGCTATTTTAAAAAATAAAATATTAAAAAAAATAAGATTTAAAAAAAAATAACTTTTCTATTTGTTTTCCATCCTAATATGTATTTTTATGCATATTTTGGAATCTATGCTTTGTCTAAATTAGAATAACTCATTTTAGAAGTTAGATTGTGAAAATATATGGAAAAAACTAGTTTTCGACCACCGATATTTTTTTAGAGAATATCTCCAATATATCTATAGTATATTTGTCTCTTTGGTCGACCGATATCCGATACGACATTCTTTGCTCACTAGTACTAATGGGCACACATATATTACACTTTTTTATTAAATGTAAAAAATCAACGAATTGTCCATTTTTAGCAAAAACAAGATGAAATCTCTCTTCTTGGCAAGGATGGAGTGAAAAGATTTGTAGCAGTAAAAATAAGAAGAATTTGAGGGGGTAATTTACATTTAGACCTCTTGACCTTTGTCAGAAAAAATAAGACCTCCCTTTTTACGAAAGGGTGAGATTTTTCTACACCTAAGTTTTTCTAAGTAACATCAGATGCTTAATAGAACCTTAAATTTTTTTGAGAAGGGCTTACATGAGATCGTTCTCATATAAGGAGCATGAGGCCAATCTTTATAGCCGTTGGATTCCGATCGGAGGATGGATATTAAATCAGTGGGTGGGTGAGTGTGTCACATCAGGGAGTGGGTGAGATCATTATGGGTATTTGTAGCCGTTAGATCAAGATCCAAGGGCTATGATTTAAAGTGGTCTCATATAAGCTATACGAGAGCGATCTCATTTAAACTTTTCCCAATTGTTTTTAGTAACACCACACTATTCGTATTCACGATCTTGTCAGTCAAATTCCACTGTTGGATACTGAGGGTCCCTATCGTCAGATTGAACTCATTGAAATACTTGATGTTAATTGTTATTTTTTTGTCAGGGAAATACAAATATTTGTCGATCAATAACTACAGTCAAAATAAACATTGAGGTGCTACTGTATGTGCTAGAAAATATGATTTTTTTTCGATCGACACTATGATTTCCCGGGCTGCTGAGAAATTTTGGGACGCTGAAAAGTATCACCATTTACGAAAAATGGAAAAAAACCAAACTTCAAACGTTTCCAGAGTGCAATGGCGGGCCTTTCCCCACGTTCTTCTTCCATCCCGCAATGCTTCAATCTTTACTCATCCAAGCTCCTAATGAAGAACCCACTTCTCGCCCTTCTCCAAAGATCAACAACAACGCTTCACCTCCTCCAAATCCACGCCCAAATGGTCGTCACTGGCTTCATTTCGGATCCCTTTGCTGCAAGCAGGCTTCTCCTAGCCTCTGTCGACTCACTCGACTATGCAGAGCTGCTATTCTACCACATTCCACAACCCAACACCTTCTCTTGGAACGCATTAATTCGAGCCCATGCTTGTAGCTCGAACCCCCGACAGGCCCTGGTTGTCTTTACTCGGATGCACGGGAATGACATTCTGACCGACAACTACACCTATCCCTTTGTTCTCAAGGCTTGTGGACTTGTACTGGATCAGAGAAACGGGGAGGCGATGCACGGGGAGGTTATGAAGAGAGGGTTTAATACCGATCTGATTGTGAAGAATAGTTTGATTAATATGTATTGCAAATGTGGGGAATTGGGCCTAGGACGAAGGGTATTTGATGAAATGGATGATACAGATTTGGTTTCCTGGAATACGATGATCAACGGGTATGTTGCCGCTGGAGATATGCCGACGGCTCGGACTTTGTTTGATCAAATGCCTGAGCGGGATGTGTTCTCGTGGGCAATGATGATTGATGGTTATGGGAAGGTGTGGTTCATTTGTGACTAATAACAAAAATGAGATGTGCCTAACTAACCCCTTGTCCCTGCAATTACGTCTAACCCTTATGGTTTGATCACTTGCAGAAGGTTGGTGAAGTTGCTCAAGCCCGGCTGCTATTTGACCAAATGCCTGTCAGAGACGTGGCATGTTGGAATTCTATGATCAGTAGTTATATTTCTATTGGAGATGTGACTAGTGCAAGCGAGCTGTTTCAAGCAATGCCAGTTAGGAACCTGATTTCTTGGAGTATCATGATCGAGGGCTATGCACGCTATGGGAGACCAATGCAAGCCTTGAATCTTTTTGCTCAGATGCTTCAGGAGAAGATTGCACCTGATAAGATTGCAGTTGTTGGTGTTCTCATGGCATGTGCTCAACTCGGCGCTCTTGATCAGGGTAGTTGGCTCCACATGTATATAAAGAGGAAAAAAGTGGTGCTTGACATGGTGGTTCAAACCACTATCATCGATATGTACATGAAATGTGGAAGGCCGGACCTTGCTAAAAGAATTTTTGATGAGATGCCTGAAAGAAATGTGGTTACTTGGAATGTCATGATAACTGGACTTGGTATTAATGGTTGCGGCAAAGAAGCTCTCAAAATGTTCAATTTAATGGAACAAGAAGGTAAATTAGTTGATGATCTGATCTTCCTAGGTGTTTTATGTGCTTGCAGTCATGCAGGTTTAGTAAATGATGGTCTTCGAGTTTTTGAAAGAATGAAGACTGTTTATGGTCATGAACCTAAGGTAGAACATTATGGTTGCTTAGTAGATCTACTTGCTCGAGCAGGACAATTAGATGAGGCTAAACGGGTAATTGACACCATGCCTTTAAGAGCGCACACTGCATTATGGGGATCTCTACTCGCAGCATGCAAAATCCACCATCGTGTGGATTTGGCAGAGATTTCATTTCAACGATTGGCAGAGCTCAAATCAGATGACTGCAGTGTTTATATTCTCATGTCAAATATGTATGCGGATGCTGGAATGTGGGAAAAGGTTTCAAGTGTAAGGGAAGTGATAAACATCAGAGGCATGAAGAAGGAAACGGGTGGGAGCGTGATTGAAATAGAAGGTAGAGTATGTGAATTCGATAGTCGCAATGTATCACATATTCTACAAACGAGCTTGCATGTGGTTCTTTGGAACTTGTCTATGATATCAAAGTCAGCACAAGACTTAATTTGAATAGTGTCTAGAATGGGTTACAATATTAACCACAGCCGTTAGAACTTAGAAATTTGAAGAGACATCGCATCATTGGAAATTGTGAAGAATAATGGTCTGCACACCATATGATTTTTTCTTCAAGAGATCAAATTGGCAAGTTGGCTTCGTCATCCGGGAACTATTATGGACTGGGACTTCTCACTCTTATTCTGGAAGGAGAATAAGGGAAGGCCTGAACTGTGCAATTCATCATATTCATTCCCAAGCATTCGTGAGGAGGGTAATAAAGAAAATTTACTTTATTTCTAGTTAGCTCATGGGGAGTGGTAACTTTCAGCCTTATAATTGGATAACTCAGCTGGAAGAAAAGATTTTCCTTCTGCACCAAACTCCAATCCTGGTGGAAGCCAAATCAGCATTACGTCCAAATGTGCGGCCAAAAGCCAAGCTTAGTTGGTGATTAATATATTAGTTTTTTTTGTTGCTATTGTTGATTAAATAGCTGAAGATGATATCATTTTGAGTTAATTATCATATATTGAAATGAAGTACAGGAACTGCAGTGTTTGAGCTTTGCTAACGGATATTCATACTTGTGGATTTGAGTGGGATCTCTGTTGATTACCTCTTTCGGATTCAAGAAGTTCTGAAAAATCAGAGCTCTTCTGTTAATTCCTCATTGATTCAAGGAGAGGCTTATGAGAAATCAAAGCTGGTTGTAGTGCTAATTGAATTACACTGGTTATCACTTATCATTTGTAGTTTTCCCTGTTCTTCAATGGTTACCAGCATTTGCCATGTTCAACTTTTGGTATCAAAGAAAGGATGGTCAACTTCCATGACGACCAAAGGTTCTATTAGTACGATGGAGGAAATTGGACAGCAGCTCCCACTTCAACTCCATCAAGTTCACACATTGTTTTTGAAGTCAATGGTTGAGCAGATGCTCTAGAAACGAGTCTTTACAATTTCAATATTTTCTTTTTGCTACAGTATATAATTTGGATCTTGTATTTGGCAAACTTCACTCTCTTCCCTCGTGATAAACTAGTAAATGAGCCTATATAACTGTTAAATGAGTTGGCATTCTGCCGACGCACCTATTTAGCCACGGAAGAAGACGATGCATGGACGGGGAGCTGTTTGCTTTGCCCCATGGATATATAAGTGGGGCGTACTACTAACAAGTTCAGTTAACAAGCTCGGTGCCATTTGATAGGCAATGTTTCATCATCCTAAATACATTGAAGAGACTTGAGATCGAAATTAATAGCCACAATCCGTAAACACTTGATCACAGAACAAAAGCTCCTTCGAAGGTATAACGTGCTTTTCTTAGAAAAAAAAATACTGAAGGTCTAAGAGACTTGAAGATGCGTTTGTCTAATGTAAACATTGCAGGCAATATTTCGAAGAAGATTAAGGGAGAAGGTCCAAAAGAAATCTGGACAGAGCTAACTTAGCAAGGAAGTAGACATGTGTCTTCGAGTGGAAATGACTAATAACAGAACAAGAATTCCGGTACCGAGCCCCAGTACATTATGCAGAAATGCAGACTGAGCATTGTTTTTTCTTTTACTAATTGCATACTGAATCTTCAATGGCAATCTGATTGCACACCTTCGATAATGCATAGTAGGAAGAAGTAGAATCATCACATAGGAAAAAATATAGCCAACGGGCAAACGATTTTCAACTCTGCATATATGCAACATCACTGTTTCAATAGCAACAACAGATGCAACATTTGACTAAGCCAATGAAGCACAGAAATCTTAATCTGAGGCCTGAGCCAAACTAATGAAAAACAACAACCAAACAGCATCCACAATCGAAGACAATTTACCTCTTCTTCTTCTACTACTACTACTACTACTACTACTACTACTACTACATTTTGATATGACAATTTACCTCTTCTGAGACCTCGTTTTCTTGAGCGCTTCCAGAATAGCCTTCATTTGTTTCTTCACCAAGTCAGCACGCTTCAACTGGATCTCCACTTCCATGATTTGCAGCTTCTTCCACTCATCCTCATACTCCGCCACCTTTAACGCATCCATCAAGCTCAACCCCTCCTTCACCAGATCCTCACACAGACCCGACTCTTTCAGGCGTGAAAATAGCATACCACTGCGGACTTCTCCTCCACTGGCATTTTCCACAGCTCCTGCCTGAACGTTTGGCAAAGCCCTCCGGCCACCTGTAGCTGGACTCCCATTCTTCCCATCAGACATTGCAGAATATTTAGCTCGAATCCCATCCTTCCCACCAGACATTGCAGAATCGTTCAATTTGCCGTTATCTTGTACTGTTGCTACGCCTCCATTGGAAGCTTCCTCCTGCTTAGAACCCCAAATTGCCTGAGAGAGCTCAAAGGCAATCTTCTCCTGGGGCTTAGAAAACGTTGGCTCTTTGCCTTCCTTAACCCTCGCCAAACTCGTCTCAAACTTCTTCTTGAGCCTCCGGATCTTGTCGGCCAGCTGGGCCTGCTTGCATTCAGCCTTGAGCGACTCCTTAATGAAATTGAAGAAGCCCGCCATGTCGGCCACCGGGTCCTTGCCTTTCCTCATGTAATCGCGCATGCCCTTCAAGATCTTCGCCTCATCCTCCCCGCTCCACAGCCGCTGGAACGGCTGCTTCTTCGCCGCAGGCTCCTCGTTGTCAGAGCCAGCAAGTGCGCGCTTGGCGGGCGTGGCTGAGGCCGTCGAATTCTTCGTCTTGCTCTGCGCGCCAGCGCTAGTCTTGGTGGTGTCCATGGGCTTGGTGCTGATAGGCTTCACCGTTTTGGTCTTCTGGGATGGGGGCGGCGAGTCGGACTCGGAGGAGGAGCTGGAATCGGAGTCAGCAGCGGCGGTCTTCTGCAAGGGTTTGATGGTGAACTTGCAGGGGGTTTCGTTGTCGGAAGAATCGTCGGAGGAGCTCTGCTGCTCTTCTGGGATGATTTTGGCCGGGGAGGAAGAGGGTTTAGGTTTTTTGGAGTGGGGGGGCTTCTTCTTGGAAGGAGGAGGGGAAGTGGGAGGGGGAGAGGAGGAGGTGGTCTCTTCATCATCTTCATCCGAGGATGAAGCAGCAGGAGGAGTGAGCTGGGCCTTGGCCGGAGCGAGATTCGCCGAGCGCTTCGGGGCCATCTGATGCAGGAGACTGTAGAAACGAGCGCAATTTCGTTTGGGCCGAGGAGAGTCGGTCAGGGGCGGATCTGATATCGACATCATTCGGAATAGGGTATGAGCTGTCCGTAAAGTATAATTATACTCACTTTAGCTAGGATTGCCGTGGTCTAAAGGCGATTCAAGTTCTGGTCATAATAGAGCCTCCGTTCAAATCTCACACTTGATTTTACACATTTCTGTTTTTTTTTCCTATTCATAACCCATTTATGTTCTTCATTTCTTCACATTAATATTTCCTCGACTCGTACTTACATGGCGCTATTTCCTACTCACAATTTTGTTTATATTATCATTTGTAGGTGTTACGCGGCGCTGCAGTTAAAAATCGTTTACATCTCCGCTCCTAGAAGTATGTCTAGACTATATTCATGTCGAATATAAATAGATACTCCCTCTGTCCCATATTAAGTTTCTCATTTGTTCTTTAGAAAACAAGTAACGTCTGTTCGTTTTAGAACCTAAATGTGACACTTAATATGAGACAGAGTACAATTCATTTTCAGCCTGAAACTTATGATGTAAATGTGATCATGCGTTTCGATTTCCCCCTTTTTTATTTTTCTTACTGGAAGAGTGTAAGGTGTCCAATTTTCTTTCAGAGCTGATCGTGCATCTCATTTCATCTATAGGATTGGCTGAAGGTGCGTCCAATACTATTCTGTGCCTTCTGCTTCTGGAAGAGGGTGTATTATATGCACTCAAATTTATTACTCACCCTTTCAAATTCGTGAACCATTCTGAATGGCATGTTGAAACATATATGAACAGAATGCATTCGGAAACTCAAAAGACATCAGAGATTCGAAGGCAGACAGTCTAGAGCCAGGTCAGACCTCCAGCATTACTTGATAAATTAGCAATTGATGAGCTCAAAAACTTGGCAAAGCAAATTGTTGGACTAAACCGGCTGAGTGTAGAACTAGCTCGAGAAGAACATTCTGACAAGTTACTATAGACATGGAAGTGGCCCCGACACCTCTGAATCAGGTTAACATATAAGAGTTTACTAAACCGTATCCAATCCTACAAACACTACAAATAAACCTCAATTTCAAAGCCGCATTGCGTAAATATAAAATAAGTGAAATTAGAAGTTACAAAAGAAGGGAAAATCAATCAAGCATCAAGACCACGTTGTGACCGTAAACATAAAGTCTTTTCTTACATGGGAAATCACTACATCCAAGAAGACCGCTACAATCGTTGTATCAACTTAATTCTGAGTAATAAAGTTTATTTGACACTCATACTGTAGAACCAACTCATCATAAGTTCATAACTATACAGATGATACCCTTTAAGTGGTTTTCGCATACTGGAAATGCCAGGTTCCAATGTCTGCACCTTGAATGAACAGCAAACAGACAATTATGTCAAACGCTCAATTTCATTCAACAAAATCCTTCACTTCTAAAACTGTTCATGGCTTTCTTTATGTATATCCAATTCATCGATAGTATTTTGGCTGTTAAGATCATCAAATTAGCTTAATTTGAGTAAGAAAGTAATATTTCATTTGGCCCTTATAACGTAAACCCAATCTGTATTCTCATCCTAACAATCTAAACGAATTATACTGAAACAGACACTCTACTATCAGTTGCCTTCAACTAGTTTCAGCAAACTGGAAAGGTTAAAAAAACTAATAACAAGTATTCATTTTTCATTCAACAAAGTTCTTCCCTTAAGTGTCCAGGGATCAATCAGCAAAAAGTGTTGTAACCTATCATCTCTTTGTAAAGTGCTCTCATCACAGAGTTAAACTATAAGCTTCGGAAGTAATAAAAACATGCTAACTCTCTATGGCAAAGCGTAACCTCCTTCCTGATGAGCAGAAACTAAAAGCTAATTGTGTAAAAGTTTAGAGATATAGTATTCTCATGAGCAGAAAGCTAAAAGCTATTTTTGTACAAAAGTTTGAGGTATAGTATGAACTATAAGTGCAACCTGACTAAGGAACTAGGAAAAATAACCTCGATTCATGTTCAGCGCAATATATGTAAAATTTACGAGGAAATTCGAGCCAAAAGAAGGGTGACAACAGAACAATTTAAGTGTAAGTTCTGACGATGGCAAGAGATTGCACTTACAACAACTGAGTACGTTCCATTTCCATATTGATACATCCCCACACGATTAACCATAATACAGTTCGAGCTTTTACATAAATACGCGTGAGATCTGAGAGCAGAATTCAGAAAACCACCCGAAACTGCGGGGCGTTGTCGTCAGTAGAAGGCAAAATCTCCCAGCGGCACGGCTCTAGCTCGTCGGAAACCGGGCAGTAGCCGGCGATGGTCACCCCGGATGAAGCTCCAAATTCAAAAACCGTGGCGTCACCCGGCCGGCGAACCTCCACCGCCCCATTCAAGCCCGAGGTCTCGACTTCCCCGCCGGAGCTCGTACCTCCGGATGATACTGGCTTAGAGCCGCTGGATTGCTTCGACTTGGAATCGGGAGTCGATTCCTTCTGTCTCCACCACGAGAGGAGCCCCATGGCTTCCGATTCCGGGGGGCAGGGAGGGATGGCTTGCTAGGGTTCTAGCGGCGCAGAAATGGCGACTTCCGGTTCCGGACAGGAAGAGAGCAACTCTGATTGGTTAGGGTAGCGGTGGGCTTCACTATAAATTAGAAACTTGCTAAATGTTCATGGGCTTCGTTTGGTTTAATTAGATTGGGCTCACAAAATACTTTCGGACGTAGGCTGTGTGGGCTAACAAGGTGCAGAGTTCAGCTTTATGGCCTAATGGAATCCCTATTGAAATATTAAAGGCACTAGGAGGTGTTGGCTTAACTTAATTGACTAATTTGCACAGAAATGGTGACTCCAGGTTCCGGACAGGAAGAGAGCAACTTTGATTGGCTAAGGTAGGCGGGCTTCACTATAAATTAGAAACTTGCTAAATGTTCATGGGCTTCATTTGGTTTAATTAGATTGGGCTCACAAAATACTTTGAGACGTAGGCTCTGTGGGCTAACAAGTTGCAGAGTCCAGCTCTAGGGCCAGATGGAATCTCTATTAAAATATGGAAGGCACTAGGAGGTGTTGGTTTAACTTGGTTGACTAATTTATTTAACAAGATTTGGAAGTCTAAGAGGATGCCAGAGGAGTAGAGAAAAAGTACCATCATATCCTTGTATAAAAATAAAGGGGACATCCAAAGTTGTACAAATTATAGAGGTATAAAAATTATGGGACATACTATAAAATTATGGGAGAGAGTAATAGAAGGACGTTTGCGAAAAATAATTAAAGTAACAGAGAATCAACTTGGTTTCATGCCGGAGAGGTCAACAACGAAAACTATATTTTTATTACGGCAGTTAGTATAGAGGTACATAGATAGAAAATAAAATCTCTATATGACCTTCATAGATTTGGAAAAACCCTTCGACAGAGTGCCGAGAGAGCTTATTTGGAGTGTTTCGAAGAAGAAGGGTGTCATAAGAGGTTACACAGATATCATAAAGGGTAGGTATGAGGGGGTTGTGACTAGCGTACGAACTATGGGGGGGTAACCAATGAGTTTTCAGTTACGGTAGGTCTTCATCAAGGGACAACCTTAAGTCTTTATTTTTTTGCTTTAACTACGGATGAACTTATTAGATATTTGTAAGATAATGTACCTTGGTGTATCTCAAGAATTATACATAGATGGTGTATTGAAACGCTCTGGCATGATTGGTTGGAAGACCATAGATTCACCAATCTATAAATGGACAGTTTTGTCCAGAAAAATGGCACCTGCATCAGACAAGGAACGTCTGAAGATGCAATCTGTGCCATATGCGCAGGCTATTGGCAGCTTGATGTATGCCATGAACTGCACTCGACCTGATTTGGCTTTTGTTGTAAGCCTTGTGAGTCGATATCAGGCTAACCCAAGTATGTAACACTGGTAGGCTATTAAGCATGTGCTCCGATACCTTTTGGTTACAAATGATATGAAACTCACATATCAGGCCGAGAATCTATCATTGGAAGGTTATAGTGATTTAGACTATGCCGGGTGTAAGGATGACAGGAAATTCACTGTCGGGTATGTATTTATTTTTGGTGGTGGCGCCGTAGCATGGGCTAGTAAGAAGTAGAAATGCGTTACTAAGTCTACAATGGAAGCTGAGTTTGTTGCATGTAGTTTTGCAGCTTTCGAGACAATGTGGATTAAAGAGTTTTTAGCTCAGTTGCAGTTAGAACAGTGGACTGATGCTCCTGTCCAAATTTATTGTGATAATTTGGCAACTGTGTCAACACTCCGTAATGGAGAGATCAGTTCAAGAGCTAAGCACATTGAGGTGCATTACTTTTACATATTTGACATGCTACAATAGCGAAAGTTGACGGTGAGTCATCTTCCTACGGTTGAGATGTTGGCTGATTCGTTAACGAAGGCCTTAACAACGAATCTATTTGTAAACATGTTCATAATATTGGATTACGACAGGACTAATGCACGAGTCATTGTTGGATCGCGAATATGAGCACAGAACCCATAGTGGGGGATGTAAGATATTGGTATGGGTCTGTCCCATATTTATTATCTTGCTTGAGAGGAGTCGGTTCTCCCATGTAGTGTGTGGACATGAGGAGTGACTAGAGTTCTGTGGGCCTGGGTAGGTCCACACCTAAAATGGAAGAGACACCTAATTTAGACCGTTATGAAAGAGTCCTAATTTGGTTTAATTACCATGTAGAGAGAGAGTAATTAGGGGAGTAATGGGGAAGTTACATTCTAATTATGGGATAATGGAGAGGAGTAATTAGAGGGATTTGAATGAGTCAAATATGTAACCGAAAAGCAATAAAAAAGGGCAAAGGAGGGGACGCCCTCCTCTCCCACGTTTTCGACCTCGGTTTGTGTGCGTGAACAGTAACACGCCATCTCTCTCTCTCTCTCTCTCTCTCCTCATGTTGAGGCTCTCTCTTGCAACAGACATCTTTCTTTCTCCTTGGTGTGGTGCTTTGGTTTCTCAATTGGCTTTTGGTCTTGGATTGATCTTGGAGATCTGATCAAAGGAGAAAAACAAGGAGATCCATACACAAACGGTTGGTGGTGATCTCCGACATATTCTTATTTCTCTATGAATAACAGTATAATCTTTTGCACAAAGGCCACATGTTAGTAATATGCGTTCTTGAATTTAATTTATGTTTGCATGAAATAAATTATCGTTCTTTTATATTGCTCATTTACTTGTACTCGTTTGTTGTTATTATTTGTGAGTGTAAGGAATTCCATATCAAATCAGTTTTTGAAGGATTCAACACCAAACGGACGATTCAAAATCGCTTCCACTGCGGCTCGATTACCCTTCAAATGAGTGGGATAACTAGGAGAGATAAAATTAGAAATAAATATATTCATGAGAGTTCAAGGGTAGCTCATTTAGGAGAGAAACTGTGGGAATGTAGGTTGCGTTGGTATGGACATATGTAAAGAAGACTAATAGATACCCTTCTGAGAAGATTAGAAGTTATGCATGTAAACGATGCTAAAAGAGGGAGAGGGAGACCTAAGAAAACTTGGATGAAGTTAATACAAAAATATTTGACTTTAGTATCTCTTACAAAAGAGGTAGCCCAAAATAAGCCTTAATGGAGGAGTAAGATCTATGTCGCTGACCCCAAATAGTTAGAAAAATGCGTTACTTTATTATGATTATGATACAATTCAAAAAAACAGTATGTATACTATATTGTTGAGAGTTAATTTGGAGTTCACGATGCCCAGAAAAAGTTAATTTGAAGTTCATTGCATAATAATATGATCTCTATTTCATTTCAACCAATTTTAAGTCGACACTCCTCAATTTACTAACATTATCACCTTGTTAGAGCAACAATTATATGAATAGGCAATTAGTGACTGAATGTTCTACTCTTGCATTTTATACATTACCACTTCTAACTCATACAATCCTAACAATTTTTTCATTAGCTAATGAAGTGACATTTAACATTGCTTCATTTTTTGTTTGGAACATTGCTGCATTTTGAAAAACCAATATTGCAACTGTTTGTGCGCTCCATGTCCTCAACAGTCGGCACATAACTAAGGAATTCCGTATCAGATATCGGTAAAATATCGGTCAACCAAAGTAAAAATATATCGGAGACATTTGTAAAAAATTATCGGTGGTCGAAAACTAGTTTTTACCATATATTTTCACAATCTAACTTCTAAAATGAGTTATACTAATTTAGACAAAGCATAGATTTTAAGATATGCATAAAAATGCATATTAGGATGGGAAACAAACGGGAAAGCTATTTTTTTTCAAAAATATTTTTTTAAAAAAATGGCAATATATCGGTCTGAAACGATACGAACAAATGTCAATTTTTTTTTTACAATATCGCCGATATATTGGCGATACGTAATTCCTTGCACATAACAACTCCTTCAAGCATAAGGCTCTTTAAACCAAAGAGACCTTCACCTTTTCAAAACCACTTTGAATTAGCTGTGCCTTTACTTGGTTGGTATATGAGCACGAGAATTGACCCGTTGATCACAAATTTGGGCTTGTGGAATAATTTGCGGGCTTTCTACTGCATGGGCTTGGGGCATCCAACGTAACCTCTTATTTACAATTCTGCATCAATGATGAAGGGGGCTTGCAAAACCTAGCGGTACACTAAATAATTGAGGGTCCTACGCCAAGCTCACTTACTCGATGCGATTCATACTTTATATCCAACAGGGGCCATTTGAAAGAAAACATCCACAGTGGATGTTTTTCTACACTGTAGCATCCATATTTTTTCCATATCCAACTGAAACACCTCAGGTTGTGTTTGAAACACTGGATATGGAAAAAACATGAATGAAAATCCACTCTGGATATTTGCTTATAATCACGCTCCAAACGGCCCCTTAACTGGTAACTGCCCAACGTTGCCAATATCTTTTGGAACTCACTTGCTCGGAAATATTGTCTAGAACTTGATTCACAATTAAGATAGATGCACATATACGTGACAACCGACAATGATGCAAATATACAAAGAGGAAGAAGCCTGTTTAATTTGGTGTTACAAAAGTGGCTGGCTTCTAACGCTGCTGGCTTAGCCTATCTTGGCAAGAACGTCGCCAAGAGCTGTTACAGTCTCGGCGTAATACTTCTCAGCTTCCGGGGTGCTTTTGATCTTTGCTGCATGGTCCAGCTGATCACAAACAAAAACACAGCGACCTTAATCCTTGTCATTAAACCCATAAATTGCAATGCGTTGCTCAATTCATATGAAAAAAGAGAGGAAAAAAATGAATAAAACATGAATGCAGTATGAGAGTAGGCCAAAATGCATGAAGTTATATCTATCTACTCACGTCGTCGATCTTGGCAAAGAGCTTGCCGGTGAGCTCTTTGAGGGGCTTTTTCTCATCCTTGGGCTTCGCGGCGATGACGGTGTTGAGGTCGTACCGCAGGTATTCAGCCCTGAGACGCAGGTCGTTCATCACATACGGCCACGCCTTCTTGTCGATCAGGCCCTTGACGTTCAGAATCTCTTTGGCCGACTCCTTCGCCCTCGCCGCAGCCTGTTGTGGCGTTAGAGGCTGCAGGTAGAACCGGTTCTTGAGCGGCAGATCCAGATCCCTTGCCTCGTCGGAGTTCAATGTCCCAGCTGCATGCGTACATTCAATCAGTTCCCCCATTAATTAACCATTAGACAACTCAAATTCTTCCTGTAAACTAATCATTTAAGTAATTCATCATAATTTTGCTGTCATTATACTTATTATTATTTGTTTCTACATAAGAAAGTGAGTGAATTATCCGAACCAATTTGCATTTTCTTCTCTTGAGGGCAATTAGTGTAAGATAACTAAGGGTGCGTTTGTTTGCTGAAAGATGAAAAATCGTCAAGGTGAAAGAAGTGCTAAAATTTTGTAAAAAGTGAAATGTGTTTGGATAATTTTAAATAAACGCACTCAATGTATGTTTTAAGCCTGAAAAATTTTCATATTAAGTTGTAAAAGTCACTTCTTTCACCCTGACGATTTTTCATCTTTCAGCAAACAAACACACCCTAAGTTTCCCAAAATCTCGAGCTATCAGAGAACTTAAATCTTTATTCATTTATTACATATTCTAACATCTCTTTACGAACTAAGGGGCCATTTGGGGCATGATTAAAAGCAAAACATCCCATCTGGATGTTTTGCTACACTGTAGCATCTGTATTTTATATATCCAGCTGAAACACCTCAGGAGGTGCTTCAGCTGGATGTAAAAATCCACATGGATGCTACAGTATATATCCAATATCTAGTCTGGATATTTTTGCAATAATCACGCCCCAAACGGCTCCTAAGTGTCTTTCAAACGCGGTACCGGAACATAATTAGGATATAAATGCACTCACGACCTTCCATAACTTAGAGCTCTCTCGAACTATTAAGACCTTCCAAAAGCTCCCATACCATGTAATATAATTAAGTTTTAAAAAAACTCGATCTATTAGGAAACATAAATCTTAATTCATTTATTGCATAATCTAGCAATAACAATTAGCATGTTCAAGGCTAAGAAGCTAATACATAATTATTTACATTGTTGCTCAAAAGATACTAGGAGGAAGAGGAGGGGCCGGGAACTTACGCAGACCACCGGACGGCGGGGGAGGTGGGCCGACCTTTATGGACTTGGCAGCGGCGAGAACGGCGCCGGCGAACGACCCACTGGTGATTCCAGCGGCAACAAGTCCCAGGACGGCTCGGCGGCTGCTCTGGACTGCAGCATCGGCCTCTTCAGGCTGCTGCTGCGCTCTGATCGTGGCCAAGGCCGGCCTGGACACAGCTACCCGGCTACTGGAGGCCCCGGTCAAGCGGCTAGAGCCACTGATATGCAGACTGCCCTCCAGGACGGAGTGAGAGGAGCCACGTAAGCTAGCCACTGACGCCATAGCTTGCGCCATTCGTTGATCTGCTTCTCTATCTCCTTGAAGTCCTCCTTAAGCTTGGGTGCCAAACGGGTAGTAAAGTGATTTTGGTTTGTGGAGGGTTTATGATCAGCTGCTTGTGTTTTGGTCACATATTTTTGTGATGGGGAGATTCTGCCTGCCTTATCTGCCAAGGCCTTCACTAGATAAGCCACGGCTAGATTTAGCCATTAGGATATTGACAAGTGTCAGTGAGCAAAGCTTTTTTAAATTTTATTGGATTTGGTGGGGGCCATGCGTGTGCCATGATGGCTCGTCGGGGAATTTGATGGCCCTGTGAGAAACATTGCATACAAGCTGATCAAATATGGTGCGTATGACTTGGTAAATTTGCATCTTGGAGATAAATAGCATTAGGAAGTAGTAGCATAATTGCTTAGCTAACAACTACTTGAGTCGAGGTGGATGTGATTTCTAAACTACTAACTACAACTGTTACTGAACTTTTTAATTTTAGCGGAGAGAGAACGTGATTGTCATTAATCTGGCACTTGGTATGATTAGGGGCTCAAATAAAAAAGAGCACCATGGTGTCATCGGTTTTTTTTGGCACTAATGGCGCCATCAGTTGACAAGGGGAGGGTTGAGTGATTTTAAGACGCGTTGAAATGAAAATGTTAAAGTAGAATGGGCCTGCGTATAGGCAAAAGAAATCATAAAGTAGTAGTGACAAAACTACTCTGAATTGAAATCTCAAAGAGACGAAGAGGGAATAAACTATGAATTGACAATCCATAAACTAAGTTTTCATCCAATACATTCTACCGTCCCTGTAATTGCAGGGTTTTATAAAAAAAACCCAGCCAATGGAGATGCCCTCAAGCTTCTGTTTACTTTCTAGTTAAATTTGGATTAGCACCTAAAAGTCCACCAATCGTAATTTTGTTTGTGCTTGTTTAACAACAAACTCCAAACTTTTAAACCTAGTCTGAGAAGCCTTTTACAGTTTAATGTTCAACATCAGAATATAAAATGGCAGAAATCATAGGCATTATTCCAAGTTAATGCTAGTATATCAATAATGAAATAGTGAGTAAGGCAATTAATAAAGACAATTTGATAAAATTAACTGTAGCTAAGTTACTGATGTTATGGATGAGCGGATGAGGCCCGAGAAACTACAAAGAGTTCCACAGCACCAGGTCTTTTTTTCCATATATATTGTAGTGGAGAAATAAAACCTAAAACATAACTTATCCTATTGGAAAAGCACAATCTACTATTTTATTTGATGAAAGCTGACACTAAATTCTGGCACTTTGGAACTGAATGTCAAAATTGGGAAGTTAATATCACAAATCACTGGTGGTTGTTTATGTCAAGAAACTAAATGCATCTTGCAGCATGTAAATAGGTATAAAGGAAAAAAAACCCACCAATATTGCCAATGACCATTAAAATATCCCAGAGAAACTAAAATCACTGATACAAGAAAGCGATTGATAGAAAAATATGCTTTAAATCATGAAGAGGTTCAAGGCATGCTTAAAGTTAAAGACATCAATCACAACTCAAAAAACAAGGAAGCATAGACTAATGTAACTAGGGACATTGAGTGATAATGTGTACATATATGTAAACAAGAAAAATAATCAGGTAAACCACTTGCACCACCGTCTGCAGAGGCCGATCAAAATAACAGACCAACACATCCATTTAAAATTCTCATGCCTCACAAATCTTCTTCCTACGGGTGCCTCATCTGTACATAATACAGCTTTTCCTTCAAGTATATTTGGAAGTTGCTACTAATTCTGTAATTTTTGCTTCTATTGAAACTCTAAGTTTCTAATGATGCAAATTTAAAATGTTGAGGCCAAAGTTTTTGAATGGATTTCATACATAATTGATAAATAGCTAACACCACCTTTTAGTTAAACTGTCAGTACATGAATGGAATAAACAGAGAAACTTCGATAGATGGGTTCCAAGTTCTATGCCATTCTCGTCATCACCTCTTTGAGAAAAGTTGTGGTATCTTCATAACATGCTATGATTTCTGGCTCCTTATGCTTTTTCACCGCATCTTCAAGCTGTGAACACATGCATCATGTATGATCAAATAGGGAAAACTTTAGTGCTGATTCTGAAAACTTTTCATGATGATATTCATAATATTTACAGAAACAGGTTGTTGGCAATGGCAAACATTGACTTCATCCCCCATCAAATTCCTCTTCCCTATCTGGCCTAAATCATTATATTTGTGTCAGAATTCTAATTCGTAAGTAGTTGTCCTACTTTGATCGATGAATTAAAATTGCACAAAAAACTTACAAAAGCTTAGTATTCGATTACACCATTTTGGAGGTTTAGTTTTGCATAAATTACTAATTTGTAAAGGTGTAGGGGAAGGTCACTGCAGGTCAGGTTGAAAGGGGACTCAATTCCGCCCATCTCTCATTGAATTGGAGATCATTACTTCACATGGTCTCAGTCCTAATATCCCCTTTGCTATGCACTGAAACCTGTAAATTTCTTCCTATCAAGAATTCAAAAGATGTTATCATGATTTAGTTAGCATGTTCAACAGAAGAGGTGTCATATCAGGAAAAAAAAGAACAGGTTTAAGTTTGCAGCATTTTCCTGTAATGAAACTTCTTGACAATCTATCAATAAGGTCATATACACTCTTACGTGGTGGAAGCTGACATTGCATTGTAAATTAGATGGTGTATTCTCAGCCTACTCTGAATTCAAACTTAACCATTCACAGCGTTTAAGAACTTAACAATATTAATGATGTTCATGGATGTAACATTTCTATTTAAGCCTGTAAATTCAAACCATATGATAAAATGAAGTTCTTACCTTCTCCACGCTGTCAAAAAGCCTATTGGCGAGATCAGTTAGCGACTCCTTGTCATCAACTGGAGCTGCTGAAATTACTTTGTCAAAATCATAATACATGAAGGTGGACTTGAAACGAAGATACTTCCTCATGTAATTCCAAGCGTCTTTTCCAATCAAATCACCCAACCCAAGCAGCTCAAAAGCGTACTTCCTTAGCCTATACTGACTTCCCTCTGGACCAATATTGGCCATGTAAATCCCAAACCTCAGGAAGGATCTCGTACCGGTCGCTTCGTTTGCAATCTCTGTTACGAAATCAACCAGTTAGAACTCAGAATCACGAAATTCACATAATTTCCACTGATTCAGCTGAACACATAATTCGTAGAGAAAAAAAAGTGACTTTATTACGGAAACCGCTGGCTGATAATCACTTACTGTTAGTGACGGTGGGCACTGGCAAAGGGCCGTCTAGCCACAGCCCATTTCCTTCTTCAGCAAGCGAGATAGTGCTGCCGGTTTGTCCTGTCAGAACAGCAATGCCGAGTCCAATCACAGCTCTTCTCGTGGCGTCCAGTGAGATTCCATGCTTCGTTATGGGAGGCTGAGGCTGAGGTTGGCATTCACGAGCAAGTCCGGTAATAGTTGAATGTCTGGTTTTTCTACAGTCGAACAAGTCGGCCCTGGGGGCAAGACCATCGGAAAATCGAGTAAATTCGGCAACATGAGCCATGAATGAGAGACAGATAGTTCAGATAGACCTTCCACTCAAGCTTCGACCATTATCCAGTATGCCGATTGCCAACGTTACAAGCGAGAATAAACAGTAAAACTGAGATGGACTCTTGTGGCAGTGAGAATGTTGTGGGATGGATAGGCTTTTATATATCGGAGAAGTTTAATTTGTAGTCGTTGGATCTTAATCTGAATGGTACAAATAGTTACACGAAACTCACTTACCCCTCATGTGACACTCACTTATTGATTTGATATCTACATTCGGATCAGAATCCAATGACCTAAAAGATTGACCTCATGCTCCTTATATGAGAGCGATCTCACCTAAACCGTCATCTTTATATATATAGAGAGACAGATGGAGATAACGGTTTACACGAGATTATTCTCGTATATAAGCAGAATGAAGCCAATCTTTTAGGTTGTTGGATTTCGATCCAAAGGTGTGTATCAATGGGTAAGTGAGTGCATTAAATTAGTGAATAAGTGAATTCATTATAATAATTTATAGCCGTCAGATCAAGATCCAATGGCTACGAATTTAATTGACTTCGTATAAGCTATATGAGAGCTATCTCATTTAAACTTTTCTTATATATAAAAGGTACACTCCAAGGAGATACTGTCACGCTCTAAAATCCCTGACCTCGATCGAAGTGCAGAAGTCTTCTTCAATACCATCTTTGGTGAGGTAGGAACCATGGGACGCGACTTCGGATAATCGAACCAACCGACAATTACATCATCTCAAAATGATGTGTAATCGACATCACCAGGAACACTCAAGCGCGTGGGAACTAATCATCAAATCAAAATAAAATATTGTATATGTATTAAATAAATCCTACATAGTCTTTATTACATCAATTTTCATAAATTATCAATCAAAATAAAACATCAAAGTTATGGCACACAACGGCCTGAAATATCAAACTAAGTAAATAACTGAAAATTCTTTATTCATCTTCACGTCTTCTACGCCACGTTCCTGTCATGCAACCGTTCTGAATCATTGATCCATGAGTATTCCGCAGAAATACACAGTAGGATGCAAAAACCCTCCAGAGACACAATAATAACGTGAAGAAAAATTTACTCAATAGAAAAGGAATATATAATATCTGAAGGACTGATCACAAGGTTTACTTCACATGAACAGAAAGGTTAGTTAATAACAACAATCCCAACTCGCAAGTATAGGGACAAACATCAATAAGACTCCGAACAATCACATGTGTAAGGAGAGAATAACAAGTTTATCAATGACTCCTAAGCATCTATAGTGCAAGGAGTTACTATTTCTATTCGCTGAACTTATCACTCGCAAGTGACTAAAACATACCAGAACCACCCTAGGGGTTCTCTATTTAGAACCCTGCCATGCGTCTAGGATGCTGACCCCACCAGTGCTTATGGACATGATGGGCGGAGACTGAAGACCTTCCGTAATATCAACAGTCTAACGTACATATAGTGCCTCCCTTCGGGCATAAATAATCAGAAACCTCGCAAGATCTAGCATTAGCTTTATTGAGCATACTATAAATCCACTTCGGAGAGAGCATCGCAAGGTCTCTAGTAGAGGAAACAGTCATTTAACAATATGAGCAATATTTCAAAATAATAGAGGTCGCAACACTCTAAGATCATAAGGTATCATTTACCGGAAAAGACTTACTCTTTGGAGTACAATTAAATCATCAATATCTCAATAGAATAGGGTTTCTCACAAGAACACAACTAAGACTCCAATGTCTTGATCAATAGGTAAGTCACCAAAAAAGTAATAATATATCGCAATTATAATTCAAACAACATGCTTCATGTCTAGCATTAGATAGGAACATCTCTGGAATTTAGATTATACTATTTATGGTGCTGAATTCAAGATAGAAGAATGATTGGAATGGTTTGCTTTCCAACTGGAACTCAAACCGACATAAAGTTGTAAGTAGATAATAAGATTATAGGTTATAATAACTTATCCACTAGTCTTACAGTAATAGTTTATATCATATCTTACATCATATATTAGTGATACTTTAATCAGATTAAGTTATATCATTAAGTATTAGTATGTTCTAGTGACTTAGACCTTAATTACAGTAAACTATTTTGTTAATAACAGCCCCCTTCCGACTGTCCCTACAGTAGGATACTAAGTCTGAAATTTTAACAATAGATAGCCCTATGTGTCTAGTTTCAAATCCAATAGACGACACATTTTCTGATTTTTTTACAATTAGTTATAAATTTTATATTGCAGGTTATCGGCCCAGGAACAGTTTTGGCCGAGACCATAAGTCTTAATCATACTTACTAATTTCATATTAATAACCTTTAATTATGATAATAGAACATTATTAACATTGAATACTCCCCTCCTAGGACTATTATAGGCCCTTATATGTTCTGGGATATAAGTATTACAAGCTTTTATATACCTTTCATTACATAACCTAATTTAAGATACTCCCCTTTGTATAATGAAGACTTTAACACAAAAATTCCAACCTATAATCATATGGGACAATTAAACTAGAACGTATACAGAATCAAAATAGAAATTTCTGACATCCAAACGATCAAGAGATGAATAATGTCCCCATCTAAAACTATCATGCGAGTATTAGAAGATATGTCACTCAAGGATTTTAGTAATCATACTCATAATCATAATTAATATGGAATCTCTCGACAAATCAATCATTCATATAATCTCTACTACTGAGATAGAATCAAATAATTCATTATGAAATAGATGGAAAGAGTTTAGAAGCAATTTAATAGGAAAAAAACATCCTACCCCTTTTGTAGAACGAAAAATTTTATGTGTCTAACGTAGCTCATCTTCTTCTCTACGCAAGAGACCTTCGCTGCTTCATATATGACGAGGTTTGAATGAAGAAGAAGGGTGAAAGTATTGCTGGAACAAGGGAGAATGAGAGAGAAACAATGCTAGGGCGTTCACAAACTCTCCAGTGTGATAAAATACAAGTTAGCTCCCTTATGGGTGTTTATATAAACTTATGCCTACACCAACTAGGACATTTTTCCTTTAGGATTTCTTCCTAATACAATCTCTAAATCCTCTTATTAGAAGCTTCCCATAGGTAGAAGGGACATCCTAAATTTAATCATCCTTTATTAGTTAGGATTTGATATCTATTTTGACTAGGTTTCATAAAACAACACTTTTCGAATTCAATCACGTACCTCGACAATTCGATAGCGTACCCCGGCGATCAATCGCATACCCCGACCGGGGTATGCGATTTTTGGTCAATAAAATTGTTTAGCCAGTTTAGGCAGGTTTTTCCGAGCGCGAGGACTGGGCCTGGCGCCGTAACCTATCTGGCGCCAGGGTTTGATACACCTGACGCCAGGGCCACTTGAGTGCCAGGGCTAGGGCTAGTCACGTGTGCGAGTACACGGGTGACGGGGCCTAGTGGACGTGTACCAGGTATAGGACTCGCGCACGGTGGAACTGCCCAGCACGCGTGTAAGTTATCTTAACCGTTCATCTGCGATCGGTGTTATAAGGCGTGCGTGTTTCAGTAGAGGGCCACGTGGACCCTGAGGAGTCACGCCACCTCATGGGTGACGTGGACACCTTGGACCCACGATTTGGAAGTTCAAATCGTGGGGAGTCTTTTTGGTTTGAATTTCATTAATTTTAATAATGGTTTACACTAAGTTGCAATTGAGTTGATTAGGGCAAATTAGGAAAATCCTTAGGGAAGGATCTGGACGTCTTGAAAGGGTTGACTTGGCCTTCCATATAGATGGATGGCGCCAAGATTGCATCTTGAATCAAAACCCTTTGTGTAGTATTAAAATGGTAAGTTACATAGGTAATTATGGCATTAATTTACTAGAGATAAATTCATACCTTAAATGAGATCAAAACTGAAATCAGTTAGGAGATGATCTCGCCCTGACTGTTTTGGAAGGACTGAAGACAATTAAAGCCATTGGATGAGATGGAATGGATGGTGGGGATTTCATGAAAAGTTTATATAAACCACACAAGAGGAGGTCGGCCATTTTCCTTGAACCGGCGGCCATTCACTCTAGTGTGGTGAGTTCTCCTCCCTCATCTCATTCCATTCTTCTTCTCCTCTTCCAAACAGTAAGCCTTTTTCTTTATTTGAAGAAGTTTTAGTGTGGGGGAATCGGTGGTGCAAAGAAGAACTCGAAGCACTTGCGAATTGTCGGTTGTATTCCCAAGAGGTAGGTTACATTTTTTTCCCACTTCTTCATACCATATCATCTGTTGTGATGCGTAATCCTTCATAATCTTGTTGGCTATGTCATGTATATATGATAAAGATGCTTGTGAGTAAGGAAAGTACATGTTGTATTTATATTTCATACATGTACAAATCAATGGAATGATCAAAGTATTGTTCGATGTGTGATAAGCATAAAATATACATATTTATATGCCTTATTTACCTATTTGCTAGTGTACTTTTTGTGATAAAATAAGAATAAAACGGGTTATTTGTGATTAGGGTAGCAATTAGGGGATTAATAATTAAGTTACTCTAATTAACTATTTTAGATGCATTAAAGAATTTACTGAATCATATTTTTATTATGCGTCTAATTTTAGTTTGGTTTTGTTATTGTAGGTTTGAAATTGCGAATTGCAGATCACTAGCAGACGTACGCATTAGACGTGTTTTGAAACGCCAAAGTGACCCATGAGTTGATATGACGTGTGTTGAAGAATCAGAATCATTGATGAGCTATTTAAGAGAAGACGAGTGCGAAATTTAAATACGGACGTGCAGATTTGAATTGGCGGCTGAGATCGTTACGACGGGTTTTATTAAAGAAAAAGAAAAAAAAATAAGAAAAGGAATTTGAACCTGTCCGGTCTGGTCCAGTTCGGTTTAGAAATAAAGGAAAAAAGAAAACGACCCGAGCCATTGGGCTCGGGTGTTCCAGAACGAAAACAGGGCGCTCGAGCATCTGCTCGAGCGCCGGTGTAACAGGGGAAGCGAAGCTCGAAACAGAGGCGGGCCGGCAAGCGTTGGTTCAACGGCGATGGGCGGAGCTCTGGTTTCACGGCGAGCTTGACGACCGGAGCTCGAGAGACGGCAGCCTTGGATTTCGACGGAAAACTCTGGACTTGACGAAACAGAGCTTTGGAGGCGGCCTGAGCTTGGAGAAACGACGGCAATGGTACCGGGGTTTGGCGGCCTGAGATGGTCTAGCGGCGGAGCAAAACAGCAAAGGAAGGCTTTTGATAGGCAAAGGGCTCGATCGCGATGATTTCGACGGAAACAGAAGGAATGGCCGCTATAAGGAAAGATCGGATTTTCTTTACAAATTTGAACGAAAGTTAAATGGAAAGCTGCTGGGTTTAGGAGGGATTGCTGGCATCAATTGCTATAAAAACATAAGAAAGGCTGGTGATTAGGAGGACTGCTTTGGACGGATTTTGTGTCCTCTGTTTTTGACGAAACAGAGGACGAACTGGGGTGTCGAATAGAGCCTTTCGCAGCTGATTTGGGTCGTGTTCGTCGCCGTGATCTCGTCGGGAATTAGAGGAACAGAAGAGGAATCGAAGGGAGAGAGAAGGAGAAGAAGAAAGTTGGGTTTTTGCTTTGGTGAACAGTAACACGCAATTGCTACAGTACCTGCGCTCATGAGGGAGACGATGAACAGTACCTTGGATGAACAGTGAATCTGCTACAGTAACCCGTGATTAGTGTTTTGCAATAGTGTTATCAATGCAATTCTTTTCCAAATCTGATTTTTCTTTTCTCATGAATACGAATAGCTAAATCTTTTGTCAAAGCTAAAGGTGACGTTATTTGATTGATATTTTTACGTCTATGAAAAAGTGTTTAATGCTTATTTGATTGAATGCGATGTTTTGATAAAGTTACAATCTATATAATTATTTGATTTGTCGTTAACGTAAGGTACGGCAAATGCTTATAATTCCCTATGATTAGTAGACTATGCTTGTTAATGATAAATATTCGATCGATATTTTTAATGGTTATGATGCACGTGAATGAAATATCATCCGATTAGGTCAAATCATTATTTGATTCTAATTGTGTAATCGAATAGATGTAGAGTATTAATTAAATAATTGATCCTTGAAGCTTTGATATCTCTCATCGATTATCTTTGCCTGTCTTTAGTTAAGTTTTAATTGAATCTTTCATCATCATTTTAGTAGTTAGTTGAATTACAACTTCTCTGCATAATTTCCTGATAAGAATCTTAATTTGCTAAGCTAAGTAGTGTTTAAATTAGTTAGAATAGAATAATCCTACATCATTCCCTGTGGTTCGACCTCGGACTTACCGAGTATATATTACAATTTGTCAACCTTCTCTTGGGTTTGATCAAATTTTGGCGCCGTTGCCGGGGAGTGAAGTTTAGGATTAATCTTCCAAGTAGTTTATTTCTCTCTAGTATAGTTTAGTAATTCCAATTATTCTTAGTTTAATTTAGCTTGTTTATTTTGCAGGAATTTAGAGTCCTATCTGAAAAAAAAAAAGCTTTTCATTGGATTTTTCATCAATTTTGGTAAACTCGTTCCATCTCTCTTTGAAATTTCTGTTTCTTGTGCATGCACTCGTGGAATAGAGATACCAGTGGACGATTAGTTAGAAGTAATTCTGATATTTTGATTGAGAATCCCTCGCTTGAATTTTCTGTTCCATCACACACACCTAATCAAATGGCTGATCAGGGTAGTAACCATGATCTTAATGAAAATGAGAATGAACATGATGCACCAATGCGGCCCTTGCGTGATTATCTGCAACCTGCACGCACTAGCACACCTTCCTGCATTATATTGCCTCTACAAGCTCATCAATTTACTTTTAAGCCTGGAATGATAAACTTGCTTCCCAAATTCCATGGTCTAGGTTCTGAAAATCCTTATTTGCATTTAAAGGAATTTGAGGAAGTATGTGCAACTTTTGAGCAAGCTTGTAGTGAAGACATTATCAGGCTAAAATTGTTTCCTTTCTCTTTGAAGGACAAAGCCAAGACTTGGCTGAATTCCCTTAAGCCTAGATCTGTAGGAACTTGGAAAGAACTACAAACTGAATTCCTTAAAAAGTTTTTTCTAGTTCATAGGACAAATGCTCTGAAAAGGCAAATAACAAATTTTGCTCAAAAACAAAATGAATCATTTTATCAATGTTGGGAGCGTTATAAAGATTTGCTAAATTCTTGTCCATATCATGGGTATGAGAAGTGGCGCACCATCAGTTTCTTCTATGATGGGATGACGCCCTCAATGAAACAATTTGTTCAAACTATGTGTAATGGGGAATTCTTTGATAAAGACCCTAATGAAGCTCTTGATTTTCTAGATCAAATAGCTGAAGACTCAGATTCTTGGGATCCCACCGATCCCTCTGATGTTTCTAATAAGTCGAAGTCTTCAACTACTAGTGGGGGTCTGCATTATCTTAGGGAGGAGGATAATTTGAGTGCTAGGTTAGCCTCTTTGGCTAGGAAGGTGGAGGCTATGGAAGTAGGAAAAATTAATGCTGTTAAGTCTGTTGCTACAGAAGAGGCCTGTGGAATTTGTGATGTCATGGGACACCCTACTAATGAGTGCCCTACTATTCCTGCTTTCAAGGAGGTGTTACATGACCAAGCAAATTCCATGACCCCTGTCAAGAGGCAATCTCCTTATGGAGACACCTACAATCCAGGATGGAGGAATCACCCCAACTTTAGTTGGAGGAATGACAATGCTGCACACACACCACTTCCTCAAGCATCTTCCAATTATACTCCATATGTTCCACCTCACAGGAAGACACTTGAGGAGACACTACAAACTTTCATGCAAGGGCAAGCTACTATTAATCAACAAACCTCACAAGCCATTATTGATATAAAGAGCTCTCTCACTAAATTGACATCTTCTCTTGCTATACAAGAGAAAGGTAGGTTTCCTGCTCAACCCCAACCCAACCCACAGGGGCAAGTTCACATAATGGACACACAATCTTCTGATTCACAACTTGAACATGCTAAGTCTATTACCACTCTTCGTAGTGGAAAAGAAATTGACAAAACAATACCATCTAAGGCCCAAAAATCTTCTGAGAATGATGAGTCAAAACATGATAATGAGGAAATTGATAAGTCTGGTCAAGTGAAGATGTGAGCTGTCCTATTCCAGCTCCTTTTCCACAGAGGTTGAAACCACCTCAAAAGCTTAACCAAAATGCTGAAATTTTTGAACTTTTTAAGCAGGTGAAAATAAACATTCCTTTGTTAGATGCAATCAAACAGGTACCTTCTTATGCTAAGTTCTTGAAAGATTTGTGTACTATTAAGCGTAAGTTGAATGTGCAGAAAAAAGCATTTTTGACTGAACAGGTAAGTTCTATAATTCAACACAAAAGTCCACCCAAATATAAAGATCCCGGATGTCCAACTATTTCATGTGTGATCGGGAACTTTAGGGTAGACCAAGCCTTGCTTGATCTTGGGGCTAGTGTTAATCTTTTGCCTTATTCAGTATACACTCAGTTAGGTCTTGGAGAACTTAAACCCACCACCATTACTCTTCAACTTGCTGATCGTTCTATTAAAATTCCAAGGGGAGTGGTGGAAGATGTGCTTGTTCAAGTAGATAAATTTTACTTTCTTGTTGATTTTATTGTTTTGGACACACATCCTGTTATAAATGCAAGTGCAAATATTCCTGTCATACTAGGTCGCCCATTTCTTGCTACTTCAAATGCTTTGATTAATTGTAGAAATGGTGTGATGAAACTTTCATTTGGCAATATGACTTTGGAATTGAATATATTTAATGTTTGCAAACAACCAGGGGATGATACTGATGTTCAAGAAATGAATTGGGTTGATACCGTTGTTAGAGATCAATTTCATTTTTCATATTTTTCTGATCCTTTAGAATCTTGTTTAGTTAATTCCTTATATGATGAATCTAAAGTGAATTTTGAAGAGGCTAAGATTTGTTCTTTGCTGAATTCTTTGCAGGTATTACAAGTGAATGGATGGAAACCCAAGTTTGAGGAGCTACCATTGAGAGATAAATTGCCTACACCATCAAGCATTCAAGCACCCAAATTGGAGTTGAAAAAGTTACCAACTGACCTCAAATATGCATTTTTGGGTGATGGTGAAACTCTTCCGGTGGTAATATCGTCTCATCTTAATTTTATCGAAGAGGGTAAGTTGCTTGATATTTTGAGAAAACATAAAGGTGCAATAGGATGGACAATTGCTGATTTAAAAGGAATAAGTCCTTTAATATGCACTCATCGGATCTATTTGGAGGACAATGCCAAGCCGTCTAGGGAGATGCAACGTAGGTTAAATCCAAACATGAAAGAGGCAGTTAGAGCTGAAGTTCTTAAGCTCTTAGATGCAGAGATCATCTACCCAATTTCTGATAGCAAGTGGGTGAGTCCTACCCAAGTAGTGCCTAAGAAATCTGGTGTAACAGTTGTCAAGAATGATAATAATGAGTTAATACCCACTAGAGTTACATCTGGATGGAGAATGTGCATTGATTACAGGAAGCTAAACGCAGTCACTAGGAAAGACCATTTTCCATTGCCATTTCTAGATCAGGTTCTGGAGAGGGTAGCTGGCCACACATATTACTGTTTCTTAGATGGCTACTCCGGTTACAATCAAATTGAAATTGCATTAGAAGATCAGGAGAAAACCACATTCACATGTCCTTTTGGCACATTTGCTTACAGGAGAATGCCTTTTGGTTTATGCAATGCACCTGCAACATTTCAAAGATGCATGCTGAGTATTTTCAGTGATATGGTTGAACGCTATCTTGAAGTGTTTATGGATGACTTTTCTGTATTTGGTGATTCATTTAATGACTGTTTGTCTAATTTGCAGAAAGTTTTGAGCAGGTGTGAAGAGAAGAACCTTGTGCTTAATTGGGAAAAATGTCATTTCATGGTCTCTAAAGGAATTGTTCTGGGTCATATTGTTTCCTCTAAGGGAATTGAAGTTGATAAATCAAAAATTGATTTAATTACTCATTTGCCTACACTCAAGACAGTTAAAGATATTAGATCATTTTTGGGTCATGCAGGGTTCTACAGGAGATTCATCAAAGATTTTAGTTCTATTTCTAGACCATTATGCAATCTCCTATCTAAAGATACTGTTTTTGAATGGAATGCTGATTGTGAAAAAGCTTTTGCTAAACTGAAGGGAATGCTTACTTCAGCCCCTATTATGCAACCCCCAGATTGGACTTTACCATTTGAGATAATGTGTGATGCTAGTGACTTTGCTGTGGGGGCTGTTTTGGGTCAAAGGAAGGATAAGAAGCCTTATGTTATTTACTATGCAAGTAAGACATTAGACAATGCTCAGATGAATTATTCAACAACAGAAAAGGAATTACTTGCTATAGTATTTGCTTTGGATAAATTTAGGGCTTACTTGACCGGATATCCTATTGTTATCTTTACTGATCATGCTGCCTTGAAATATCTTCTATCAAAGAAAGATGCAAAACCTAGGTTGATTCGCTGGATACTCCTACTGCAAGAATTTGATATTACAATTAAAGATAAGAAAGGAGTAGAAAATGTGGTGGCCGATCATTTATCTAGGTTGACTGTGGATGATTCCAATGAGGCTGCTCCAATTAAAGACACTTTCCCAGATGAGCAACTTTTTATTGTTTCTGATTTACCATGGTTTGCTGATATTGTTAATTTTCTTGTCACAGGTCAAACTCCTTCTCATTGGACAACACAAGACAAGAAGAAATTCATGGTGGAGGTAAGAAATTTCTTCTGGGATGATCCGTATCTTTTCAAATATTGTCCGGATCAAATTATTAGGAGATGTGTACCAAATGATGAAATTCATAGTGTCATTTCCTTCTGCCATTCAGAAGCTTGTGGTGGTCATTTTTCTGCTAGAAAAACTGCTGCTAAAATTTTACAATGTGGATTTTATTGGCCTACCCTATTTAAAGATACTCATGATTTTTGTCGTACTTGTGGACGTTGTCAACAGCTTGGTGGAATAACCCGTAGGAATATGATGCCCTTAAACCCCATTTTAGTGATTGAAATATTTGATTGTTGGGGTATTGACTTCATGGGCCCATTTCCACCTTCGTTTGGCTATCTGTACATCTTAGTGGCTGTTGACTATGTTTCCAAGTGGGTAGAGGCCATCCGTTGTAGAAATAATGACCATAAAACTGTTATACGCTTTTTGAAAGAAAATGTTCTGTCACGGTTTGGTATACCCCGTGCAATCATAAGTGATGGGGGTTCTCATTTCTGCAATAAACCTTTTGAGGCATTAATGAAGAAATATGGAATTACTCATAAGGTGGCTACCCCTTATCACCCACAAACAAGTGGGCAAGCTGAACTTGCCAACAGAGAGATTAAACACATTTTAGAGAAAACGGTTAACCCAAATCGTAAAGATTGGTCTCTGCGGTTAACAGATGCACTTTGGGCATACCGTACAGCTTTTAAATCTCCTATTGGTATGTCCCCTTATAGACTTGTTTATGGAAAAGCTTGCCACTTGCCTGTGGAGTTGGAGCATAAGGCATATTGGGCTATAAAGATGTTTAATTTCAGTTTGGATGACGCCAGTTCTGTGCGTAAGCTCCAAATCAATGAATTAGAAGAAATCAGGAATGATGCATATATGAATTCAAAAATTTATAAAGAACGAATGAAGGTTTTGCATGATCAACACATTCATCGAAAAACTTTTGAACCTTCACAAAAAGTTCTTTTGTATAACTCTAGATTGCATTTATTTCCTGGTAAGCTCCGTTCGAGATGGACTGGTCCATTTATTGTTAAAACTGTTTATCCTCATGGAGCTGTAGAAATTGAAAATCCATTGAATGGCAATGTGTTTAAAGTAAATGGTCAAAGACTTAAGCCATTCCTGGAATTGATTCCCTCAGAAGTGGAGAGTATTCCTCTGTCTGATCCTACTTATACTGATTGAATACTCTTACACTCAGTCTGGCTGAAGACAGGAAACTTAGCGCTCCTGGGAGGCAGCCCAGCTTTTAATTTATTTTTTAGGATACTTATTAGTTAGATGATGTTTTCTGGTTGGATATTGTGATTGCTCTCATCTTCTTCTTTGTTGATGTTTTTCACTCGCATGGGATTTTAGCAATTTGCAGTTCTCCAGGTAACATCTATCCTTTATTTTATTTTATTTATTTATTTTATCCTTCATTTCATTCTTAACATTGAGGACAATGTTTAGTTTAGGTTTGGGGGTATATAGGAATAACATTGTTTATTTTCAAAAAAAAAAAAATATAAATAAAATAAAAAAAAATTAAAAAATAAAAGAAAAAGAGAAAAAGAGAAAAACAAATAAAAAATTTGATTAGTTTTTAGGTTGCTTGTTAGTATTTTTTATAGGTTTTGATAGTTTATCCCTTCTTGATGCATACTTCAATTTTTAAGAGATTAATTTACATTGGAAGTGTGAGTAAGTATACTGGAGGATAGAAACACTTAACTGAGCATATCTTTCTGTTACAGTCCTCTTGGATCATGTGCTTGAGCTAATAAAACTCACTCACACACACTAGTACATAAAGTAATACCCTCTAGAGATTTGTTGAATACTAATCTTCAGTGGGATGTCTTTAGTCAAAGTCATTGGATGATATGTGGTTGTCTGTTGAGCTTAAAAGATCATGATAGACCATTTACTTGGCTATGGCAAGGGCTTGGAACCGGAAATAGGTTGAGAGTATAATACAACCTGGACACAATAAAGATGTGCTGAAAATATGAATGAAGAAAATGAAAACAAAATGAAAGAAAAGGGGCTGCTTGACTTTATAGGATTAACTTAGGCTGATGCTCGGGCCCGAAGCGGTATCTTAAAACCTAATGCCCTAAGCCAACTGTGCTGGGAGTCATTGGCCTGAGTCATTGCTAAACCTAAGCATCTTGAAGTTAGGCCTTACACAGTCCTGCTGAAAATAGAAAAAAGAAAAAAAAAGTCTATGGTGTATTATCCTCTCAAATCTAGAATGTTGGACCCGAAGGAGGCGCGCAGATTTGTGCTATCATGAACCTAAAGATTACGATGACTATGTAGATTCTGATTTTCTTTGGTTAATGGGTAACACTGGATATGTGTAAAACAGAAATTTAGGGTGTATTACTACAATGTTCTACACTTTTAATATTTATATTATCATTTCATATCATATTGAGCAGAAATTTCCAAGATGAAGGTGTAGAATAAAACCACTTACTTGAGGGCTTCTATATTCCCGTTGATTATGAACCAAGTACATGTGGTTGGTTTTCTTAAACATTGTGGTTTGCATTTGAAGGGATAATAAGTTTGCTTGTTTTGAAATGTTTATTTTATTTTTGCACTTAGATTAATAAGGTTAATTTCATAAGTACATATTTTTGGGTAACATGGCTGTAAACCCTCACGAGACAAAACTCGTCCTACTAGGGACACCTAGAGGTTTAACGGCTTGTTGCATACGCTCAATGCAATCGTGTTCCCTACGAAAGTGGCATTTATTTTTCTAGTTTAATTTAACTTTAGTTTTATTTTGTGTGATTTTTTGTTTTGTTTGTTTTGCTCGGGGACTAGCAAAATATAGGTTTGGGGGTATTTGATAAGCATAAAATATACATATTTATATGCCTTATTTACCTATTTGCTAGTGTAGTTTTTGTGATAAAATAAGAATAAAACGGGTTATTTGTGATTAGGGTAGTAATTAGGGGATTAATAATTAAGTTACTCTAATTAACTATTTTAGATGCATTAAAGAATTTAATGAATCATATTTTTATTATGCGTCTAATTTTAGTTTGGTTTTGTTATTGTAGGTTTGAAATTGCGAATTGCAGATCACTAGCAGACGTACGCATTAGACGTGTTTTGAAACGCCAAAGTGACCCATGAGTTGATATGACGTGTGTTGAAGAATCAGAATCATTGATGAGCTATTTAAGAGAAGACGAGCGCGAAATTTAAATACGGACGTGCAGATTTGAATTGGCGGCTGAGATCGTTACGGCGGGTTTTATTAAAGAAAAAGAAAAAAAAATAAGAAAAGGAATTTGAACCTGTCCGGTCTGGTCCGGTTCGGTTTAGAAATAAAGGAAAAAAGAAAACGACCCGAGCCATCGGGCTCGGGTGTCTCGAGCATCTGCTCGAGCGCCGGTGTAACAGGGGAAGCGAAGCTCGAAACAGAGGCGGGCCGGCAAGCGTTGGTTCAACGGCGATGGGCGGAGCTCTGGTTTCACGGCGAGCTTGACGACCGGAGCTCGAGAGACGGCAGCCTTGGATTTCGACGGAAAACTCTGGACTTGACGAAACAGAGCTTTGGAGGCGGCCTGAGCTTGGAGAAACGACGGCAATGGTACCGGGGTTTGGCGGCCTGAGATGGTCTAGCGGCGGAGCAAAACAGCAAAGGAAGGATTTTGATAGGCAAAGGGCTCGATCGCGATGATTTCGACGGAAACAGAAGGAATGGCCGCTATAAGGAAAGATCGGATTTTCTTTACAAATTTGAACGAAAGTTAAATGGAAAGCTGCTGGGTTTAGGAGGGATTGCTGGCATCAATTGCTATAAAAACATAAGAAAGGCTAGTGATTAGGAGGACTGCTTTGGACGGATTTTGTGTCCTCTATTTTTGACGAAACAGAGGACGAACTGGGGTGTCGAACAGAGCCTTTCACAGCTGATTTGGGTCGTGTTCGTCGCCGTGATCTCGTCGGGAATTAGAGGAACAGAAGAGGAATCGAAGGGAGAGAGAAGGAGAAGAAGAAAGTTGGGTTTTTGCTTCGGTGAACAGTAACACGCAATTGCTACAGTACCTGCGCTCATGAGGGAGACGATGAACAGTACCTCGGATGAACAGTGAATCTGCTACAGTAACTCGTGATTAGTGTTTTGCAATAGTGTTATCAATGCAATTCTTTTCCAAATCTGATTTTTCTTTTCTCATGAATATGAATAGCTAAATCTTTTGTCAAAGCTAAAGGTGACGTTATTTGATTGATATTTTTACGTCTATGAAAAAGTGTTTAATGCTTATTTGATTGAATGCGATGTTTTGATAAAGTTACAATCTATATAATTATTTGATTTGTCGTTAACGTAAGGTACGGCAAATGCTTATAATTCCCTGTGATTAGTAGACTATGCTTGTTAATGATAAATATTCGATCGATATTTTTAATGGTTATGATGCACGTGAATGAAATATCATCCGATTAGGTCAAATCATTATTTGATTCTAATTGTGTAATTGAATATATGTAGAGTATTAATTAAATAATTGATCCTTAAAGCTTTGATATCTCTCATCGATTATCTTTGCCTGTCTTTAGTTAAGTTTTAATTGAATCTTTCATCATCATTTTAGTAGTTCGTTGAATTACAACTTCTCTGCATAATTTCCTGATAAGAATCTTAATTTGCTAAGCTAAGTAGTGTTTAAATTAGTTAGAATAGAATAATCCTACATCATTCCCTGTGGTTCGACCTCGGACTTACCGAGTATATATTACAATTTGTCAACCTTCTCTTGGGTTTGATCAATGTGCATGGCTTAGATATGTGTTCTGTAATCCATATATCTTCAGGTAATTGGCTTATTCGATTCATTTAGACCTGATGACTTGCTGTCCAGAAATTCGTGTCTTATTATCCAATCTTTAATTGCTGTCCTACTTGTAGCATTCACTCAATCGGGTAATGTGATGTGCTGAAATCGTTGAATATCATGAGTAAATGTGTCTTAGATGGAAAATTCGAGTCGATGACTCTCTGTCCAAAGACAAAGGTCTCTGCTTTTTAGCGTGGAAGGTGTCTTTTCGTGTCCCATATAAATGGTCATAATGATGGAATGGATTATACCTGTGTTTTAGGTCCCTTCGTGGAAGTATTAAATCCTAGACTGATCAGTAAAAACAACTACTGACAGAATACTTATTATTTGTATCATGCCTAGAGGGATGGTCAGATGATTAGTATTATCATGAGTGATTAGTAGATATGATTAATTAAGTAATTAAGGGCGAATTGGAGTCATAATTAAGCCTCGGCCAGGAACTTTCCTGCGCAGACAGTCAACAATGAAAAATACGTAACTAATTCCATAAAATTCAGAAAAATACATTCTTGGTTAGGTTGTAAAATAGACTCATCAGGGAACCTACTGTAAAAATGACAGATTTAGATTTATTCAGCAAAAGTCGTAGTCAGTGTTGAAAGTGTACTAATGTATGCAGGATAGTGCAGTAAACCAAGGGTAAAGTACTAGTATTGCTATTATGAGACTAATTGATTTATAGGGTGAAGTAAAATACAAATAAAATTCAAGATTATTGGAATCACTACTATTATGATAAAATCAGTAAGAGACCAGGGTTCTAGTTCCAGCCTTCGTGTCATTTCCTTCAAGTCTTTGGTTTACCGTGACAAACGGCATAGAAATCTTTAATTAGGGTTTTGCTCTAAACCCTAGTTATTCTCTCTATTCATAATCTCTCAAAGTCACTAACAGTATAGGATTCTTTTCTAGGGCCTTGCATATCGAAGTTTTCTTTGAGTGAAGTTATTATTTTAAACCGACGATTGGAGTGGAATTTTGGGAAGCGAGCTTTACAACTACTTCATTGATGAGTCATATGTGGATCACAAATTCCGACAGTTGGACCTCTAATTCTTGGTTGTCTCGAGATATTGACATCTCGTTGACACTCCTATAAAAGTTTATCCTCAAGAGGGAAACTTTGTTGATTTTTCATACAACCTCTGCTGTTGTATTTTGCGATTAAACCTCTGAAAACTGTTTCTTCCACCAGAGTCGTGATAAAACTCTTCAAGTGGGAATCCTAGTATGCTCCAGAGCCATTGCTAGATCTTGCGAGATCTCAGATTTTATTGAACCTCTGTAGTTCAGCCGATGACGGCAGCGCGTACGCTTAGACTGTATGACATTACGGAAGGTCTGCAGTCTCCGCCCATTGTGCCCGTAAGCACTGATGGGGCCAGCATCCCTAGACGCATGGCCGGGTTCCTCTGTAGAACCTCTAGGATGTTCTGCCAATAGATGTCCATAAGAGAAGTGGACTGACCAGCGAGCAGAAGTTGTTGACTCTTTACACACTGTATGTTGGAGTCTATTTCAGTTATTACTTTGACCTTTGCAGATGAGCTATCAGGGATTGAGTTAGTAGTTGCGGATTTTCTAAAACCTGATTATGGTCTCATAATGCTCTTGATAATAAACCTCATTTCGGTTGAATTGTTAAGCTTTTATCAGTTGGGTTTTTGGTATCCTACTGAGTATTTCATTCGAAATACTCATGCATCCTCCGATGCAGGAATTAAGGAAGAGCAGAGGTGAGGGCGATCAGCAGCGTGAGAGGATGCTGGAGACTTGAAGACTTATCTATTTGTTTTATTATGATCTGAATGCTTGAACTTGCGGCCTGCGCGCCATTTTACTTTATTTTTTTTGTTGTGTTAAGACAATTCAAGACTTTGTAATAGTGAATTAGATCTCTTTTCAGTTATTCCAGATTTTGTGAGTAATTATTGTTTAAGTCGTGATGATCCTGCATGTTCCCTGATATTAAAAAAAAGGGATGATAAAAGTCTCGAGTATTCGGTCCGTCCCAGGTTTCCTACCCTTGACCTTCATTGGAATGTCGCTTCCGCGTAAATAGGGTCTTGGAAATTTGGGGCGTGACAGCTTGGTATCAGAGCCTCATGACGACTTAAATAATGAGTTATTGTACAAAGATTGGATTAACTTGAGTGTGAAATTAAAACCTTAGAATGGGAGTAATGACTAATAAACCTTTTTTTTTCTTTAGGAAATTGTGTCAACGCGTAGTGGTCGAATTTACGAGAGGGACCAACAGGAAGCTGCACGTCTTTGGCTCGACGAGTGGAAACTTCAGAACGTAGGGAGTGGAACTGAGAAAGAGCCTTATCTGATCGACATAGAGGAAGAGCCAGATCTGATGGACTTCGAGGAGGATCCCGACGAAGACCCGGAAGAAGATCCGGAGGAGGATCCCGAGGAAGATCCGGAAGAAGACCCGGATGAGGACCCTGAAGAGGAGCATGTGGTTGTGATCAACCAAGAGTTTCTGACGGGCTTAAATCATCCAGTCTACATTCGGGCGAGGGACGATCCAGATCTCTTTTATACCCTTTATCTCAGGTTCAAATCCCTAGGGTATAGGTGGCCTCACATGACGGAATGGGAAATCGATTGGTATGCGGACCACCTAGTGTTTGCACCAATGTACGTGTCCCTAGCTATTCTAGACGAGTACCTCTGAGATGTGGTGTTCAGGGACTCGATTAGGAAGTTTCTAATCTGAGTAGGATTTTTAATAACCCTGCTTTCTTATCAGGGATTTAGGTGTAATTGCTTTTTATAAATTGAATAAAAGACTCCGTTTGATTTCAGCTCTGGTGTGTACCTTGTGTTAATTGCATTCGTTGGTTGTGATTGTTTGTTTATCGCGCTAGGAGTCTCGGATTGGAGGAAGAATTAAAATGAGGTATGGTATCAAATTCTAATTCTCCTTCTTTCCTTGACTGTAGATTTTCAAAGATGGCAACAACGGGAGCTCGCGGCAGACGATCTGGAACTGGACCAAACTCTCAGCAGGAGGAGGCATCAAGCCAAAACCTGTCTAATGTGGTGCGCGAGTTGGCCAGGGAGTTAAGGAACGATCGGGGAGCTAGCAACACTCCAAACGTGAAACCACCAACACTGGAACGATTCAAGAGAGCTGGACCTGCATTCTCTGGTGACGACAACCCCGAGAAGGCTGAGCGCTGGATTGTAGAAGTGGAACGTCTCTTCAAGGGGATGAAAGTTCCTTCAGACGAAAGGGTAGTCTTCGCGACCTATTTATTTGTGGGAGAAGCTGTCTTCTGGTGGGAGTCAGCAGAACGAAATAACTTTGAGGCTGGACAAGACATCTCGTGGGAAGAGTTCAAGGAAGTATTCAACAGGAAATACTTTCCTCCGCATGTGCAACGCAGGAAGGAGAAAGAATTTCTGGAGCTGGTTCAGGGATCAATGTCTGTACTCCAGTACGAGACTAAATTCGAGAAACTGCAACGATTTGCGACGGATGCTTGCCCTAATGATCTTGTGAAGGCAAGAAGGTTCGTGGATGGATTACGTGACGGCTTAAGGGCGAAGGTACTAGTTTCTCAACCAGCAACTGTGGCAAAGGCGGTCGAACTTGCTTCGATTTTGGAAGATGACTACAAAAGGACCCAAGAGCGGAAAGGGAATGCCAGTAAGGGTCAGGATAGTACTGTCAAGCGATCCGGATTTAAGAGGTTCGGGAATGGTGGACGTTTTAATAATCGGCCAGCCAAACAGCAGAGACAGCAACAACCTCCGCAAAACCGCGGAAATGGGCAGAATCGGGTGATGGTTCCTTACCGTCCGCCTCAGCGTGGGAATGGTCCGGAAGCAGGAGGCAAATGCAGATTTTGTGGGCAGCAGTCTCACGCGGGGAAGCCGTGTCCGAAAGACACCCGGAGATGCTACAGCTGCAATGAAGTTGGACACATTTCTCCTCATTGCCCCAACCGCAACACAAAGACAGGAGGGGAGACTAGCAAGAAGGGCCAAGCAAGAGTCTTCGCCTTGACCTCTGCCGAAGAGGCTCACGCTTCTGATGACGTGATTGAAGGTACTCTCCTTGTTTTGGATAGTTTGGCTAGGGTTTTGATTGACCCTGGATCTTCGAGATCCTTTATTTCTGTGATGTTTGCTGAGAGTCTAGAACGGCAACCTTCTAGACTGGAGTATAATCTTTCTATTTCTACTCCTGTCAGAGACTCAGTCGTGGCTACTGAGTATCTGAAGGAATCCTCTGTTATGATTGATGGTGTGATGTTACCTGCTGATTTGGTAGTGCTTGCAATGATTGATTTTGATGTTATCCTTGGTATGGACTGGTTAGCTAAGTTTGGTGCTACGGTTGACTGTAGTAAGAAGAAAGTTCATTTTAGAATTCCAGGGAAGAGGGAACTTTTGTTCCAAGGTATTCGAGTGAGAAAGGATAATCGTATCATTTCAGCTATAAAAGTTCAGAAACTAGTAGCTAAAGGTTGTAAAGCCTTTTTAGCGACTGTGCTATCAGTCAAGAAATCTACCCCTAATACAGAGGAAATTGAGGTAGTAAACGAGTTCACCGATGTTTTTCCGGAGGAGTTGCCTGGTTTGCCACCAAAGCGGGATGTTGACTTCACTATAGACCTGATACCGGGAACTGCACCAATATCGAAGGCACCGTATCGGATGGCACCTGCCGAGTTGAAAGAATTGAAGGAACAACTCCAGGAGTTACTGGATAAGCGATTGATTCGTCCGAGTGTGTCTCCTTGGGGAGCACCAGTTCTGTTCGTAAAGAAGAAAGATGGATCCATGCGATTATGCATTGATTACAGAATGCTGAACCAAGTAACCATAAAGAACAAGTATCCGCTACCGAGGATCGATGATTTATTTGATCAGCTGCAGTCAGCGAAAGTTTTCTCGAGGATCGATTTGAGGTCAGGATATCACCAGTTAAGGATCAAAGAAGACGATATTTCTAAGACAGCATTCAGAACCAGATACGGGCACTATGAGTTTTTGGTGATGCCGTTTGGTCTGACTAATGCCCCTGCAGCATTTATGGATATGATGAATCGAATCTTCAAGGCATTGTTAGATCAGTTTGTGATCGTGTTTGTGGATGACATATTGGTCTACTCTGCAAGTCAGGAAGAACACAGAGAGCACTTGGGTCAAGTGTTACAAATTCTGCGAGAGAATCAGTTATATGCTAAGTTTAGCAAGTGTGAATTCTGGTTGGATAAGGTTAACTTCTTGGGTCATGTCATATCGAGGGACGGAGTCTCGGTAGATCCAACGAAGGTGGAAGCGGTTCTTCATTGGGAGCAACCGAAGAGCGTGACCGAGATCAGAAGCTTTTTGGGATTGGCAGGTTATTATAGGAGATTTATCGAAGGATTCTCCAGCTTAGCCTTGCCAATGACCAAGTTAACAAGGAAAGGAGTGAAGTTCAACTGGAATGCTGATTGTGAAAAGAGCTTCCAGGAGTTGAACAAAAGATTGACATCTGCACCGATTCTGAAACTTCCATCAGGATCTGGTGGGTTCGTCATCTATAGCGATGCATCGAAATGTGGTCTAGGTTGTGTGTTGATGCAGCACGGACATGTAGTGGCTTATGCGTCAAGACAGCTGAAGATTCATGAGCAGAATTATCCAACTCATGACTTGGAACTGGCAGCGGTTGTGTTTGCTCTGAAGATTTGGAGGCACTATCTCTATGGTGAGACTTTCGAGGTATTCACAGATCACAAGAGCCTGAAGTATATTTTCTCTCAGAAGGACTTGAATATGAGACAAAGGCGGTGGTTAGAGTATTTGAAGGATTATGATTTTTCCATTCATTATCACCCAGGGAAGGCGAATGTAGTCGCAGATGCACTAAGCAGAAAAACAGGAATCATGGCACATTTGTTGGTGCGAGAGTGGAGAATGATGGAAGATTTGGGAAAGTATAATCTGGAATGGCCAACTACCCAGAGAATTTCTTTCCTAGGGAACATATCAGTGAGATCAGTGATCTATGAGAAGGTACTGGAGGCCCAAAAGAGTAAACCTCAGTTGCAGAAGCTGCTAGAGAAGCAAAATTTCACGAAAGGAACTGACGAGAGTATCTTATTTCAAGGAAGACTGGTTGTGCCAAAGGATTCAGAATTGAGGCAAGAACTCCTTCGAGAGGCGCATAACTCACAATATGCGATCCATCCAGGTAGTACCAAGTTATATCAGGATTTGAAAAGGAATTTCTGGTGGAATGGAATGAAGCGAGACATTGGAAAGTTTGTATCCAAATGTTTGAGCTGTCAGCAAGTGAAGGCGGAACATCAGAGACCGGCAGGATTGCTGTAGCCATTAGAGATTCCACAGTGGAAATGGGACCACATTACAATGGATTTTGTGGTGGCCTTACCAAAGACCCAGAGACAGAAGGATGCAATATGGGTGATCGTGGATCGATTATCAAAGACGGCTCATTTTCTACCAATCAGATGGAAGCAGAATCCGGAGAGTCTAGCTGAGTTGTACATCAAGGAAATAGTGAGATTACATGGTACGCCAATATCAATAGTATCAGATCGAGATCCAAGATTTACGTCCAGGACATGGAAAGGAATTCAGGAAGCACTTGGCACTAAACTCAGTTTTAGCACAGCTTTTCATCCACAGAGCGATGGGCAGTCAGAAAGAATCATTCAGACTTTAGAAGACATGCTCCGAGCGTGTGCTATTGACTGGAAGGGCAATTGGGATGATCATCTACCATTGATCGAATTTGCCTACAACAACAGTTATCACTCTAGCATTGGAATGGCACCGTTTGAAGCTCTATATGGAAGACCATGCAGATCACCTACGTGCTGGACAGAGGTCGGAGAAAATCAAGTGATGAAGTCGGAACTAGTACAGTACTGCGCAGAGAAGGTGAAACAGATTCGACAAAAACTACAAACAGCACAGAGCAGACAAAAGAGTTATGCGGATAACCGAAGACGGGATTTGGAGTTTCAGGAGGGAGATAACGTGTTTCTGAAGGTTTCTCCATCAAAAGGAGTCATGAGGTTTGGTAAGAAAGGAAAACTTAGCCCGAGGTTTGTTGGACCATTTGAGATCTTAGAACGGGTCGGGCCAGTTGCCTACAGATTGGCCTTGCCCCCACAACTGGCGGAAGTACACAATACATTTCATGTATCAATGTTGAGGAAATATGTGCCGGATGAGTCCCATGTATTAGATTATACAACAATGGAGTTAGAGGCAGACTTGTCTTTTCCGATGAGACCAATCAAGATTTTGGACAAGAAAGATCAGGTGTTACGAAAGAAGACTATCCCGTTGGTGAAGGTTCTGTGGCAAAACCAGCACTCCGAGGAAATGACATGGGAAACAGAAGATGAGATGATGAAATCTTACCCTCAACTTTTCGAAGATTGATTATCAGCATTTCGAGGACGAAATGTTCTTTTTAGGAGGGGAGGATGTAACACCCGAAAAATCGGTACGTTTTTGGAAAGTGCTATTTTAGGAAACTGGTCTAAAATAGGAAAGTTCTCGTAACTGTCGTGATTTTTGATCTGGTATTTCGTTTTGGCCTTGCGAAACCCTACCTTGATGATTTTTGGTCAATAAAATTGTTTAGCCAGTTTAGGCAGGTTTTTTCGAGCGCGAGGACTGGGCCTGGCGCCGTAACCTATCTGGCGCCAGGGTTTGATACACCTGACGCCAGGGCCACTTGAGTGCCAGGGCTAGGGCTAGTCACGTGTGCGAGTACACGTGTGCGAGTACACGGGTGACGGGGCCTAGTGGACGTGTACCAGGTATAGGACTCGCGCACGGTGGAACTGCCCAGCACGCGTGTAAGTTATCTTAACCGTTCATCTGCGATCGGTATTATAAGGCGTGCGTGTTTCAGTAGAGGGCCACGTGGACCCTGAGGAGTCACGCCACCTCATGGGTGACGTGGACACCTTGGACCCACGATTTGGAAGTTCAAATCGTGGGGAGTCTTTTTGGTTTGAATTTCATTAATTTTAATTAATGGTTTACACTAAGTTGCAATTGAGTTGATTAGGGCAAATTAGGAAAATCCTTAGGGAAGGATCTGGACGTCTTGAAAGGGTTGACTTGGCCTTCCATATAGATGGATGGCGCCAAGATTGCATCTTGAATCAAAACCCTTTGTGTAGTATTAAAATGGTAAGTTACATAGGTAATTATGGCATTAATTTACTAGAGATAAATTCATACCTTAAATGAGATCAAAACTGAAATCAGTTAGGAGATGATCTCGCCCTGACTGTTTTGGAAGGACTGAAGACAATTAAAGCCATTGGATGAGATGGAATGGATGGTGGGGATTTCATGAAAAGTTTATATAAACCACACAAGAGGAGGTCGGCCATTTTCCTTGAACCGGCGGCCATTCACTCTAGTGTGGTGAGTTCTCCTCCCTCATCTCATTCCATTCTTCTTCTCCTCTTCCAAACAGTAAGCCTTTTTCTTTATTTGAAGAAGTTTTAGTGTGGGGGAATCGGTGGTGCAAAGAAGAACTCGAAGCACTTCCCAAGAGGTAGGTTACATTTTTTTCCCACTTCTTCATACCATATCATCTGTTGTGATGCGTAATCCTTCATAATCTTGTTGGCTATGTCATGTATATATGATAAAGATGCTTGTGAGTAAGGAAAGTACATGTTGTATTTATATTTCATACGTGTACAAATCAATGGAATGATCAAAGTATTGTTCGATGTGCATGGCTTAGATATGTGTTCTGTAATCCATATATCTTCAGGTAATTGGCTTATTCGATTCATTTAGACCTGATGACTTGCTGTTCAGAAATTCGTGTCTTATTATCCAATCTTTAATTGCTGTCCTACTTGTAGCATTCACTCAATCGGGTAATGTGATGTGCTGAAATCGTTGAATATCATGAGTAAATGTGTCTTAGATGGAAAATTCGAGTCGATGACTCTCTGTCCAAAGACAAAGGTCTCTGCTTTTTAGCGTGGAAGGTGTCTTTTCGTGTCCCATATAAATGGTCATAATGATGGAATGGATTATACCTGTGTTTTAGGTCCCTTCGTGGAAGTATTAAAGCCTAGACTGATCAGTAAAAACAACTACTGACAGAATACTTATTATTTGTATCATGCCTAGAGGGATGGTCAGATGATTAGTATTATCATGAGTGATTAGTAGATATGATTAATTAAGTAATTAAGGGCGAATTGGAGTCATAATTAAGCCTCGGCCAGGAACTTTCCTGCGCAGACAGTCAACAATGAAAAATACGTAACTAATTCCATAAAATTCAGAAAAATAAATTCTTGGTTAGGTTGTAAAATAGACTCATCAGGGAACCTACTGTAAAAATGACAGATTTAGATTTATTCAGCAAAAGTCGTGGTCAGTGTTGAAAGTGTACTAATGTATGCAGGATAGTGCAGTAAACCAAGGGTAAAGTACTAGTATTGCTATTATGAGACTAATTGATTTATAGGGTGAAGTAAAATACAAATAAAATTCAAGATTATTGGAATCACTACTATTATGATAAAATCAGTAAGAGACCAGGGTTCTAGTTCCAGCCTTCGTGTCATTTCCTACAAGTCTTTGGTTTACCGTGACAAACGGCATAGAAATCTTTAATTAGGGTTTTGCTCTAAACCCTAGTTATTCTCTCTATTCATAATCTCTCAAAGTCACTAACAGTATAGGATTCTTTTCTAGGGCCTTGCATATCGAAGTTTTCTTTGAGTGAAGTTATTATTTTAAACTGACGATTGGAGTGGAATTTTGGGAAGCGAGCTTTACAACTACTTCATTGATGAGTCATATGTGGATCACAAATTCCGACAGTTGGACCTCTAATTCTTGGTTGTCTCGAGATATTGACATCTCGTTGACACTCCTATAAAAGTTTATCCTCAAGAGGGAAACTTTGTTGATTTTTCATACAACCTCTGCTGTTGTATTTTGCGATTAAACCTCTGAAAACTGTTTCTTCCACCAGAGTCGTGATAAAACTCTTCAAGTGGGAATCCTAGTATGCTCCAGAGCCATTGCTAGATCTTGCGAGATCTCATATTTTATTGAACCTCTGTAGTTCAGCCGATGACGGCAGCGCGTACGCTTAGACTGTATGACATTACGGAAGGTCTGCAGTCTCCGCCCATTGTGCCCGTAAGCACTGATGGGGCCAGCATCCCTAGACGCATGGCCGGGTTCCTCTGTAGAACCTCTAGGATGTTCTGGCAATAGATGTTCATAAGAGAAGTGGACTGACCAGCGAGCAGAAGTTGTTGACTCTTTACACACTGTATGTTGGAGTCTATTTCAGTTATTACTTTGACCTTTGCAGATGAGCTATCAGGGATTGAGTTAGTAGTTGCGGATTTTCTAAAACCTGATTATGGTCTCATAATGCTCTTGATATTAAACCTCATTTCGGTTGAATTGTTAAGCTTTTATCAGTAGGGTTTTTGGTATCCTACTGAGTAGGAATTAAGGAGGAGCAGAGGTGAGGGCGATCAGCAGCGTGAGAGGATGCTGGAGACTTGAAGACTTATCTATTTGTTTTATTATGATTTGAATGCTTGAACTTGCGGCCTGCGCGCCGTTTTACTTTATTTTTTTTGTTGTGTTAAGACAATTCAAGACTTTGTAATAGTGAATTAGATCTCTTTTCAATTATTCCAGATTTTGTGAGTAATTATTGTTTAAGTCGTGATGATCCTGCATGTTCCCTGATATTAAAAAAAAGGGATGATAAAAGTCTCGAGTATTTGGTCCGTCCCAGGTTTCCTACCCTTGACCTTCATTGGAATGTCGCTTCCACGTAAATAGGGTCTTGGAAATTTGGGGCGTGACAATATCTTCGATATTTCGTCTCTTTGGCCGACCAATATCCGATATGACATTCCATGGGTCTAGCAACCAATATTTTACCAATATCCGATATGACATTCCATGGGTCTAGCAATAGCAACAGCCAACACGAGAGGGATAAGGACTAAGGGTTTGGTTTTGGTGGAGCCGAGCTGCCGTCCTCATGAGGTCAAGGAATATTTTAATTCGGGTGAAGGACAAGTTCCGAACCCTCTATATATATGTATATAGGAATTCAAGCGCCTGAGTACAACCTCACTAGCTGCGTCATTGCCCCAAGCGCAAAGATCCTCTACTGGATGCTCTATCCTCCTATTTTATAGCCACCGTTTCCACTTCCATTATTCCGTCCCTCACGATATGGGACAATGACTTTCACTCAGCTGCTCATCACTGCTCTCCGCCTATGGCTGAAATAGCGACAATTAAGTACAAATTAGCTTCACCGTTCACACTTTAGCCAACTGGCACTCAGTATAAGAATAGCTCAAATTTTTGTGTAAAACAAGCTAATCACATTTAATTAAATTTGAGGAACTAAAAAATCCAAAAATAAGTTAGCCCTTATTTTATTGGGCCTTTGCCAACCATAAGACGAAGGATAGCCCCTTGAGCTTAGAGAGGGCCGAAATTCAATTTGGAGGAGTGAGATGTATGCGCGTGGTTGTATACATGATAACATGGACATACAAGGTCAACCAACTTTAATGGTTTTGAACATGAATTTTTTTTGTATATACACCAATTGTCAAGGATTTGCCAATTTCTTTAGAACAGAATCGACGGAGGTCACGCGATCTTCCAACTTCAGCAACCAGTCAACAAAGTTGCTGCCAACATTCATATCTGTTTCAGCATCGAACTCGAATGGCTTCTCTTTCTTTGTTGCTTCCATGAGAACGTCCAATGGGGTCTCTGGTTTGATCTTTCCAAAGGGACGAGTGGATTGTAATACTTGTATGGGTCTGGGCAATAGTCATGTAACAAAACAGCCGTAATCTTCTGAAACAGTTTGGTTGTTTGCATTTTAAGTCCAAGGGAATGTTATCGATACAGTTTTTAAGAAGGTTTGGCCAGGAATGCTGCTACTTGCAGATGGTTTTTAAAGGGGTAGTGCAAGTTTCTTTCTAAAGCTGTTATAGTCATCATCATCATCATCATACGCCTTATCCCAGCTGATCTGCATGTTACAGCCGATCTGCATGCATTTTCCACACGAAAATCTTAAATGTGTTGAACTTGAGTATTTCATCTTACAGCCGAAGGTAAGTCATGGCAGTAGCTCTCAACTTTGGCGGACCATTTCTATCTACTCCCTTAGGCCTCAACTTCAACATACAGCCTAAGGTAAGTCATGGCAGTAGCCCTCAACTTTGGCGGACCATTTCTATCTACTCCCTTAGGCCTCGCATTCTTGAGGATCTGGTTGTAAGCATTTCGATCATACCTTGGGAGTGCATTTTCACATGCCACTTCGATGTTCTCCCTCCAAGCGGCAATGAACACCTAAATCATACGTATATGGTCATCACTTACCACTATAGAATCCATGACAAGTTTCACAAGGCAGGATACTGTATAAATGAGGTTCAACTTACTTTATCTGTTGCACAAGTTCTTCAGGGTCACTCTTGGCACTGGCGGGCTGATCAAAGTTTCTCATTTCGACACAGGTAAAGTTCAAAATTGCATAGTGCCTGTAACCTTCTCGGTCGTCCAAATTTTGGTACCCTGCCGTGACCTCTGCTGCATGACTTGGATCTTTGTACCACCAATGAATTCCTGATACCTGCTCATCAATCACTTTAAGATGACAAATCCACGTATATACATTATTATTGCCAATTGTGAATAATTTCTAAGTGCCTTTATGTCGAAATGTTGTTTTAAGGGAGACAATCTTCTCACGAAGGAAGTTTTTTCAGATCTCTAACCTAGTGTTCGAATGATATAAGGAACTCGTTCAATTCTTTGAGAAAAAATTTCATATCTGAGCTAACAATCTTTCTCCATCATTTGAGTTTAAGTAGACTAAAGTGGGTTTTTTATGAATAATTTAAAGGAATTACTTGAAAATGAGTTTTTCTTACTCATACATTCACAACAATGAAATGTTGCACGATAATAGGTTTCCGTAGAGTTTTTGGGCATGCAAATACCGCGGGACTCTGTCCCCAGAACCTTAACCAGATAGACCCACGAGCCTATGCTAACTAAATCTCCATCTATACCATATTAAGCGTCCTATTTGAAATAGGACACTTAATTTGAGACGAGGGAGTATGATTTTTTTAAGGGGGGTTAAAGAGTGAAGTAAGAAATTTGTTTCGTTACATATTGGAGTATTGCAAAAAGATCACATCCAGGACGTCCTAGACAAAAACATTGGTGTACCGAACTCAATCGACTATGGACAGTGTGCCCTAGCCCCCAGGATATAATTTACCGAGGTAGGAGGATAGGCACATCGGCCTGAGCTGATAAGATTGCCATAACAGAGAAGGAATTGAATTTGGGCGACCAAAACTTCGAGGTCGTGTTGGATAAATCAGCTTTTTTGTTGTTGGATAATTCAGTTTATGTTTCTGCGATAGGGCTGTTTTTGGCGATTTCAGTTTCTAGAAAATGGGAATTATGTTCAAGATATTCGTCCATGTCAAAAAACAAGCTGTCAATCAGTCTCACAGTGGCTTACGATGGCATTGGCTGCCTGCTTGGGTGCACTCATCAACATCTTCATTAGTGTCTAGGATAAGCACAAGCGAATTTTTTGTTTGTTTTTTGAGTGGTGTGGGGTACCACATCCACAAGGCGACGACATTCTGTAAACATTGGTTTAAAGCTGAAGCTTCTAAACCATCATCTGGTGCTTCATCCATGTTATTATGCATGTAATTATTACAATTTGTAATTAGACAAGCCATTATACGATTGAGAACTGGATGTATGATCAGCATCTTTATCTTTATCTTTAGTTTAAAAATGAGACAAGATGCATCCTCAAGTAATGTGGGGGCCGGGCTAATCAAAGACAAAATGCCCCCGGTTTTGTGTTGCCCATCCACACTGAAACCAACAGCTCCATCTGAATTGCTTAAGAGGAAGAACACGCAGTCTCACTCCCCATCCTCGGCTTGTACAGGTAAAAGATTAGGGAAGATAGTGGTGGAGGGGATATGAAAAACCAAGAGCAGCTTGTTAAGTCGAGGGTTGTCAAGATTGATTCAGAGGAGTCGTGGAATATTTACCTGACACAGGCTAGTAGCCAAGGATGTCCTGTAAGTCTAATTTTCCTCTTCTGTTCTCTTGCTCATCGGATGATTCAGATGTGCCGTTCTCCCTCTTAAGCGATAAGTCCTTTTTTTTGCTACAAGTTGACTGATAAGTCTTAACCAATATGTGAACTTGCCAGAAGTTCATTACTTAGTGTTGGGTTTTTTAATTTCGTAACTTTTGTGATCCTATTACTTGTCATCAATTCTAATTTCATGTGATCATTTTTTGTCTTCCCCAACCCTGTTGGCATAATTAATTGGCGTACTAACATATTATTGTTGATCATGAGCTAGGTCGTGGTTCATTTCACAGCCTCCTGGTGCGTGCCGTCCTTGGCAATGAACCCTTTCTTTGAAGAAGTGGCTCTGAATTATCACGATATCATGTTCATGTTGGTTGACGTTGACGACCTGAAGGTGAATATATATCCCAATTATTAATTTTCCGGCTAATAATGGGTATTATGGATGCTTGGATGTTTTAATACTTTGAATATTGTAGGGGTAAGAAGGAAAGTGATTGTGATTATGTGTGTTTGGTGGAACAGGGGATAGCATCGAAAATGGAAGTGAAGGCCATGCCAACATTTGTGCTGATGAGGCAAGGAGTCCAAGTGGATAAGTTTGTTGGAGCAAACCGGGATGAAATTAGGAAAAGGGTAGATGGTTTTGCTGAATCCTTGCGTTCGGACAAGATGGGGAGCATAACTTGCTAGCTGGTTAATGCATATGACATGAGTGTTGTGTACTTTAAAAAAGGAATGTTTTCATAATTTAGTTGGTGGTCTTTGGAATCTGAAACCATGTCTTCATGTCAAAATTTGGGGAGGCATTTTATATCCGCCCCATGCATTTTTGCCTGGAAATCCGCCATCTTATAGGAGCCGCACACATCAAATGTGCGATGGATCAAAAAAATGCTTTTGAGCATAAATCATTTTTTTTTTGACATGTGATGTGTGCGCGTGCATTGATCTTGATGATCGACAACTCGTATATAGCGGATTTCCATGCGGAAATCGTGAGGCGGTTAAAAACATGCTTCCCAAAATTGGTCATGGGTGGGCATTTGAACGAGCAAAGTCCCAATGATCAAGTCATTGGCATTTTTGGCTATCCTGGTAACTTGCAACTTTAGCTTCATTGTCTATCAGAAAAAAAAAGAAATAAAACATAATAAATTTTAGCTTAATGGTAAGTAATTTGTAGGCTTTAAATTTCTCTTCCACGTAGAGTATGCATCTTCTATTCAGCAAGTTTAATGTGGAAGACTGGAAGCTGTATCAGGGCACACTGTTTTGGAGTTTAAGGGTTGCGTAGTTTTCTCTAGAAATAAATGACGTAGCCACGAATTTCAAATCCTGGAGCATAGTTTTCTTTTGTTTTAGAATATTTTCCAGCATAAATTAACACTACCACCTATCATAGATCAAATCTTCAAGCCTTAGGGATTTTAATTTACCTCATTAGTGTTGGTTATTATAAATTTCTTTATGATTAACTATTGAGGTATTGTAAATTCCAGCTTAATATGATATTACAATATTGAATTCCAGCTCTAAGAGGCTGGTCGCCCTACCCCGTCCTAAGGACTCAACACCCCTCGTTATAAAAAAAAAAGAACTGACCCTACAAAAGTTGTGGCTCTTATCATCAGTTCAGAATATATGTATAAGCAACGTGCATTGTGTTATTTGTTTTTGACCCCAGGGAGAAACAAAAAGATAAAAAGATCAACATTTTTTCGAAACAGAAAATAAAAAAAGGTCACCTGACTATTTTCACTACGCTGATAGAATTCTATTTACAACCCCTGCAATAGAGGGCTCATATTTTAAGAGAGCACCAAAATATTTCCTCAAAGATGTACAAGAAAATAAAAATAGACCAAAGACAATGTTGTCTACAAAAGTTTGAGGCAAGGAATGGGTGGAAACTGGCAACGCTGCTTGGTTACTGAAATCAGGGGGGCTTCAGGCCGGGCTTCATCAAGCTTCGGGCGAGCAATGTCACTTTGGGTGTGGTCCAAAGCTGCCTGAATAATCTCAGCTGAAGCTATCTTCAGCCTCCATGGGTAATTTTCGGTCATTTTCATTATCCAAATTGCGATAAATGGGCTCTCGAGGTCAACTCTTGCTTACGTAAGCTTCCTGTCGTTTGGCTCGATACGTTTCGAAGCGTGCGTATCAACTAATTTCCTGGTTCCTCCTGTCCGACGAAGCTGGCCGGGAACAAGGCTCCCGCTCGCAAGTGGCATTTGGCAGGCCAACTAGCAGCTAACTGATGGATTCTCCCGAAAACGCCGACTGGGCCTTCGACTGCGGCCTTATCCACGACATCACGGTTCCTTGTGGGGATTTTCCGGCGACTGCTGGGACGACCACGTTCTATTGGCCGTCCCAGAATATCAGGGGCTCCAATGAGTTCAGGTAACTGTGTTTGTGCCAACTCTGATAGCTATAGAAGATTTGGATGGAATTGGGTTCTATGAGATGTAGGTTTCTTTCTGGATACTCTTTATAATATGGGGAAAATTGGATGTTTTATGAAGTGGGTAGCCCCTTCAAACGGATTACCTTTGTGCTGTTAAAAATTCGCATGGCTTTGGTCGAATTCGTATTTGGTATACTAAAGGTGAAGTATTTAGTGGGGAAATGATTGTATTCTTCTGAAATCTTGTCCTTAAATTGCAGTTGTTGTCGAAACTCTGATAAATTGTGTTTAATTTTTGTCTGGTAGTTGTATCTAACTTTATTTAGTGTTCTAGAGTCTGGAGTGTGAAGTATATTGAATGGAGTTTGGAAAGTTTTATGCTTCTCTAAGTTTTGTATGAGTACTCTATTTTTTGGTTTTTCCAAATCCATTTTAAGGTTGGACATTTCGTAAGGACTTTCGTTTGTGGTTAGATAGTATGCTTCTTTAGATGAAATGCACTGTTCCATGCGGCAACATTTGAACTTCCCAGCTATTGCAAGAAGCTCTTGTTACAGAGAACAAAGATTCCCCTAATAGAATAAAGATCAGCCGCCATGTGACCAGCAGTATTTCCGTTGAATGATCTGCATGCAATTTTTTTTCTGAACTCAATAGTAAAAATCGTGATATTTGTAGAAATAGAGTTAGAGATGCCTAAACAAAAAGTTCACTGGAATGATGTGATAGTTTTTAGGCTCAGAAAGTTGGTCATGTGAAGAATCTTATTCTATAGGAGTCAATGGAAGCTTAGTTTGACAGTCACTAATGGTCTCTATTTACGCTTTCCACTCCTTAGATTGGCTATTTACTTGTTTCACATGTAACTTTGTCACATATTTCTTATCAGTTAGGAACGCAGTGGTGCACAAGGAACTTGACGTAGCATCATAGTAGGAAATTATAAAGAAAGGGAAGATAGAGCTAGAAAGACAGAGAGAATTAAAACTATAATAAACTTGAATAGTCATTGCTTTTCTCAATGCATGTATGTACCACATATATATAGCCTTACATGACTTCTTCTTATAGAATCACATCCAAACTAGGTATATTTAGTATTGGAATCCTATCATAAATGAATATGCCTTGAAGTCTAATTAAACTAGGAAAGATAATAATAATAAAGAGTCCTAATTTAAAACTACTAAGTAAAGTGGCCGATGGCAGTAGGAGAGTGGAATGACGGTTCATAACATAATGAGGGCAGTCTTGGTGTCTATCTTCTTCTCCTTTCGTCTCTCCAAAATAAGCAGAGTCCAGACTTACAAATAGGAACGCTGATGAGCCGAGCCCAGTCGAGCTTTAGGCTTCAAGTTCGAGTCGCTTTAGCTTGTGAGCCGGCTTGGTTCTGTAATTGATCACACAGGGGTATTTAGAGAAAAAATCACTTATACGAGCATGGTCAGAAAGTGGGCCAACGTGTTAGATTAGAAAATCAAATGAACTTGTTTTAGTTGATGCCTATTTTCAAATCCGTACTGTTAATACAGGATGGAGGGAGTATTTTATATGTGTTCTGGGTTTGATAAATTAAAATGGTTCCGGGGCCGGGTATGCCAATACCCGACCCAAACCCGTCCCGGTTCCATCCTTAATTCAGAAGCGATGGTGCCTGGGAGTGATTATGTGGTCACCTGGTTAGAGCATGGCTCATTACGACATAAGTGCTTTTCATAGATATTCTTAAGAAAAGGTCATTTATTTCGTTTATGGAATATACAGAAGTGTGCAGGTTTATATCTGGTCTGGTTTGATTACCCTTACATGGTTTCTTTTGTTTGACTGTGGTGTTGAGAGATCAACCAAAACCAGCAAGTTCTTAAACTATGTCTCATGCACTTTTACAAGCAGGGTTTATGCAGCGAATCTCTTAACAAATGAAGCAGGAGTATGTTTTTGCACTGACCATAAAAAGTTCGGTTTAAATTAGATGGAGCTCAAGATTGTGGGCCATATCAGAAATGATAAAAGTGTTTATGACTTCATGTAGATGAAAAAGAGCAGAAAGCTACGTAAAGTTTGGAAGGGTAAAATCATCTAGAAAATTGTAAAAGCAACGTTTTCTGTTAGTAGTAAGAGTTATGCGCTGGTTTTTTCATCAGAATTCAGGAATTCATGTGCATTTTTGCTGTTATTCAGGGGTGGAAGTGCAATCTCAGTTTTTCTTTGTTATATTACAATGAAGTTGTTGGTACCTAGTTGTCTATTTCCTTTAGTTACAGTTTATTCAGTTTTCAAATGAGCTTATACACTTTCTTAACATTATTTCTCAACTGTTATTTATCTGACTAGTACTGTTTTGATGTCAGTGCTGAAATTGGTGACTCCTGTGAGGGCTTGGTCTTAGATGTTTTAAAAACATCAGGAACTCAGAAACGGTTTGAACACATTGTTTTACCTTCAATTGCCTGTTTTAAGAACATTAATATATTTACCTATTTATTTACACATTATTTATCAGCATATACATCATATTCTCTTTCAGCCAAAGACCTAAATCTTGTAATGGCTCTGGCTCCAAAGCATGCAGAGAAAAGAGACGAAGGGATATGCTCAATGATAGGTATTATTTGTTATTTCCACTCTCAAAATGCTGAGCTTCTTTCGCTCTTTACTAAAATCGTTTCTTTCACAAGGTTTCTAGAGTTGGCTTCTATTATGGATCCTGGAAAACAACGCAAAATGGACAAAGCAGCTATTTTGAATGATACTGTTCAAGTGGTTGCTCAGTTGCGAAGTGAAGCAAATCAGCTCAAGGAGTCAAATGATAATCTTCAGGAGAAGATTAAAGAGCTGAAGGTCTGTATTCAGTTTCTTGTCAGACGTTTCACATCTCCTTGCAAATTAGGGGCTAGTTGTGCGTCTTTCTTGCAAGGGCTAAAATGTGCCCATTTGTTTAAAATGCCTAAAGGTGTTGTACAGTTATAAGGGAAAATGAAGGCATTGTTAGAAAATGTAGCTGCTTTCTTTATTTAAATCTTTGTCCAACTGATGGGAATCTTGTTTCCTGTTTTGTTAGGCCGAGAAGAATGAACTTCGGGATGAAAAGCAGAGATTAAAAGCGGAAAAAGATCAACTTGAGAAACAATTCAAAATGATCAGTGCTACACAACCGGGCTTTTTACCGAATGCTTCGGCAATCACAGGCACATTCATAGCTCATAGCCAAGCAGCTGGTAATAAACTGATGCCCTTCATCGGTTATCCAGGTGTTGCTATGTGGCAATTCATGCCACCTGCGGCCATTGATACCTCTCAGGACCATGTTCTGCGTCCACCAGTTGCTTGAAGCTGAAAATTCAGTCTGGATCAAGGCTGGACAAGGATGGACCTCGGGACTCAGTATTGCAGATCTTGTATAAATGGTAATAAGCAATTCACTGTCTTCTTTGTATGTTTCTGGATAATTCAAGGTACTCTTTTGTACAAAAAAGGGCACTCTTTTGTGATTATTATTTGGTGTAAACGGATTGCACAGGTAGTGACTTGCTCATTGGGAATCTTTCTGAAAGTTGCTCAAGATCCATTATTGCTTTTGGAATTACAAATTCAAAGGAGTAACTTTTTAAAATAATTTGTCTGCTAAAAGAAAAATTGAAAATCGTATTGCAAAGTGAGAGGTTCAAGTTTGCAAAATCATTCCGAAATTTGATAATTTTTTCAAAGGGAAATAGGGTTAAGTTCCTAAAATCAACGTAGCGGTAACTAAATTGTGTATATAAAATGATGCAAAAGAAGAAGAGACACAAAGAAAAGGAGCTTTTATATATTATCCTAGTTGACAGCTTTTTGCTGCTGAGTTCCTTACTTATCCGCAGCGGAGAGATTGTTATTTGTTAAGCATGTTTTGGCATAGCTAAACCTTAAGGTTTGTAAATTTAAGTCACGTCTACCGTAAGTAATTATCTAATTTTCTCAAGTTGGAGTTAAATTTGTTACTGCAGATTTAAATATCTCAGCTTTTTCATGCGGCAAAATCTTTCGGACTATGGTTGAATTGATATCAGTGACTGTTTGTGAATCAATTGTCAATTAGATCACGGTGGTAAGAATGCAAAGCAACAATCGCGTGTGGAGCTCGCCCTTCGAGGATCTGCAAAATCATTTATGAAAGGGTGGGAGCTCAACCCTCTTATGAAAAAGTACAAAACGATATAACAAACGCTAGAAGTCTGGGAAAGGTCATAAACTCTTCGTCGTATTGCAAATGAAGAACAGCCAGAGGGGCTATATTAAAAACCCAACACCACCAACAAACCAAATCCAAGCGCAAGAATGACTTCGTTTGAAAAGTAGAGTACGTTTGCTCCAGAAGAAGCTGGACCTGCAACCTTAGTGGGAGAAGCTGGAGCCCCTGAAGGTGAAGCAGAGGGAGAGATTTTCTTGGATGAATGCGAAGGTGCCTTTCTGGGATGGCTTTTGGGCGAAGGCGCTTTGGTGGGAGAGCCAGAAGGTGGAGCAGAGGGAGAGGCTTTTTTGGGTGAGGGATGATGTAGCAGCGGAAGTAATATAAACAATTTTCACTGGAAATTTGCCAAATGTAACTTGTATTGCAGTAAATCAATGAGTTACACTTGATTTCAGGATTTGTTTTTCTTTCTTACAACAAAAGCCAAAATGTAAATGGACAACTACCTCTGTTATTCAAAACAGAGTATTCGAACATGAATTACAGAAGAAAATCAGTAGAAGAAGAAAAGAGAACTTAGCTGAATCCTCAGCAGAGAAGAGTAGCCAAATCCATGGCCGGAGAGATAGGAGAGAAGATCCCAATTTGAAATTCAAAAGTTCCTCCCTTTTCTTCGTCCAATTCATCTGCTATTTATAGAAGTTCAAAACAAACAGACTAACTGCCTGGAATTTGAAATATAAGAGAAATGACTTATATGTCCTCAATTAACTGCCATTCTGACGAAACTACCCCCAGATATGATCTTCTTCATCTCAATACTGTATTTTCAGATCTGTCACTACATCAATCTTCCCCCCTTAAAATCAAACTCGTCCTCGAGTTTAGAGTATCTGTAGCATCAAATAAAGGAGGGAAATATGGAGATAAATCTGACACATTAAAAGTGGAAGAAATTTTGAAGGAGGGAGGAAGATCAATAATAAAAGCATTAGGACCAGCTTGGCGCAGAATTTGATAAGGCCCATATTTTCTAGGAGAAAGTTTATGAAAAGAACCAGACGGCAGTCGATCTTTGCGTAAATGTATCATAACAAAATCTCCTACTTGAAAATGATGGTCTTTGCGATGAGAATCAGCTGCTGTTTTATACTTAACAGTAGTTTGTGCTAAATTTTGTCGAACTGATTGATGAATCTGCTGAAGCTTAGCTAAAACTGATGTAGCTGTAGGTGAGTCTGACTTGTGAGCTATAAATGGTAAATCTAATGTATGATGAGGGTTTTTACCATATAAGATTTGAAATGGGGAATAACCAGTGCCTCTATGAACTGATGAGTTATAAGCAAACTCAGCTTGAGGAAGATATAAATCCCATTGTGTAGGATGATCTCCACATAGGCTACGAAGCAAGTTACCCACAGAACGATTGGTGACTTCAGTCTGACCATCAGTTTGAGGATGACAAGTTGTACTAAACTGCAAAGTGGTGTGAAGTTTCTGCCATAAAATTTTCCAGAAATGACTTAGGAATTTGGGATCTCGATCTGAAGTGATGGTATAAGGAACACCATGAAGTCGAACTATTTCTTTAAAGAACATCATAGCCACTTTGGTTGCATCACAAGTTTTCTGACAAGGAATGAAATGGCTCATTTTGGAAAATCTATCCACAACAACAAATATTGAATCTACTCGTCTTGGAGTTCGTGGTAATCCTAATATGAAATCCATAGAGATATCCTCCCAAGGACCACAAGGAATAGGGAGTGGTGAGTACAAACCAGTGTTGGTAGCTGTGCCTTTTGCAGTTTGACAGACTTGACAATGTCTGACAAATTTAGCCACATCTTTCTTATAGTTTGGCCAGAAGAATTTAGATGCCACAAGACTGATAGTTTTATCCCTACCAAAATGGCCTCCCAATCCACCTTGGTGTAGTTCAGATATGAGCTTGATTCGAAGAGAACCTTGAGGAATACAAAGAATTGCACCCTTGTATAAAAAACCATCTTGAATAAGGAAGTCTTCAAACCTGTTGTTTTGAGACTGACAGGAATGCCAAATAGAGCTGAAGTCTAAATCAGTTGAATATAAGGACTTGATACAGTCAAAACCAAATATCTGAAGCTGACAAGTAGTTAAAATAGAAGCTTTTCGACTTAATGCATCAGCCACCTTATTTAATGAACCAGCTTTGTGTTTGATAACAAAAGTATATTCTTGTAACTCTGTTATCCACTTAGGATGTAAACGATCAAGTTTAGTTTGTCCTTGGAGGTATCTGAGGGCTTGGTGGTCTGTATGAACCACAAATTCTTGATGAACAAGATAATGTCTCCAATGTTTCAATGATTGGACCAAAGCAAAAAGTTCCAGCTTATAGGTAGACCATTTTTGTTGAACTGAAGATAACTTTTCACTAAAATAAGACACTGGTCTTCCTTCCTGACTCAAAACAGCTCCAATGCCAAGACAAGAAGCATCACAATCAACTTCAAAAGCTTTATCAAAATTGGGCAGAATTAATACTGGAGTTGTGCTGAGTTTTGTTTTCAAATTGTCAAAACTTTGTTGTGTGGTTTCAGTCCACTGAAATCTGTTTTTCTTGAGGCAGTCTGTCAAAGGAGCTGCAATGATACTAAATCCTTTAACAAATCTGCGATAGAAAGTAGCTAGTCCTAGGAAACTTCGAAGCTGAGAGACTGTTGTAGGGATTGGCCAATTTCGAATAGCTACTACTTTAGATTCATCCACTTGTATTCCTTCAGAACTGACTACATAACCCAGGAAGTTGAGTTTATTAGTCAGGAAGCTGCATTTTTGAATGTTGAGATACATAACATTTTGTTTGAGGACCTCAAAAACATCTTGTAAATGAACCAAATGTTCTTCGATGCTTTTGCTGTAAATCAATATATCATCAAAATAAACCACCACAGACTTGCCAAGAAATGGTTTCAGCATTTGTGTCATAAGTCTCATAAAAGTACTTGGAGCATTTGACAAACCAAAGGGCATAACTAGCCACTCAAATAATCCTTCTTTTGTCTTAAATGCAGTCTTCCATTCATCTCCAGGTCTAATTCTGATTTGATGATATCCACTTTTGAGGTCTAATTTGGAGAAAATCTTTGACCCTTCAAGCATGTCCAACATATCATCTAATCGAGGTATAGGAAATCTATACTTAACTGTAATTTTGTTGACTGCTCTGCTGTCCACACACATCCTCCATGAGCCATCTTTTTTTGGAACTAGTAAAGATGGAACAGCACATGGACTAAGACTTTCTCGAATAAGCCCCTTGCTTAATAATTCATCAACCTGTTCTTGTAGAATAGAATGCTCTTTTGGGTTGAGTCTATAGTGGGGTAAATTTGGTAAAGATGACCCTGGAACAAAATCTATAGCATGCTGAATATTCCTCAGAGGTGGTAAAGACTGAAATTCTTCAGGTAATAAACATTTGTATTGGTTGAGCAGAATTTGAATGCTAGCAGGAAGTTCAGACTTCTCTTTCTGAATTGAATCTGTGAAGGCTGTGATAAAAATCAACACAGATTTAACCAATTTTATGTCTTTCCCAATATTGTGAACTAACATAAGTGGTTTAACTGGAGGAACAACCACAGTCTGACTTGGTAGGGAATTAGGTATAAAACTCTTTTGTGTAGCTGAACTAGTCAATTGAGTTTCTGATGAAGAAGGCAATGTCTCAGAGGCAGTGGAAGTTTGAGTTTTTGAAGGGAAAGTCTTTGGTGTCAGAACAATTTTAACTCCATTGTGATAAAAAGAATATGTATTCATACGACCATTATGAACAGCTGCTGTGTCATATTGCCATGGCCTTCCAAGAAGTATTTGACAAGCTGTCATGTCAATAACATCACACACTAGGGTAGTTTGATAGTGTTTACCAATGGAAAAAGGAAATGTACAGGTTTCTGTGACTGAAATTGGTCCAACATTTTTTATCCATCCTAATGTGTAGGGTCGATAATGTTTCTCAATAGGAATCTGTAATTTCTGAACCATAGATCGAGCAACAATGTTTTCAGAGCTGCCTCCATCAATAATAACATTGCAAATTCTGTTTTTAACAGTTCCTTGTATCCTGAAGATATTATGTCTCTGACATGATTCCATAGGAAGAGTGGAATAAACCTCTCTCTGGACAACTAGAACTTGTGAAGAATCTTCCCAGCTCAATCCTGCATCACCAAACTCTTCAATAATATTCTCTTCTTCGTTTCCACATTGTTCACTTTGATCATCAGTTGAAATAGCTACTGCTGTAGTACTTCTATTATGTGAATCTCTTTGGGGACATCTATTTGAAGTATGTCCTGGTTGCTGACACCGATAGCAGATTCTAGGAGGTGGTGGAACATATGGATTCAAAGAATTCTGTAAGTGTGCATTTGAACTAACAGGTCTTGAAATTACTGGTTGGTTGCTCAGTTGACCTTTCGGTTGGATCTGATTTGAATCTGTGTTCTTCACCTTACTGCTATTTCCAGTGTCATATGTAGACCTAATTTGTGTAGTGTTTCTTCCAGATGGATGAATCAGTAATCCTTCATGTCTGAAAGCAGCTTGAATAGCTTCATTGAAGGAATGCAAGGTCTGATTTGCCAATTTAAGCTGCAAATCATATCTCAAACCTCTGGTAAACCTCACAATTCGTTGTTGTTCAGATTCTTGCAAATTATTCCTAGCCACCAGTCTTTGAAAATCAGTCAAATAGTCAGAGACATTCCTGTTCCCTTGTTTGCAATCTTGTAGCTGTTTATACAGAATTTGTTCATAATCTAGTGGTAAAAATCTACTCCGTAACATGTTCTTCATTCTATTCCAAGATCGAATAGGATGTTTACCACACTGAGCTCTGGCGCTCTGAACTTGATTCCACCAAGCCGCAGCTCCACTTTTCAATTTACAGGATATCAGTCTTACCCTCAAATCTTCAGGAACCTCTAAGCAGGTAAAGTAGTTTTCTACTTCAAATACCCAATCGAGGAATATCTCCACATTTACTTGTCCATCATAAGGAGGTAATTCTAGTTTAGGTCGAAATCTGTATGAATCTGACTGTGAACCTCTGTTTTCAGAAAAATTGTTACGAGTTATGATGGGTTCTTCATCTTCATCTTCGCTGGAATCACCCATATTTGAACCTCTATCATTCCGATACTGTTGATTATGGACTGCATTTGTCAGATCTGGCACCCTACCATTGTTCCGCAAATTGCGATTTCTCTGTCCTTGATTATGATCGGCACTCTGTGTGCTGCTAAAATTAGAATTCAATTGTTGCATTTGTTGCAACAGTAGCTGAATCGACTGTAAAATCTGTTGTTGAACTGATATGTCCTCTCCAGAATCGCCGATTGTCATTTCAAAATTTTTGTCAGTAACCAGCTCTGATACCAACTGATGTAGCAGCGGAAGTAATATAAACAATTTTCACTGGAAATTTGCCAAATGTAACTTGTATTGCAGTAAATCAATGAGTTACACTTGATTTCAGGATTTGTTTTTCTTTCTTACAACAAAAGCCAAAATGTAAATGGACAACTACCTCTGTTATTCAAAACAGAGTATTCGAACATGAATTACAGAAGAAAATCAGTAGAAGAAGAAAAGAGAACTTAGCTGAATCCTCAGCAGAGAAGAGTAGCCAAATCCATGGCCGGAGAGATAGGAGAGAAGATCCCAATTTGAAATTCAAAAGTTCCTCCCTTTTCTTCGTCCAATTCATCTGCTATTTATAGAAGTTCAAAACAAACAGACTAACTGCCTGGAATTTGAAATATAAGAGAAATGACTTATATGTCCTCAATTAACTGCCATTCTGACGAAACTACCCCCAGATATGATCTTCTTCATCTCAATACTGTATTTTCAGATCTGTCACTACATCAAGGGAGAAGGTGCTTTTGTGGAAGGAGAGCTTTTAGGGGAAGGTGCTTCAGAAGGAGGAGGACTCTTAGGAGAAGGGGATAATGGAGTGGAGGGAGAAGTAGGGGGAGCAGAAGGAGCGACAGTGTCGATCAGTAGCTTCATGCCCCCGGTGCAATGGCCGGTCGTCCCGCAAATGAAGTATCTCTTTCCAGGAGAGGCAAGTGGGACGACTGTGTTGCCATCGTTGTAACTCTGCAGAGGGCTGATCGCTTGACACGAGCTGTAGTCTGCCTTCGTTACCTCGAGCACATCGTGCATTGGAGTGTACTGGAAAACTGCAACCAGCAATCAACCACATAATGAGCTTCTCGCAGACTGGAGTCCAAAGCTAGATCTACTACACTTCATGCATATTTAAAATTGCATTCTTGCAAAGAAGGATAATAATTAATGTAAAGAGAGAATGTACATACTTAGATTGTCCCCTACTGTGAAGGTCTGAGATGAAGCCCATGACTGGAGGCTGGTGCTTTGGTCCCATCCGCCATTTGGACCTCCAACCGTGAAGTTTGTAGCAATAGCAACTTCAACGAGGAAGACAATGGCGGCGAAGCCCGCGAGTGTTCTCAGGTCTCCCATGCGTTGGTGAAGCAAAGATTCTATAGCTCGTTCACTGTCTGCTTTGAAAGAGAATTAAAAGCAGAAAGAGGCGGAGGAACTCAAGGAGAGAAGATGGCAGATGGTATCTGTTTTCGAAGGATGACTTTGTTATATAGACATGTAGGACAGCTTGGCAGGTGTTTCAAGCCAACTGGGGTAGGAGTTATCAGTTAATTGATCACAATGCTAATAATAATTAATACTCCATGCTGATGCTTCTCAACTTGAGTGCCATGGAGAGAGGGAGATAGAGTTATAAACAAATGTTTATAGAGAAGAGGCTCTAATATGAGCCAACAGATAACACGCTTCTTTAATGCCCTCCACTCCGTTGTCCATCTGCCTAGGATTATATCCCGATTTGCTTGGTGTGTATGATGGGTGGGATTGGCAGGGAGATATGGTGCTCTAAGAGGTCATTTGCATTGCCCCTTCTAATTGGTTCCTAAGGACTCCGACAAAAAGAAGGCTCCAATCGATTACTATTTGCATTAAGGATTCAATATTAGTCCTAATACCAATTCAAATGCCGAACAATAATTCGTAACACCAACTTGTGATATTAAATCTCACAGACAAACTCGACAACCTAGCAACTACTCCGAGGTCCGAAGTTATCTTGCCTTTCTTTTTTAATACCAAGTCGTTGGTGCATTGATTACCTCCCTGCATGTGGGTTAGGACATTCAGAAGTCCGCCAAGTCCGTTGTAGCTCAGCTGGAAGGCAATTGCTAAAACTTTGAGACTGGGATTCCGTGCATTTTATCATACTTCAGACCCGGGAATTCTGTAATTTTTAACTGTATATGGAGCCCCATACCAAAAATATAAAATTGCTACTACTGGCGGCTGGCCTGCTGCCCGTTGAGCCTTCTCTTTCTTGTTTTTTTTTTCGAAACTCCTTTCTTCTTTTCACCGTATTCGTGTTCTCATAGATTTTTGAACTTAGCTGCTGGATAAATTGGAAGCTACTTCCTGCGTCCAATGTTAAGTATCTTGTTAACTTCAGTACATTTTGAAAAAATCAAATAGGACACTATACAGAAGCTTCAACTATGGTGAAGCTTCAACTATGAAAAATTTGACAAAATAATGATGTCAAATGGATTCAAAATCAATGAATGTGACAAATGTGTTTATGTCAAGGCTAGACCTGAAGGCTATGTTATTGTATGCCTCTATGTGGATGATATGCTCATTATTGGTAGCAATGATAATATCATTAAAGCTACTAAGAGGATGTTAAACAAACAGTTTGACATGAAGGATATGGGTGTTGCAGATGTTATACTAGGGATGAAAATCACTAGAACATCTGATGGATATGTATTATCTTAACCTCATTACATTACAAAAATCCTAGACAAATTTAATGAGAATGATAATCGTCCAGCGAGAACACCTGTGGATGTGACATTGCATTTAAGCAAAAACACGGGTGAGAGCATATCACAACTCCAATATTCACAAATTATTGGAAGTCTCATGTACCTCATGAATTATACGAGACCGGACATTGCGTACTTAGTAAGTAAACTGAGTAGATATAATAGCAATCCAGGGGAAGATCACTGGAAGTCTCTAGTCAGGGTTCTTAGATATCTAAGATATACCTTGAACTATGGACTGCACTATACAAGGTATCCAGCAGTACTAGAGGTGTATTGTGATGCAAATTGGATATCTGATACAAGAGACTCAAAATCCACAAGTGGATATGTCTTTACTCTTGGAGGTGCAGCAGTATCTTGAAAATATTCTAAACAAACGTGCATTGCAAGATTCACAATAGAATCAGAATTCATTGCACTTGATAAAGCAGGCGAAGAAGCTGAGTGGCTTCGTCATTTTTTAGAAGATATTCCAATGTGGGGGAAACCTATGCCACCTATATGTATCTATTGTGATAGTCAATTTGCTATAGGAAGAGCACAAAGTAACTTGTATAATGGTAAGTCTCGACATATACGTCGGAGGCATAATACCATAAAACAATTGCTCTCTAGTGGAATAATTTCCATTGAGTATGTTCGGTTCAAAAGAAAATATTGCGGATCCACTTACAAAGGGTTTGACCAAAGAACAAGTGAGCAATTCATCGAGGGGAATGGGCTTGAAGCCTATACATTAAGAATCACCATAATGGCAACCCAATCTAGTTAACTGAAGATCCCAAGATCTAGGTTCAAAAGGGACAACCGAATTGTGGGGGATTCAAGGGAATCACTATGGAGATAAAATCTCATTCCCATTCCTATGATGAGATAGTGATGCCTGCTGAATGAATCAGGATAAGCTTTGCTTTTAATGGTTCTCATAGCTTGACTTAGTTCGAGTGGGGTATTGCAGGATGCTCCTAATGAGAATCACCTATATGAGTGTGAAGGGGTCACTTCTATGAGGATTTTAAGGCTAAATCTTCTAGAGCACTCATGAAAACCAGGTTTGTTCGGAGCCAAAATGAACAAAGTTATGAGAACCACTGTGTGTCTGAGAAGTGATTGTGTGACTTCTATTGTCTTGGTTTACACAAACGGCTGAACAGTTCAAGACATCACGTTCACTGATTAGCCCGTAAACCCGATAGTCTTCACAAGGGAAGGTTCAAAGCCGAAAGCTACCTCTCCCCCATGCATGATCTTCTCAATATTTGCTTTCACAAGTTTTTTGCATAATTATCCAGCCAATTCTCATTCATGTGGGGGATTGTTAGAAGTGGGTGTTAGTAATAACCCATAATTAGGTATTAAAGAGAGAGTTATAACTCATATTAACACCCACTTACTATTGATATGAATGAGTAAATTGGGTGAAGGATGAATAGTCCCACATCCACACCAAAGAGGAGTTGTGGATGGTATATAAGGTCAAAGGTTGGCCTTAGAAGTTAGGCCCAAGGGCCAACCCACTTTTGTGGGGGAGAGAGATGTTGGACCCATGCACCTAGGTGGGCCAACCCACACGCGCGCGCACGTGCCACCGCCGCTGCCGTCCGTCCGGCTGGCCGGCTCGGCTCGGTTCAGTTCGCACGCGCGGCCGGCCGGGCCGGGTCGGGTTGGGTTGGGTCAATAAGAAAATATTATTTTGGGACAAATTTAATGGTTTGGTTTTCTAATTTATTTTGGTTCAGTCAAAACGGGTCCGTTTTATTATGACTGTTAACGGACGGACGCGTCCGTTTAACGGGAAAGGGTTTCAACGGGCTTTAACGGGAAACAGTGTGTTTTCAACGGGTTTTAACGGGATTTCTATAAAGCTTGTAAAAACGGGGTTTTTCAGTACGGATTTTTCCAGTGCTTCATCTTCTTCCTTCCTCCTCTCTTCTGTGAAAGCATTGCATACTTGTGGTTCGCTGCGCGTATTGTTTGGAGTGCTCCTACAATACGTGGTTGATCGTCTTATCCTGGGAGGCAGACGCCCAAGAGTCCTAAGCACCGTAGGGAGGGCGCATTCTGTCTTAAGGACAAAGTGATTCGCTTGAAGACAGTATCAGTAAGTAATTTTTAATAACATCTGTTTCTCTTTTAATACAAAGTTTAAATGAGATCGCTTTCATTTGGCTTATATGAAGCCAGCTTAAGTCTTAACCGTTGGATCTTGATCTAACAACTACAAACAACTACAAGGAATTCGCCTACTCATTGATTTGACACATTCACTTACCCATTGATTTGAAACCCACCCTCGGATCGAAAACCAACAACCCAAAAGATTGGCTTCATGAGAACGATATAATTTAAACCGTTATTTTTCTCTCTCTCTCTCTCTCTCTCTCTCTCTCTCTATATATATATATATGTATTTTGACAATCTGTTGGAGATAACCCTTAGTGTTTGGTTTGAGATTCATCGTTATGGAGGCGTTCTTTTGTATTGTAACTGCTTTACATGTTTCTTTTGGTATATTGCTTTACTTGTATTTGTCTTTTTGTTCATTTTACATATATATTACGTTGGTGGTTCTTATCTATGTAATGTTTTATATTTTTTGTATTTTCTACAATGTCTTATGCTTTTTTTAGTGTATCGGCGATATATCGGTATTAGGCCCCACCCGATACAACGAGATCGAACATCTCGGTTCGGCGATATTTTCCAAATTTCGCCGATATATCGGCGATACACTAAAACAATGGTTATGTTGTTGATTGTTAAGGATTTAATGGATAAATAGTTATGTTGTCATGCTTATAATGTCTTTTTTTTATGTTTAGTAGTGCATAAACTTGTATTTTGATTATCAAACTCTTATGTTGTAGATTATATCATTACTTGGTGGAACTTAGATATCTTGTAAACATGCATTGTATTTACTTGTTGATTGTCTCATTGTTGACTATTACAAGTGATTAAACTTTTACAGGTTATGCACTTTGCACATATGATTGAAAATACAAGAGAGATTCTGCCAAAATTTTTATAGAAATATATTCATATAAGAATGTTTATTTTGCTTGTATAAGATTAATGTCACTCCTTCAAAGAGTCACATTGTGAATATATATGGTAAAAACTTGTCTTAGACCACCGATATTTTTTTACATGATATTTCTGATATTTTGTCTCTCTTACTGACCAATATTTTATAAATATCTGATACAACATTCCTTGTCACCCGGTGATTGAGAAGCTGGCTAACCATGGTGAGGAACTTCCATTGGCCAATTGTCTTTAGAGAAGATGCCTCGGAGTGCTTTCCCTGATAGATGAGGTTGATCCTCTCCATAACGTCGAAGAACTTGTTCTCATCCAGGTCGATAGTGTCAGTCGTGAGCACTGGCAGAGCCAGGGGGGCAAGCTGGGGCAATTGCCCCAGGTGACCTTGATATTAATTACGAATTATTTGTGTAATTATATTGCCCTTCTCAACTTCTCATGCTATACGTTTTCATGTGGGCCCTCTCCCAATTATGACTCATTGTGGTTTAAGAATTAGAAAGATGACAACATAACGGAAGACAAAGGAAAATGGAATTGGCTTGGCTTGCATTAATTTTTTAGGGAAAATATTAGAAAAGAAATAGTTTTGGCATCCAAATCTTTAGTTGGTGTAGTAATGAACTTCTCCTGCCTTGGGGTAATAATGGCTTATGACTTAAATATTTATATCAGTAGAAATTCTTACCCAATTACAGATTTGTTAGAGTGGTTGTATCTCATGTAAACTCTTCCCATATTTTTATAAGAAAATATGCATTAGGAATGAAAATTTTTATAGTTCTCACTATTCGGGTCAACTTAGTTTATTACTCCTAAACGTGCAAATATATCGAAGGATGTGTATTAATGCAGATGACATTGATGCCATTATGTAGCACTTCAAAAATATGATAGCTCGGTAATTTAGTAAATTTCTATGACAAATTTTTATCTTTTTTTTCTTTGGTACATTTTATCTTTTTCTTTTGGTTGGATTTTTTTTCGGGCAACATTTTGGTAGCAAACATCTTTGCCCCTCCCAGGCAAAAATCCTGGCTCCGCCCCTGGTCGTGAGCCAGAATTCTTGCCAACTTTTGCATGCGTTGGACGCTCTTGCTCCTTCCCTCAGGGTCAAAATGGAGATGATCTCAAAGATTATCTCCTCGGGAAGGCTTTTGTTGATGTCCATGATATAGGGTGGAGAGAAAGAAAAGGCTTATTTTGATCTGAGTTCCTGCAGGGGCTGATCTAATGGCGCAGAAGGAAATGCTTAATTGGAGAAGACGATGGAAAAGCCCAGGCAGTAGAAAGGCAAGGAGAGACAATAGATTAAACTCTCATTACTCGTAAAACGGGATGAAATCGAGCAAAGCTTGCGTTTAATCAACAAAATAGATATTGCAGCAAGCATTCTAGGTCTCTGGGACGGGGTGCCATGGATTCTCCCAATTGTACTCTTTCTAGTTTTGGCATAGTTGCCTTTTCATGCATGGTAAATTGACTTTAGGGCTTTTGACTATCCAAGTGATGGGTCCAATATATAGCGCCCACTTGTGCCTGCCTACGAAGCTACACGTAGTTGAAGCTGAAGGTACAAATCATCTCAAGTGATATAAGGTAACTCACTGCATTCGATCTGGCAAAAGAAAAAAAAAATAAAAACTCACTGCTTTCGTTGCCATACCATATTGTAGTGGGGAATTTACAATTGTGCACTGTTAACTATCTATGAAACTGTTCATAATCTAGTCTACAAATTGTCATTTTTTTTTTTGAGGGGGAGGGGGGGGGGGGGGGGCAACTTCATTAAATTTCTTTAAACTATCCCTATCCAAAAAAGCCACAATGATTTGGTTGAAAATGGCATAGAACAGATGGCGATCACACACAAGATCGATGTATGTGACTGAGAAAACTGACAGTGCATGTAGGCTAATCTCATTAGGCATGCCAAACCACGACGCATTTAGCAGATATGCTGTACTAAGCATCTTCTTCTTAGCTATGTTCAATTGATATAATTTTTCTGTTCAATTGGCTATCGACGCAAACCTCAAACACCACAACTTAAACAAGGGGATTACGCAATTCCCTTTTTAAATTAATTCTATTAGTACATAATGCTTTCTCCTTTCTTTTAATTAGTTCTTGTACATATTATGTGGCATTTGAGCATGGTCATTTGTAGTCAGGGTATACAATTCTCGACCATTCATTTACAAGAGGCTCTCCTACACCAATTTCGAACTCCACAGGAAAGAAAACTTAACCAATTTAGCAGGCAAGCACAATGGCGCATCGTTCCTCTCTTTGCTATCTAGGGTACAATTGGGTAATTGAATTGTCATTGGTGGACACTGTACCCAACTTACTCATTGAAGCAGCTGACTGGCTCACCTGCCAATCGTACTCTTTGGACAAGAGGTCTGATGTTATTTTGCTGGCTACAAAGTAAGCAGGCGGGGACGGTGTAGGCACTGCGACTGAGCAGCTGTTCAACATGAGAACAACAGTGGACATGTTGGGTCTATCTATAACACTTTCTTGAACACATAACAGCCCAATGTGGACAAACCTCATCGCTTCAGTTGTCGGGCAGCTTTCCTTCAGACATGGATCAAGAAGGTCCAAGACCATCCCCGCTTTCCAGAGTCTCCATGCCTGAATGAACGAGTTAAGTAGAAATCATCAACTTAATTTTGTAAATTTGAAGATTATAGGAAGTAGATTTGACAACTTGGGGAGCTGCCTTCGTGCTTACATAGCTGAGAAGGTCATCGGTGCCAGTTGATTGGTAGAAATTGGTGTTCTTCTGGCCACTTAATATTTCAAGGACAAGGACACCAAAGCTGTACACATCAGATTTGGGCGAAAACTGGCCGTGCATTGCATATTCCGGGGACATGTATCCACTAGGCCATCAATGCATGTATCCAAAATTACTAAATAGTAATAAATGCCTTTAGACGGGAACTTTAACAAGAGAAGAAAGCCGTTGATTAATTGGCTGATCTAGGAGTATATTATTGATAATTAAAAAAGACTCACAATGTTCCTGCGATTCTACTCGTATTACCCATTGTCTGGTCAACTTTGAATATTCTAGACATGCCAAAGTCCGATATCTTGGGGTTCATCTCTCTATCCAGCAAAATGTTGCTAGCTTTTAAGTCACGGTGAATGATCGTCAGCCGAGAATCTTCATGAAGATAGAGAAGCCCTCGAGCAATGCCTTCTATAATTTTGGTACGAATTTCCCAATCCAAATAGCCACGTTTATTTTGATCTAAAATGTACGTACAGTTAGCAACAAAAATGTTAGTTCCATTTGCAATATTATTCTCATAATTCCATTTGATGATGACTGTTCATGCCTTGGCAACAGGACTATCATGTGGTACGTACTACATAGTACTTTTTTTTAACAAACTAGCGAACAAGGTTCAACTCTAGTAACATTGTGACAAGAACACAAAACTAGTTTTAATCGCTTGACCAACATGGTGTCTCAAAGAAACCCAAGTGTAGTTATTAACAAAGAAGTAATGCTATTGCATACCGAAGAGAAAGTAATCGAGGCTTTTGTTGTGGACGAATTCGTAGATAAGTATCTTTTCGTCTCCTTGCACACAGAAACCCAAGTGTCTCACGAGATTCCGGTGCTGCAGCTTCGCGACCAATACTACCTCATTCTTAAACTCTTCATTCCCTTGTCCGGAGTTCCCCGACAATCGCTTCACCGCTATTTCTCGTCCACTTGGTAGTCTTCCCTGTGTAAACAGAATTGTATAACGGAAAAGTAAAGCATGCAGCTCAACGAAGAAAAAGTCAACAAACTGTTTCTCTTATAGCTCATTTATCGGGTCTGTTTGTTAGAGATAAAAAGAAAGAAAGAAAAGAAGAGAAAATAAGAGTACTTTCTCTTTGAGAAAGGAAAAGGCATAAAGAGAGTTTTTGTGTGGTTCTCATTTAAGAGAAAACATAGATTCTGCTGTCAGAGCTTTATGTCCATCCAAACGCTAAGAAGAAAAAGACTTTGACATTTTTCACTTTATCTTTTCCTCATAAATATAATGGACCTTTAAAAGCAGTGAGACATGATCCTAATTTATCGACCTCAGACTTTGTGGGTCTCACCATCGCTTGTCTGGTTGTGGCTGAGCGATGAGACTCAGCCGTCGGTGGATTGAGGAGCAGATAAGTTCAAAATACGTTTATGTTCTCCAATAGGGAATAGTGAGGAAGGCTCATACTACCAGCCATTGAAATTAATTGGTTTCCTCTCAAAAATCGTTATTCATCAGGAATGCCGTTTCAGCTGATTTGGGTAACCGACTAAACCGCTGTCAGTCTCCGGAACGTTCCAGTCTTTAAAATTGAATATTATTTTGCCAATGTTTAGATAGGTCTATTAGTTATATAAGTATTATATTAATTAGTTCATGGAATTAGTGGCCAAAATAAAATTAATAGAATTAAGTATCACCTCTGACCTGGTAAACTGGACCAAAACCTCCTTCACCAAGTTTACTAGACGGAGAGAAGTTGTTCGTAGCTGCTTTAATCGTCTCGAACTCGAACTGCAAGGGATCCTCATTGCTCTTCAACATGGCTATCACACTTCTGTCCACAAGTTCCTCATTCTTCTCCTGCCATTCTACAGCAAACCAAACGTAGCAACTTGTTGGCAACTAGTACAAATAGCATATACTCTGACTAGCTATATCGTTTAAGCAAATCCAATTAACAAAAGAAAGCTTGCGTTCTCTTAATTTACCCCTTACTACCATCTCCAGCTCCTTTCGTTTCACAAAGTAAACGCTCAAGCCACAGACAAGTGCAACGGCAGCGATGGTTGGAAGTATGATTTTAATCATCTTCCTCGATGTGCTTTCACTTCTATGCACTAGAAAACATATAAGAAGTCTTATATATTTGGCTTTTTAAACTATGATGAAGAAGTCTGAACTTCAAAATATAAGCGTTACCTTGAAGTCCCGTACTAGGATGAGGAGGGGGCGGTGCCGGGCCTCCGAAGAAACGATAGAGCTCGAACCTCAAATTGCAGCTGAGCCCCAGAATCCGGCCCCCTTGTTTGCCGAAACAGCAACTCTCAATGTCGGTTAAAGTCGAATTAAGGCATTTGCTGCAATCACCAGGCTGCAAATCACGTGAGCACTGCACAAGCCCATACAACTTATTTGACCCATTAAAAGACGCCTCCCCAGTGGCAAACATCCGGCTCGAGCGATTGAAGGCAGCCTCTCTTGACAGGTACCTCAACATCTCCCCCAGGATGCGATTGAATGGCACCGGGTCGGAAATGTTCTCATTGCTCCCCAAATTGACCTTCATGGAGTCGTCCACCTTGGAGAAGAAGTTCTGGTCCGAGTAGCGCAGGCGGCAGTCGTCGTACCATATACCTGCGCCAGGCCTGTTGGGGCACAGCTGCCTCATCTCCGTGATTCCTGTCTGAAGGCATGTTCTGCAGGCATCCCGGGCCACGTCTCCCCTGCAGAGGACTAGGCCGTACACTCGGTTTGGGTCGTTGCCACTCGTGTTGTTGCTGAAGCCAGTGACTGGACCGGTGGATGCTAATGACCGGAGGAGGTCATCAAGATTGGTGGCATAGCTGCCATTGGATGGGAAGCTGCCGGTTCCTGAGCAGCTGTTGTAGAGCGGAGAGGAGGAGACGAAATCAGCGAGGTTGAGTAGCAATGGTGGAAGCAAGAGGATGAAATGGTAGAGTGCCATCAATTAGCATGAGAACTGCAGCATCACGGAACGAGTATCCTTAGGATTTTCGGCTCTAGCTGAGACATAACCTTTTACTCTTAATAGATAAGATGAGTGCGGATGATGTAGTAACGTCTGTGGGATAAAAAAAATGAGGCAACCAAATGAAGGTCTCAATCCGCAATTGGAAGAAATCGAATGGAATGGAAGAAGTCGGTGGAGTCGTGAAAGTCTCGTGGGAGTGGGCCATCGCCATGTCTTGGCCTCTTACTAACTTATTGGTGGGTTGCTAGCTGCACCCATCAGAGGTCATCTTAATATCTATGCACCTTGCATTATCAGAAAAAACCAATTCTCTCTTCAATAAATAAGGTCCAGCCGACTAGCCGAGTACTTTGCATTTGGTAGTTAACTTATTTAATGGCCCCAGTAAAGACCTATGACAAGCACTAAAATAAGTACTCCTTCCCATCATTTTTAATCGAGACAACTAAAAAATATGCATACCAATTATACTACGGTATCAATTAAAAGTATATGCATATCAATTGTGTGACGGTATCAATTAAAAGTGACCGGATAGAGTAATGCACAGTGGCGCGCCTGGCTCATAAGACTATGCATACCAATTAGTTATCTTGGAAAGTGAGTGATTGAATCGGGTCAACATTTTACACTAGTTAAGAATCATAGCGGGCCCTCGTACATACTGCACAGTGGCGCGCCTGGCTCATAAGACTATGCGCGCAGTGTTCATTTACCATCTTTTTCTTTTTGAATGGACTTACCTCTTTTTTGTTCTTAGGCACATATACTCAGTATTTATATTTCTTCAGTGAAAGAATAAAATTACTAGTTTGAGATGCGACCTCGGGGAAAGTATCAGTGTCGACGGACTCATGTTGGCTTGTTCTTAGGCACATATACTCAATATTTATATTTCTTCAGTGAAAGAATAAAATTACTAGTTTGAGATGCAACCTGTCACGCCCCGAAATCCCATACCTCGAACGGAGTGCGGAAGCCAATCAATGATATACATTTGGAGGTAGAGATTCTCGGGCGCGAGACCGAACTGTCGAATTAACCACCAATTACGATCATCTCAAAAGGATGTGTAATCGGACATGCCCATAATCAGTGCAATACACATACAAACATTAATGAATACTATGGAATGGAAATTTACTTAATAATACTGATAATCCATTTAAGAAAGTCAAATTAAATAAACCTATGAATCTATGGCACACAATTGCCATTAAAAGTCATAAGCATCAAATAAGCAAAGCAAATAATATAAACTCTAAGTCTTCACGGCTCCTGCGACCGCTTCACTACTGCAACTTCTTGAACTCAAATTCCATTTGCGCCTGCATCAGAGGATGCATGAGTATTTCATAGAAACACTCAGTAGGATGTAAAAACCCACTGAATAAGGACAAACAATATGTATAGGATAAGAATAACAAAGGTTTATGAAGATGCCGCAACATCCGGACTAAACCAAGGATTTATACACCTGAAAGGTTAGTCGATAATAATTCCAACCCGCAAGTAGGGAAAACAACAATAAGGCTCCTACTACACATATGAGTAAGGAGGGAATGATAATCATATTAAAAAGCTCCAGACATTAAAAGTGAAAGGAGTACAATTTCTGCTCGCTGAACCGATCACCCGCAAGTGACTATACCAGAACCACCCTAGGGGTCCTCTTTTTGGAACCCTGCCATGCGTCTAGGATGCTGGCCCCACCAGTGCTTACGGACACGATGGGCGGAGATTGAAGACCTTCCGTAATGTCAACAATCTAACGTACGTATGTTGCCTCTTTTTGGGCAGTATGGAACCGCAGTACCACAAATATTAGTGACCCCGCAAGATCAAGCAATGGCATAATGTGAGCATACTATGAATCCACTTCCGGAGAAGTCCCGCAAGACCTCTAGTGGAGGAATCAATCAAATAATCATGATGAATAATAATTCAAAGAAATAGAGGCCGCAACGCTCTAACCACATAAGGTATCAATCACCGGAACAGACTCACATACAGAGTATAAGTGGGGATGTCACACAAAGAGAATAACACAATCCATACATACGTTCATGCTCAGCCCTAGATGGAAATCATATAGGTCTTATTGAGATATATAAATCAGAGACAAGGTATTAATGAGTCCTAGATGATTTGGATTCCAAATGGAACCTCAAACCGACACAAACGCTTTATCTTCAAATACACGATTACGGTATTCTTAACATAGGTATCACCCATCTATCATATTAACCATAACCCAACCTTACTGTGATAATCATAAGAATATAGTCTAGTATTAGTTACTAGCACGTCATATCATCTTCACATCTTATTAAGTGGTTTTACTTAAGTACATATTATTTTCACTTAGATTCTGCTCACTGTCTTATGCACAACAGTCCCCTTCCGGCGACTCCCAGACACTGTACAGTTAATATTATCTTCTGAAATTTTTACTGAGAGTACCCTTATGAGTCTAGTTTCTAACCCCACCGGCTTTATATTTTTCTGATATCATATGAATTAGTTATGAATTATTCACTGTCGACTGTCCGTGCAGAAACAGTTCTGGCCGAAAGTGAGAAACTTGATTAAACTTTAATTAACTTATACCGTACCACTTATAGATGATATTATACTCATGATAGATGATAATACTCCCATCCTAGATCAATTACAGATCCTGTAATTAACTAGAATTACCAAAAGATTCCCTTTTTATCATGTTTCTTCACATATAACACAATCTTAGACCATAATATCTTTCAACTAAATTGATTTAAGCAAAACGATCATTAAGGTATAAGACTCAATCATTAGACATCATAATCAGAACAATATCAGAACTTTTATCTTCTGTAAAATTAATAAAGCATCCATCTTTGATGTGATTTACCATCTAGACATGAAGCATGAAGGCATATATGCATGTATCGCAATACACATGGAAAGACAAGACATAAATCATTAATCCCGCAAGATTCAAAGCAATACTCCAAGAAAATCAGTAAGAACACTCATCATATAGTGTGAGAAAAGAATAAGAAGAGAGGGAAAAACCATCCTACTCTTTATCACCAAAAGATGTCGCCTTTCTATGCGATGTTCGTCTCCTCCGCTTCCTTCAAAGCTTCCCGATCCAAGCTCTTGAGCAATTCCCACTAGAAGAGGTCTTCTAAGAGAGGGATGAACGTGGGAAGGAGAGGGGAAAGCCTCTGGACGTTCTAGGGTTTAGTTTTCAAAAGCACAAGCCTAGACTCTATGGGTTTATATAGAGTTTTTAGAAGATCTTTGCCCAATCAATTCTACCATATCTTGGGCACTTTCCACCAATGGGAGAGTCCCTAAATCACCCTAGGAACGTGCAATATAAGTTTAGTTAGGATATGACATCTTTCCCAATCAAATCCGCCTCAAAATTAGTTAGAATTCGCCAAACCGCAACTGGCGATCGATCGTGCAATACGGCGATCGATCGTCCTGCGTTGTTTACAAACTGCGCGATGGCGCCGATCGTAGCCGATCGAAGCCGATCGATCGTGTTCCATAATCCGATCGATCGTTTTCAGCGCGATCGATCGTGTTTACTCAATTTCCCATATCTTTTTACTCCGAACTCCAAATCACACAAAATTGGTGTCGTTGGAAAGCTCTTCTCACCAACTTTAATTTAAACAAAGCACCACACGGTCAAATCAATCATTAAGAAGGTCAAATTTCAGTTTTAAGATACTTACTAATTTTTCGGATGTTACACAACCTCAGGGGAAGTATCAACATCCACCGACTCATGTAATTAGTTATATATATGAAAAAAGTTTAAATAAGATTGCTCTCATATAACTTATATGAGGCCAGTTCATGTCATAGTCATTGGATCTTGATCTGACAGCTACAATGGTAAATGATCGTTCACATTCACATACCCACTGATTTGATACCTACTGTCGTATTGGAATCCAACTACCCAAAAGGTTGTCCTCATGCTCCTTATATGAGAATGATCTCATATAAACTAATCTATATATTATATATATATATAGAGAGAGAGAGAAAGAGAGAGAGAAGACGGTTTACATGAGATTGCTCTCATATAAGGAGCATGAGGCCAATCTTTTGGGCCATTGGATTATGATCCAAAGGTGGATTTCAAAGCAATGGGTAGGTGAGTGTGTTACATCAAGGAGTAAGTAAGTTCTGTGTAGTTGTTTGTAGCCGTCAGATCAAGATCCAATGACTACGAATGAAATTAGTCTCATATAAGCTATATGAGAGCGATCTCATTTAAACTTTTCCCATATATATATAAAGAGAGAGAGAGAGAGAACGATCTCATAAACTGAATTATATTAGGACGGTTTACATGAGATCGCTCTCATATAAGGAGCATGAGGACAATCTTTTAGGCCATTGGATTCTAATATGAGGGTGGATATCAAATCAATGGGTAAGTGAGTATGTCACATCAAGGAGCCGTCAGATAAAGAGCCGTTAGATTAGGGAGTAAGTGAGCTCATTATAGCCGTTTGTAGCCGTCAGATAAAGATTTAACAGCTACGATTTAAAGTGGCCTCATATAAGCCAAAGAAGAGCGATCTTATTTAAAATTTTCTATATATATATATAGAAGAGTTTACATGAGATCGTTCTCATATAAGGAGCATGAGGTCAATCTTTATTGCTGTTAGATTCCGATCGGACGGTAGATATCAAATCAGTGGATAGGTGAGTGTGTCACATTAAGGAGTATGTGAGATCATTATGAATATTTGTAGCCATCAGATCAAAATCCAACGACTACGATTCAAAATTGCCTCATATAAGCCATATGAGAGTGATCTCATTTAAACTTTTCCCATATATATATATATATATATATATATATAAAGATTGACCTCATGCTCCTTATATGAGAACGATCTTATGTAAACTCATCTCTCTCTCTCTCTCTCTCTCTCTCTCTCTCTATATATATATATATATATATATATATATATATATATATATATATATATATATATATATATATATATAAGATCAATTTATATGAAATCATTCTTATATAAGAAGCTAACTTTTTTATGGTTGGATTTCGACCTGATGGTCGGTATCAAATATGTGGGTAAGTAAGTGTGAATCATTACCCACCCTTGTAGTCGTCAGATCAAGATCCAATGGTTACGCTATTAACTAGCCTCATATAAGCTATATGAGAACAATCTCATTTAAACTTTTCCCATATATCATTAATTTCATTACTAGATTATGCACACTGCTAGGCCTTTGAGCCTCTCTTCCTTTTTCTCTTACTCTTTTTTGCTATGAACTTTGGGCCGTTCTCATGGGCCACGAGAAGGGCATTAGGCATCCAGAACTATTGATGACACGTAAAACCTTGTCTGGATAGTAGAACATTTTTCTAATAAAATTTCTGAGCTATTTTCTCAAAATAAAAAACTACTAAAAATGTAACACTCCCAAACCCTAATACACTGCTCTCGCAGGAAGCGTGCGACACGAACACAATGTATAATGATGTTAGCATTTTCTTGGTATAACTATGTAGCATTTTGCTTTACGAGAGAGTCAGAGACTATGTTGGTTACGAAATGAAAACAAAACTATGTTGCTATGTTGGTGAAGCTTCACCAGGGGTTTCCGACGCACTATATGCTTGTGAATCTGTGATGCGGGCGTAAAGAGAAGTCCAAGGTATGTATAAAGAAGCCCAAGCTGCATAAGGAAGCAAGTCCCAACACGCCAATAGCGGATTCACTTCAAGCGCAAGACCTGTACAAGCCCAGGAAACTTGGCGCAAAAAGTCCATCATGGCCAATCAATCCCAGTATGGCACGCTTTTTTTTGGGCATTTCCTATAAAAGGCTCACTCATAATCAATTTTGTTTTTTGCTACTTTAATTTTCAATGGAAGGAGAAAGACTTTCTTCCCATTATTTCCTCTATTTTCCGTTCTTATTTTTTTTTGGCTGGATATTTTTTTGGTAAAAGGGATTGTGAATTTGTGAGGGTGTCGTCGTCGAATAGAACGATCCACCTCACATCCTCCTCCTCGCCCCGCAAAGCGTCGACGACCTCAGAAACGATACGCGCCAGCCGGACGGCGGAGCGGAGCCCGCGTGGGAAGGTGTAGGGGAAGCGGGAGGCGGCGTTGGAGAAGACGCGTAGCGAGGGGAGGTGGAGCGGATCGGCGGGAGCATCGGTGGGCGGTGGAAGGCGGTCGAGGAAGACATAACCGCGGGTGAGATCGGGAGACCACCAGAGGCGGACGAAGTGGCTGCGGCGGAGGCGATGCCGAAGACAATGTGGCGGAGGACCGGAGGTTGGTGGGCTCGGGCAGAGGTGGCGGAAGTGGGGCGGGGAATGATGAGGGTGGCGAGGAGGGGCTTCATCACTATTTTGCTGCTAAACTGAACCGCATTATGTTGCCAATTAAGCATTTATTAATCCAATGACTTCATTATAAAGTTTGAATTTGGGAATTAATAATTAGAATCAGACACATGACAATGAGTTTCAATTATATTAGAGAATTAATGGAATGTATTCATGCTTGGTGGAGCTTTGTGGTCTGCAGAAATTGGATTCTGAATGATTAATTTGCATTTTGCCTTTTGACTTGGAAAAATTAATTTGTTGGGCGTGCGTTTTGCATACATATATAGAAATTCCAATCTCTGCATTTGGCTCACGTACAGAGTAACAGCTCCAAGAACTCCCGGATTTGATTACATGTCTCGCTCTATTTACCTAGCTTCCTCATCCACAGTAAACTCGAGAAAATCATGTGGGCTCTATCTGCTCCGGTGGGAGTCACACTATATCTCAGCCGCGCTAGTCCTGTCGAACTAATGGCATGGTTACCCGGCCATTCCTTTTCTGTGGCAAGTGTGCTAAGAGCCAGTGATATGGCAAGACTTGATGAATCTGTCAGAGAAGTCGACATACTTGGTCCATAGGATTCGGAAATGAGGAAAGGCTATGTCTAGCCATGGTTTGGCTCGGCCGTTGAAGTGCACTACTGCAGCCCTTTGAGCGTCAATGACACTGGTGTTCTCTTGGTACCCAAGTCCCAGCATGTGCCAGAAGGGGTTGATGATGTGAACGTGGCCATGAAACGCAATCAGACCTGGTGGTAGCGTCCCCAGCTGCCACAGGCTCAAATCCGACTCCAGGTTCTGCAAAGCATAAAAAGCATTAAGCTAAATTAACATTATTGGTGATACAGCTTAGTTTTACTAATGTGTCATGCATAAGAGTACTTAGTTAGCCTGACCTTTTGAAGCCAGTGATGGTATGTCTGACTGATATTGGTCCTCCTCCAGGCATCCAAGTCAAAAATGTTCATGCCATATGCCCATGCACACTCGTGGGGATCAAAACTACTAGATATCAGCGGATGGGAAAAGTTCAAATAGCTCTTGAATCTCTTGGACATTACAAACTTGTCCTTGCCCCTGCATGTCTCTACTGCTCCATTAACCTTCCCCTTCAAATCAATGTCCCATAGGGGTGACAGATCACTCTGAACAACAATGTCATCATCCAAAAACACGACCTTCTTCAGGCTCGGAAATAGCTGCATTCAACACCATAGGTAGCTACATTTGGTTAAGAAGCACATGGAAGGTTTCTGAAAAAGACATACATTCTGTATAGGCATTCTCACCTCCGGGAGATGAATTCTGATGTGGTTCATGACGGAATTGTATTTGGGACTGAGGGCTTGGAGCTTGGCAGCGACCACGTATGGCCTCTCACTAGTGTTGGCGACAATGGCAGAAGAGCCACCACGGAACCGGGACCGGACCCTTTGGTCCTTCTCCATGGCTTCGAGCACCGGGACCTTCCCTCGTGAGAACCAGTCGAAGTGGTGTAGCCCCTTCACCTCAATGATTGCCAGAGAGAGCTGGTGCAATGAGAACCAGGCCTGCATGGGTGCATACGTCTTGCGATCGGTAATGACGTGGACCACCACCTTGTGCGGCTGCAGGGAGTTCTGGACGAGGGAATTGGCCACGACCGAGGCGGCGAGGATGTTGTCGGAGGCTAGGACGAAGTGGTAGAAGGAGTTATCGACGAGGGCCGGGACGTCTTCCGGTGCGGGAAGCTGAAGGCGGGCGTCTGCGTTGGTGGAGTGCTCGTTGGCCAGCCGGAGAGCCAGGCAGTGCAGCTGCTTCGGAATGCTACTTGATGCGACATGGCGATACAAATACTCTTGGATTTTGGCGCTCCTCGCCTTCTGCTCCAAGAGGGAGACCTGAAGATGGCAACAGGAAACTGACATAAGAACCGACAGAACTACAAATGTAAGCTGTGGTGAAGGTGGGAATGTAAAGTACCATGGCCTTGAGCGTCAAAGCGAAGGTTTTGGCATCTGATCGATTGTTTTTCATCTGTGCGACGAAGCCTTCTAGTGATTCTGGTATCAGAGCCACATCTGTGGTCCCTACATGCCCACCTTCAAGAATTCCATACATTTCCTCTGGAACCTCCTACAACAAAACAACTTCTTGTTATTTGTGTCATGAGGGGAGTCAAAGAGATGTTAGATGGCAATAAAATAGAGTACTGATTATGACCATGGACCGGCCCAACATTTTATAATGAGATGAGACTTTAATTAAGATAACGTAGCCTGGAAGGTCTCCAGCTGGAGAATTACGTAAGATTAAATCCTAAGAAGTTTGATCTTTCAGGTAATTAGTTAGGACACAGTCACACAGGACTCGCGGATGCAAGACGATAATTTTTTTTACATTGACCAACTATGCCTTGTCATGATTCTATATGGGGCTGCAAAGAAGGCAATATGCTTGGTTAGTAACCTAATCCCTTTTTTAATCGGAGTAATCCGTTTCTTTATTGTAGACATATACATAAGTGCTTGCCCTGATCCAAGCTCGAAAGGTAAATTTTGTGAGTAATAAGTAAATACACTGGAGCCATGTCTTCTTCCCCATATCCTAGGTCCCAATCTCTGTCCCATGCATCCTGCAACAGGAACTATAACATGTCAATACAACCTAAGAATATATACAGAAGTCTAATTAAATGAACAAAGATGGCATTTGTAGACAGTCATGATCAGTTTAGTGCAGCCAAGTTTGTAACTAAAGATGCAGTAATAGAGTATAATCATATCCGTTCTAGCAGAGAGACATTAGTTACCCATCGAAGAACATGCAGTTTCGCCGTCAATGGAATTCATGGCAGTTAACACGAAGACAACCCGAAGCAGAAACGTCAGAATAAGTATAAAGTACAGAATCATCCGGTAAGAAACTCGGCGCGAACCCGCCTTCATCTTCACAAAATCTCTCATTCCTTTCCCCGGAAGGACCGTTACATGTCTCAAGCTTGGCGATATATGAAGCTGCATTTTAAGGACTTGAAGCAGAAGAAGAAAGTGCGAGAGGAGAGAAGCAACAATTCCTTAGTATCTGGCTTCAGACGATCTCCTTAGTCGTCCTTGTGATATTAGTTCGAAGACCCTCTGAGGAAGGCTGGACGGAAGGCGAAGGTGGTAAAAGGAGGGAGTTCCGGAGGCGGCAGCATGTTGTAATCTTTCACCTAACTTTGCTTAGAGCGTAGACTAGTCTCTACCGCTTTTTGTTTTATCCTTTCTTTTCAGTTGGGTGCTTGTTGGGAGGGGAAAATTATTGGCTACGCGCCGCGCAGGGGGAACAGTGTGCTCATCACCAATAGGTGATGGGCACCTCTCCCCTGCCTGGAATGATTACCACAAAGGGACCCATAAGTAGGGAGAGGTGCCCATCACCCATTGGTGATGAGCACCCTGTTCCCATGCGCGGCGCGCAGGTAATAACTTCTCGTTGGGAGGAAGTGGTTGCGATGGAGACATTGTACTGAGAGAAAGGGATGGATTTGGTATGGAATTTCAATTTTCGGGGAATTGGGACCGTGTATGGTGGTTTGGCTTGGGTTTGAAGCAGAGAGAGAGAGAAAGCGAGGATGCTTTCTATCAACAAAAAAAAAGAAGCAAAGAGGCTTGTCTGCTTGCCTTCAAATTAAGTTCCGGAATGAGGCAGAGAAGGCCGAAGGGTATTCGACTCTTTCGACTTGATATGGACGTATACTAGAATGCTTAAAATATTTGAAAGAGGCAATTTTATCTTAGTCCTGTATGGCCTAAAATCACATAAAATACCAACTGATGCACTCTCTTTATGCAACTTGTCACATTCATTAAGCAAGCAAGGCGTAGCCAAAGTGGCAATACAAGCCCATGGAAACGGGGCCCGTTGTTAGACCGCGAGCTCGAACCCATGTCTACGTGTGAGCCACATCATTGGTACATTTCCATGGTCATAATGCAAGGCCCACAATGGTTTTTCTCATGGGCCAACTATGAGCCTCTCCCCCCTGGTGGGAAAGGCCGTTATGGTCAGTCTCAGCGCCGGAGAGCTAAACCCTGATAACCGCCGGCCGGCCGGCGACATCTTCCTCATCGGTAAGTATTGAATCAGTTTTTGTCGTCTTCCTTTTTTATAGAGCATGGACGTCATCTGCCCACTGGATTCGCAATTTGCCGATCAAATAGCTGCTCTCCTTGCCCCTCCGCCTCCCGAAGCAGTCCAGGCAAGCCCCTGAAACCTTCCGGTTGCTTCTTTTTCTTTCATTGCATTGAGTTTATCTAACAAAGATTGATGCTTTACAAAAAAGAATCTGAATTGAGCACCATTTCTAATGGGGATGGTAAAGTTAGGAAGCAATTGAAAGTGAATAACTTGTTGACATTTGTGTGTTATCGTTCCTACTTACGAGTCTCCAGGACTACTACGTGAAGCTCCTAGCAGAGAGGCAGTTAGCGGGTGTCAGGGTGGAACAGAATGGAGAACACGGAAAGGGTACTTCTCGATACATTTTGTCGATTTGCTTTACTAATTTCAATGAGGCTTACGGGTCTTTAGTACGGATTAAATGATTTTCTGTAATACGAGAGGCTTGCTGAATACTTAACCTCGCTCGATGAAGTGATAATTTACTGAATCCTCTTGGTGACTGTATTATTGTGTTCTTTTTGTTTTTTTCTTGTGATTGGTGAAATATAGGGGTTTATGCGAACATGGAATTCAAAGAAGGGGAGCTAATTTTTAAGGATCAGATGCTTGTTGGTGCTCAGCATAGTTCTAATAAGGTGCCACTGAGGCTCTTGAACTCCTCCTTTGTAATATTATTAAGCACAAAACGGAATGTAGCCATTGTACCCGTTATATTCTTTCTTTAGCTGTTTAAGTTGTGTTCATGCTCGACTCTTTTGTGCAGTTTGACTGTCTAGTTTGTAGCCATTGTTTCTGCTATATTGGCTCCATAGAACTCCAGATTGGAAGAAAGCTATACTTCCAAGGACTAAGAGTATCAACTTCTGGGACACATGGTCATAACGCATCCTCAGATGGTTCCTCTGGTACTTGTTCAGTTGAAGTGTCAGATGAAGAAGACCATGTCCAAGACTCGCTTGGGTCTGTTCACCCAAGCAATGATATGCACCTTCCAAAAGAAGTTATAGAATCATTGATGAACGGTTGTCTGACTCTTCCCTACTCAAAACAGTTTAGTCTGCCTTCAGTCATTCAGTGCCCTGGTGGATGTGAGGAGGAACACTACTGCAGGTGAAAATTCATTTTCCACTTTACACGTTTTTCTCAGTTTCATTAAATTCACAGCATATGGTGTGTAATATAGTTTTTCTTATTTGCAAAGTCTAGACTTAGGATATGAATTGTAGCAATTGCCTTTCTGAAAAGTATTTAAATTTCTAGTTTCCAAAGTCCTGTTTCTTAAGTCGGTTATTTGCTCATTTTTGTGAACTTCAACTTTCGTCCCTTTTGTGTCATGGGACTTAATACTGATATGGGTTTGAACCTTATACAGCAAAAGATGTGCTGAAGCTGACTGGGAGATGTTTCATTCTATATTATGTACTGGTGAAGGCTCAAAATCCCACCATCGAGAGGCACTTGTTAAATTTATCAACCATGCTATAGGTAGAAACTGGTTTTATCAACTTTCATTATTTCCATCGGAAATTTTTTCTTCAATCTTCATCTTATCAGTTTCTGAACACCTTTTCTAACTTAGCTTATGCTTTTCCTTCTTTTGATTTTTTTTTTCACAGGAACAAATGATATTTTCGTTCTTGCAGCAAAGGTAAAATATAAGATTGTGTAGGCTTTTGAAGCTTTTAATGAATTTTGTTTTAAACCAAAGGTTCATCTCAATTCTAGTACTTTTTAAATAATTATATCTTATACGCCGTTAAATCATTACTAGCTCAGTAAACTGGATAACCTTTTTTCTATGTCAGTAAACTGCACAACTGGATTGTGTAAGTTGGATGAAATGTATTAATTGCGAAATTTTAGTATGAACTAGAGTAGTATGCTATACCTAGAAAGGAAATTATTCATATTTTTGCCGGCATCATGTAGGTTATTTCATTCACGATTTTAAAGTACAAGAAGTTGAAATCTTTGCCACTTGAAAGCTGGAAAGAGTCTACTAGTCTGAACAAAACAGATTCAGCTGCTTTTCCCTATCTTTTGGAGGCTTGGAAGCCTGTCTCAATGGGATTTAAGGGCAGGTACTTTTCTTTGACCCTGATATTGTCTTTGACACCCAACCATAATTGCCTTTATTTGTTCCACATTAGTAGGGATTTTTTTTTCTGCTTAAAGGAATCTTGTGAATAAATTAATATCATTAGGGTTGTCGAGTAAGGAGCTAAATTTTTCATCACTACTGCAAAATTGCTACATAGCTAATTGCTAATACTATGAACTATAAAGTTCTTTTCAACTTGCAGGTGGTGGGACTGCATTGCATTGCCAGATGATATTGATTCTCTGGAGGAAGGGCCTTTCAGGATGCAGATTAGGGACTTAGCTTACACAGTAACTTCACACAAACATTCTTGTTGTCTTTTCTTACACAGTAACTTGTTCTATTCTTTTTACCACAATGATAATTACATTCATGTTGGACCTACATGTGGTTCAAGTACTCCTTCATTTGAACCGGAAATGATAGGTAATCTCAGATTGAACTGGTGTCTATACCAACATTGAGAATGCCAATTTACAGTTTAGCCTTGTTGGTGTCCATAACATTGCTATAATCATCATCAACATCACCTGGCATTCCCTCGGCATTTAAGCTCTTGTGGACTCCTGTGCGGCTGCTTTATTAGTTTGTCGTAAACAGTTCATTCTCTGCATGTTATAGCAGTCGTTCTCTACCATCCTTTGAATTATTATCAGAGAAAATGAATAAGTTTTATTTGCACTCAACATAAGCTTGCAGAATCACTAATGGCCTTGTAAAAATTTCCAGTCTTTGCAGCTTCTTAAGGAAGCCATTTATGACGATGAATGTGCACCCTGTATCCTTTCATTATAGCTTATTATCTCTTGGATGAACAGTGCGTCTTTTTCATAAATCTATGGGTTTGAGTGGGTTTTCTCTTCCTCATTGAAACATTTTTTTCATCATTTTATTAACTAATTAATTAATAGGACACTAAAAGGAGTTGATGATTAATGTTGCCTGTGACATATGTCTCTGTTTGAACCAATCATTGGGCCATTAGAAACTTAGGTCGCTCTTTTGATAATGCTGTTCAAGGGTGCTATTCCTGCTATTTTTTTTAGTATCACAACACTTACTTCGTGCCAACTATACTTGCCCTCCAACACTATTCTGCCGTGGAATTTTGTGAGCATTGAGTTATCTCTCCTGCAACAAGCGCATATGAATGTTTGTTTTCCTACCAACATTGTGTTCTCTTCGGTCTCTGATGTGGTTACATTTTTTCTGTCCCTTCTTCTGACCAAGATGTCATATGTGGCCTTCCCCTGTTAAACCAAATGCTATTTTTATTATGCTACAGTTTTCAATTTTATGTGCTAATATCCTTAGCTCTATTAAAGTATTTTCTCTTGAGATTTTTGGGCATATTATTGGCATGTTTGAGCTAAACAATCTGTGAGTATACAATAACACTGCCATGTGATTCACTACCTCCAGTTGCTCCGATTTTGAAACAAAGAAAAATATAGGCCTAAAAGTTGCAAGGCCTTTTGATACTATTGTAACTTGATGTTTGTGGCTATATGTTCAGTGATTTGGTTGTAGCATCACCAGTCGAGGACTACTTCATATGTATTGATGACCTTCCACAACATGAAAAGGTATTTTGAGTTACTTCCCTATTTACTCAGGTGTCAAAGATCATGTCTATTATTTTTTTTTTTTTTGCTTTCCCTTTAATGATAGTTTTGTTTTATGTCGCAGGAAGAAGCGGAGAAAATTACGCGTCCCTTTCTCAATGCCCTAGGTGATGACTATTCAGTTTGTTGTCAAGGTACGCACAATACATTTTCAGATGGGTTCTGATAAATTTAATACTTTTTTCTGACCAAAAAAATCGACTTGGCTTGTACTTAATTCCGAATGTAATTCATCTGTTTCATCTGCTAGGTTCAGCGTTTTTTCCTTTACAGAGCTGTATCAACCATTCATGTCATCCAAATGCCAGAGCCTTTAAGAGAGATGAGGTTGTGTTCTAGTCTGAAACATTTTCAGTCATTTGCTCCATTTATGTTCCTTTTCAAACTTCATAAATCTATTTTTGCTATTTGCTTTTTCAAATGTACATGATTTTAATCTGTGCCTATGTTTTTTAAGGTAATGGATAGTAGTTACAAGGGATGAAGCAAATGATGTACTCGTGTATAATAAAAAGCGTGACTTTTCCCAACATGAGAAAATATGTTTTCTTCTTATTTTTCTTGTAAAATAAGCATAATCTATAATAGGTCCTGAAAATGAAGACATTCTCTTACTTGTCATGCTGGTGATTCTACCGTGTAATCATAACCATAACTTGAATAAAGTGTGAGAGCATTTATTGCTCTATTATGTTTTTCACATGTTAGTGCTTTCATATCCACCATTGAGTTTTGATTTTATACTCCATTTGTCTCTTTTAACACACCCATAAAGTATTTTATGACTGATTCTTTGCTGAAACAAGAAAAAAATTTAAGAAAGTCTGTTTTTGTATGCCTTCTGGGACTTTATTATTGTGTTTAGACACAGGTGGTTGAATCCTTTAGTACTTTGAAGATCTTTGTTTTAATGGGAAATGACTTTTTGACGTTGTTGTAACATATATCTTATAATTCGTCTCCGCCACCTTTCTGAGAATATTGTAATCATTACAGGACAGAGATGGCCAAGCTGTAATTATTGTAATGCGGTCCATTGCGAAAGGTGAAGAGGTAACTGATTAAAAAGTCCCTGCTCACAAGATTTGATATCCATGAACTTCTTATTGATTGAATGAAATGTCTAATACTATGAGGACTATTATGAATCATATGAACATTGCGAGAATTAACACAACTATATTCCTTTTTGTTTGTAATCGTTTGCAGATTACCATTTCCTACATTGATGAGGACCTTCCATATGATGAGAGACAGGCATCACTTGCAGATTACGGTTTCCAATGCAGATGTATCAAGTGCTTTGGGGAAAAGGCATAGATACAGTTAAGTGAAAGCCATGTGCTTATCCAGCCAATTTATATTCTGGACGGCCAAATATTTGATGTCCGTCACATGCTGTATTAGCATCTTTAGGCCGCATGCATGTCAGTTGAATCAGGCAGGAACATTGTTTGCATCTTGAAGTACAAGGGAAATGTAGAATCTGAGAGCTTTTTATGGCATCAGCGCATTGCTTCTAATTCGACCTTGCTTCTCTGCATTGATATAAATGAGACACCTGTAAGAGGAAATGACTGAAGGTGACCTCGAAACCGCTGATTTTAGATTGGCGGAGGTCTGATATACCAATATACCCAACAAGAATGTTCAAGTGATATTTTCTTCTGGAGATGAATAAGAGGATGATTTCTTTTCAATCAATTTGTGTATTAGTTTGGCACAAAAAAGCAAAAACGCAGAGACCAGCAGCGTTAGTACTCTAATTATGTTTCTCTTTATGTGCATTTAACCCAGAAATTGTTAAAATGCTCGATCTTTCTATCTTCTTAAATAATTGTGCGAAACTAGTAATGCTATTATGTCTAGGAACATACTAAATACAAAAATAGACCAGTTTTGAGAACGATCATGAAAGGGGACACTGTTCAGTTACCCTTTAAAATTCTAAAACATTCGAGTACGATAATCCCTGTTTTCAACTTTCCCACTGGGGAAAAATTGCATTGGCATTTTTGTGTGCTTGTATTTTAAGCTGACCATAGTTCCAAGCACCCGACGGCATCAACCACAGTAAAACCCAAAACATGAATTTTGGACATGGAGTCGGCATTTTTCATACAAAATGGGCATTCAGTATTAGAGTTGCAGTGTTCAATTATTCCAGCACACAAGAATACAACACAATGTTCCTGTCTATAGCACTGGCATTTTTGTGCTAATTACAGACAAAATCGATTACATATGACAACAGCTTGAAATATTTTTGTTTCTAAAGTACAGTACCATGCCCAAAGTGCACCATTAGACAGCAGGCTTTACCTTCACTTCCCTTCATTATCATTAAGAAAAAGTACACGGAGCAAAGCAACTTCACCGTGTAATCAATTAGGTACATTACACTAAAAATCACGTCTCATGGAATGTCCGCCACTTTTGAAACAGATTTATGGTGTAGGTACTATTGCAGATTCCAGAAGAACCCTCAATGTTGTCCATCTGCAAAGCCAGGTCACGAGGCATCAGACATAGGAGATTGATTAGGATAAGCTAAACTGGGAAAACCGAAGAACCTGAACTGTATGCGGGTAACTTGAACTTTTTAAGATGCTCACATGTTAGTTTTGATCAGACCATCCGATAAACTGCTCCAAACAGGTGGCACCAAAGACGTTAGAAGCCATACGTTCAGGTCTGTCTGGTGAAATGTAAAGTTGATATCTGATGAATCGCTGGAAAGGCAAAAAGAACACGTGCAATGAAAACAGATGCTACAAGTGAAAAAGGAAAACTGCAGAAACGAATACTATGTCAACGTCATCTGTTCTGTCTTACAGCATTACGAGTAGACAACACAAATCCTAATAAAAATAATATATATAGACTTTAAACATATCAACATCAAAGTACCCTTAGCTCCAGTACCCAACCTAAATCCCAAGTCCCGGCCTCGGCTGATCCTTACCCTCATAAAAATAATAAATTTACAAAAAACTAAAACTGCATAGCCAGTCGCAAATGCATTGCCAAAAGATGAGAGAAAACAACAATGTCCCTTATAAATTAGACTTAAATTACAAAAAATATTAGTATTGATTCAACTTCAGAATATAGGTTGGGCACAGAACATACTGCTAACTGTGATACAACGTCAGCATTTGTATCAATATGCCAATCAGGTTCTAGTTGCCGAACAAAAGATGAGCGTCCAATTTCAGTACTGCAAAATAACACCTGCAATACAGACAGTCATAAAAACGACTTGATAATACAGATGGAAGCCTTGTTAGCACCAAGAGCAGATCAAATAGTTAACAATCCCAACTATCTATAACAATTCTAACTGTTTAGGCCTCCAGAACAAATCAGCACTTGCTTATGCATTCTTTTCCTGGCAAATTACCCACACTAATATGTACAATATCTACGCAGACTACAGAAAGAGTCACTGGGGCACAGCCATTATTAGGAACGCATACATGAATGCTATTCTGTTGGTCAGTCCTGTGTGTAATCACAGATAGATTCACCCATAAAAAAAAAAGAATATTGCTACTAAAGTTCAAGTTATTAGATTTTTTTTTGCTAAACAAGTAGACATGCACTCATGCGCGAATAGAAGACCATGCCATGATAGGTCCATCTAATCATTTCAGTATCATTTGAACAGCGGACAGTTTCCATACCCACCAGGAAGAGTCCAACAGAATGGCTATCCAGGTGAAGGCAGGGAAAATAATTAATATTTACATATATAAAACTATCAACATTAAACACATTCTCAAGGTAATAAGAAAACTATTTATCAATTAATGGCATTTTCACAAAAGTAGTTCATCCTACCTTCTCCCTCACCAAACCACCAGTGAAAATCCCAGCTTTGTCAAGTGCTAGTAGGATCTTTTCCTGCAAAACAACATTATTCGGTCTCATAAAAGACAATCTCCAAATACAAATTTAGTGGCACAACTATGCCACAACCTCAGTATTAAATTTGACATTTACAAAATGATACTTGTGCAATAAGACAGATCATGTTCTGCCAACAATCATGCAGTGAAAACTTTCAAACTATAAATATATTTCAACGTCGCTGACACTAGGTAATTTTCAGGGCATTCTAATAGAACAATGTAATTTTTGCACGCATCTCACAAGCTTTGTTGATTATGAATACATCCCGATGTTTCGGAAACTTGTAGATAATCTTCAACTTTCACAATTGCGAAAAAAAAAACCCCTTTTTGTGAGACAAGGTATAGAGTATATTACACAGCTTCTGTCCAAAAATTATAAAAATGCTCTAAAAATAGCCTTTGCAGCTACTGTCACCTATGTGTTTTAATTAAAGATGTTTGTGTACGTCCAAAATTCCAATGAAAAAAACAACTAGATACATTTCTACATTAGACACTCTCATTGCAAAATCAAAGTGGCACACAAACACTGAACTGACCACGGGAACATAGAATAATCCAAAAAGTTCCAATCAAGTCAAGTTTAACCATGTCAATTGTATTTCCCTTACAATGGTATAAAACTTTTTGATTATTGAACCATTCACAAATGAAATGAACTTCAACAAACCTCGCTTTCATCATCAAGAATTCTGTCCATAAGATAAAGATCACAAAACTTCGTAATTTCCATAAGTACTTCCAGCACAGATGACCTCACAGTCACATGATCCTGCCAAAAACAAATCGAACTTAGTTTTTCATTTCAATCTACTACACATGTGAAAAAACAAGCATAACACTAACCTACCTGGAGTTCCTCTGGACATTTCTCCTCAAGAATTACACCAAGTAACCGACACGTGACCTAGAAGCAATAACATGAATCAACTCTCAAGGAGGAAATATTCCTGAAATAGCATAAATAACTGAAAATTGCTGCACTAGACAACAAGTTAGATAGAAATGAAAAGCTATAGCAGTCTTAACTTAAGACTGCGTTAAAACTGCACGGAAGTTTCTAATTCATCTTTTAACGTCAATAGGGTCAAGTAGAAGTAGGTACTTATAAATCAAAGTTTTTTTTTATGATAGTTAACATGTGAAATGCTTAGCTCATACAATTTTTCAACACGTTATCCTGAGACCACATGCCTCACATCCAATGGAAACTCCCATCAGAGAATTTTCTAAACGCGTTTGTATAAGGATGTGAGTTTTTACTTGGCATAATATTTAAGCTTTATTAAAACCAATGCACAATATAGGCAATGTTCAAAATATGACTCACTCACTGCTCACATACAATCCATGGTTGCAACTTAATGGAACCCTACTTTACTAGTTCTGGCATATTAGACATTCAAAGGTTTAGCTTTTAATCCTACTTTACTTTACTAGTTAATAATATAACCTACATCAAAGCACACGCTTGAAGCTTTAAACCACACAGTACTTTATATTGCATATAATAGGAATATAATCCACATCATACATCTTTGGTCCAAGAAAACACTTCCATGCACTTTTTTTAATCGCTAATGATTCATGTACTAATTGGAGATGCTATAAATCAGGATTGATCTCACATGAACCAGCAATGCTAAAAGCAAAAAGAGTGAATTCTGAAATCTTCACTCAAGCTATGTTTCTTTGAATATTCAAGTTCAGACCATTAAAACGAGATCCAGCTTATCTGTCCTCAACACTTCACAACATTCCATCTCTGTCGACAACTACATACTTATATTTTATCAGTTTATCTGACCAGTTATACCAGAGATTAGCTCAGTTCTGGCCCGATAACCAAAGTTTCGAGGTGCCTAAACCCTTCCCCACATCAAAGTAATTTTCCTTTTATCATTATTATATCCTCTTTCAATATCTGAAAAATAGAAATCTGCACCTAATATCCTTTCTACAACCTTAGTCTTGAAAATGTTGAGTCGTACATCTGTCCTTACATCTGATTCATGCAAAAGAGATAGAGATAAGATACGAGAGAGGGAGAGAGACATCATCCAAAAGTACCTTTCTTCCTTCACCAAATTTCTGCCTGACAATCTGCCCTAAAGTTGGCTGCACTACAAAATATATTTTGGTCAAGTTCATCCAAACACATATCAGATAAATAAGAATAAAAATTTGAAAATACCTTCGATGGCAAGAAAAAATCATCAATTACATCTCGTGCTTTTATTTCTTCCGAAGTTGAGGGAGTTTCTGACGTTTGTATGATTGACGTAGACTGAGAGCCAACACTAGAAGAACTTCCAGGTCCCTGTCGTTTATGTTGTCTCCTTTGCCTCTCACTAGGACTTCTTAGAAGTTTCCAAGCAAAGATTACTGCCATGGCAAGACCCGCTAAAGCCCAAACAGAACGATAACCCTGACAACAGACCAACATGCGGATTTCATTTCTCTAACATCATTTTGATCCTGATAAGAGACGAATATGGTATAGAATACATGCCGCCGACCCCAGATAGGTGGGACAAGGCGTATGATGATGATAAGCGGATAAATACGCCACTTTGGGCTTCAATGTGCACGCTTTGTAACTAACTAAAGTAAATACTTTTATAATCGCAAAGAGGAACCATAAAAACATCACTTAGAAATACAATCATTCCATCTAACCTTCTGATTCCATCAGAAAAGAAAAGCACCTCGCAGACTGATTTACAAAAGGAAAAAAACTAATATTCAGATAACAGATCGCCACCAACAACCATTTCATTTTGAACTATTAAGCTAGTTTAGTTCCCATCAAATTAATGCAACAAAATTATCAGCTGGGGTGACGATCAAAGCAAGGATAGGTCGGGGCAGATCAGAGAGAATTGGAAAAACAAGGCAAACCTTGAAATTGGGTGAGATCTTGAAGAGATTAGACATTTTGAGGGTCAAATAACCGCCAATTCTTCGGAAGAGCTGAAGCAGCTCGTCCTTGGTCGTCTCAGCCATGGCAGAAACTCAAACGCGACCTCTCCACGAGAATCAAGGCGTCAACGATGAGACATTTCTCTCTTGGAATTAGAGTGCAGACTTCCCCACCGACGACCAGCCCACAAACCCTAGAACGACGGGAAAGAGAGAGAATGGGGAACCTTGGGCTTGGGAGACTATGGCCGTTTGGTTCGTGAAAAATCCAAAACTTTCACAGTGAAAAATCCACTTTCAGATTTCCTGATTTTTTCACTAACTAGGCTGAAACACCCCCTGAGGGACTTCTCGCTTTGGAACAGGCTTGTAGCGTGAGCACGTGCGAAAATACGTGCGAGCTGAATGTTTAATGGGCTTGGTTTACAGTGGTTTGAACTGTGACTAGAGCTCGAGCTAAATTGGCCCACTAGGGATTTCCCCGTACCATTTTTTTGGGTAACTATTTTCCCCTACCATTTTTTTTGGCACTCTATTTGCCCTTACCATATTTGATGTTTCGGGGATTTGAGACTATTCTCGGATTTAAGCATTTAGAACTTTCAGATTTTTAAAGACGGATCAGTCTAAGGGGATGTTTGTTTACCCTTATTAAGATCTGAATTGAATAACTGGTTGAAAAATCTAACTTTTTTGGGTTTTTGGATGCATTTGTGTGGGTGTTTAAATTCCTTCCAAAATTCAGCCCATACATGCAAAAATGCCTAAAAATTCTTATCTTGTGGGATCCCCCTACCCATTTCTCCCGTCTCTTCTCCTTCATCGGGACCACCCTGGCTCCCTTCCTAGCTCCTCCTCTTTCTCTTCCTCCGTCTCTCTTCCCCGGACTAACTTCTGGGCCTTTTCCTCTCCATAGACTCCGGTTGATTCTACTCCTCCTGGAGAAAGTCGTGGTGCGCGGAGGGATTATTTGGCTTCTGTTTTGTGTATTCTAGAGGGATCCGCAAGACGCGATGGAGGCCGGCGGCGAAGAAGCAGGCACCGCCCAAGGAGAGGCAGCTAAAGCTCGATGTCAAAATTTGCCTTGAAGAGGAGCTTCCCGATGATCCTGACATTTTGATACTTTGATCATTTTGAATTCTGCACTCGAAATAGGCTCTAAAATCCAAACTTTTGTAATCTGGCTGCGAAATGCTGCTCTTTTGATTTGCAGAGCATAGCGGAGATGTTGCGGTTGAACGTGCCAATGGCAATGAAGATTGCGTTCGACGGTCTGAAAGACTCGGAGTACAAAACAAGGGACACTTCAATTGACGATGTGGGTAAATTTAAAAAGGTGGAGCTATCGGTGCTTCTATGTAATGATGAATTCATTTGGAAACTTAACAAAAAGTGGAGGGATGAGGACCATGCTACGGACGTCCTCTCCATGTCATAGCATATTGCTGGCATTGATCTTCCGATTGTAAGAGTTGAATTTGATAACTACAATCTCGTTATGCCCATGGTATCTAATTTGTAACTCCTTTTGTGTTGACATTATTTTAATTTGTTGTAGCTGATGCTAGGTGATATTGTGATCTCTGTTGAGACAGCTGCAAGATAAGCAGAGGAGAGGGGAGATTGCAATTTTCCTATCTTCTCCATGAAGGGGCGGAGGAATTTCAACGAGGTGGGGCATAAAATTTCCTCAAAATTTGCAAATCAAATGATGAAAATAAAGTATAACAAAATATAATATTTTAATTAAGACAAAGTATGTATTAAAATATAATTACATGTGGTTTTTTAATCAAAATATATTATGAAAATAAAATGTCTACAATATCTTACACATCTACAACGATTTTCTATTTTTTTGGATGTGTTAAGATAACAACTTCATTTTTAAACTCAATGAACACAACTTTTTCAAATAGCTGTAACTAGACAGTCATTTCAAGCTTATTAAACCCAATTTTTCATTAAACCCAACTTTTCAATAGGTGAAATTAGGCAGTCATTCAAATACCTATTATTTTTAAATATCATACAAATAAATCGTGGTAGCAAGGAAGGAATATGTGCGATCGATCAGCAAATTATAATAGCAAAGACAAAATTTACCAAAAAATGTAGTAGCAAAGATGAAGGAGGTGTGTGGCAATAGCAAGAATGAAGGTAAGAACTAAGAAGTTGTGTTTATAGCCTAGAGGCCCTAAATTTTTACTACTAGATAGAGTAAATTCTTTTTATTTTTTAATATTTTTCTTAAAATATTATGACAAGCTAAGCCATCTCTCCTTTTTTTTTTCTTGCTAATTTAAAGACTAAATTTACATTACCAAAGCATAGAAGATTAGTTATAAAAGGCCAACTTTTGTGAGTCAACAAGAGAATAGAAAAATTTAGAAACTAAGGGGCAAGTCAATTACCTAAATACCATATAGAAGTAGTAATATATTACATTAATGGGAAGGTCAGCTGGGGCAATTGCACCAGCTTGCCCCCTGGCTCCGCCAGTGGTTTTATGTCAAATTATATATTAAAATTTCAGATCAATGGTTTTTTAGAATTTTCAGAAGGCTTTTCATATTCAGGTTCAGGCCAAACAAACGGACCCTTTAAGTCGGACTAGACAACAACTTTCAGATTTTACGGATAAGAAAAATAACATTCAGGTTTTGTGCCAGGATTATCAATATAGCATTAGATGCAGATGACCGACCATGAATGTGCAGATACTTGTAGCCCATGCAGCTCATCTATCGATCCAACTTTATATTTCTTGGTGGTTGAACCATATGACATGCCTCTTCCTTACGTTTTTATTTTTTATTTTTTGTCGATACATTCTTCCCTTCTTACGCTGATTAACAACTAATTACTTCCTCCGTCCCGATTATAGCTCCATTTGGAATCATAGTCATTTACTGAATGGTGTGACCCTCAGCTAAGAAAATGGAAAACTTAAATTGTGTGTACTCTGTTTCAAGTACCTAATCACTTAAATTGAGCCAAATTGAGCTATTAACATGGGACAAACTTTTTTGCAAAGCTATTAATATGGGAAAGGACTGTATCATTTAAGCATAAAATTTCCCACTATACATCAGTTTTTCTTTTTTATAAGGTGGGGTGTCCGAATCCTTAGAACCCAACTAGAAGGGCAGGGCAACCATGGGCACCCTGTGGGTGACCAACGGAGTGGGGTTCAAAGTCAAGACCTCTGCTTCAAGGAGCAGCTCCCTGGGCATCACACCAACACCCTGTTGATTCTCTATACATCAGTTGTCGCCAAATATATGTGCACTGTGGTATCTAAAGCATCAAAGTGGATCTTGCAGACGATATAACCGATTTCTTTAAATAAAAATTGCATCCATAGTTATTACATAAAACTATTCAGACATTTACTAGGCGGATTGATACCATGAGGCCCCAAGAAAATTTCTTTCATCAAGGTTATGGATGGAAGGACTGTACAAGGAAAAAAAACAAAGCTCAATCACATCTGTAGTTGACATCTATTTTTGCACTTTTTTTATCATTGGCTGAAGAGGGTTTGCTGAAAGTTTCTTTACAAGCCTTGATGATGCAACGGATATGGGGATCGTCCTTCTTTATTCTTCTTAACATTTCCGATGCAGATTTTTGCTCTCCTGTTGCCAACATGACTTGGTACATCCTGTTCAAAGTATAATATCAGATATTTATATATGAAAGAGCAAACAACTAGAATTAGCCAGAAAACCAACGTGGAAGCAATAATTGTTTTAGAAAGAACAAATAATAGTACAAACCTCAAATAAGTTAATATATTGTAAGGCAGACACGCTTTCTCATACTCTTCCCATATCAACCTAGCGCAATGTGGATCCCTTGCACTTACACAAGTACTAAGAAGAAAGTCAAGGCTTGTACGGCAAGGCTGAAGCATGAGATCCTTTTTCATTGCTTGTAGTAAATCCAACCCAATATCCAAACTCACAGGTTCCATGTTGAAAACTTCATTGAAAATCTACTCGACAGATAGAGCAAACATTAAAAGCATAAAACAAGGTAACAGACACAAAGTTACCTAGCAATAAAATGAATAACACTCCCTCGAGAGGCCAGGGAAGTGGAGAAAGCTCAAGTAACTTATCACATGGGTGTAGGACTGCCAAATAGTATCAAAATTTTCAAAGCCCTAATGTCCACAAGTCTTAGAATATACTTGGAGCGGCCATGCCCACCCACTAACCTCAACAATCCAAATAATTACGCTCACTTACCAAGTACAGACTGTAACTTGTTTTGTGCTGTACATCATCACATAATATCCCGATTGTGGGAGAAATTAAACTTGCCAGCCAGGAACATAAATAGATGAATCATAAAGAACAAGTTTGATGACGTGCCTTAAATTTGGAGATTATAATACAGCAAGCTAAGGCATGAACCTTTTTTTATTGTGACAACTCATGCATTCTGCCACACACACACCCTTTATGCCACAGATCCGGGATTCAATGCCAGGACCTCTCACTCAATGGGGAGAAATACAACCACATCAACTACGGTGGCTTGATTGCTGAGACATGAACTTATCATATCACTGAGACTAGACCTGTATGTGTGTAAAATCTATAAGGGGCATAAACACACAAATTGCCCTCATGGATCATGAATGGGAATACCAGACCAAACCATCTGCCACTTTTGTTGGAAACAAATATTCTATCTGTTTTGTTTCTAGCTTCTCCTATAGCCAGCTATTATGGGCAAGAGAGAGCTGGTAATTCATCAAGGATAGGCAAACAATATACCTTGTCAAAAAGAGCATGTGTAGATCGCTCGTCCTTTTCCTTTAGCTGCTTAAGCAAGTTCACTGCATATCTAATGGACTGTTCCAGTGAGAAATAAGACATAAAAAGTATAACAATTTGTGTATATTGTTAATATCAACCTTCTATGTTTATGTCTAACACAGTAGATGACAGTCCTGCAGCACCCTTCAAACCAATAGCATGAGCCCTTCAACTGCCCTAGCAGTTCGAGCATGTTATTCAGTTCCCCCACAGACTTGATGTTTTCCTGGCAAGAAAGTGCGACAATATAAGTCAAAATATGATTTCCAAGACCCATAAGCAAGTAATAGCTTAGAAGACATACAATTATGGATAAGATGGTCTTGGAATCTATTTGGCATTCGGATTGCTGAACTTCTTTGTACATTTTGATTGAATCCATGATCCTTCCGTTAAATGCAAGAGCTGATATAAGAGCACTTCTAATTTCATTTATATTCTTAACTGGTATATTTTCATCCAACAGCACCTGCCATATAGTTTGGCCAGAGTTTGATGTTAAGGTGATATGAACAATACCAGAAATTATTTTCAAATGATAATATCATTCAACAATGATTTTCACAACATGGGATGATGCATTAAGATAGTACAAGGAAATAAAAGTTATTTCTGATTACTTCTCCATAAGTCCATTTTCTATATCATCAGAAAAGAGCCCCATGGAAAATGAGAAAAAAAAAAGGAATTGACTTTTCCAACATCTTGCATAAACAGAGGCAAGACCTGCTTTGCTTTTTCAAATAGCCCACAGTCTGCATAAGCATTGACCAATGCCATGTAAATTTGCTTTGACCAGTATATGTGAGTCGACTTCAGTTGCTCTTTAATCTGCAGCCAATAGAAAGATATATTTCAGACTTGTAGTCAATTGTTGCAGTCAAAACAACCAAAGTCAAACACAAGAGTCAGTCTATACACAATTGACACAATACTCACAACATTCTTATTATCATTTTCTAGCTGGTAATCACAAACCCTAGGTCCAATACATCCCAGCACCAAATTTTATTCGCGTTTATATAGTTTTATCTTGCAGATTCTACTACAAAGTAATTTTTTTATTATAAAATGTGGCAGATCCATTAGAATGAAGCTATCTTTCTTCTAATCGTTATGGAAGGGTACATTCATATCACATTAGTGATACTGTGTACATAAATTCTTAAGTCGCTTTTTAGTATGTAATGTAATACTTAAGTCAAATTTTGCACTATATAAAACCTCGAACTACGTTTTTGTTATGGCAATCTAGGAAGATTTCAGTCCAGGAGATGTTTGTAATGCTTGTTCAGCATCATTTTCTAGGAATGATGATTTTAATGTACCTCCCCACACATCTGGCATTCGGAGGGATGCCCATACTGCCTTAAAATCATCATACATAGCGGAAAACCGATCAACATAACAACTTCCTAAAGCACTTTAGAGGCACAGTGCCAGAGGCCCAAAAATTGCTTGGATACAATAAAAACAAACTCCCAAGGAGTATGGAGTTCCATATTTAGAAATAGAAGCACACAAAGGAAAGACAAGTATGTCGCCCTTACAAAAATTAAATGACAATAACAACAATGTAAGAGGCTGTATGATGATGTGAATACAATGATAACGAGAAGTAAACCTTGTCAATGTCCTCTTCACAGTCACAATTAGATAATAAATAGCTATATGTCTCAGAATCTGGATCAACATTAGCTTGTTTCATTTGCTCCAGCACAACCAGAGCTCTGTCACTATTATTCTGCAAGAGATAGCAATATAAATTCATAACATAGGACACATGAACAGACTGTGATGCTAACTTAATATAGCTCAGCTGATTGCTAATAAATCAGACAGATCAAAATTCAAATCCATACTGAGAGCTCATGCATTAGGATCAATTGCTTACCTCCCTGAAATATCCAGCCAATAGAGCATTATACATGGTTGCCGTTGGCTTTAGACCCATCTCTTCTGAATTTTTTAGTATGTCATATGCACCTTTAAACTACAACATACAGAATATAAGACACTTGGCTAAAATCACAGGTTCACAACTATATATGAATCCTCAGGTATGACAACAAGAGAAGAAGACAATACACAGCAGTTTCTCCAAAAAATAAAGTCCAGATAGGGAAGAAACAATCCATATCAGTTTAAGGCGACGGATAAGTGGGGCAGATAGATCAAGGATAATCCAAAAGGATATCCAAATTTTTGCGGTAGATCTTGTCAGATGTTAAAAATATAGGTTAATAATAGCAATACCAAAACTCCTGCAAGATGGGCAGAGCAGGAGATGCCCATATCAAGTCTCTAGGGGGAGACAAATAGACACTCATCAGATACTAGTGGACTCATACTTGGTTGCACATCATCCAGTAACCTATTAGTAAACCGCGTGCAAGTCCCAGCTGAAAACATTCCCGCTAAAACACCAAGCAGAATCAATTCCGGAAGCCTTCAACTAACCAACATGAATTATGGGGAAAAAAGGTTTATCTATGCAAGGCACTAGAGCGTTAATAACTAGTAGAAAGATGAGAAATTGTGCGTATGCAATTTACATCTTTCATCTTCACACACATATTTATTAAGCTCCTGATGGCTTCTTCTTTTAAAGTCAAATTGTGGCGACGCATTGTTGCATAAATTGGATGAACCTGACATTCATAATGAAATTAGATCAGGTAAACTCATTTTGACATAACTCATCAGATTATGTAAAATTCAAACATGGATATCTTTCATCAGTCTAAAGTTTATATGACGCATCTGAACTAATACATATGTGCATACATGGTTTTCAAGCAAAAAAATAGAGGATTTTTATGATGCATCCCTCCTAAGGGATTAGTGGAACTAAATTCACCATTATCACCTTATGAGTTTGAAGAGACAAAAGTTGGAAGAAACTGTTTAATCCAATGTGTCTATGCGTTCAAATAGGGTCATGGTTCTAAAGTACGACAAGGTAAAAAAGATGGAAAGAAACATATGATGAACTTGATATTTACTCGAATTAACTATTTTTTTTCTTTGGCTAAAGTGTAACATGATGTTGCATTTGTTTTCTTCTCAATGGGCTAATGTGACCCCTTAATCTAGAATAACAATAGTACTGCCTTCAACAAGTGCATTAAATAGATAAAATCGCATTGCAAGTTTCAGAAACTTGAACTACATAAAGGCAAAGTAGGTAAGACACGGGTGAGAAATGAGCACAAACTCGAAGGTAGAATGTCGACTTCAATTCAATCTACTTGCTACCTTGAAAAATAGAGCTAAACAGGATTTGTTAATGTGAAATCACATTACATATGATTTTCAATAGAAACTCCTTAAGAAACCAAATTGAAATTCAGTAGGATTTGGAAAGCAGGAAATGTATAATCAAAGTACAGAAACTTGTTATAGAAATCAATTCTCAATGACCATGAAATGATAGAATAAAAAAAAAAAGATAAAAAGATTGAGATAATACCAAACTAAAGTCAGAGGCCTGCTCACTTGCGTGCACAATTGGTTGAAGCACGTCAGCCGATAATACCAAACCAGACTGACAAATGTAATCCACAACATCGAGGGCTGCATGGACCTGCCAAACTGTTCTGTTAACTACTAAAATACTGCCAAATCCCTTGAACATATCATAAGGACAAACCGATCTATCTTCCAAAAGTTTCCAGACTTGTCCATTCACATAATAACCATCTCAAAATAATGTTTCTCTACCCGGAGACATACTGTAGCAATCGTTTTCTGACACCGCCTAAGATGTCATAAGTTAGAACATTTCTTTCATTTCAATTATGAAATACAAATTTTATTCTCAATATTTGCAGCTAATGTTACCCACATCGGCAATTTCTCGCCAAACTGACTCTAGCAGGTACTATCACGCCCAATACAAATTCGAATAAGAAATTATTTGTGCTATATTTACTTGGAAATCTAAGATCAGGACGTCACTTTCAACAGCTTCAAGCACGACCTAACACCCCTAATTAGTTTAAAAGCTGATCATGTGACACATCAGCTGAGTGTTGAGACTTGAACCCTAAAGCTCATAACAAATGCTACAAACAGGTAACAACTAATAGGCAAAAATTATACAATTAGCAAGGATTAAAATTCGTTGAACCGTGAAAAAAAAGCCCATTTTTCAAAATTGGAAACTAGAAGCTGGCCCAATTAGAACACCTATTGATCCGAGACAAAATAAATGCACAGTAACAGAAACATTATGTCACACACCTTTAGAAGATTGCAGCAGTACATAATGAGCATTTTAGATGCTTCTGAAGAAAGTTGCACTTGAAGCTTTTTATGCAAATATTTGAACCTAAAAACGACTTCATCAACCTGCAAAACGTATAGTTGGGTTACACTCAGTATTGATTCTTGAATCACAACATCATGAAACTTTTTGCAGTATTTAGAAGTAACAATTTTCACTTGCTGATGAAAAATTGAAATTACTCATCAAACATGAGCAATAGCAAACCTCATATCAGTAACCAGTGGACCAGTGGCAAGCAACTTCAAAACTTATGCTCAAAGAAGTCATGAAAGCATACAATTAACTAAAAATTTTATAGATTTAATAAGAACTACTTTGCAGAAGGTCTACACTGCAACTTGATTACACATTTAGATGGACTTACAGTATGAGGTATCTCACCTCTAAACGCAGGATGCTAGTTACATAATGACAGATGAAGACTGAGACTTTTTCCGCTCCACTTTCTGCATATCAAAAGGTAGATATTCAAATTAATAATACTTAACCTTTTTTTAAAAAAAGGGCAAAGCAAATAAGCAATCACTATTTCTACAAGTTACCTTCCCAGAGCATCTAGTAAATTCACACAAAAACCTAATATCATTAACCAATCATGATACACCTTCCCTATGATATTAAGTCCATTCATCGTCTTAATAAAATACAGACACATTTCCCAATGAAGATAAGATTTTTGTCAACATGTGGAAAAAAATGTCTGCATGTCACAGATCACTCAGCTTTGGCCTGCACAAACTTGTAAAATTAGACTATTTTGTATCCTATGCCGTGTGATTCTAGTACCAGTTTAATGGAGGGGGGAGACAAGAGGTTGATCTCTTTCACGGTTCCCAACCACCATTTAAAGGAGTAAACATGAGACAGGATTGTACTCATGATATATCATGAGTAGAAAGGCGAGTTGCTGGATGCAGAACATCATTTGGTTGAGACACTAATTATTTGCTCAATTCAACTTCTTCTTCCAAACACAAGACTTCCCAATGTTAAGGAAGCACTTTCTTTCAAGGGCATAAGATAACTTGAATATTTAGAATAGTCAACAACATATGGAAAAAACAAAAATTTATTTGCAATATAGCAAAAATTCAGAAATATTCATTAAACTATCAATAATACAGTTTGCTCACATCAGAGGATCAGTTTTGAAGTAATATGCTGCACTAAACGTACTAAACAGAGGGTACATAAAAATTAATGAATATCTAATATGTCTGGCCAACACTTAAAAATTAATGATTTTTTTGAAAAAAGAAATTATCAAATTAAACTTTCAGGCAGTAGTCTTAAAATGCAAAAAACCATACCATGCCATGAGGAGAGGAGGGGAAAGGAGACTAACCTGTTTTTTTTAGTGCAAAAATAAGTTCTTCCATATAGCTTTCCAATAACATCCTCCCGAGGAACTTAAATATGTCTTCCACAAGACTCAAACATGATATCCTCGCTATTTGAACGACCTCTAACAGTTTCAGAAGCTCTTTTTCTCTATCGTTTTCACACAAGGCAGACAAGTAACTAACTGAAAAAGTATGTGAAACTTTCTCAGATTTCAGACATTCCCACTGAAAAGAGATATATACAATGCGCAACAATCATGAATATTGCATTCATCGATTGAGTCATGACAGGTTAAAAACTAAGTATACAATAAAGTGTATACAAACATTTCACCAGGATGACAAAAGAATATGATTAGTTTATAGACAAAAAATAAAAACTACAGTAAATCTATTCAAAGAATTTAAAAGAACATCATTGTATTCTACACAGCCATTTCCTCCCACATTTAAGGGCTCATTCCCAAAATAACGTAATAGTCAAGTGTTTAAAGGAAAACCCATCCATGTCACTCATTAAGCCAATCCACTCAATGAAGTTTACATCCGTAAATAGAGATACAATGCTTCATTGATCAAATAATCAAACATCTCCTCTTGCAGTGATGACAAGTGATGGTTGTCTTACAACTCGCTTTCAATGATAAGCCTGCTTAAGGTAATTAATTTAGAAATAGTTCACTCATATTCTAGAGCACCTTGCTTACAATTTACTGGGGTACAAATTTCACTGCCGATTACCCATGCAAAACTACTGCTAATTGGCTTATAGCTCAGAAAACAGATGGCTTCAAAGCAACTAACTTGAAAGATAGACAAGGTATGATTATCAAATTTATACATACTTGCTAACTCCAAACCTTCTTCATCACAATCAACCTCTACTGAGCTGCACAACTCATGAATCTTATCTGCATCATCAAGCTTAATCCAAAGAAGCATTTCATAGTATCCTAATCTCGGCACAGAACCCGTGCTATCGTCTTCAATAAATTTAGCAACAACGTAAAATTCTTGCTCCATTCCCATGTCAACTAAAAAACGAAGGAGTTGACCATACGTATCTTCTTCCAATGGAAATCCCCGTTCTCGCATCGACCTAAGAAGACCCAGAGCACGCTGAATCTGGCACAGGGATTCGTCTTCACTGCTGCTCCCCCTTGCTTTCTCCACGCATATGCCTATCAAGGCATTGTACTCTTTAACACCAGTTTCACTTCCCAGCTTACCAAACACTTGAAGGGCCGCCTCGGCGCCAATGTTCTCTGCACAAACCTTCACCAAGCGGTCGAAACGGCGACTCTGAGTGTTCCGGAAGATATGCTTGGGTCTTCTGTAGGTGAGCCGCTCCTGTCGGCAATGATGTACAGCGGCGAAAGGTTCCTTTGGAGCTGGAAACTCGGACTTGTTCACCAAGGCTATAATGGAATCAGCTGAAATTCCATCATTGTGCGACTTTGGGACCAAGCTCGAGGTCTCAGGCGCCGGAGAATCAACTGCGGCAGCAGGGGCGAGCTTCTTGCGGCCGTCTCTGAGAACGGAGGCGAGGACGGCTGACAGAGGTCTTGTGCTTTTACGGCACATCGCATCCTTTCTTCCGCCCTCCCTCGGCGGCGGGCGCCGGCCACCGCTTCCTTGGACGCTCAAAGACAAGCGCGGGATTTCCAGTTTCCTGCTGCGGCTGCCGTTGATCTCCAAGATCACGTGTACCCTCAACTGTTTGCACACATGTAAAGCATGTGCGTCATTGATCCTAGAGATCGATGGCTATGATACATAAAAAGTGATGTGGCGAGATTTCTACTAGTAAACAACGTAACATACTCCAAGTATTTCACAAAAAATTTTATGCGAATTGTAATTCAAACCTTTGAAATAATTTTCGGTCATAAATCCAATTGAGGTGCACTGCACATGAGAGATTTTCTACGAAAGTTTGTTGTGCTTAAGAAGGAGAAATAGATCACGACGTAAGTATAGAAGACTGTACAACTGGGGCCGAAAAGAAAATAGGTGACGACATGCACACCACACTGTATTTGAAGACTGTACAATTTTCTTGCCCAAACAGAAAAGGAAGCCTGAACGACCATTGAAGTGACTTTGACCACTCTGCTCTGCTCTCAATGCCGCATGTTATCATACCTGGATCTTCATGGGCTCGATAAAGAGGGAAATTATGTTGTCTTTGGTCTCACCGGCGGCATTAGTATAGGCATCTTCACTCCTGTAAAATAGCTCCGCTGTACGCGCCAGACTCAGTGTGGGCAGAAGGACTGGCAGTGGATATGAGAACGGCCTCAGAAGACCCTCATTCAATTCTTTCCAAGCATTTGCGACCATTCCACGCAACTGGTTGCATGCTTCCTCCTCCGACACTCCTTTGTCCTCCATATAACACTCCACGGTCGAGGCAACGTGATCTCTCTCTTGTTCAAACTAGCCCAAACCATTAATTTGTAAACATTGGCTTTATATCTTGATACAAACTATTATATATAATTGAAAGAAAAGAAAATGAATAGGGAATACCTTGTGGGAAACAATGTCGTCCATGAGCCGAGCGACCATCGCCGAGGCCTTCATGAACTTGGGTCCGCTCAGAAGCCAAGCGAGAGCCTCCCTCGTCACCATCTCTCCCATTCCAAGGATAGCGGCGACAGGAAGAACGGGGTAACCTGCAGTTTTCAACGATGCGGTAAAGTGCTCCTCTAGCTTCGGCACATGCCCGGTTTTGCACCATTTAGCCTCTTGTAGGTAGGCTCCGACAAATCCCTTGACCTGCTCACAACAAATAAGTAGTTTTTTTTTACTGTTTTTCTTCATAATTTTCCTTCTTCTTCTTTATGTTTTTATATCTACAATTGTTAACGAAAAGATATATATATATATATACCTACCGCTTCCTTTAAGTAGTCAATCTGGTAGGCAAATCCGTCGGGTGCAACTTGATCCTCTATATCCTGTACAGTGTCCAAGAGTGCGCGGTAATACACTTTCATCCACTCCGGCAGCGCAGCCATGGCCCCCAAATCCCACCTGAATATATATTGAGAAAGAAAGCCCTATCTTAAAGTCATATTCCTTGTTACTTAGCTAGAACGAGCTAAGCGTCAAAGAGTGGTTCGCAGGCTGCATTATCTTTATCAATACTATTTGACAAATCAAATACAACTATATATAGAGCATACAATATGGATATCAATTGTAATTGTTCTTAGAAACTAGTGATTGGAATGAAGCGTCAGCATCTGCGCAATCCGTAGGTAAGCAAACTTTAATTGTGTACAATAAAAGGAGAGAAAATTAAACTTCAATCATGGAAAAGTTATGATCACGACCTTTTAGTTTCGAAACTGAAGCTGGCATTTGTAAACTGGCTAGCTCGACCTTAGCGTCGATATATACATTCACCTGGACGCTTCATGCATCATGCATGGCTTAAAAAATAGATTAGTGGGACTCCTCAACTATTACATATGTTTGCCCCAGCTTCCAATTAGACATGACAGACACCATTTGCCGACAAGTAATCAGGTAAGCCAGGGACATATGCGTCATGCAAAAAGAAAAAAAAATTGCACTGGTATGTAAAAAAGGAAAAAAAAACAAGAAGCCTGAATGATGTGCAGTATCACTGTTTAATACCTGTGGATTGCATCAGTGAGGAGTTCAAGTTCATCAAGTGTGCCATGTATGTCATATATATCGTCTGTTACCGACGCCAAACATATTAGCTTGGTCGTTGAGACTCGAGTCCAAGAGTAATGAGGTTCGTAGTACAGCGTCAGGATCCAGTAGTACAGCTCTACCAATCGGTCTCTCGCGAAGGGCAGTTTCTTTGGAAGATCAAGGGTTTTCCACCACCTGCATCATACATACGCATAACATCGATGAGTCAAGCATCAGCATCTGGTTTGCGTGGGTGATATTTCAGTAAATGGTGAGTGTAAATCAATAAATTAGCATTTGTCACCTACAGTGAAGCTTCTTTTAGCTCTCTCTGATGTATCGATTGTAAGACATTGAAATCCAATTTTGCAAACTCCAGCAGCCTATTGCTTGCTGTCCTCTCCTGTTGGTAGAACGTGATGTAGTGCCTAGATTTTAGCCTAGGCATACCCTTGTGTAGTGGCAGATCTAGTGCCTGTCGGACATGTGTAGCTAGATGAGCTTGAAGGTGAGGCACAGCAGAGCTAAGATGCTCCCTTGTGAAAGCTGTAGCTTCGTCAAGAATATCCTCTCCTCTAATGCTTAGAAAAGCTGCTTCGTACAGGCTTAGAAGACCCATTATGTTAGACCTCAAACATGGTTTGAACTCGTTTGGCCTTTCTGTGAACTTGCTAAATACATCTGTAAGTACCGGAGAAAGAAGTACTTATAATCTTTTTTTGTTGCACAAAAATATATACAATCAACTGTCAGAGAGACTTTTCAGCAAAAAAAAAACAGAGAGACTTGAATTAGCTTTCTGGAAAGAAATGAGAAGTAGAGAATTTGAGAGCTGAGGAACTGAGCTTGAGAGACTAACCTGACGGGACGTAGTAGCCTCCTTGTCTTAGAAGTCTGAATTTGAGGGCCACAGATTGTAAATGATCATCGCTAAGAATTTGAGGGTAAAAAGTGTTATTCATCTCTTGTAGTGCCACTTCGATCTCCTCCTCGAAATGATAAGCCAGTCCAAGACGTTGGATGTCATCGATCAAATGGATCTCCTGTTGGGAACCGTGTGTCTTCCACAACATATTTCTTGTTTCATTTTTTAGCTCTTCAACCCTTCTACGCCACGTATCCAGCTTCTGCATGCATGATTGACTCGTCAATTAGGTGCTTTCATTTCATTTTTTCAAAATTAAACTCGGACTCCAAACAAACACACACACATGGAGACAAATGAACCGATAGCTTTACCATCTGATCCTGGGAGTAGGAGATGAAGTGATCACCCCAGATGCTAGGATGATATTTTGCAGATTTACGAACGATCTCCAGTTTGTCATGTTTAGAAGTCAACGTGATAGGTTCTAGAGTGGAGAGAGTTGTAAGGAGAGCCATACGGAATGCAAAGAGTGGGCAATGATGTATTATATCCGGCCCTTGATCTTTGTCTGATGAGTCTTAGCTAGACTATTCTGTTATTTATAAGCTCAATTAGCCTTGTGTTTCTTTGTACATGAACATTGTTCATTGATTGGTCGAAAGATGCTCAGAACCAGAGACAATTCTATGATCCGTATCTAAAAGCGATATGGTTGGAGGTCTCTTTCACAAAAGAAAATTAATCAAATGATTGGTGATTTTGCTCAAAAATATTATGGGATACTTCACGGTGACCACCTTACACATTTGGAAAAGACAAAGATTGGGACGTCGAGACATATGCTTAACTAGTTAAGGCAACCCCGGACCCTTCCTGTTTTAGAAAGGGATGGATAAATTATTCAAACTCCCGGCCATTGGCCTTCTTAAGAGCTAGCATTTCAAATTGAAAATTTATAAATAATCTTTTCGAAAAGACTTATCCGCCATAAGACAAGACTAGGGAAGAATGGCTTGGTGTAATTGTTAGACCAATGGAATGCACCCCCTGTAGTTTCTATATAACATCTTGCAAGGCATTTGCCAGCAAAGACTAGCTAGTGTACTGAAATTATCTGCTCATGGTCGTTTGGCAACTTATTTGGGGCGTGATTATAAGCAAATATTCAGCATCTATGCTTTTTTCCTATCCAGCTGAAACACCTATAGCATCCATGTTTTTTTCTTATCCAGCTGAAATACGACTATATTTCAGCTGGATAGGAAAAAAACATGGATGCTACAGTGTAGCAAAACATCCAGTGTAAATGTTTTGCTTTTAATCACGCCCTAAACCCTCATTTGTCATGTTTCTTGTTTGGATAGCATCATTGATCAACCTATGAATATTTGCTTACCTATCACCATTTGTGGTCAATTCACCATTTGTTAAATGAGAACCTCCTCTTTGTTGGGAAAGGAACTTGGTCTATGATAATATATATATTTTTACACTATTGCGCTTGGTCATGCAGCTTGTGAAGTTCCTGGGTAAGACGGCGCATGGCTTAGCTTTGTGCAGCCACCCGGCTAATTGGTTTCCAGACGAAGCTAATTGTATATTGTCGAAATCTATGAGCGGGCGTATGATACATGGACATAGATTTGGGGCTTTTATTTATTCGCGGCTCTTTTTTAATAATATATTTTGCCGCTCTTCATCGATTTATACGTGCAATTGCATGTGGGAAGATGATCCAAGCAGTCAGTCGGCACTCCGCAGAAAAGGACATGGCCTGCACCAGGGGTCCGCTTCGACTGTTCCAGACTCGACATGATCAACCTCAAAACAGTGGAGTTTACTTCACACGAAGGATGCTACTGGAAAGCATAACACCAAATCAAAGCAGAAGCTTCCTTCTTTCTAATATATTAATTCCTGATGTACGAGGATTAATCTATGATTAACCTCCCTGCAACGCGGGATGACAGGGTTGGCAGTCACTGATTAGAGAGGTATATAATTAGAAAAAGCAACTTGTACTACTCTAATGTAATGTTAGTATAGATACGAGACAAAGCAAACTACGTGGGCTGTAGTGCAAATTTTGATTTTATAGCACAAATTTCCCTGTCATACCAACTTGGATTGTCCATACAAAGAATCTGATCAAGACTAGCTGTGGACCACAGCCTGTGGTATTAGACATTGTCAAAACTAATTAAAACCTCGACATCTATCCGCAAGCGTCACATGATACATCGGCAATTAGATGGCTCCATCACACCTCACAAGAGGGTACGAAATGGTCCCCTGCGAGCCCATCAAATGAACAGATCTTTGATGGTTACTCCTGTTTACGGGTTGCTGTTCAAGGGCGTTCAGTCTTCAAACAGTAGGCGTTCGACACGAAATTTAACAATAAAAGTAAAACTGCATGGGGCCTTATTGATTAGGGATGGAACTTGGGTCGGTTTTTTACCCGACCCAACCCGGCCTTATTGGGCCGGTTCTGGGATTGTTTATGCAGTACCCGGTTCCGATTTCGAGTTTGAAAGAGGTTGGGTCGGGTCCGGGTTTGTAAAACCCGTACCCGGGTATATGATACTCGGACTCGTATCTATTTTTTTAATGAATTTTTTTTGGGGTGAAAGCACTCGTATCTCTTGATTTGAATGGTTTGGATTTTTAATAATATATATATATTAATAAAAAAAATTAAAAGAGTTAATAGTTTAATGTATATGATATTGAAAATATAAAAGTTCTGGTACCGGGGTGGGTCTGGGTTTCAAGTCCTGATACCGGAGCGGTTCCGGGTCCTTGAAATTGGACCCGTGGTGGGTTTGGGACGGTTCTGAGTTTAAAGAATTAAAATGATTCCGGGGCCGGGTATGCCAATACCCGACCTGGTTCCATCCCTATATCTGATACTCGAGTTTAGATCTTTGTCTGATTATAATGTCACGCCCCAAATTTCCAAGACCCGATTTACGCGGAAGCGCCAATCCAATGACGGTTATAGGGTAGGAAACTTGGGACTGACCGAATACTCGAGACTTCTATTGTCCCATTAAAATATCATGGGACTTGCAGGATCCATAAGACTTAAACAATATTTACTTACAAAAATATAGAATAGCTGAAAGGAAGTCTAATTAACTATTACAATATCTGAAATTGTCTTAGCAACCACACAAATCAAAACGACACGCAGGCCGAAGATCAAACACCAAAATATAACATAAACATAAAGAAACGAGTCTTCAAAGCTCTGACATCAGTCCACGTCGCAGGATGCTATCACTTCTGCTCCACCTTAATTCCTGCATCAGAGGATGCATGAGTATTCCATAGGAAATACCCAGTAGGATACAGAAAATCCACACTGGAATAATAAGAGAAGACTCCAAATAGGTATAGTTTAACAGACTCAGGTTCAATAAAGACTGAGTTTACTTACCTGAAACCAACTGCCATCCGAGACACATCAAGGTCAAGGGAAAAATAACTCAAAGACTCCAAACTTTCATGGAGGTAAGATAGAAAAATAAGCTTCGGACATCCAAAGTGTCAGAGTACAATTTCTGCTCTCAATTCTGTCAACAATACCAGAACATCCTAGAGGTTCTTCAGAGGAACCTGGCCATGCGTCTAGGGATGTTGGCCCCATCGGTGCTTACGGGCACAATGGGCGGTGATTGCAGACCTTCCGTAATGTCATACAATCTAAGCGCACGCGGTTGCCGTCATCGGCTGAACTACAGAGGTTCATCAAATCTGAGATCTCGCAAGATCTAGCAATGGCTCGTGAGCATACTATGATTCCGACTAAGAGCTCTAAATGCTACTTAGCGGAGAAACAATTCTTGGAAATATTTAGCCTTATCAGCAAAAGGCTTAAAACAAGACTTTCTAAATTTCGACTCTTCGTAGGAGTGAAAAGCAAACATCGGACACAATTCGAATCGACTCACTAAGGAGTGTTGATATGAATAAGTCTGGAAACTCAAATGAGACTCGACTATAATGACTAACACCACGAGGTTTTCCAAAAGTTCATGTTTGCCATCTTCATAGTCGTACATAACCCTAGAATTGATAATCCCCGACTCGGAATAATTCGGATGACGTGTCTCAGATAGACCACGTCAGAGACATCGAATAAAATTCAAGCTTTGAATACTCTTGAGTCATGAATGGACCAAAAGAAGAACAAAAAGACTATTATTATGAGACACCACGTTTAGCTCTAAGACCCTTAATATTCTTTTAGGGTTACTGTTCTCAGTATCATATTATACTTGATTAAGGTCTTAAATATCAACTTAACTCAAGCCTCTTAAGTTTATTAAGATTTTAAGTCTTTTAAAACCAGAAACAGTGTTCAGCTCAAAACAGAACAGCCCAATTTAACTGGTCACCACGGACTGTACAAATTGATTCAATCTATGAAATTTTTATCTTGAATAGCTTCAGATGTCTATTTTTCAGATTGATAAACAACTTAATTTTTTTATTACTGTATAATTAGTTATCATTTTTCGAATGAGGTCTGTCTGCGCAGGATTACTCCTGGCCGAGACCAATTATCTTATGTCATACTTAATTTACTAATGTATAAACTTTAGTAACTCCTTATTAGTCTTTTCTGACATTAATTTAATATTACTAAAGATTTTTATAGAGCCCTATTGGTTTTGAAATCTCAGTTTTTAATTCAACCCGATTTCTTAGTCATTTCCATAACTCATTATGCAAGTGATACTATCATATAATTCCGAACAACTTTAGGACTCATGACTCACTAACATTAAGTCGAACCACAACTGAAATCTCAGAGAAACTCATAAAGAATGATCTCTTATTCATCATAAGGTATACATTATTCGATTATCTATTTAATTGATGTTATACTAATAGCAATAGATATAACAATACTTTTAAGATGCATGAAATATCAGACAAGGAAACGCACCAAAGTGCTCTGATATGACACAAAGATCCAATCTTTATTCAAAAAAGAACATGAATACACGAATAGTCATCAACGATAGAATGTGAGCACGATCTAGAAGTCCATAAACAAAACCAACTTTCGTTGGGCAGCACAGGTAGAAGTGATTGAGATGAAACACAAACACTATCGAAATCAAGAAATCATGTGGGGATATCAATCAGGGTTCGACATAGAGAAATCAAAGTATATGATTACACGATTTCAAAGCATCAACATTCATTTCATGCAATCAACAATACCAATATCAAAGAAGAAAATAGTGGGAAAAGACATCCTACTTGATTGAAGATACCGAATTCTTCACGAGCACTCTTGATTCCAACAATGTCGCACCACCACCTCGCCGGTTGACCTCGCTTGGACCACCACGAACACCACCGAAGATGGGCTGCCGTCGGTCGGAAAAGGAAGAAGAAGGGGTCGAGCCAAGGGGTGCACACTAGCTGATTTGATGGCTAAGGCACTCAAGGAAAATTGGTCACTAGAGAGTCCTATTTATAGATTTTCTAGACGAATCACCACCGTTGATCTTCCCTCCAAATCAAGGGCCTAGCTTGCTCCATCCAAAGAAAAATCTAGAACTTCAAATTCCCATAACCCATTTCGGTTTTCAATTTGGTAAACCTTTGAATTAATGGGGTCAATTACCTAGGATTGAATAACTCTCAACCCATTCCCATTAATACCCAACTCAATCCCCTCTCTAATTAAGTTGATTGGAATTACCACAGCAACTTCCACCAACCCACCTTGAATACCTAATAATATCTTATGATAATTCCCAAATCAAATTGATTTCTAAAAAGGGTAATCCATTAATGAAATTTCAAACAAAAAGGGTCCCCACCACAAGGCGCCCAAGGGTGTCCACGTCACCCATAAGGTGGCGCACCACTACAGGGTCCACGTGGCCCTCTAATGGTTCTCTCGCGTCTTAGATCACAGTTCTCCGATGAACGGTTAAGATGGCTTACACCCGTGATGTGCAGTTCCACCGTGCACGAGTCCTATACCTGGTAGCACGTCCATTAGGCTCCGCCACACGTATACTCGCCCGCGTGACTAGCCCTAGCCCTGGCACTCAAGTGGCCCTGGCGTCAGGTGTATTCAACCCCTGGCATCAGACGGGTTACAGCTCCAGGCCTAGTCCTCGCGCTCGGTAAAACCTGCCCAATCTGGTTAAACAATCTCATTGATCAACAAACAATCAAGACGGATACGAAAACCTTCCTATTTTAGACCAGATTCCTAAAATAGCAGTTTTCGTAGACATACCGATTTTTCGGGCGTTACATATAATGCCCATGATACTATTGGAATGGTTATATGTAGATAGAGTGAGGTGACAATATACACATACGGCTTGCATATATAAATTACAAACTTTTGTTTGGCAGTTGAACAATAAATAAAAAGAGCTTTAGGGCCTATCTGGTGCTCTTAACGTCTGTTAAGATCCTAGTTATCATGTATGGAAGCATTTTCTATCCGCTTGGATTTCTGCTATCACTAGGAGTTGTCAATCATAAGGATCGACAGTGCATACGCAACACTCGTTCGCTTGGCTAAAAAAATACCTTTCAGCAAAAAAAAAAAATTTAGCTAAGCACATGCGCAGTGCTCGTTGATCATCATGGTTGACAACTCTTGTAAGAGAGCGGAAATCCAGGCAGATTTCATAGAGGTGGATAAAAAATGCTTCCCACGTCTAGACTATGGATGTTCATGGGCATTTTATAGTACTTTGCTATCTCCCAACAGGTTCTTCCTTATTTTTAGAGGCGAATAGAAAATGCTTCCCATGTCTATACTATAGATGTTCATGGCCATTTTATAGTTTGCTATCTCCCAGCAAGTTCTTCCCTATTTTTAAGTGATATTATCAATAATTGGTAAAAATACGTCCGGATCACCCTTCCATTCCGGGTTTAATTTTTTTTCTAAATAGTTTAAGGGGAATTTATATAATAAATCATAAAAAAAAAATTTATGAAAATGACACACTGTAGAAAAGATTTGCAAAATAGGGTATCTGACAAGCCACGCAGGCGCCCGCGTGGCGCGGGTGCTTGCGTGGCTTTTTTTTTAAAACCAAACCGAAAGGCGTCAGTTGAACCTAAGGGTGTAAACGAGCCGAGCCGGCTCGCGAGTTTTTTCGGCTCGGCTCGATTTTAAGCTCGGCTCGTGCCGGGCTCGGCTCGGCTCGGCTCGTGCCGGGCTCGGCTCGGCTCGGGCTCGTCCCAATACGAGCCGAGCCCGAGCCCAACGATACTCGGCTCGGCTCGGCTTATTTAAACTCGGCTCGAATAAGCTCGCGAGCCAGCTCGTGAGCCGGCTCGAGCTCGGCTCGTTATGTTATATTATATATATATATATATATAAAATAAATATATTAGTATGTATAAACAAATCTAAATTTTCATTTTTTTTATTTTCTACATGTAAATAACCAAAGCTATTAAATTGCAAAGTTATGTTTCGAATGTGACACAATATCATTCTTTCAAGTTTTATTATCAACAAAAATGAAATTTGCACTTCTGAAAAAATAAAATATCGTATCTTTAAGAAAGCCATAAGTTTTTATACCACTATTTTTCCTTCCCTCTTTTAGTAGATTAGAGCCTTTGCATTTTCAGCTTTGGATTCCACCACGTAAGACTTTTATCATTATAGGTCTCAATTGTTGAAAAAAATTAATTTTTTGTTCCCATATAAAGATGTAATACCTACTATTTGGGGGCAAAGTTTTCGAGGCTGAGTGAGCCTCCTCTCTACCATCTAATTTTGGAATGGTGCAAAGAGAAGTGAAGGAATTCATGTTTTCCCTCGGTCAATTTAGTTCAAGGGGCTATCTCTGAGGCTAAAACTCGCTAATTGGCTTTCATGGTTGCAAATTCGTGAATTAAGTAAGAAATGATCAATGTTACTCCATTATTAGCTAATTTTTTTTTTTAAAAATGTCACATCTCCAATCCACCTAACTCATTTTAGCCAGCTAGTCTGCATGCTTAAAAGAAAATTAAGAAATTCTTCAGCTTCCCTTAAGTGGAGGCCTTGAGGAAGGTGGAGGGGTTAGAGCATAAGATTGTCAGGCATTTGAGCCGTACTCGTGTTGGGCTCACATCACATGTCTATGTTGTCCGTCTGATATCACACAATATATTAGCATGATCCTCGGCCAAAGCACACCGAAGCACCAGAGAGCGAGTGAGTGGTACAGAAAGGTCTGCCATTTTCGAAAGGCCGCCGGATTACAGAGCCCCATTGTTTAGTCTAGTATTCAGGCTCACACTGCCTACAAAAGAGAAAGAGAGAGAATTTAAAATTTCGAGCTCGAGTTGAGACATGCCTAAGCTCGGCTCAGCTCGGCTCGTTTACACCACTAATTATGTGTTGCCTTTAGTCTTATATAGGTATGCCCTTAAAAGATATTTATAATTCAATTAAATACCCCAACAAAGTTTTATCCTTAAATTAACTTAGGTAGACTAGATCACAGATGAAGATCAATAACTCACCCTTTCCATCCCAACCATTGAGGCCATTCACGTAAATTTGCACATCCCCGAACCAATGAGCTACAAGCCTCCAACTCCAGCCATGCCCCTCTCCAAACTAAATCCTCATGTTTTTCTATAATACCATTTATGCCCTTACTCTCCCACCCCAAACCGTCATAAAAACAGTCAACATCCCCTTAAATCCCAGGCTAATATCGTTCTTTTAGCTTTGACTTCTAGTCAACGCCATAGCTCACATCGGTCGGACCAGCAGCCGAGCAGCAGCAAACTCAAAGTCTCGCCCTCGATCCTTCCTCCTTCCGCCATGTGTCTCATCCGGACCCCACATCCCTCTCTCAACTCCAGTTAATACTCTCTCCTTCGCGTCCGCGCAAGTAAAAGCAGACCAGCTAAGCTACTTGGGGAAAAGAGCAGACCAGCCAAAGGCGCCACCTTTCCCCTCGCCGGAGTACATGGCTTCTCCGGCAACCTCCGCCGCCCTCCTCCTCTTCCTCCTCTCCGCCGCCTACGCCGCAGCATTGCCCTCCACCACTACCACCACCTCCTCATCCATCAACTCCAACTCCGTCCTAGTCGCCCTGCTAGACTCGCACTACACCATCATGGCAGAGCTGGTGGAGAAGGCCCTCCTTCTCCAAACTCTAGAGGAGGCGACGCTAGCGAGGCGACGGCGACGGCGGCGTTGAGCGAGGCGACGGTGGCGGCGGTGCGGAGCGTCAGGTGAGGAAAAAAACTGTTTTTTTTTCATTCCGATCCGTCACCGCGATTGGCGTGCGATGGCATCATAATCGGTGCCATTGCCGATGACACCGACGAGTGGGCAGTCCTGCGCCGTCGGCGGTACGGCTGGTCGTCGGCCGGTGATACGCCGACGAGCTTATATGGCTCCGATACCAGCTTTCAACACTCACGAGCCAACCTCGAGCTTGGGCCGAGCCTTGTTGTATTAGGCACTCGAGCTCGAGCTCGAGCCGAGCTCCAGAATCCTGAACGAGCCGAGCTCGAGCCGGGAGGGACCGAGCTGTAAACGAGCCGAGCCGAGCTCGAGCTCGAATTTAAAATTTCGAGCTCGAGCTGAGACATGCCTAAGCTCTGCTCAGCTCGGCTCGTTTACACCCCTAGTTGAACCGACGCCTCTCGGTTAAAAGAAACCGACGCCTTTTACTGCCTTAAAGATTTTCTGTCCCATTTTAAATAGGCACTCACTTCAACGATACATATCATACCATTTATCGTAGTTTTTGTAGTATTTTTTCGATAAATAGCATGCGATGGATCAATATCTTTGCGATATCATTATGACCAGAAAGACTACTAAAAATAAGGAAGAATGAAAAAAAATGGGCAAAAATGGATGAAGAATGAGAGTGATATGCATAATTGAAATTTGTCCCACTAAAATAAATCTGTCCCATTTTAAAGGGGTGATAACTTCAATGATGCATATCTCTCTCATTCTTTATCCATTTTCGCCCATTTTTTTTATTCTTCATTATTTTTAGTGGTCTTTCTGTTCATAATGATATCGCAAAGATGTTGATCCATCGCATGCTATTTATAAAAAAAAATACTACAAAAACTACGATAAATGGTATGTAATGGCTCAATATCTTTGTGATATTATAATGACTAGAAAGAGCACTAAAAATAAGGAAGAGTGAAAAAAAAAGGGCGAAAATGGGTTAGAAATGAGAGAGATATGTATCGTTGAAGTGAGTGCCTATTTAAAATGGGATGGAAAATCTTTAAGGCAGTAAAAGACGTCTGTTCCTCTTTAACCGAGAGGCATCGGTTCAATCGACGTCTTTCGGTTTGGTTTTAAAAAAAAAAGCCACGCAAGCGCCCGTTATGAAAATGACACACTGTAGAAAATATTTGTAAAATAGGGTATCTGACAAGCCACGCAGGCGCCCGCGTAAATCATCAAAAAAAAATTATGAAAATGACACACTGTAGAAAATATTTGTAAAATAAGGTATCTGACAAGCCACGCAGACGCGGGCGCCTGCGTGGCTTGTCAGATACCTTATTTTACAAATATTTTCTACAGTGTGTCATTTTCATAATTTTTTTTTGATGATTTACGCGGGCGCCTGCGTGGCTTGTCAGATACCCTATTTTACAAATATTTTCTAGTGTATCATTTTCGTAATTTTTTTGTGAGAGCCGTCATATGTTTGCAATTGTCTCCGGACACAATCACGAACGAACGAACAAATTATCGGATAAACGGCGTTCGTTTCCCTAGTCCGGTAGGGGTGTTCACAGATACGGACGGACACGGACAACTATCCGTCCGTAAGTAAAAGGTTTGTTATTTAGTCCGTCCGTAATTGTCCGTGGACACTTTTACCTGATCCCTGGCTGGCTTTACTCGTGGTTGGGGCAAAAGGGGTCCACAATCTTCAGGACGTTTCCATCCATAGATTTGGCGCTCGATCATCGCCCCGCCCTGGGGATCCCGAGAGAGAGAGAGAGGGTTCCAGATCGCGTAAAGCTCTCACACCTCAAACTCCGGAATCAGGTGATCCATCTTCCCCGTCAAAGGTTCTTCACTTTCTGTGGCGCCATGGCCGCATCCATGGCTGCTGTATCTGCCAGTTTCACACTACCCAATCGTCGCCTCAATAATACCGCCCTTGCCTCCTCTTCGTCCAGGTTATCCCCCCCTCTAACCTTCTAAATTCTCTACTTTATTTCACTTGATTGTTACGATTTCGTTTGTACGAGTATTTGCTGATTTGTTGGGCTTGTCCGTTCCGCTCGCAAACTTTTGCAATCTCCAGGTGTTCGGGAATTTCTAGTCTTTCCGGTAACTACAGTAAGCTCTTCACTTCCTTCGGTCATTTTCTCTGTTTCTTCTTTTACCGCTATTTTGTGATAATCGACTGCTTCATTTACTGTGAGGAGAACTTGAAGCTGACCTTACCTTGTGAGATAAAATTGGGAAGTATTTGCATCTGTACTTCTTAAATTTACATGAGCTTAGCTTTATGTTTATTGTGTTATACTTGTACCTCTCCAAATTATTCATCCTTCGGAATTTGGTTGTTATAATAAACAGAGCATTATCTTATCTGGAATTTAATTCTGACGTTTGTTTAGGGTTATCTGGTGAGAGCTTTAATTTGAAGGCTAATCTTCAGGTCAACAGTCTCTCTGGATCCAGGTAACTTCCCTTTCTTTTAGACGTTTGAATATTACATATTGATTGCTATTGACTTTTTTTTTTTATTAAATTGCTATCAATTTGGTTTATTGTTATGTAGATAGTGTTTTTTGTTAATACATAGTAAGTTCTATATAATAAAATGACAGAATCCTTCATGTCGATTATACCAAAAAATTAACTCTCTCGCTGCGTCAATGCCCCAAGCACGAAAGGGAATTTCTTAGCAAAAAAAAGAGAACAAAAGCTAAGCAAAAAATTTATGCAAGAAAATTTCCTAGATGTACAAGATATCGTTTCCAGATTCTAATTGACCATTTTCCAATAGCAGTGGAGTCATAGAAGCGAAAAAGGGAAATCCGCCTATGATGCCTGCTGTTATGACTCCCGCAGGGCCATTAGACCTTTCTTCAGTATTATTCCGCAACCGAATAATCTTTATCGGCCAACCAGTTAACTCTCAAGTGGCTCAACGTGTTATATCACAGCTTCTGACTCTTGCCATGATTGACGAGGACTCAGATATTATGGTGAAGTTATCATCTTATTTTGTTCCTCTTACTTCTCAGGTTTTTCCTCCATGAAACAGACAATCCTGAGAAGGTGATATCTTTTTCTTTTAATGTTATGAAGCCATATGCATCTTGTAGGTCTATTTGAACTGTCCTGGTGGAAGCACTTATTCTGTCTTGGCAATCTATGATTGCATGTCTTGGGTACTTTCCTGAAACTTTTCCCTGTCATTTAGTTTCCATTTCCTTTTTGCTTTTGTATATATTTCTTTGTAAACTGGAAAGATAGCTTAATGAAGATCATCTCAAGTGACCTTTTTGATTGCCTTAAACTATGTAATGTTGATTTTTGTGGATCTATTTGAATCAGATGCTGTTTTTTATCTTGCCCACATAAAGGCTTCTGTTTGGAAAACCCTTTTCTTTTGAAGGAACTTGGAAGTTTTTAAATCACGAATAATATATTCTATTTAAATTGGTTATGAATAATTGCGAATCTTAATAAATCCACAGAAATAACCTGACCCAACGAATCTTTCAAGTATTCACCCTTGGATCATATGATATGACTGATTTAGTATTGTTTGTAAACATGACAATCCTAAATGTCTGGAACAGATAGGAGTCAAGGTCTTTACGTAGACCGTGATCTGTTAAAATAATAATCAGATGAAAGTGTTTGATGTCAATGTAGAATTAAGATGGTATATGGTTATACCATTTTTAATAATTCTGATATATAGGTTGATGTTCAATTATTCAGATCAAGCCTAAGGTGGGTACAGTATGTTTTGGGCTGGCTGCAAGTCAGGGTGCTCTACTTCTGGCTGGAGGAGAAAAAGGCATGCGTTATGCAATGCCAAATGCACGCATCATGATACATCAGCCGCAAAGTGGATGTGGGGTATGATTTTACCAGTGTTTGAAATTTCTGTTCTTGTTGCGGAATTGAAGTCGATAGACCAAGATCACCGTAATCATTGATTCATTATCTCATCATGTGGTGAAATCTGAACATATCATATCGATTAGTTTGATTATGCTTTGTGATTAGGCTATCTTATGATGCACTTTATAGACTTGGGATTTGGGAAGTGGACCTTTGATTCTCTTCTCATTAAATCTCTTCACTTGCTCTCCTCTTCTGAGGGTGCTCTGCAGCAATTAGCTGCTTCACTGAATAGAGCCATCTACTTTCTCCTTTTCACTCGTCCTTATCATGATTAGTTTTTGTTCCTTTCTTAAATTCTGATATCTTATTTTTTATTGCATTTCGAAGGGTCATGTGGAGGATGTGAGACGTCAAGTAAATGAAGCTGTTCAAGCTCGTCATGTAATATTTTTTCTTCCTGAAATTGAAGATTCAATTGTTCCTACTTGTTGTATTAATTATAACCAACTTGAGAAAAGGAATCCAATGCTCCTATAGATGCAATACACTGATTGAATAAAACTTTCTATTTGTGGGTGAATCAGAAAATAGACCAAATGTATGCAGCTTTTACTGGACAACCAATAGAGAAAGTGCAACAATATACAGAAAGAGATCGTTTTTTCTCTACTTCTGAGGTAATATATAATCTGTTTGTCTAGAATCATGCAACATAATTTTATAGCGAATGACACTTATTGATTCTATGTCAGGCTCTGGAGTTTGGACTCATTGATGGTGTATTGGAAACTCTTTATTGAAGTTATTACAGTGCATTCATATTTAACATGATGATCTGAATGAGTCAAGAGTTGGCCTTTATATGGAGCCCTGGAAACATGGGAGGAGACAAAGTTCAAGTTCATATATCAGGTGCAATTTCTACTGTTCTTCACAGGGCTTTTTATAAATTATTACCGCTGCAGCTGCTAATGCCACTATGAATCTACACACTGGAGGGATATCGTTGTGCATGATTTAACTATATATTAGTTCACTGAACAATATTCTTGGTGCACAGGCAGAAGATAGTTGTGTACTGGCCTATGGTATTGATTCTTTCCTTTTCTTTTGCCATATGTTGAATATCCTACCTTTGGAATTTAAGCATCATTTCGTATTTTTTGCCTGTGTTGTAAATACTGTTATTTCTAATGGTGATTGTCTGCTTCTGGAAGCATCGAAAATCACTGCCCAGTGAAAGGGAGGCTAATCTCCGTCGATGAGCACATAACATGTGCAATTGATGTTTGAGGAAGTTGTTCTCGTGAAAATACTAAAAAAGGAACGGGAAAAGCAATTTGGGTTTTTCGGTGCTTTAGAACTGATCAGTGACGTAACCATTGTCAGTCAGTTTAAGGGTGTAATGAAAGTGTGTTTTTTTGACATATTAGCCGGTCGATAAAAATCTGGAAAGGCCTTTATTGTGGCAAGGTTTGGTCCCGGTACTGTCTTATATATGTATGTAAATTTCCCAAGCTACCATGTTCAAGGCCATTATTGGTTTGTAGCCTGGAGCTGTTTGGCTCCCGCCCCGCCCCCGCCCCCGCCCCCCCCCTTTGGCTTAAAGGCCTTTTCCCACTTAAACTCTCCTCAGGAAGTGGGCTGGCCTTTAAGTGAGGAAAAGCTTGCTGGGTTTGCCCGGAGCCAATACCTTTGGGGCTTTAAAGCAGGGTGCCACCGCTCTCACAAGGCACTTCTCTGGCCGCCTTTTCTTTTTTCTTTATAGGCACCTTCTTTTGGTTAATAAGAGCAGGAGAAGTTGATGTGTCCTGACTCTTGACGTCTTTGAATTTGTAGTTGCACTTACTTATTCCGTACTCTTGAAATGTCAAATGCACCATTTGACACATGGATCCTTTCAACCGCGTAGTGACAGTTAGTAGTGATCAACAAGTTGAATTTCACTCTCTTCTCAAGCAATTTATAAAATGTCTAAATAATGGGCAAGGAGGTAGAAAATAAAAACAAGTTCCAAATTAGAATGATGACTGAGAATAAATATTCTTTTCTTTCTAAAATATTGTGTATATTTGAGAAAATTTTTATTTTTATTGAACCATGAAGCCACAAGGAAATCACGTTACTCTTTCTCCTTTGATATTCCGTCCAATTCCTATGCTCGTTCAAGACTAAGTTTAAGTCAATTATTTCAATTTTGAAAAGAGGAAGTCATAAGATTTAGTAAAATATATATAATATTTTAAAACAGTAAATCTTTCCAAATGATTCACGAAACGAATGAAAAACAACTAAAGAGGTAAGCCCACAATCATCTGATGGACGGAGGTTCGGAGGCAGCAAGCCCCTTTCTGACTTAAGCTAAGTGCCGGAATCTTCAATGACTAGTCTCGCTTGCCTATTTCGCAAGCTATCCAGATAATGCTTAGCAAGACAACGATTCCTGTAGAAGCTTGGCCAGGGGAACTTCGGTGATGGCTACCTGAGTGCAGCTTAACGCCCTTCCTCCCGGCCTTCTTCCCTTGCTCGTCAATCTCCAGCTCTCCCTGAAGCCTCAGCCCGCTACGCTTCGTCGTGGACGCCAGGATCTTGTACCTCACTCTCGTATCCAGCTTCACCTTGAACTTAGCCCGTGTTCCATTGGAGACCTGCTCCAGTAGCTGGTCCCATACACGCCGCTGATCGACCTCGACGCTCTTCCACCGGCTGGCCTTCTTGCGATGGCCCTGGTAGAAGGCATCTATGGTGATGTTGGAGCCCACGGCGTCTGAGAAGGCAGGCGGCCCGGAAAAGAAGGCGAGGTTGACGTCGTCGTAGAAGATGCCACTCTCCTTGTTCTGGTTCTTGAGGAGCAGGCGAAAGGTGATGGTGGTGTTGAGGGGCGGGGAGGCGGTGAAATTGGAGTTGGCGGAGCGGTTGAGAGCCGGGACATAGAATTCTTCTATGGAGAGGGTGGGCTTGGAGGGGCGGAGGCTGAGCCACAAGAAGAGGGCAGTCAGGCCCAACGTGAACAAGAAGCCCGTGCACCACCTGCAGAGCCCCCCCTCCGACATTGCTCTCTTGCTTGCAAAGGACCACCGCCCAATGAGCTTCCGAGTGTCACGGTTGACTGGGTCTGGGTGGTCTTCTTCTTCACAAATTCCAGCAAGGAAAGACGAAGACGGAGGCAAGTTGCAGGGAAGCTGGGTTAATGACTTTATGGAAATGGAGAGTGCTATGACGATTGAAGCCTTTGGCGGCAGGAGCATTACCAGCGGAAAGGTCAGGGCAGATGGGTCTTGTTTTAAGGGGAGGTGGTGGACTACAGAAATAAGGGAGGATCAAACATCCGAGAAATTATTCGGTACGCGTCGCGTACAGGAAACTCATGCTCACCGTACGATCTCTTACCCTGAGGCCCATAAATTGGATTTCGTGTCAATCACCGTGAGTATGAAATCGCTTACCCGAAAAAATGACACACGAAAACGAGGGAGGACCCACAATCTGACTGTCCTTACTCAAGAATAAAAGCGCCAACTAAGAGCTCCTTGCTTTTTCATGGGCAGTGATAACTCTACATTAGATTCCTACACATTTCTATGCACAAGTGATGTGTATGGCAATGAGTGGGTGAACCGATGTAGGGACACATCAGTTCACCCACTTATTTCGATACACATCAATTGTGTATAAAATCTGATGTATAAATATCGTTTCCCTTTTTCATGTTCTTTTTATCATATGTCTTCGGGCACTGATAACCCTACATCAGATTCTTATACATTCTTATACTGTGTATGGAAATGTGTATAAAATCTGGTGTACATATATAGTTTCCCTTAGTCTTCTTCTTATATGAGATACTGGTGTCAAATCATTAGCTAATTCTGGATCAGGTGTTTCATACGTATTTTGTCACGGCCCGGGTTTTAAAAACCATTTTTAAATCAGAGTGGTAGCGGAAAACTCGAGGATTGTTCCTCTAAGCGATAAATCATTGGTTGAAAAATTTTCGACTAAGCATCTATGCCGTGATAACTGGGGTTCACAAATATGGATACAAAACCATATATACATATAGTAATACAAGATGCAAAGTCGATTAAACCAAAGCAAGTCCTCTAAGTGCAAGTCTGTCATCCATCTCAAAACAAACTAGAAATAGTCGGCACTCACGCCTTAATACAAGAGCTAGAACAAACCCAAATATGAGATATGCTCAGCAATCTGATCGTCCTCACCACCTAGCTCCCAAGTGCACGTGAAGTCAATCCTCCACAGTAGCACCTACATAACATAAGGATGCTGAGTATAAAAATACTCAGTGGGATACCATAACATAGTCATCAACATTACAACAAATTAGGATTTGCATTAACATATTATGCAACCTATTACGGGATTCCACTTGAATCTTTTATTAATCTTTCAAGCAAGTCTTTTATTGCTTCTCAAGTTCAAGTTCAATAATTAAGTCTTTGTCCCATAGACAGACTCACTGAATGTCATACCTACATGACAGACAGCACGAAAACACCGTGACTATCACTCCGGTTAATACCGGTAATCACGGCACGCCCTGAATTTCTCAAGAGTGACTGCCTCGCCCATTCCTTACCTTAGAAGGTATGAGCGTCGGAAGGGTCTGGCTCCACATCAGCTCCTAGACTCGATGTGGGTCGAAAAACATAGCCTTCTAGGATGCTAACGTCTCCAATGTTGTGCACAGTAAACCACCTGGCAACCAAGGCTCAGGATGTGTGCAGAGCTTCCACTTGGGAAGATGTAAAAGCTCTCTCTAAAATCCATAGAGAATAAGCACGGTCTCTCTAAAATCCATAGAGAAGAGGTAACAGCTTAAGCCTGGCCAATAGAATATGTAATGCTCTCTCTAAAATCCATAGAAAGATGCAAACATGGGCCAAAATAACATATCATTGTTCTCTCTAAAATCCATAGAGAGATATAACAGCTTAAGCCTGGCCAATAGACGTTGGTCTTTATTAGGTACCATGACACAGAGCTTCCACCAGTCGGAAGATGTGAATGCTCTCTAAAATCCATAGAGAGATACAGACGGCAGAGCTTCTACCAGTCGGAAGATGCAACACCACCCCAATATATTCTTTGTGATCCTTAATAGGTATCACAATATTACTAGTATGAAACCATCACATATCATTCACAACTGTTGGCTTAATAGCTCAACAGATAGCCTGACCTTTGACTTAATAGTCATTCGGTCGCTTGATCGGAAGTCATTCACACTCATACACTGACTCCCAATTCCAAGGGCATTTTAGTCTTTATCTTGATTAGGTTCTTCCCAACCCTCAAGCTCAGCCCTCAAGTCATCATTTTATTATTTTTCATAAAATGATTATGTCTCTAAACCATCTAGGTTTATTAGTCGGGTTTCTCTTTACCATTTAAGACCTTTGATATTAGTCAGCATAACATAAGGAACTAACGTCCTTAGTAACATTACACACATACCAATAACACACCAATTAGGGCTTGAAATTATTTATTAAACAGTCCAAAATTACTAAAAAGAGCCTATGTACCATTCTGGCTCTGTATGTACCATAATTCACAGAAATACCCAGATGGTCAAGCTCAACCGTCAGTTATAAGCATTTTTAACTGTCGGTTGAGGTCCACCGGCAGTTCAAAATTTAACTCGGCTTATAACTCGGGTTTATTATTGAACCGGGTTCGGTCTGAAGGTGGACCGGGTTCAGTTTGAAGACTAGACCGGGTTTAGTCTAGGGTTCAATTTATATCTGGACGTTCAAAATTTAACTCGGCTTATAACTCGGGTTTATTATTGAACCGGGTTCGGTCTGAAGGTGGACCGGGTTCAGTTTGAAGACTAGACCGGGTTTAGTCTAGGGTTCAATTTATATCTGGACTGAACCGGGTTCGGTCTGATCCTCAACCAACTGATTTACCGGACCGGGTTTGGTCTAATAATGGACCGGCCCGGTCCGGCTTGCCATTGGACCAGACCAGTCGTCTTCGACGACTGGTTGATCACCTGAGTGGCGGCCGCCACGACGGCCGCCGTCGTGCTGTCCTCGGCCAGCCGACACCCACCTCCTCCTCTGCTCCCGTTGCCATCTGCCAGTGGTCCGGGCAGATTTGGGGAAGAAATTAGAGTCTGGCAGCAGCATAAAGTTGTTGCCTTTGCTACCTCCACTGTGGCCGGCGGCCTGGCGGAGGTCGATTCGACCCTCACTGACCCGCCGTCGGCCCTTTCCTCCTCCTCCGACGTCCCCATCACCTCCCTCGACGAAGAACAAAAAAAAAATCAAATCTTTATAGAAGAGGTATGGTATCCTACCTTGCGGATTTTTGCCGTCGATCCGCCGCTTGCCGTAGTCGTCGGAGAGTCGTTGGAGAGTCGCCAGAGGCCACCAAAGCTTGTCGGAAATCATCGGAGCATGTCAGGGCCGTCGAGGTTGCCATCGCCACAGGCGTCGCCCGAGGTTGCCAAAGTCGTCGTGGCCACCGGAGAGTTGCTGGGGTCGCCGGAAATCGTCGAGCTCGCCGGGAATCGCAGTCGTCGCCGGTTGCTCGAGGTCGCCCCTTTTTTCCCACTGTTCATCTTCTTCCCTGTTTTAAAACCAGACCCAGCTGAAAGCTGAGTCATTACAGAACAGGACAGATGTCCTGTTTTTTTTAACAGGCGTTACATATTTAGGAATCAAGTAGCTACATGATTAGTAAATTTATATTTTATGATATTTCTATTCTAACGTAGAGTTGTTTGTATGATAATGTAGAATTGTGACACTGTACTACAATAATATTAATTATTATTGCTATGATTGTACTCTATCCACCGAATCCAAGAGTCTCCCTAGTTTCAAATAGGATGTAGGAATCAAGTAGCTACTTGATTAGTAGATTTGTAATAATTTTATGATATTTCTATTATAATGTAGTCTTTTGTATGATAATGTAAAATTGTGTCATTGTACTTCCATAATACTAATTATTATTGCTATGATTTGCACTCTAACCACCTAATCCAAGAGTCTCCCTAGTTTCAAATAGGATGTGTCTAGCCTGACCAAGCTCCATAACCATAATACATAATGAACCTTGCGAAGCAAATAGTCTTGACATGGTACATACCAACATAGCCTTGTCTGCCGACCATGCTAGATCTCTATCTACCATGTTAGGCTTCTATGTACCATGGTTTCATGGTAGATATGTACCATATTAGGACTCTATGTGCCATGCTACGATTAAGTATGCTGTGTACAAATTGCATGTACCAATCTAAAACCCTTATGCTAAATCAGCTGTTAGTTAGAATTAAGCATTCCCTGATTAAGTGAGCTCAAAACCTTGCCATGGTTGATTGGATTAAAGCTTCGGAGTAATGCATGTCATAGACACCACTCGGTAATGAAATCTAAAACACTCACCGATATTAAATTTCACTAATTTTTTTTCCATCAACCCAGCTAACCGTCAATTCCAAAAAAAAATACAAGAAAAAAAAACGATTTAGTCATTGGAATGAACACATAATTCACACTTCACAGCTATGCCGCGTGCATGTGGTTGGAGGCAAATGTTAATCAAAATAGATGGAGCATCGCTTGTCCTTGGAGCGTTGCATGATCTCCCCATCGGGCCCAACCAAGACGTCGCAGCTAGAGTGCATCCTGTGGCGCTTGCTGCCCCACGACGACACCTTGAAGTGCACTGTCGACACCAGCTCCAGCCGGAAACCCACCGCCCCGCCCACCCGGTCCTCCAACATCTGCTTCCACACCTCCTCGCCCACCGTCAGGGTCGCCCCGCTGAGCACCGCCGCCGCCCACGTTGTGTTCTTGGGCGGCTGGTAGAAGGGGAACAGCAGAGGCGTCGCCCCGATCACCTTCTCCCTGTAGTACACTGACGCGCTTACAGCGTCGTAGTAGAGGCCCACGTTCTGGTTCGGGTTCCTGTCCGTCACGTTGAAGGAGATGGCCGCCGTCTGGAGGCCGTTCTCCTGGGCGAGCGCCGGGAAAGAGAAGGAGCGCACGTGGAAGCGGGGGCGGTGGGGGCGGAGGCTGAGCCATAGGATGAAGGCGATGATGCCGAGGATGAGGAGGAGGAAGAGGAAGATGGCACAGACCAGCTTGGAGATAAGGGTGCTGAGGCTCTCCTTGACCCGGTGGGCATACCTGCGGCTCCGGCTCTGCATGGGAGGCTCCCGTGGTATTTCTGTGATGCCATGCCCGGACCACATCTTTCTTACCTGTGATTTGGGTGTGAGGTTTTGAAAATTGGCTGCTCAATGGAGGGCTGTTCATCTTGTGAAGTTTATACAAGGAAAGGCGTGGCGGTGAGGGCAAGGGATGTCAGGGGAGCTTTGAGAGAATTTTTGTGCCAAGAGAGGAAGGAATGTTTTCATTCGAAGAAAAGGCGGGCTTCACTTCGTAGACAAGTTGGGAGAAGTTATTATTGGCAGACTAGAGATATGAACAAAAGATGGAGAATTGAGAAAGGCAGTTATTTGTTAAGTTTGCAATGCATCTTTGATTTGTTACATAGAGCTGCATGCATGTAGACTATTAAAAACGTGGCCGATCATGCACTACGGAAGATGCAAAGATGATGATCCAAAAGGCATTGCTGAAAATTTCTGTCGATTACTAGATTAGAGTTTTTACTTCTTTTCGCTTCTTTTTTTCTTCTTCTTTTAGGAGGAATATGGTCTCTGTTCAGACGTATGGGCAAAGTTATGTACCATTTCACTGCTGGCAAATGCACATAAGAAGTATTACTCATGTAAGACAGACAAACGAATATTTGAAGCTGCACAAAGCAAGAAAAATGCTGAAACGTTAGCCAACTGTTGGCTTTCTAGGCATATTTATCTTCCATCTTTCTTTTTTCACTCACTTGAGCAATGCATGAATTCGGACGAACCTGCTCTTGCTAATTGATCTTATGAATCCCTAAAGAAAATACGTTGTACATTGATAGACCAAAAACTAGTTCATCCATTATCTCGTGCTGAAAATTAATTTGATTCCTTGCAGCCTCACTAAAACATCGCAGACATAGAGATTCAAGTTTTGATGTTGAACGAGGTTGAGAGGCTCCATGAAGCTGTGAACCAAGGGATGATTATATGAAAAGTGCAAGCAGAAGTAATTTTATAAGCTTGTATTGAGCTTCACATGTGACCCAACTTAATGCATAATTTTTCCTCAAAAAAATGTAAAAATTAACTGGAAAAAATGTTACTAAGGGGAGAACAAAGTCAAGGCTGGGCAAGGACTTTTGGAGGACAATACCGGGTTTAGCGCTCTTCATTAATTTGAGGTCTTTAATGCCGCCAGCAGGTTTGCTGCCCACGGTTGTTTGCTCAGCTAAGCAAAAGCTTAAACTAAACTGGAACCTAGTCTTGGATCCGATGACCCTACCATTTGAACCCAAAAGTCAGCGATCTTTGCTAATACAGAGGCACCCTTGTGTGCCAGTTGTTCAACATGTCTGCTTCCGAGGCCGATCCGTCTTTGGCACGGTCATCAAATCAAATGAGTCAGAAGATAGTACCTGGCTCGTGGAAGAACTTAAAGCATCACCCAGTACTTGTTTCACCCAATTAATTAATACAATGATATGGCGAACAGAAAGCGAATTCTCTTTGTTAATTACTTCAATCACGAGACTAATGACATGTCCACATTCAACATGATGTAGTTCATGAAGTTGTACAGCTCTCATCTGCACTTAGATTGCAAATCCCAAAACCTTAGACTATGGGGAGGTTATATGTAAATCCAATTAATCCCAGCCCACTGTTTCTCGAATAATCACGAGGCTAGAAAGTGTTTCGTTATTCATATAAACGATTCCAGTCTTACACAAAAGTGTTGGGTACGTCTTAATCCAATGGCAGCATTTCTCAGAGCCATGTTGTCTTTAGCATTAGCAGTAAACACTGCTCTGTCCCTTGAAGTCCACTTCTATAGGAACTCATGCCCTCAAGCAGAGATAGTTGTCGGAAGAATTGTACAACAGCGTTTTAGAGAGGATCCATCAATTGCCGCCGCCTTGCTTCGCCTGCATTTCCATGACTGTTTCATCCAAGTAGGTTTTTCTCAACTGCTTATGTCCCCCTGTACATTAAATAAAATGTCTGCTTTTCTATTCTAATTAAGTAAATAGCACTTCTCTTTGTACCTTTTTATTTTTAATTTCAATATAAATGTCAGGAAGGGCATCCGGCTTAAAAACTTGGTACTATGTTTCTTTGTATGGATTTTGTACCATTTTGATTCCAATAAGAGTCAAACTCGGTATATAATCCATGCTGCCGCCCAGATAGTTAGGAGATAGTTAGGATAATGCATATGATGATAATGATGTCTGTCTTTTATTAGTATCACATAGGCATACTTTCCATCTTGAAATTAGACTCTTTTTCAGTCGTCTATTCTTTTAGCACAGTTTTGTTTCTTTCAAGTTTTCTTGCATTAGGTGAATTTGCTCGTGGTTTTTAGCTACCATATGTTGTGCTCTACTGCATTGAGCTGATTGTTTACCATAAACTTCATGCTACGATTTGATTCAACTAATCCATCAATGTGCTGCAGGGATGTGACGGCTCTGTGCTTCTAGACAGCACTGATGAAAATATAGCAGAGAAGGAAGCTCCTCCCAATCTGAGTCTTCGAGGATTTGACCTCATAGACGAGATAAAATCTGAGCTGGAGAGACAATGCAGAGGAATTGTGTCATGCGCTGATATTCTGGCGCTGGCAACTCGAGACGGAGTGGCTTCATCTGGTGGAGCTGCATATGCATTGCCCACCGGCAGAAGAGATGGCCTTGTTTCTTCATTCTCTCAAGTTCATCTCCCAAGTCCTTCATTCCCTCTTACCACAGTCCTCTCTTCATTTCAAGCCATCAATCTCAGTCCGGATGATCTCACCACATTATTGGGTAATTACCACCGTACTAGTTCCTGATTATACTACATTTTTTGCATTTGTACATTTTTTAGAGCTAGTCTAGTGCGCATATACACATTTCTATCTAAAAAGAGCTTTTGCATCAAGCTAGGGGCTCATGCTGTTGGATTTTGTCACTGCGGCTTCTTCACTGAACGGCTATATGACTTCAAAGGAACTGGACTACCTGATCCTGCCATGGATCGCAGTTTACTGGCAAGTCTAAGACAAAAGTGCCCAAAGCCAGTTGCTCCAATCGTCAATATAAGTTTGGATCCAAAAGTATTCATAAGCCAGACAGCCAGCAACCCTTTTCTTCTGGATACCTCGTTCTACCAGGGTGTTCTCAGTGGGAAGGCTGTCCTCCGGTTGGACCAGCAGCTAGCATTCTCTGAACGTGCCAGCAGTTTGGCACAGAAGTATGTGGATCGTCCAAAAGCTTTCAGAAGAAATTTCTCAAAGGCCATGATCAAATTGGGGAACGTCGGTGTTTTGATGGGTCAACAAGGAGAGATAAGGCTTAATTGTAGAAAAGTGAATAGGAAACGCCACTGAGATACCTTAGTTCCAGACTCTAATCTTCTTCTTTCTTGTTTTGTTTACATTATTTTCCAATACAGGAATAGTAGTTTACTTTGTTGTACTCGGATGATAACGCCGTTCATTATATGTCACCCATTCTGGTAACCCCTGACAAAAATTCTGCTAAATGGATCATCTCTCTGGTTTAAAGGTTCATATACAAGCTAAGATTGGAAAAAAATAGTCATGTTTTTTGTTGTGTTCAAACTTCTTAATCAGTCTTTCTGGCAATAAACTCTTGTAATCTCTTGAATATGTTTCGAGGTCAAAAGAAGAGTAACCAGAAGAAAGTGGTGAACAGATTCTCTGCATACTATTCACACATATATATACTGAATAGCCAGCACGTCTAGCGGTTTGACCTTCTAATTGGACAACAAATGACGACACAACTACTAGCGAGTTAACGGAGGAGTACTTCTCACATCTAATTTAGTGTTTTCAGAAGCCCAAAGAGTCGCACAGGTATCACATCCAAGTATGGTTTGAGAACTCTACTGAGGACAAATGTGTCTTAAAAATGGATAAATAAAAAACAAGAGCATCAAGGATCACATGGAGTTATTTTATGGTGGCAAGCCATAACTAGTCAGCTGGTCCGTATTCACTCCTCTACCGCTTAACAATCATAATAAAAGTCACATCATTTGCTCCCCACATAGTATAATTTACTTTGGAAATAATCAAAACTCGCACGAATCATGCCATGCAACTTCAACAAAAAAAAATTCCTAGCAAAAAAAACTTCAAACGTGCATCCGCCCACCTTGTTCTGTTGTCCGGTTTCTCTCTTCGCCTAGGAAAGTGATGAGCCCAACCGAAGGCACTGGCGGGAGGATATCGTCAAGGAGGAGCTGGTGAGTTGCTCTGTTGTTTTTCCTTGATCTTCTTGCTTGGTTTTGGGCATTGGTTTGATTGCGGTCTACTTCCCAAATTTATGCGAATTTACTTGCTGATAAGATGAACAATGAAATAATCTAGCTGTTTGCTTGCGGATTTCAATTTTAGCTTCTGAAATTGCTGTGAGCTATGAGTTGAGCTGCAATCAGCAATCGACAGTTTGGGGCACGACAATGAAGATGAGGAGAATGATTGATGGTTCACCCTCAGGTGCCATTTTTTCCCTTCATATTTTTGTTTATACTATGAACTGAAATTTGTGACAGCCTGAATGATTTAGAAGGTGGCTAATGATCTTCGTCGAAGATGGTAAAAACAAACAAAATGAACAAGAAAAAAAAGAAAGACAAAATGGAAGTACATCTTCTCAATCGTCCATAGTCCATCATTGAACTACACATTTTTACATCACTATCCTAAATTGTTTAGCAAAATGGAAATCCACAATCAAATAACGAATTGATGCAGCTCTTCTCCATGAGCAGACTAGGAAATAAATGGGAAAATTTAGAGGATCTTTTATGCTAATATTAGCACACACAATCAATCGAAATTATCAAAAGATTGTAAAGAACACGACTAATCACTGCCAAAATCTAGCCATAAATGTAAAAAAATATCCATTCATAAGTGTATGAGATAAATACTCATCATGACTGAAAAGGCAACCATGTGATCAACAATAGCAATCCAGGGGCGGAGCTAAACAGAGAAATTTGATCTAAAACTTTGGTCCGCAACGTCCGAGGAGTGACAACACGATGAGCAAAGATGGCAATCACGGGCCACGAAGAAATAGCCCATTAAGGAAAGCCGTTTAAACGCAAGCGGAGGCCCGCCCAAGAGGCGAAGCCCAACCCAGAAAGAGACGTTAACGACGTCAACAAACGGGCACCAACTCCTCATTGGATTCATCCCCCAGCCACCAGAAAATTCCGACCTTGCCGTGCAAGTTTAGTGGATGCCAGCTCATTTCCCACACGTGTCCCCTTCCCATTCGATCAGTCATCATCGACGGCTCCGCCTCTGGTCTACTTTGCCGTCTGCAAGTGGGCAACCTCCCCCTTTAAATCACCGCCACCCCTTCCCCATCTCCTCATCTTCTTCTTCCTTTCGCAGCCGATCATCGTTTAGTTCCTTTTTCTCAAAGTAATTTGTTCCTCCTTTTCATTTGATTTGATCGATTAAGCACGGATTGGATTTTTATTTTTGTTTACAAATATTGATGTGGGTGGATTTGGTGTTTGCTACAGATGCAGATCTTCGTGAAAACCCTCACCGGCAAGACCATCACCTTGGAGGTGGAGTCCTCCGACACCATCGACAACGTCAAGGCCAAGATCCAGGACAAGGAGGGCATCCCCCCCGACCAGCAGAGGCTGATCTTCGCCGGGAAGCAGCTCGAGGACGGTCGGACTTTGGCCGACTACAACATTCAGAAGGAGTCCACGCTCCACCTTGTTCTCCGTCTCAGGGGAGGTATGCAGATCTTCGTCAAGACCCTGACGGGTAAGACTATCACCCTCGAGGTGGAATCGTCCGACACCATCGACAACGTCAAGGCTAAGATCCAGGACAAGGAGGGCATCCCCCCAGACCAGCAGAGGTTGATCTTCGCTGGTAAGCAGCTTGAGGATGGCCGCACCCTCGCCGACTACAACATCCAGAAAGAGTCCACCCTCCACCTTGTGCTGAGGCTCAGGGGAGGCATGCAGATCTTCGTGAAAACCCTCACCGGCAAGACGATCACCCTCGAGGTGGAGTCGTCCGACACCATCGATAACGTCAAGGCCAAGATCCAGGACAAGGAGGGCATCCCCCCAGACCAGCAGAGGCTGATCTTCGCCGGGAAGCAGCTCGAGGACGGGCGCACCCTCGCCGACTACAACATCCAAAAGGAATCGACCCTTCACCTGGTGCTGAGGCTCAGGGGTGGAATGCAGATCTTCGTCAAGACCCTCACCGGGAAGACCATTACCTTGGAGGTGGAATCATCCGACACCATCGACAACGTGAAGGCCAAGATCCAGGACAAGGAGGGCATCCCCCCGGACCAGCAGAGGCTGATCTTCGCCGGGAAACAGCTCGAGGACGGGCGTACCCTTGCCGACTACAACATTCAGAAGGAGTCCACTCTGCACTTGGTTCTCAGGCTCAGGGGTGGGATGCAGATCTTCGTCAAGACCCTAACGGGGAAGACCATCACGCTTGAGGTGGAGTCCTCCGACACGATTGATAACGTCAAGGCGAAGATCCAGGACAAGGAAGGGATCCCCCCGGACCAGCAACGGCTCATCTTCGCCGGGAAGCAGCTCGAGGACGGGCGCACCTTGGCGGACTACAACATTCAGAAGGAGTCGACCCTCCACCTCGTCCTCCGTCTCCGTGGCGGCAACTGAGCCTTAGCTCGGCTGGATCTATCTGTAGCCTTGGGCCTCTATGATTGGATGATGCGTGTTTGTGGTGTCTGTGTCGGTCGCAAGTTTGTCTTTCGGTTTGGTTGTTCTGCTCAATGGTTTTTTTTTCCTGGTGATGAGTCTACAGAAATGATGGTGGCTCATCTGGAAAAACAAGTGTTGATGCATGTGTAGTTCTATTCGGAATAAATTCTGGTTTTAATGGACCATATCTGTTAGTCACTATTTTTTTTCATCGTATAGTAAATCGCTTGCTGTTTGATAGACTACTTGTTTCTGATTTCCGGCATGGATCTGGTTCCGTATCTTACTGCGGGGATCGAAGATAAACTTGTTATCATGGATGGATGAAATATGTAAACCATTCGTAATTCAGAAATCATTAGCAAATATACATGGTCATTTTACAATATTAATGTAAGTGAATCAAAGTCTGTCTGTGGTGGTAGTTGATGTGTTGAGCCCGTACACATGCACAATGGTTTGTAGCTTGTAGTGAACTATATATCGGAGTGATTGCAGGATTTGAGACGGTGAGGTTTCCTATATGTTATAGCCAGAACCTCATTAATTCTCTTAATCGATACGTTAATATATTATATAGTTTATAATTTTACAATGCATCTGTCTTAAACCTGAAAAGGCTTTGCAGATTAAGCAGGCGGGACTGTCTTTTATTTGTTCATTGATCATGTTTATGGATGTTTAGTTTTGTTACTGTGAATAGATTGTGGATTAAATCGACCATATCAATTGGTTTTCGTTTTTCCTTCTCGTCATAATATCATTGGCTTGCAGTTTGATCGACAAAATGTTATCCGCTTTCTGGCTTTGTCATTTTGGAACTGAAAGTAGCCTGAGGATTTAATTCTTGAATGGATATGTGTATGTTATTCGTTAATCAGATATCTCTACCATTGTTTTCTATTACATTCAGCAATCTTTATGCAAATATATATAGGGTGAGGGGTTTTTACAATGGATAGTGCAAATGCATGTGTCAATTAGTGGTATTAGTTCATGTTTGAATCATGCATCTAGAGTAATGATGGTAATGGTTACATAATATGTTTCCAATTCACGATGGTTGTAATGAACGATTTGTGTGATTGACTGCAGGATTTTTAAGGCCCGCGAATGTGTTCATGTCAGATGCTTTGGTGTAGCTGAAATCTCATTGGTTATTTAAGCGATACCTTTAGATTTACAGTTGACAATGCAACTGACTGTAACCTCGAAAAGCTTTGTGGATTTCAATTTTTTTTAAAAAAAGCTTTGTGGATGGAAACTAGGAAGATAGGGATTTTCTTCTGTTGGAAAGGACTTAGACTATTTATACAAAGCATGTGAACTCATTCATATATATCAAAGAATGTAGGAAGTTTCTAGGAACTCATACCCTCAGATTTTCTGAACTTAACCATCAACTCTGAATACTGGCATTTTTTTTTTCTGAAATACCTTTGAATTATTTCCTGAAGTGAACATTAGATGGTGGGCGGGGGGGACTTCTCAACCTAAGAGCATAACCAGGTGGAATAGGCCCTACCAGGAAACAGTGGAAATATAGACATCCATGAGCAGTAGCTCGGCCACTATGGAACCTTCGTACTTCAGAAAACCCCCTAATTAGCCTCCAACATCTGGTACATATTGATGTTAATTTTGGATATTACTTATATATCGGCACGTGGGGCTTACTGATTATAAAGTTTTGTAGTTTTTTATTTTTACAGAGAATTGCTTATGTCTTGGGAGCGTCTCTAGCTGCATTTTTTTCTTGCTAAGGAATCGTCTCATGCTATACAAAATTAGATACATACAAAAAAATTTAGATACATACAAAATGTTAAATATTTTCGAAAGGTGAAGCAGATTTTTCTGTATTACCTAGCCAATGAACCTGGAATGCCATATTACCTAATATATAACTTGGTTTCGGGACCTAGTCTTCCCATTTTGCCCTCCTGAAACATTATACCTCAATACTATATTGTGTCTATGATGACACGATAGGAGAAATGTCATGTCCACGAAGACACGATCTTTTAAATATATTGTGTATATGAACAAAATAAAAAAATTAAGCGTGCAAGAATTAAACATGTATTAAACACACGATAACACTATTATTGTGTCCTCGAATACATGATAAAACTGTTATCGTGCGCTTGATTACACAATAGCAGTGGTATCGTGTCATCGATTACACGATGGCACTACGATCATATCCTCGAACACACTGCTATCATGTGTTTGGGCAGTGTTATCGTGTCATTGAAGACACGATCACACGATCCCTCAAATGTGTATATGAACATAATAGAAGAAATTTAAACATGCATTTTGTAATTTGTATTGTGTATTTTTAATTATAAGTAATAAACAGTGAGTCGTGTCATCGAGGAAGAGAAAACGAATTGAAAGTCATGGAGATATGACGAGATTGAATGTTGCCTTCAAATCGTCTATTTAAATACATGATAACAGTTCTATTGTGATTGAAAAATGTATATATGAACATAATAGACTAAATTTAAATGTGCATTTTCAATTATAAGTAATAGATAGTGAGTCGTGTCCTCCAATACATGATTATTCAAATACAGACTCGATACACTTGTATGTCATGGTTCAAAAACATGATTATAAAAAATGTGTTGACTGGTATTTCTTATAAATATATTGTGTATATGAAATGTGTTGACTGGTATTTCTTATAAATATATTGTGTATATGAAAAATGTGTATATAAACAGAATAAAATAAATTTAAACATGTATTTTGTAATTTGTATTGTGTATTTTTAATTACAAGTAACAGACAATGATTCGTGTCACCTACTCAATGAGAGTTGTCGTCAAATTCCTTCTTAATCTTTCCCCTAAGGAAAACAACAGTTATTACCGGCCGAAATATCATTGTTATGACCGTGCTATCAAACATTGGTTGTTCTATCCATGATGCCAATTGATCCTCACACATCAATACGAAGATTCCGCAATCGGAGAAATTCTTTTTGAATGGTGCATCATTGATCTGGGACAACTTCCATTGTTTAGCTCCTCCCTTGATTTTGAAATATGTTTGGAGCAGGTCATTCAAGAATTTCACTACAACTGTCATAACCTCCTTATTGCGACTGGGAAGAAACTATAGTGCAACACTGGATTCCTCCATAGAGGATTGTAGAAACGCCAACGTTGCGTGAAGAAGTGTAGAATCAACAAACATAAATGTTTAAAAGTATGGATTGAGAAGAAATCATAGTGTGTGTATCCCCGTTAGGGATAACTCATACAAAATAGTATAATTTATGATGGTTAATAAATGACATTGCTTATAATACCAGTGTAAAAAAATGACTTTAGCAAGCTTACGTATTCAATATATTTTTGAATGACGATGCTTCCCAAAAAAATAATGGATACATGCTTACGTTGTTCTCATATTTATGCTTTAGCAATTGGAAGAACTTATCAATCAATGTATGGATTTGAACACAATAAAGGATTGGTGCAGATATCGTAGAAACGCGCACACAATATTACAAATAGTCATGTCTTTGTATACACGACTCACAATGGAGTTGCGTCTTCGAAGACAGAGTCATGTCTGACACGACTCACAACGGAGTCACGTCTTCAAATACACGATCGTATACACAACTTTACATCTATGAAAAATGACAATCATATATATATATATACATTGGAGTTTATTTTGATCGTTTGCAGCAGACTCAGGTAGTTCGTATCCGTTAGTGTATCCAGTGGATACTTCTCCCTTGGAATAGTGCTATCATGTAATCAAGGACACGATACAATTTCAGATACGATAGCTGGTAGGGAAGGCAATTTCGATATTTGTTTGTTGGGCAGTGATAACCCTACAGCAGATTCCTACACATTTCCATACACATAAGCTGTGTATGAAAAATGTGTATGAATCTGCTGTACAAATATCATTTCCTTTGTTTGTTGAGGCTTCCATGACATGCTTCAAGGCCCAAACAGAATGTATTCAAGGACACGATAGCAGTGCTATCATGCAATCGTGAACACGATACTGTTTGAGACACAATAGCTAGTAGGGAGGGCAATTTTAGAATTTAACCGTCGAGGCTTCCATGACATGCTTCACGACCCGAGCACGCGATAACACTACTATCTTGTATTCAAGGACATAATAACAGTGTTGTCTTGTAATCAAATATATAATACACGATAACTTAAAAAGTCATGTCACAGATGATGCAAAATTGTGTTCTTACCTTGTTGTTCTAAATACAAGCTCCGACTGTTTCTTTCTTTCACCTCCTAATGATCGCAGATCATCATATCCCAAAATGAACATGTTGATTTAATGGGGATATCTTTTCCTTATTAACACTGAAGTCCTCTCCACATATAACTCCAACACTTCCCTCCTTGCTTTTTTATGAATATTAAAGACGTTTTCAATATCTTCATTGTCCCCCAGGACGTATGGTATGCATGGAGATGCTGATGCAATAGATATTTTATGGATAGGTTGCCTATTGTAGACTTGAATCCTAATTTTTGTTTAACTTGAATCAACATATCTAAGAATTTCACTTGTGTGTCATTGGTCATCGGCTTCACTTTCCCACTTACATACTCATGAGGACTTCCAAATAATCTATCGTAGTGTAGACAAATAACTATTTTTTCAATTACTACCAGTCACCCCTTAAGATGAGAGATTTTCCATTACTACTAGTAACCCCCCTAAGATGAGAAACACAAAATATTGTCAAGAACACATAATATTTATAATTCAAATATTGTGTATTCATTGTCATGAAGTCGTGTTTACCACATGCTTAATTCATTGACATTGGGGGTATCTGTCCTCGAAAAAGAACTTCCTCGCTTTATAATCATTGCGGGAAAGTTTATGTGAAATGTGAAATGAGCTCAGGGCGGGTAAAATATGAAGTATTGGGGTTTATGGTTCAAGAGGGTAAAATGTGAAGATCAGGTCCCAAAACTAGGTTATATGGCATGAGATTAGAAAAAATCAGGTAATATGGCATTTTGGGCTCATTGATCAGGTAATCTGAAAAAATCTCAGGAAAGGCTGATAATTAGATACATACAAAAAATTTTATCAAACAAAGAAAAGATACCTACAAAATTACAAATCAGCGACGTTTTCGGTCAGATATGACTATTCTTCTACTTGTCTGTTTCGTAAAATGATAGATTCGTCAATCCATCAGGCTCCCCACCTGATGTATCAAAACAAAAGGAAGGCTCCCCACCCTGAGTCAGACCTGTCTTCAATTGCCTCACAAGATACTCTTTTTGAATCCCCTCCCGCCTTTCCTTCATGTAGAGATATTTTTCATATAGGAAACAGTACCAATACTTGAAGGTAGGGCATGTGATTCGAGCATTCACCGCCCAACCAGCCCGATGCCCTTATTGATTTCGAATGTAGATATTTTTTCTGGGCAATACGTAGATTGTCATTTATGATTGCCGAAGCTGTTGTAGTTTCAACTGAGCATAAACATGTTTTAAGAATGACTTAAGAGCGTGGTTTGATGCCAATTAAGCGGCTTATTCTACCAAATGCAAGAAATAAAATCATTAGCACCAAGCTTTTTCAAGCAATGAGATTGCGAAGAAGAATGGAAGCCTCGGAAGAACCTGTCTTATTTTTTGGTACTCAAGTAGACACATGCAATGTACACCCTACAAATTCAATCCTGCTTCAATCATCAAAAACAAAAAGAAAACTCACTTGGTCATTAGATATTTCTTCTTCTCTCGTTTTGGTAGGATTGGTCATTAGATATTTCAATGGCAACAGCACGAAGACCTCCCCCCTTCTCTCCTACTTAAATGCTCACACCCCCCCTTCTCCACTCTCATCCTTACCTTTGCATATCTTCCTTCTTCGGCTAATCCACTGAAGAGTCGAAAACCTTAGCTACTTCCCTGAGATACCATTCATAAACTCCAGCAGCCATGGCCAGTGTCTCCTCCACTTTCACCTCCCCTCTCTCCTCCAAGCCCACAACCTCCTTTCCCAACTCCTCCTTCCATGGCCTCCCTTTATCCTCCCGCATCGTGCTTCCAGTCCGCTCCTCCTCAAGCTCAAACCTCTCCATTTCTATGTCCGCCTCCCCCAACTACGACCTCCAGTCTTTCCAGTTCGACCCCATCAAGGAATCCATCGTCTCCCGGGAGATGACCCGCCGCTACATGATGGACATGATCACCTACGCCGACACCGACGTCGTTATCGTCGGTGCCGGCTCTGCTGGCCTCTCCTGCGCCTACGAGCTCAGCAAGAACCCCAACGTCCGTGTAGCCATCATCGAGCAGTCGGTCAGTCCCGGTGGTGGGGCCTGGCTCGGCGGCCAGCTCTTCTCGGCCATGGTGGTCCGGAAGCCTGCCCACCTCTTCCTGGACGAGCTGGAAGTGGACTACGACGAGCAGGACAACTACGTGGTGATCAAGCACGCGGCGCTCTTCACGTCCACCATCATGAGCAAGCTGCTCGCGCGGCCCAACGTCAAGCTCTTCAACGCCGTGGCGGCGGAGGACTTGATCGTCAAGGGCGGGAGAGTTGGAGGTGTGGTGACCAACTGGGCGCTGGTGTCCATGAACCATGACACACAGTCGTGCATGGACCCCAACGTGATGGAGGCCAAGGTGGTGGTGAGCTCGTGCGGGCACGATGGACCTTTCGGGGCGACCGGAGTGAAGAGGCTCAAGAGCATAGGCATGATCGACAGCGTGCCCGGCATGAAGGCCCTGGACATGAACACGGCCGAGGATGCGATTGTCAGGCTCACCAGGGAGATTGTGCCTGGCATGATTGTCACTGGCATGGAGGTTGCTGAAATTGATGGTGCTCCAAGAATGGTATGATAAAAATCTGAAAACAAGTTGTTTGATTTGTTTAGAACTTTTGTTAACACTGGTTTTGCCATGTCACAGGGGCCAACCTTTGGAGCAATGATGATATCGGGACAGAAAGCAGCTCATTTGGCATTGAAGGCTCTGGGTCAGCCGAATGCTTTGGATGGGACCTACCAGCTTGGAGGCATCCACCCGGAGCTTGTCCTTGCATCTGCTGAAGTTGATGAAATCGTTGATGCTTAAAATGTGTTAATCTTTCACTCTTCCAAAGAAATTTGGAAATAAGAAACAGGGGAAGAGATCATTCATGTGCGGGTGACGATGGCCGGTTTGTGATGAATGATTCTACGTTTCATGAGTAGATCCTATGTAGCGTTAGTTGCATCCCTTTTAGTAATAAATCCTTTGATGTTCTTCTACGTTTGTTCTATTGGAAGACTCTGTTCATCTATTTCTATAACATTCATAAAGACAAATTGCTTCATATAGGACTCAGAATAATCAAAGCAGAAGAGAAGCCTTTTATGGTTGATCCTTGCTGAGCTCAACTCTGCTTCTTCTTGTTTCTGTTTGTTCTTGTATTTGATCCATGTATTATCTCTCTTTTCAATTATGATGATTTCTTTCTTTCCAAGAAGTAACAGATAAAATGGAAAGCATGTTCATATCAGAGGCTATACTTGAGATAAACCTTGTTATACTGAAGACGATAATTAGCAAGCATCATAGTCACTGAAATATAGATACAGTTCCATTCAAGAAGTTGTAATTCGTTGTGCTCCTGATTAGCGTGGCCATCGGTAGTATTTCCTATGGCAAGTCTATAGCCAACATCAGAACTGCTTAACTGTACGTACAGTGAAAAGAAATAGAAGTTTATTTTATATCGCAGCGATTCCGAATTGCTCTCATTTCTGATTTGTGGAAGAGGGACCGCCTCTCTTTGAGGCTTTTGAAGTTCCAACAGGTAACTTAAGTCACTCAAGATGTTGGAACTGAAAAATCTGAAATCTTTTGCTGTACATTCTGGGTTTAAAACCGTTTCTCGTCACTCTGACAAACCAACACGAGAAAAGAAACACAAACGGAATATCGGCAACTGCATTTCCAAGTGAAAGCAATGGGGAGCATTTGTGTGGCTCAAATTGTTGGAGGGGCAGCATTCCATGTTTCATGCTGGATGGTGCTTGATCATTTGAAGTGTTTCAGCTGGTTAGTGGATTATCCCAAAAATCCACTAACCAGGTGGTTTTTTGGGAGTGGATGAAACTGATTTTTCACACCCCAAACGGCTTAAAGAAAGTACATTTCAAAGCTTACCATGTTCGATGGCCGATGAAGTGTAAGGTAAGAAAAACTAATGAAGTAGAGTAAGGTTGAGTGTTACTGTTCTAGTAGCAAGCCCTTTCTACACTGAATCCAAGTATGGAAATTGATGCAGTTGCTGGTAGCTAGTTACTATGGAGTTAGTGAAATGAAACAGAGCATCGTTTTGTATATGAAAACAGAGCAGGACATCTTTGTGAAAAGACGAAATAGTACAAGTTAGTTTGAGCAGTTAGCTTAGTAGTTAAGGGTGTTTTAGTAATTGTCCAAACCATTCTGTATAAAAAGGCTTGCGAGCCATTCTGTTAGACAGTTTTAGTTTTGAAATTTGAATTCCAAATTGGCTAAAACTCCGGAGTGGATTCTCCAAATCGGTGAGTGATTTCTCACTGCTTTTCGTTGTTTCTTTGGAATGCTTTGTAGCTACGAAATTCTGTTGTTTCAATTCTCCTTTAATACAATTTGTTCTACAAATCTGCTGTGAGCTGTTTGAGAAATTGTTTCTGTGAGTTTTGGTTTGTGTTTTGTGAATTCTGCTGCGTCATATTTGGTATCAGAGCGAGTTAGTCTCCAGTTGATCATGGCTGCTAGAGGTTCTGGTGGTGACTTAGATGTACAACAACAGATCCTGGTCACTATGCAACAGGTTCTGCAAAAACTGGAGCAATTAACTGTCGGAATGATTCCTCCGCAAGTTGTGACTACAGATCCGAAAAATGCGGCTGTCAATCCTGGAACTACATCTGGGTCGAATCGAAGGGTTGAAAGAGAAGCTCAGTCAAGTGGTGGGGAGTCTGATGAAGATGAAGGAATTCCTGAACCACCGATTAGATTTCAGTATGCTCGAAGAAATGGGGCTATGAGAGAAGTGAATCAGCCATGTCATAACAACAATAGAGGTGAGGGATCTAGAAGCATTCCACAACAATTCCAACAACAGTTTCGACCTAAACTAGACTTGACTGATTTTGATGGAACTATGCATCTCGAAGATTTTATGGACTGGTTAGTTCAGGTTGAAAGGTATTTTGAAGGGATGGAAGTTCCTGTGGAGAAACAAGTGAAGGTAGTTGCATATAAACTAAAGGGTGGAGCCTCCGCCTGGTGGGAACAAATTCAACTAATGAGAAGACAGATGGGAAAACGATCAGTTCAAAATTGGTCTAAAATGAAACAGCTACTGAGGGCACAATACCTTCCTTTGGATTTTGAGCAAGTGTTGTTTCAAAAATTCCAAAACTGTAAACAAGGTAATAAAACTGTACAGGAGTATGTGCAAGAGTTCCAAAAACTGATTGTTCGGAATCAAATCAGGGAATCAGAACAACAACTGATTGGAAGATTTAATAATGGACTTCAATGGAGAATTCAGGACAAAATTGGTATGCAACATGTGTATACTCTATCTGCAGCAATACAGCTGGCTCTTAAGGCACAATCTCAGTTGGATCTTCAAAAGAGTCATGTTCAAAATACTAGCAGAACAGGATTTCCTTCAGTATCTCAACAGAGAACCAAGGTTTCCACTATAGAAGGAAATGATCCTAAAAGTATTCCTAAACCAGTGATGGAAACTAGAAGATCTGACCCTAAATCTGGAAACCCCTATGTTAAGCCTAAGGTTCAAACTTGCTATAAGTGTCTGTAACCTGGGCATATTTCTAGTGAATGTCGGCAACAAGGAAAATCAACTAATATAGTGACTTCTCAGATGGAATCTCAAATATCTGTTGAAGAACAACTTCTGGAGAGTCAAGATATGCCGACCACAATTGTTGAGGGTGATGAAGGTGAAGAATTAGATTCCATTTTGGCTTCTTTATTACTGCAGAAAGTCATATTTTTACCCAAATTAGAGGATCATAATCAGAGGAAACAGATATTTTTCACTAGAGGCACAATACAAGGTCATGTGTGTGACATTATTATTGATAGTGGCAGTTGTGAAAATTTGGTATCTAAACAGCTTGTGAAGAAACTGAACTTACCAATAGAGCAACATCCTCAGCCGTATTCTCTGGGATGGATTAAGCACGTTGGAGCTGTTAAAGTCACAGAAAGAAGCAAATTCCAGTTTTCTATTGGAAAAGAATACTTAACTGAAGTTGTTTGTGATATTGTTGACATGAATGCATGTCATTTATTGTTAGGAAGGCCTTGGCTGTTTGATGAAAAGGCTCTACATGATGGACAACTCAATACATATACTTTCATTCATAACAGCAAGAAGCTAGTTTTGGTTCCTAAGAAGCTATCTTGTTCGAAAACAGTTGCTGCAAGCAAGCATCCAAAGATATTAATGGTATCTGATTTGAACAGTGAATACAAAGCTAGAGAAGACATGTTTGCCCTGATTGTTAAAGAATGTCAAACTTCAACTATTATTTCTCAGAAATTACAGTATTTGTTTAAGGATTTTCAATTCATCATGCCTGATGATTTGCCCAACAATCTGCCACAAATGAGAGAAATTCAGCATCAAATTGATCTTATTCCAGGAGCAAGTCTACCAAATTTGCCACACTACCGAATGAGTCCCCGAGAGCATAAGATTTTGCAGGATCAAGTTGAAGAACTCCTTAAAAAGGGGCTGATCAGAGAGAGTATTAGTCCCTGTGGAGTTCCTGCATTATTGGTTCCAAAAAAAGATGGAACTTGAAGAATGTGTATTGACAGCAGGGCCATTAATAAAATCACGGTAAAATACAGATTTCCTATTCCCAGATTGGATGATATGCTTGACATGCTGGCAGGATCTATTGTTTTTTCTAAACTTGATTTGAGGAGTGGGTATCATCAAATACGTATCCGTGAAGGGGATGAATGGAAGACAGCCTTTAAGACTAAGGAGGGGTTGTATGAGTGGCTAGTCATGCCATTCGGTCTCACTAATGCTCCTAGCACTTTCATGAGATTAATGAATCAGGTCTTAAAGCCCTTCTTCCACAAGTTTGTAGTGGTTTACTTTGATGATATTCTAGTGTATAGTAAATCTGAGGAGGATCATCTACTTCACTTAGCAGCAGTTTTTCAAGTTTTGCAAGAGAATGCTCTTTATGTTAATAAAAAGAAGTGTTCCTTTATGACTTCCCAACTTCATTTTTTGGGATTTATCGTAGGGGTTGAAGGGATCAGTGCGGATCAGTCCAAAATACAAGCTATTCAGTCATGGCCAGTTCCCAAATCAGTGAAGGAAGTTAAAAGCTTTCATGGCCTAGCTACATTTTATAGAAAGTTTGTGAAAGGGTTTAGTACTATTGCTGCTCCTTTGACAGAGTGTATGAAAGGTGACAAATTTAATTGGACAACAGTTGCACAAGACAGTTTTGATTTGCTAAAAGACAAGTTGACACATGCACCTGTCCTAGCTCTCCCTTGTTTTGACAAGATTTTTGAAATAGAATGTGATGCATCAGTTGTGGGTATTGGAGCAGTTCTTTCCCAAGATGGCAAGCCAGTTGCCTTCTACAGTTCTAAACTAAGTGAAGGTAGACAGAGATGGCCAGCATACAAATTGGAGTTTTTTGCTCTAATTCAGTCTTTGAGACAATGGAGACATTATTTGCTACATAGGGAGTTCATCCTACATACAGATCATCAACCCTTGAAATTTATTCAAAGTCAAAACAAGTGTGACAGAATGTATGCTGGATGGATTGCTGAATTGCAGGAATTCACATTTGTGATTAAACATAAAGTTGGTACAACAAATACTATTGCTGATGCTCTAAGTAGAAGGTATACTTTACTCTCCTCTTTGTCAGTTGATGTGTTTGGATTTGATGAGCTTAAAGACCTATATAAAAATGATGTGGACTTTGGAGCTGTGTGGCTCGAATGCACTCAGCAAACTGCCAAGTTTTCTGAGTATAGTTTACAGGATGGATTTCTTTTTAAAGGGAACAAGTTGTGTCTCCCTGATCATTCTTTACGAATGAAAGTTATAAATGAGTTACATGCTGGTGGTATGGGGGGACATTTTGGCAGAGATAAAACAATTCAGTTACTGCAGGAGAAATTCTTTTGGCCTAAACTAAAAAGGGATGTGACTAGATATGTCCAGCAATGTTATATCTGTCAGAAATCCAAGGGACACTCACAGAATACTGGTCTATACACTCCTTTGCCAATACCTAATGGGCCATGGCAAGATCTAACTATGGATTTCTTATTGGGTCTTCCAAGAACAAAGAAAGGATTTGATTCCATTTTCGTGGTGGTGGACAGATTTTCAAAAATGGCACATTTTCTTCCTTGCAACAAGACTAACGATGCTACGGCCATTGCTCTTTTATTTTTCCGAGAAGTGGTCAGGCTACATGGGTTACCAAAAACTTTAACATCTGACAGAGACAGCAAGTTTTTAAGTCAGTTCTGGAAAACATTATGGAAGCGGTTAGGCACCATCCTTCAGTATAGTACTACTTGCCATCCTCAAACAGACGGTCAAACTGAAACTATTAATAGAGTCCTTGGCAACATGTTGAGGTGTTTGATTGGTGATAATCCCAAACAGTGGGATCAATATCTTCCTCAAGCAGAGTTTGCATACAATTCTTCTACTAGTAGATCTACTGGTTATTCACCTTTTCAGGTTTTATATGGTGTCTGATCTATACATGAAATATGCATTTTATTATCTCCTAAACTTATATTTATGCTAGTGTTTGATTAGAATTACTACTACTTTAATATAGTTTTTGGTTTTTGTAGGAAACAAGAGTAATATACAAAAATGAGGTGAAAACGGACTTCAATGGTTAAATCTTCATAACTTCGTGTACAGATGTTGGATTTGACTGATTTATGTCTCATGTTAAAGTTCAAGAAGTCAGCTTTCCAACGCCACCGACCGCGCATAATTCGGAGTTCGGACCGAAAAGTTATGACCATTGGAAAATCGTGCTGCAAAATGAATAGTAAAGCGATCGATCGGCCAGAAAAGCGATCGATCGCCGTATACGCAGAATTGAAATAAGGCCTATTTTGACTTGGATTTGGAAGGGGATTTGAGGGTTTTCCTTCACCCCTATATATATGCCTTAAGGGAGAACGTATGGGGGATGCAAGAATAGAGTTTTGAGTTCTTTTGGAGACCTTGGAGGCTAGAGCAAAAGAAGAAGAAGAAGATGAAGAACTTGTTGATGGATTCTCTTCCCATGCTTGGCTAGACTCTCTTCCAAGGCGTAGATGAAACCCAACTGATTGGTTGTATTGTTTCTTTCTCTCATATTATGTTTTTATTCTAGTTGGTGTATGAATCTTTGTTATGCAATAAAAGTTAATTCATTAGAGTTTATTCTTTGTACTCGAGAGAGACAAGAGTGGATCTTTGTGGATTTCAATCTGAAAGAGCACTTGCGTGTCCGAGAGGAACGTAAGGGCTCTGAAGTGTTACATATTAATAAAGTCTCATTGGTTTATACTCGAGAGAGATAGATCACAGTTCCATGTTTTAATAGATTTATGTGTTACATCCGAGAGGAGGGCACTATAATTTGAATTGACAAGTGTATGTCCGAGAGGAATACACTAGCCAACTGGAAATCTGAATTCAAAAGAGAGAGAGAGACGATACACTAGTCTATTGTGGTGGATTCGAAGCCTTGGTACTTCTCCTATTGATTAATCTCAGCTTAGTTTAATTAAAGTTCATTGCTTTTCTCTAGATTAATTAAAAACTGCTGCTTTTCTCTTGAATTTGGTAGAATATTAATCCGTCCCTGAGGTTCGACAACCCTTTAATACTCACTGTAGTACAATTGCCTTGTGCACTTGCAAGGGTTTAATTTTAAACGATCAGTGTCAATCCTCATCACACTTTTGATCTGTTGCCTGTGTTCTAAATTAGCAAGTAAAAAAATGGGACCATACAAGGTGCTTCAGAAGATTAGTGATAATGCATATGTCATCGATCTACCTGATCAATTTGGAATTTCAAAGACTTTCAATGTCTCTGACCTATTCCCGTTTCATCCCGCATCATCAATATGATTTTTCCCAATCCGCGGGTTTTAATCTACCAGTCATGCGTTCTTTCTCTGCTGAATGCTTGAGGACAAGCTACTTTTCAGGGGAGGAGTAAATGATGCAGTTGCTGGTAGCTAGTTACTATGGAGTTAGTGAAATGAAACAGAGCATCGTTTTGTATATGAAAACAGAGCAGGACATCTTTGTGAAAAGACGAAATAGTACAAGTTAGTTTGAGCAATTAGCTTAGTAGTTAAGGGTGTTTTAGTAATTGTCCAAACCATTCTGTATAAAAAGGCTTGCGAGCCATTCTGTTAGACAGTTTTAGTTTTGAAATTTGAATTCCAAATTGGCTAAAACTCCGGAGTGGATTCTCCAAATCGGTGAGTGATTTCTCACTGCTTTTTGTTGTTTCTTTGGAATGCTTTGTAGCTACGAAATTCTGTTGTTTCAATTCTCCTTTAATACAATTTGTTCTACAAATCTGCTGTGAGCTGTTTGAGAAATTGTTTCTGTGAGTTTTGGTTTGTGTTCTGTGAATTCTGCTGCGTCAGAAATGGACTGGATGGAAGCCGTTAGGACTTGGGCATGAGGACAAGAGATAGTTTTGGTGACGATTTCAGCTTGGCCCATGAGAGTTGGAGGGCAGACATTGTGTGAGCTAGAAGCGTACATTAACCTACGAGAAAACAAATTCAGAGCAAATATTTTGCTGGTTTTCTGTTACTTCAACAAGAGGAGGCTAGGCCAATGTGCTCCCAATATCAGTATATATTCTGACAAATTGGGGACCTTAAAAGCAGCTCTTGCCTGAAACTCCTCTTCGTGTTTGTGGCAACTCAATCCATGGCTGCATCTTTCTCAGAAGTGTCTACGGTTTGTAATAATTCAATTATCATTTCTCTGGTATATCTGTCAGACAACCAATTTTCCAAAATCGAGCTGTTCGGAATTAAAAATCTTACTATTTAATATTCCAACGAGATACCATTTTTTCTCTTTTCCTGAGAAGGCTTGAACATTAATCAAATCCCCAAGAGTCATGCCTAATCCATGAAAAATTGGGACACACACGTGAGTATTACACAAATAATTGACAAGCAGATTAGTATTATAGTCTGCTATGTTGACATTGCTTAGATAGGGAAAAGATAATCTAGAAAAATTTGCAATATCTGAAGTTGTGATTCTTTATGTTCTTATAATTGTCTATTAATGTTCTTCAAAGTTTCTTTAATTGCTATAATGCTCTTCAAAGTTTGATTCATTTGTTTCTTATAATCGAAGTTTACATACAGATTCTGCATCTCAAGTACTTTCATATCCTAACTTGACTTCAAAGGAAAAATCAGAGTATCTTAATTTCAAATTTTAGCTAACTGATCTTGTTTTGCTTCCATTAGTTGATCTCACATGCCATTTTGGTTAACCATTTCTAAAAGCTCATACTATTAGGGAAGGTACAAGCTAATATATACCTTAGCAAGTGCAGCCTCGTTTAGTCTCTACTCTCTACATAGGGAGTCAGGAACATGTATACAGTGCTCTAAATGCTTATCCTATTTGTATAAAAAATGCTTATCCTATCGCAAAACGGATATTAATCCCCCCTTAAACAAAATCCATGGAGTTATGTATCGGTAATTCTGATTATGTGAAGAGAGAAATGGTCACATAGAATCCATGTCACCAAGACGCATGTAGCTGAAATAGAACATAAAGATAGAGGATGATGAATAATATATACTCAAGCATGTAGCTTCAAGGTAGACTTGAAGTCTGAAGATGAATATTGAGGAGGACTTCTGGCTTTGGAAAAAAAGTTAGCCACTTATGAATCAACAAAGATAATTTTGAGGAATCCTCTAACTACATGTAACAAAATCATGCTTCCCACAATTGCAACAAATTAGAAAACTTAAATGCACATCATACAAGTAGATTCTGGTGCTTCTAGTGATGTCTTAAAGCATATGAACCTGATTAACTAAAGGAACAAACTCGAATACATACGTCGTCCAAAGTTCAATCTATATTTGCTAACCAAGGTGTTGCAGATCCTGGAAGAAGAGCAAAGGTTTGAAGCAGAAGTAGCCGAGGTCCAAGCATGGTGGAGCACTGAGAGGTTCAAGCTTACTTGCCGGCCTTACACCGCAAGAGACGTCGTCTCTCTGCGAGGAACTCTCAAGCAGAGCTACGCTTCCAACGAGCTCGCAAAGAAGCTATGGAGAACCCTCGAAGCACACCACTCCAATGGAACAGCTTCAAGAACCTTTGGAGCCCTGGACCCTGTTCAGGTCACCATGATGGCCAAGTACTTGGACACCATCTACGTCTCCGGCTGGCAGTGCTCCTCCACCCACACCACAACCAACGAGCCCGGCCCCGACCTCGCCGACTACCCGTATGACACCGTGCCCAACAAAGTGGAGCACCTCTTCTTCGCCCAGCAATACCACGACAGGAAGCAGAGGGAAGCCCGGATGAGCATGAGCCGGCAAGAAAGAGCTCAAACACCTTATGTCGACTACCTGAAGCCGATCATCGCAGACGGCGACACTGGGTTCGGCGGTGCAACTGCAACGGTCAAACTCTGCAAGCTCTTCGTGGAGCGGGGGGCTGCCGGCGTCCACATTGAAGACCAGTCTTCCGTGACCAAGAAGTGTGGTCACATGGCAGGGAAGGTTCTGGTACCAGTGGCGGAGCACATCAATAGGTTGGTGGCTGCGAGGCTGCAGTTCGACATCATGGGCGTGGCCAGGCCTCTGACGACGGCCGCCGCCACTGAGCCCTGGAACCTGTAGTAGCCTTCTCTGGTTCTGGGCAAGTCCCAGTCCCAGAACAAGTCTCCAAGTCCCAGCCTTTCTGCAATCTCTCGCCCCTGTTCATAAGCGAGGCATTTATCATAAGACGATAGCTTCGCCCATTCTTTCAATCTCCTCGCCTTGCTTTCATGGTTGTTGTTAATTGCATCCTTGACACAATCAGAGAAGGTTTTCAGTTGCGCCATTGCCAACCATTCGTCTTCAATGGCTTGAAGTTGGTTTCCTGTCCTTCCAGCAGCCGCGGCTTCTGCCAACACTCTGGCCAAGCTCCTCCCTCTGAGGCTCAGGTTCGTGGCGCCTAATATGAACTGGTGGTCTCTCTCGTCCATGTTGGTTTGTATCAGCTTGGCCTCCACTGCATCAGTGAGAGCCACCAGAAGCGCCTCATTCCGATGTCATATGGATGGAAACATCCAGCCCCAACTTCGATGAATGCAAGGAGTTTGCACAGGGGATCAAGTCAGCACACCCAGAAATCATGTTGGCTTACAATCTATCTCCGTCATTCAATTGGGATGCGTCTGGAATGACGGACGACCAGATGAGGGATTTCATCCCCCGAATTGCGAAGCTGGGATTTTGCTGGCAGTTCATTACGCTGGCTGGGTTTCATGCCGATGCGCTGGTGGTGGACACTTTTGCCAGGGACTTTGCCTGGCGGGGAATGTTAGCATACGTTGAAAGGATTCAGAGGGAGGAGAGGAACCATGGGGTGGATACTCTGGCTCATCAGAAATGGTATGGCGCGAATTATTACGACAGAGTGCTCAAGACTGTCCAGGGTGGTGTCTCTTCCACGGCCGCCATGGCCAAAGGTAGCCTTTTTTAACCACTCTGTTTGCTAATTCAGTGTTGATTATGGCTTCAATTCAAAAATTGAACAAGTGTGTCACCTTTCTTGGTTACAGGGGCGACAGAAGAGCAATTCAGCGAAAAATCAAGTTCGGTTGGAGTGACTGAAGCTCCCATGATCCTTGCCAAGGCAAAAATGTAGTTGTCAAAGAGATTAAGATGATTTCTCAATAATCCGGCTTTAAATGCATAGCTAGCAATTGGGATTGAGTCTGAATGGTTTGTAATATGGAGTTCGGCTCCTGATGCTGTTCACCCGCAAATTGCCCAATGCACACATCTCTATTACCAATTAAAAGTTTGAATCTTTTGGCTTGCTCTTCTCGCTTATTTATGTACATTTTCATAAGCATCAGGAGCCTAAAAGTTTGAACAGAGAGTCAGATGCTGGTGAAGACCAAAGCATCATCTTTTGTCTCCGTCTGCTTCAGCTACTCCACTGCGTCTCTCAAATGGCGGAACGGAATTCAACGGAAGCGCCTCGTCTCCCAAGTCTCGTCCCTCCTCTTGCAGCGCACCAACTGGGCCGCCCTCCTCCCCAAGCCCCTCCTTGTTACCGACAACCTCTTCTGCCACATCCTCCATCGGACCCAGTCCCACCCTCGCGTCTCCCTCGACTTCTTCAATTACTCCAAGAGCTCCCTGGGCTTCCAACCCGACCTCAGGTCCCAATCCAAGCTCATCTCCATCCTCCTCCACACCAATCTCACAGAACAAGCAAAAACTCTGTTAGAACCTCTCTTAACATGCGTACCCGTGACAACCCTCGTGGATGCAATGCTTGAACACTCTCTCAAAGGTACTGATGCTTCCTGTTCTCTTGCAATTCTCAATTTCCTGCTAGAAATCTATTCGAATAAGGACTGCGTGTGGGAAAGTTTGCAACTTTTGAAAAGAATTAGAACGTTTAATCAGGGCGCCCCATCTATTACTAGCTGCAATGCGCTGCTAGATGCTTTATGCCACCACCTTGATACGGGCTTTGCATGGCCGTGTTACGGTCTCCTTCTTCGCATGGGTGCGGTGCCAGATTCGGCAATGTGGACAACTCTGGCTAGGCTTCTCTGCAGAGAAGGGAAGCTTGATCAATGTTTGATGTTGTTAAATTCAGAAAATTCTAATACGATGATGTATGATTTGGTAATTGAGTCTTACTCGAACAAGGGCAATTTAGTTCTGGTGCTTGACTTGCTAAATAAAATGGAGATTAAGGGATTTGGTCCGAATCTCCGGACTTACAGCTCAATTCTCGATGGGGCTTGTAAGTTTGAAGATTCATGTGTTATTGATTTGATGCTTGGTCGTATGGTTGAACGTTGCTTGCTACCAACGATGCCTTTCTCTGATTATGACGCTGTCATAGAAAAGTTTTGTAGATTAGGAAAATCTTATGCTGCAGGAATGCTCTTAGACAAATGTCGAGCTAAGAAGATTGATCTGCGTTCTAGCTCCTATGTATGTTTGCTGAAGACTTTTTGTAAGGAAGGGAGAAAGAAAGAGGCCACTAATGTGTATCAGCTAATTTCCGCAAAAGGAATCAGGTTGAGTTTGGAGACTTATAATGCTCTCTGGAGTTTCATGTTTCAAGATGCAGAGTTGGAAGAGATCGAGTATTTGCTGAAAGACGCACTGAGCAGGGGTTTTATGCCCAGTGTTTCTGATCTTTCAAGATTCTTAGGTTCTTTGTGTGGTAAGGGTAGATGGATCGAAGCAGTGGATCTTCTAAACTTGATTTTGGATAAAGGTTGTTTTTCGCCAAGTGGCCTTGATTGCTGCTCTCTGGTGGAATATTATTGCTCTAGTGGGCTTGTTGATGTAACAATATCTTTGCATGATAAGATTGAAAAACTGGGAGGATGCTTGGATGTATCATCTTACAATACAATTCTTGAACGGCTTGCTGCTGAGAAGAGGACTGAGGAAGCAATTCGCATATTTGATTATATGAGACTTAAAAATGTATTGAACAGTAAGAGTTTCTTAATCATGATAACTGCACTATATTGTGAAAAGGAGATGCGGAAAGCCATGATATATCATGATGAGATGGTGAAGAGGGGGCTCAAGCCTGATGAACATGCTTACACACGCTTAATATATGGATTTACTTGAACTCGTTCTTCCACCACTGAGGTGATGCTGCATACTTGATATTTTCGTTATTTGTAGCTATGGAAGTCTTCACTGCTGGGAAAAAGAATTGATGATTATCGTTCACCTTTTGAGTGGTTGCACTCTCAGTGAAAGGGTCAACTGTATAATCAAGTTTAGCATCCTTGAAAAGAAAATAGCACTGCTGATCTCCTTGCAGAAGTTGCAGGTACATTTTTCACTTACAGTTTGTTCCTTTGTCCCTTGCAATTTTATTTTATTACTTTTGCATCCCTTCTTTGAGCAATAAAATCAGTGTATTCGGAGAATTAATAGTAAGCAGCATTACCTTGTGGATTACTGATCTTACACAAATACCGGTATATATATGATTATTAATGTTGGAATGGCAAAAAAAAGTACATTAAAATATGATGGTGAATATGGTGATAAAAAACATGCTACCTTTTTTATATCCAGCATTTACATTTAAATCATTGTTTAGTTCTGCTAGAGATAAAACAGAAGTTGTATTTCTTTTGGGGAAACGTGACATTGCAAACAGTACATAATTAACTACTATCAATTTAAATGTTAGACATGACATACTAGTCAGTATGTTGATAGTAAATGGGAATAAGCTAATATCTCCCAACCATAGTATGTGCAGAAATTATAATTTACATGTTGTTAGGAACTTAATTATTCTTTCTTAGAAGACCAATTCAATTACTTCCTAGAAATTGAAAGCATTCAACAGATGAACTGCGTGCTGTTTGTTTCATGCATGTTTTAAGAAGTGGCTTTACTGAAGGTGAAGTACTGAATTGGTAGATAAAGTTGCTGTTAAATGTCCCCTATGAGAGAGCTTGGAAAATTCATTTGAAATTGTGAAGGGCAAGAACTAAATTGTCAATATCTTTCTTTGGCCGAAAGTCTAATCACTAGGCATGCTACAATACAAATCTTAGAAATTTATTTTTAAATATCAAATTACAGAGATAGGAAGTTACAATATGCTGTTAACCATAGTTGAGGCGAAATATGTCGTTCTGCACAAACAAGCTCCCTTGTAGAGTCGGGATCAAGTGAAACATCTGCATGCAGCCAACAGTGACCAGTAAGTTGCACTCTTCCCCACCTCCACCCCCACCCCCCTTTTTGCTTAAAATTCTCATGTACATTGGAAATATATGAAACTCTAGGTTGGAATTAGACCCATTATACTGGGGATTGTTTCATGAATTATGCTCAAAGGCCAATGAATTGATGAAATATCTAAATAATGGGTACAATAGAAAAATGATTCTTAAGATTTAACTGTTAAGGGACGGCTTCATGTTCAATGTAGTAAACTTTAATAGTTACGATTGAAAATAAACTGCTTAGTATTTCAGAGCCATATCTAAATATGTTCATGTTCAAGAAGTCCTTGGGAGCTACTTTGGCTGTAGCAGTAAACACAGCCTATCTACCATGTGTTACAAAAAAGTGGGTTGTATGCGCACCTGACTGAACCTTAGCTGGTGTTCTTCACCTGGAAGTTGAAGGTTGCCACTGACAAAGACAATGATGCCACCCGAGAAAGGTGAAGGTTGGCTGTCCACTGTGGATATGGAATGTTTGCATTGGTCGAAGGGAAGCTGCGCCAACTTGTGAGTTATATCCTCAATACCTTGAACCTTCTGGCCTTCAAAGGTGAGCATCGAACTTTGCTGGTATAGGGAGGAGAGACAAGGGCGATTATTGTCAAAGAGATGGTAGTAATGGTCTACAAAGGCCTTGGCCACCAATTCAACTTGTTCCTCCATACCCATCCTCCTCGCCTGTGCCCCGTTCTTCCACCCTCCTTTTGCTCTACCAATGAACGTGTCTCAGCTTCAGTTGTATATAATATATGGCTCCTTCTCGTGCAGTTCTGCTAGAACTTTAATGTAAATTCAGTGTGCACTTTGCTAGCTTTTCCTTGTGAAGCTAGGTTTATCAATTATTAGAAAGGAGTGCTGCAACAGAGAAGCATCTCACCAAAAGATGGTTTTCATGGCCGAAAGCAATGGTCGTGCCGGAAATGCACACATGATAAGAACTTTCTTCCTCTGCTGCGATTCTACGCTAAGAATCCAACAAACTTTAGCCACCCTGAGGCCACTCCGAAGCTGTTATCTAATGGGACTTATTTGTCATGACAATGAAGTCATCCAGACTTGTTTATCTCGTTAATATGGGCCTTGCTCCCGGCTCAAGAAAGGCCATATTTGCTACCAATTGTATAGTAGGTCATCGAGTTCTAAAGATGTTTTATTGCTGGCAATAGACACATTTTTTTCTAGTGATCCCAAAATGGTACCTTCGTTTTTTTGCTACAACCCAAATTGATACCTGATCTAAAGTAGAAAAGAGTTTTTCTTTACGACAACAGAAAATAGAAGAGATGATAAATAATTCATCACGCTGCCGAAAGTAAGAGTATATTTTTCTGCCTACCAAGCTAATGACCTTAAAACATTGATCTAGATCTGTCTAGCTCATGTCACTTTGCTTCAACTCTGTCACTTTTCCAACTTATCCTTTTTCCCAATCTCGTGGTTAAGCCTAAGATGATCACTGGTAGTGCTCCTAGCCCTGAGATCCTCTTGACTTGGCATTCGGCACATTGGTGGGATGGAATCATATTCTGACGACCTTCAATACTTTCTTTTCATATAGAAAGAATTTTAAAAGCCTAATGGGCCACATCTAAACTAATCCCTCCATTCAACTTTAATACTTCAGGTTTTCAAAAGTAACTATGATCAGTTCATTTTGAAAAACCAAATAGGACTATCAATATGAATGGAACGAGTAGATTGTAACCTTGTTGCATGTTTGACAGTGTTGTATATTTGACTAGGATACCAAACTTAATTATACTAAGTGAGCTCAGCTGGCACAGCAATGACAGCAGCCAGAAGAATGCGTTCAACGGTGATTAATTTCTTGAGGCATATAATGTAGGATGTATCTTTATGGGGCTCTCCCCGATGTGGATAATTTGGCAGCAGTAATGGCCGTCACGCGAACATGAAGGCGCATTTGGCTGGCGCTTTGCAGCACGGAAGAAGCAGCTTTCTCTTTGCAAAATGTCACCATGTCGCAGAGAGTTGGCTTTTTGCAGGAGAGTTAGGCAGAAAGTTGCATTGCGGTAGCCATATCGTGGTTGTCAAATGCTATTGAAGTCGGCTTTTCTAACACTAGGGATGGAACCTGGGCGGGTTTGGATCGGATATTGGCAAACCTGGCCCCGGAACTATTTTAATTCTTCAAACTCATAACCGTCCCAAACTCACCACAGGTCCAGTTTCAAGGACCCGGAACTGCTCCGGTACCAAAACTTAAAACCTAGACCCTCCCCGCCCCCCATAACTTTTATATCTCCAATGTCATATACATTAAACTAATAATAACTTTAATTTTTTTATGAATAATATATATTATATATGTATATAAATATCATATACTAGGGTCAGGTCCGGGTTTTCATGTTATACCCGAACCCGCCCCGACCCGATGGGTTGGTTCCTCTTTTAAACCCATACCGGCCCAATAATGCCGGATCGGGTCGAGTAAAAACCCGACCAAGTTCCATCCCTATCTAACACGTTTCAGTTTGTTTTTTTTTTTTGACGAAAAAGCAGTCATTTTGAAAAACATCAATGTTTCACTAAATAAGCGTCAAAGACTCAAAATATTAACAAAACAACTTGAAAAAGAGGCCCTTGCCCACACCGGCTCCTGGCCGCCCATGCCATCGTTGCCATGGGGCAAGCAGCCATGACTTCAAATAATGAGGTTAATTGAGTTTTAAAATTGAATATTACATGTAAGCATTTTTGCATGCAATTTGATGTTCTAAATGTATTTACTTTGTTACATATTGGCCAGGAAGGCAACTCAGTTGCTCATCATGTAGCTCGTCAAATTAAGTTTTAGATTTTTCAGTTGTATGGAATGAGAAAATGCTCCCAATGTTCTTTTATTTTTTTAAACATTCTCCCAATGTTCAAACAGCTCACGTTTGTCATCTGTTAACTTTGCAATTTGTTAACTTTATAATTTACTTTTTTCTGAATGCATCTTTTCATGAAAAGAAATTATATTTACTTTATTGGTTATAAATCACTTGTTGGATCTCCACACTAGGAGACTCCAGGAACAGGTTAAACTTCGACCATTTGTGGCACAAGTAATGACGACACATTTGTCAAATCATTTCTTTTAGAGATTGTTGGGATTGTCTATAAAATAGAAAGGCAAAATACTACCAACCGGTTTGGCGAATAACTCCACGAAATACCCAAAAGGGAAAGGTAAGAGAATTTGGTTTGAGGCGCTCTATACGTTGTCCATGAAACAGATATGCCGCCCTCCGTGCACAGGCAATCATTGGCATTTCGTTCTCGAGATACAATGAACTACACCGTCAGTTTAAATGTACACTTCAAATCAAACTGACTGGAACTCGATCAGAGGATATGCTATTGCTCAATGATTTCTATGAGAAGAATAGAGAGTTTAGATTGACTCATGTATGTGTTTTTTAGGTTTTTCCGTTCACAATATATAGGAGGATTCTATTGGGGTGTTTCAGGAAGAAAAAGACGCAACTTTAGAAGCCAAAACGGCAGTTTTTGCCTGATAACCGCCGGTGTGATCGATCGCTTTTAGAGGCGATTGATCGCGCCTCGTTTTAAGAAAAACACAGTAAATACGATTGATCGGCGAGGTCACTTTAACGATCGATTACGTTATCAAGGCGATCGATCACCCCATCCTCTGTTTAATTTCAAGTCAATTTTTCAACAATCTCCACCATGACTTGATATTAAACTAGTCTACATACTAGAATGCTTATGACTACAAGAATTATATATTGAGTAATAGTACTCTAAGTTTTTGGCAATAGGTACTTTGCGGGTTTGAATCTACACCTAGTTTGGTAAGCTGTCACTCTCATAAGTTTGAAGTAAACAGAGTCTTGAACTTGAACCTTGAAGCAAGAGCTTTGACAAACCTAACACTTAGAGTAACTCTCTTTTCGAGTTCATTTGGGGTAGCGCTTTACGCTTATGCGCCTTGTATCTTTTCATGAGTTGCACATTAGAGAACAAGCCCACGTTCTCCTTAACTGTGACCTCAGTGGCATTCATATAGGTGACAGTCGCCAAGGGTAATCTGCATAACAATACCCTGCTATTTAAACCTTGACTTCATTAAGACTTTCGTCAACCTATTTCATATGCAGATCATAATACGGGAATGAGCATACAATATATAAATAGTGCTCTCCAAGTCACGCATTAGCTTGTTTTTACCCATTGAATCTTCGTCGTGGGATCTCCGCTCAGAGAGATTGGGTTGCTACTAACGATGACTTAATCATAGGCTTTCAGCCCCATTCCCCTAGATGAGTTAAAGATTTGCCCTGCCGACAATCCTTTGGTAAACGAATCAGCCAAATTATCCACTGATCGTATGAAACTTAAGGTAATGACTCTAGAGGTAATCAACTTGCGCAAGATTTTATACATTAGTTCAATATGTCTGGAGGACATCTTATTATAATTCTTACTCTTAACCTTATCAAGTGCTGACTGGCTATCACAGTGAATCAAAATTCCAGGAATTGGCTTATTCATCCAGGGTATATCTATTAAAATATCCCTAAGCCATTCTGACATTCCTTCAATTTTATCAAGAGATATTAACTTAGCATCCATAGTAGATCTTGTTATAACAATTTGCTTGGAAGATTTCCATGCAACCGTCCCACCACCTAGTGTAAACACATAACCACTAGTGACCTTTGTTTCATCAGAATCTGATACTCAATTTCCATCACTGTATCCTTCTAATACATGAGGGAACCCGGAATAATGTAGACCGTAATTTACACTTCCCTTCAGATATATGAATACTCTCTCAATGGCAGTCCAATGAGATTCATTTGGGCTTTTAGTGTATCTACTTAGTCTTCCCACAACATAGGATATATCTAGTTTACTGCATTTAGCCAGATAACTCAAACTTCCTATCAGCTGTGAATATCTAAGTTGTGACACACTCTCCCCATAATTTTTCTTTAGTCTTACACTAGAATCATACGACGTATTGACAGGTTTTCTATCGAAGTAATCATACTTCTTTATAATCTTCTCCACATAGTGTGATTGACTCACAACTATTCCTTTAAAAGTTCTATCAATCTTCAAGCCCAGTATGACCTTGGCAAGACCCAAATCTTTCATATTAAAATTCTCGTTAAGGAAACCCTTAACCTTATTGATATGATCCACATTATTAATAAAAATTAAAATTTCATCCACATACAAACACAAAATAATATATGAATCACCGAAAGACTTCCAATACAGACACTTATCAGAAGTACACAATAAAATTATTTGAAAGAAGAACATTATCAAACTTTTGATGTCATTGTTTAGGAGCCTGTTTTAACCCATAGAGAGATCTCACTAACTTACATACTTTTCTTCCTTGACCAGGAACTACAAAACCTTCAGGCTGCTTCATATATATTTCCTCCTCTAGTTCACTGTTTTTACATCCATTTGATGGATCTCGAGGTTATAATGAGCTGCCAATGCAATAAGCACTCAAATTGTAGTTATCATGGTCACAGGAGAATGTGTCAAAGAAATCTTAACCTTCCTTTTGACTGTAACATTTAGCCACTAATCTAGCTTTGTACTTTTCAATGGATCCATCAGGATAATATTTCTTTAAAATATCCACTTGCACCCAATTGGTTTAAACTTTGGAGGTAGATCTGTTAGAATCCACGTCCCATGTGCAAGTATTGAATCCATCTCACTTTGTACTGCTTCATTCCATAAAGGAACTTCACTAGACGACATAGTCTCGCCAAAGTTCAAAGGATCCTCATTCCCCACCATGAAAATATAAAAGCCATCCCCAAAGTTCTTATCTATTCTGGTTCTCTTAAATCTCCTAACCTCCACATTAGTACCAGAATCTTCAATTCTGGGAACAGAAGATGAAGAACTATCTTCTTTATGCACAACAACCTTACTTTTTTCCTTCATTGGAAATATATTCCCAAAGAATGTTGCATCATCGGACTCTTTAATAGTATTATGTGCATAATCCAACCGATCAGACCCAATTACTAAAAACCAATATGCTCTACTGTTTTGTGCATAACCAATAAAAACTACATCATAAGTTTTCGAGCTTAACTTATCCATCTTCATGTTTGGGATTTTCACTTTCGCAAGACATCCTTAAACCTTGATGAATTTTAAGCTTGGTTTTCTTCCTTTCATTAATTCATAAGGGGTTATATTTTGTCCTTTATGAGGCACATAGTTTAAGATCACACACGTAAAAAGAATCGTTTCTCCCCATAAGTTCTTTGGTAAACCTGAAGAGGAAAGCATAGAATTTATCATGTCTATAAAAGTTTTATTCTTTCTTTTTGCCACACCATTAGATTGAGGAGAGTAAGGTGTTGTGATTTCATGTATTATTCCTTGATCTTCACAATATTTGTAAAATTTAAGGGAACAATATTTCCCACCTCGATCAGACCTAAGTCTCTTGATCCGCCTCTCAGTTTGATTCTCAACCTCCATTTTATAAATCTTAAACTTCTCAAAAGCCTCATCTTTAGATTTTAATAAATACACATGACAAAATTTAGAGTAATCATCAATAAATGTGATAAAATATCTCATTCCATCCCTAGTAATTAATCCATTCAATTCACAAATATCAGAATGAATTAAATCAAGCAAACTAGACGATCGATCAACTGATCTATATGGTTTCCTAGGTTGTTTAGCTTGAATACAAATTTCACATCTATCAGAGAGATTCACTACTCAATTTTGGAATCAAGTCTAGATTCATCATTCTCTTACGGGTTTGTGAATTCACATGTCCTAACCTCATATGCCACATATCAACAGAATCAACATAACAAACCACAAAGTCATTGACATGAAATAAAGAGTTATTACAGGAAACTAAATTAAGTTTAAAGAGGCAATCACACACATTGCCCTTTCCAATAAACAAACTATGTCTAGTTATTACAACTTTATTTAATTCAAAAACTAGTTTATATCCCTCTCGACTAAGAAGTACTCCACTAACAAGGTTCTTCCTCACATTAGGCACATGAAACACATTGTGGAGAGTCAAAATGTTCCCCGATGTAAACCGAATGTCCACAGTTCCAACTCTACAAATTTTAGCTTCAAAGGAGTTCCCCATTGTCAGTGTCCTTTCCTTTACTTCCTGATAGAAAGAAAAAGAAGAAACATCAACACTAATGTAAACGGTAGCCCCTGTATCAACCCATTAATCGGTAGGTTCACATGCCAATTTAATTTCAGATTTAGTTAATACTAACCTATCATCTGAAATAACCATGTTAGCCTGAGCAGAAGATGCAGCCCCACCATGACTATGGTCCTGACCCTTCTTCTCTTTACACTTGTTTGTAAAATGTTCATGCTTCCCACAGACTCAGCAAACCTTCGACTTCTTGTCCTTTTGGATATTAAAACCAGGTCTGAAAGAACGATTCTTAAACTTTTTGTTCTTTTTATATCCATAAAACTTGGGTTTACCTTCCACAACATTAGCTTGAGCATTATCATTGGCCTCTGAAGAAGATCCTTGCAAGATTTTCATCTTGCCCCTGTACTTCTCTTCAATTTGTATGCCCACCATCAGATCATCAACATACATAATATCCTATTTGTGCTTCAAGTTGATTTGGAAATCCTGCCATGAGGGTAGTAATTTGTCGATAAACTCAAGAACTTGGAGCCTTTCGTCAACGGGAATGCCTTTCCCAATAATCTTAGCAATCAAATTCTATATTTCGACTACCTGGTCTCTAACAGACTTGTTATCAACCATCTTATAGTCAAAATACTCGCCTATGACATATTTTTCTTCCCCTTCATGATCCTTCCCAAATTTCTTATCAAGGGTATTCCATAATTCCTTAGCAGATTTAGTGTTTACATGCAAATCATACAACTCATTGCTCAAAACACTAAGTATTTGTCCATGACACAGTTCATCATCTTGTTTAAATTTATCACTATCATGACATTTAGCAATTCCAACAACTTCAGAAGAACTAGCAGTTTTATCAGATTCAGATGAAACAAGTTTATCCGCAATAGCATCAGAAATCACATAAAATACATTCAATTGTGTTAACCAGAATTTCATATTTGTTTGCCATCTCATGAAATTCTTTCCATCAAATTTTTCAGGTTTCAATGATTTGTCAACACCCATAATTGAAATAGTATTCAATCAACAACAAGATATCTGTTTCAAGATTGTTAGGATTGCCTATAAAATAAGAGGGCAAAATACTACCAACCGGTTTGACGAATAACTCCACGAAATATCCGAAAGATAAAGATAAGAGAATTTGGTTCGAGGCGCTCTATACGCTGTCCTTGAAACAAATATGCTGCCCTCCGTGCACAGGCAATCACTGGCGTTTCGTTCCCGAAATACAACGAACCACACCGTCAGTTTAAATGTGCACTTCAAATTAAACTAACTGAGACTCGATCAGAGGATTTGCTATTGCTCAATGATTTCTATGAGAAGAAGAGAGAGTTTAGATTGACTTTTGTCTGTGTTTTTTTAGGTTTTCCCATTCACAATATATAAGAGGACTCTCTTGGGGTGTTTCAGGAAGAAAAATACGCAACTTTAGAAGCCAAAACGGCAGTTTTTGCTTGATAACCGCCGGTGCGATCGATCGCTTTCAGAGGCGATCGATCATCCTGAAGCCGATCGATTGAGGTCACTTTAGCGATCGATTGTGTCATCAAGGCGATCGCCCCATCATCTGTTTAATTTCAATTTCAAGTCAATTTTTCAACAAAGATTGATTTTGAAGGTCAACCTGGCGATGGGACATGCCAGCCTGCCCTGTTTCACTCCATAGCAGCTAACCTTACTAAACGTGCATCCAACTATCTCTCATTGGGGTGAGCTTGCACCGACGTACGGCCTCGCAACCAGACGTGATATTAGATTGCTCAACATCACCTAACCGCTTCAACAAATGAATTCCATTTTGGTGTTTGCGATATAAATAACTGTTTCCTGGTTTCCTTAGTATCTTCCGATCCGATTCATGCTGGGATGGTAAGACATCTTCCTTGAAACTACAAACATATCAACATCGCCAACCCAATACACTATAAAAGATTACGAGAAACAATTTAAGAACTAAACCTCTAATATTGGGTGGAGTAGGTGAGATCCGACTCTATACTTATTACTAACTTCTAAGACGATTAATAACATAATGTTATCAAGTTATGCAGAGTCCATTTCTAACACACAAGAAGAATACCCCAATGCACATTAAACATTTGTCGGCATAGTTCGAAGAGAAGATCAGGTTGTTTCCTTCCAAAGATTCAGTGATGGGTGTACAAGAAGCGATATCCTCATCTGATATCATCAATCATCCTGGCAAAACAATTTTTTTTTTCTATAACAAAAAATAAAAAATTTTGGGAGAAGGATGAGGTCATTAAAAGTTTTGAGCTCGAGCGAGGAGTAAAGACAAGTGAAGCTAGTGGCATTGCAGTTTACACGCTTGTTGGAGGCCCAGGAACTGTTTGTTTACTAGTGACTTGTGAGCACAAATTCCGCATTCACAGATTAGACTGTTTCTATTGTTGTCCCTTGTGGCTGGACCTTGTCCCTTTCGCCGGCAACAAAATCTATGTATGTCCCAAGAAATGAATAGCACTAACCAAGACCTATGAAGTTATGAACCATTCATTGCCCAGAAGACACTGTAATTGATCAGAAATGGCAGGCAGCAGGGGCGAGGGCCTGAGCTTTTACCGAGGTGAATCCAGGTCCCAAGGCATTGAACATCGCCATTACACCCGGTCATACACCTTTCTGTACACAAGCTGTCACTTCTATTGTTCACTTCTCTGCAGACCTCGCGCTCATTCTTTAGAATCTAGAAATAAAGTTGATGGAGAAAACTGGATGGCATTACAACTTCACCACCTACTAGTTTCTGCACATTGCTGACTCAGGTTTCAGTGTCTAGTTACGAGTTACGACCTTTTTGTTGTGGTCATTGCTTTCGCTTTCTGTGGGGGAGTTCATCTTCATCTGATCCTGCAAACCAATACAAGTTCTGTTGTGGATAGTTCTTTCGAGGCTGTCTTTCTCACATTCGCTTCAGATTTTGGGGCAAAAAGCTCTCTTTAGATTGCAGAAAGATGATTGAGAATGGACCTGGAAGAAAAGTATGCTTCTGAATCTAAAAGTCCACTGAAGAGTTTGATTATTTGATTTTTTTGCTGCTCAAGTGAATACCTGGATGGCGACCAAAATGAAGGGAATCTTCAAGGGATTCAAATACATTTCACAAATCTTTGGTAATGTGTTGTCAATAAAGCTTTCTCTTTATGGTTATGTTTGTGCTTTATGTTGGACATAAAAGGCCGAGGCTTCAAAGTGGGGAAATTGATTTCTGAATTTTGCAGTATACAAGGAGCACGAAATGGAGATTGGGTACCCCACAGATGTTAAACACGTAGCGCATATAGGTTGGGATGGGTCATCTGTGAATGCACCAAGCTGGGTATGGATCTTAATCTTCTTTGATGAACTTCATCCGAGCTAGTGTGTCTTCTCTTTCTTAGTAATGCTATGCTTCTTCGTGCATTTGTTTGTGTAGATGAATGACTACAAGACCTCTTCCGATTTCTCCTTGTCCTCGCTCAGCAACTTGGTGCAAACAGGGGATTCCAATTCTATGGCAATGTCTTCTTGGTCCTCACAAGGTCTCTCTCTCTCTCTATGGAAATTTCTTAAATTTATTCTTTTTACCTTGATAGAATAGCTTATGCACTTCTGAATTGTAATACAAAATAGCTTATGCGTTAATAACATGTAAGAACTAGCTAGCTTGAATAGCTTATATGAGGGCTGTGGCTTGTCAAACATTTGATGGATGCCCACAGATTTTCAGCAATCCGGGGGACTAGAACCACTTTCAGGGATCTTCGCGGACGTGCCACAAGATCTGCCAAAGGTTCCCAAGAAATCTAAACGAAAGAAGAGCAAGTCTTCCACCTCGTCCTCTCCATCCAGAGCCTCGTCGAGATCATCCAAGTCGAAGGCATCATTCAGCCTCGACGGAACAGACCCACTGGAAGTGAGATCATGACTCGTGATGAGGACCTGAGCTTTTAAAGATGAATATTAACAACAAGCAAGATGGATAATCTTTTCTTGTTTTCTCACTGTAAATTGTGAAGAAATTTGCATTATGAATTGCATCACAATTAATACTGATTCAGTATCAAAATATTTGTTCTTACAAGAATTATCTGTGGAGTAGACAGTCCCAGTCCGTATTTCTGCCCAAGTAATACCGGGCAACGAATCTACGAGGTCAAATTTATGTATCAGACATATATGATATTGCTCCTGTTTGAGATCTAGGTATTTCTGGCAACCTCATGGATCAATTAAACAGGGTTTTTGGTTTCTGCCTCCTGCAAATGAAATGTGAACAATGGGCTGTCCAAGTGACAGCTGCCTCAGTTGTGACAGAAGAAAATAGCCAAGCAGGACATCCACCTGTGACCCTATTAGTAAATAATGGCTCCCTACTAGTTACACTAGGTATTTGAGAACTTGAGCGATGTAATAACATGACCATACCATGACAAGTTATTAGGTACGGGGCGCGTACCTGGAGCTTGTGCACATCACCAGGTACGACGCTTACCTAATAATTTCTCCCATAAGGGGCATGAATTCTTAGAACCGAAATTCTACAATGGACATCGGATTGAAAAAGAAAATATCTCGAAGAAGAAGAAGAAATCTCTCTGCTTTGAGTCGCGAATCACAGCTCTCCTTAAGGAATTTTCTAGTACTTGATGGTAGTAGTAACTTGAATACTTGATACTGGGAGAATAACTCTCTGATACTTGTAAAGAGTCGCACACAAATTTGAAGGCATTTAGAAGACCCAAATGCTTGGCAAGATAGACTCCTTCCCTTCAAGGCACGCTAATACTCTATCTACAAGAAATGAACAAGCTGGAAATAATCGATCCATGGCAGCTTGGAAGAATTATAAAAGCACAATCAAAGGGATTTGTATATTAAATTGCTTAGAATCCAACTGATCACTGTTGGACATGCTGTGATTTGAACTCTAAGCTGACAATAGTATGCATCCTATTATTTCTAATAACTAGAAGGTGCCACAATCTACAGTGTCCATGACTCTATAGAAAATAGTGCACGCTCACATTACATTATTCAGTTACATAAATTTACCTTTTTATTGCTTACTCTAAAGTATAAGAGCATCTACAATTTTTTTTTTGGGTAAATAAGAGCATCTACAATTGAGTACCCTAATCCGCAAACTCAACGACAACACGACTAGTCTTGGGTACTCACTTGGGAAATTCCCTCTCCAATCGAGTACCCAAATGCTGAGATGGAAATGGATACCAGCTCGAGTACTCAAAATTTAGTGAGTATCAATTTTTTTTTTATTGTTTTACATTTTAGAACCATAAAAAATCTGACTATTCAGATGGAGCACTCAAAACTTGAGTTCTCAAATTGCCAAACCAACAGTGGGTACTCCATTTGTGAGATTTGGATACGTGCTCTATTTTCTTAGAAGCCGTTGCCCTGCCCTTCAAATCGGGTTCTAAGGACTCGGATGCCCATTTGTTATAAAAAAAAAAAGAACAAAAGAGTTGAGGTCTCGGTTGGAGATGCTCGAATAAACCTTGGTGAGTGTAAGATGTGATGGCCTGATGGGACCAAGACTTGACAAAAGGAGCTCCAAGTCCGACTGACCGATTAGGTAGTAATCAATTAAGATCAGGGTCCAAGTCCGCGTTCACGTCCGTTAACCATCGGAGCAAGACTCGGATTATCGGCACTCGGCAGCCATAGCCGGAGACACCTCTCGAGCGGACGACGGGACGGAGTTTCAAACAACTCTGAGGATAGAGAGACGAGAATGGAGGAATTTTTGGTAGCAGTTTTGTCGATGCTTCTGGTGGTGGCTCTCGTGCCCTTGTACCTCTGGAAGCGCCGCCAGATTTCCCGATCTGACGAGCCTGAACGCCAACCTTTGGTATCTCCACCTCCTTATTTGCACTTGTTTTTGTTTTTTTAGGCTTTTGATTTCTTGACTTTGGCGCCATATTCTGGTTTAATTAATGGACTTGGCATGATCATGGCCTCTTTCAATTTGTTGCTTGCACTAATATGGGTGATCTCCATGCACTCGGTGTTGGGGCCATATTCTGGCAAGTTTTGTAATGGAGAACACAAGTAGGGAAGTAGGTTCTTGTATTGGAGTCATATGCAGAAATTCAATTTTTTTGTTGGGGATCGGCGCATGAGGGAAGTATGTGGAGGAAATTTGTGAAGAGATTTCTGAATGTATGTATAAAAGTATAAGAAAACATACTTTTCTTGGGCTCAAGAAGGTATTGTAGTAAGGCGTATATTCTGGTAGAAACTACGGAATTTGCCTTTTGTAATGGAGATGTGGAAAAAACATTCACGCTGTTGCAGGTCAATGTACGACGATAGTAACACGCATAGAATAAGGAGAATTATGAATGATTTAGTTCATAGACATCATGTTACGAGCCCTTTTGTTATCTTTACTTTTTTCTGCTGCAATTTTATTTTTGTTTTGTAATTTCACTCAGGACTTTAACTTGCATTGACATTAAGTTCAACAACCGCTCTAGCTAATTTTCTGGTGCAGTGTAACCTTTTTACGATTTTGGCTTGGTTTTTTCTCTTTTGCCTAATATCTAGTACATGGTTTTTGGTAAAATACAGATTCAACAGCCAGATACAGTTGTTCGTCAATCTGGAACTGCAACTCGTCGCATGCGGCGAAGACCAGCTGCTGGTGCAAGTACTTCTACTGCTGTATCAACTAATGAAGGTTGTTCTCTTTCTCTATTTGACTAATTTTTCATGTTTCTTTCTATGCTAGATATTGTCTTGCGGTTGACTTTTAATCGTTATAGCAAAAAGTAAATTTTGTTTAAGACTGCATATATCTAAAGTATCAATCTTCGTAATTTTCAATTAGAGTCGATTTGGCCTTTATTACAAGTTTTATACAAAGCTTTTTGCAGTCAAATTTGTTATTTAAGGGGATATAATTTCATCATTCATTTGCTTTAAGTCAGAGAAAGTGTTCGCAAAATGGTGTTTGAGCACTAATGCTTTAATTTCCACGTTTGGAATGATAGTTCTAGCTTGTATAGGATGAATTTTACTTGGGGATTTCATAATGCTTTAATCATATGGTTTTTTGTCAAATGCAGAAGAGGCTGAAGAAAGTGATGATGATAATTCTATGGTTGATTACAATGTCCCAAGGGGTTCTAAGAAAAAGGAAAAGAAGCGTCAAGAGCGGGAAGCACAAAGACAGGTGTTTTTTTTACTGTGGCCTAGTTGTCACATTTCTTCTTACCTAGCTTTAGTAATGTAGTTGAGATGAACAGTGCTATACTTTTGTAGTGTGAAGATAAGATTATAGAAAGTGGTTCCTCTTGCTGTAAATAGGCCGGTGCAATGTTATGACTGAATAGGCATTCTGTATATTTCAAATAGAAGTTTAGTTTTAACGTTTTTAGAAATTAGACAGTTAGGACGTGTGCACATTAACCATGTTAATCTAGGTGGGAAATATCCACTTGAACTGATATATATTTGGTATTTGTTGGTCAAAACTTTCACTTGGATGGCCTAAATTAGGCTCTGTGAAGCTTGACATCTTTATATCATGATGTAGGCCATGGAATCTGCTCGTGAGTCGAGGCAATTTAAGCAAGACCATTATGCTGAAATGCGGAAAAGGAAAGATGAGGAGCGTGAAGCGCAAGAACGTGTGATGGTCTGTACCTATTTATCATGGTTTCTTTAAATAGATTTTTGCCCTTGTAATGTTTCTATTCCTACTAAAGTTCTTTCTCTAATCTGTGTGGTACATTTCTTTTCGACTTAATTCATGAAGAAGATTATTTTTGTGATGTATGTAGGAAGAAGAAGCAAGGGCCAAGCAGGCCAAGGAGGAGGAAGCTGCTGCATTAGATTTTGAAAAATGGAAAGGTGAGTTTTCAGTTGATGCAGAAGGTACAACTGATAATGACATGCAAGATGGGAGCCAGGGCTTGCTATTTGATTTTGTAGAATACATCAAGGTATTGTGTTGTTTTTGCTTTTCCCGTTAGTTTTATTGTGCTTGCACCTTTATTTTTTGGTTAATTTATAATTAATATATATATATATATATATATATATATATATATAGAGAGAGAGAGAGAGAGAGAGAGAGAGAGACTGGTTTACATGAGATCGTTTCATATAAGGGGTATGAGAACAATCTTTTGGGTGGGTCGTTGGATTCCGATTCGACGGTGGGTATCAAATCAGTGGGTAGGTGAGTGTGGCCCATCACTCACCCTTGTAGCCATCAGATTAAGATCCAACGACTACGACTTGAACTTCCCTCATATAAGCCAAATGAGAGTGATCTCATTTAAACTTTTCTTATATTTAAATAATCTGAAAACACGTGCCTAGGATGATGTCCTTGAATATCTGTGGAAAAACTTCAAGTTACATCGTCTTTTTCTATATTCTTGCAGAAACATAAATGTGTACCATTAGAGGATCTTGCTGCAGAATTCAAGCTTCGCACTCAGGTAACTACAAATATGATGGGTAACTGCATACTAATGATTCATTTCTTCTGTGATAATCATGAAGCTGAACTGGGGTTTGGATATGACTAAGAGTTTTTATGGGCCATCTATCTTGACACGGAAGAAATTTGCAGAGGCACCCAATTATTTCACGTGTAAGCTAGACAATTTTTTTCTAGGAACACGCTACTCTGCTACCTTGTTTTGCAGAGGCACCCACTCCCCTATTTATTTGGGATCCCAACAGGCACACGGGTAGGCATTTAAGTGAGGACTAGTGGGCATGCAACCAGCTGGGGAAGGATAAGTAGTCTGCTACCCTTATTTTAGCCAGCCCACCTGCTTAACACAGCTGGTGGATATCCACTGTCCGTAGTGAGGGAAGTACTTTAAAGATGTGTGATTTAAATGAGGGCGTTAATCTGGCAGATTGAAGAAGTTAGATTTAGTGGCTGGTGGCGGTGTTTGTGAAACCAGACCGGCCTGGCCGGTTCAACTGCAAACACTCGAAACGGGTAGAAGAAGTGGTTCGGGCAGTTCGGTTAGGGACGGTCTGGTCCGCTGGCTGGTTTCTATTTAAGCCAGTCGGTTCAACCGATGAACCATCAACCAGATTGGCCGGTTCGCTGCCTGATCACAATTTTTATTTTCTTTTGCGAAGGCCACAATAATTTTTTTTACGTCTTAGAGGGGGATCCATGTTCCCTCCTACAATTCACTCCTCAAAACATTAACCACCTGGTCTAGGATATTTTCATGCTATCTTACTCACGCTTTTATATATATTCTACTCATATTCCTATTATTTTCTGAACTCTTGAAAAGAACCTTTTGCTTCCGTTGCGATTTGAAATGAAAAACACAGCAACGAAATCCTGACACACTCACCCATCTGCGCTACATTATGGCGGTTGGTCACTATGCACCAGACAATATATATTTATCATCTACCGGTCAAAACCAGTCCACCAGTGGTTCAACCGCAATTGAACTGGACCGAACATCAAAACGGTTTGGTTTTGAAAATACTGGCGGGTGGACATCTTTTGCCAATTTTATTTCCTCTTAGTGCTGAATATTTCGAATTGTATTACAGCAACTGGCGCAATCAACTGCATGTGAGATATTTTGGTTGAGTTAGGAATCTTCATTAATATCTTTTATTCATATTTGGCAGCTGAATCATGAGCTACAAGACACCTTATACTGTATATGTGAATTCGATTAGAATTTTTCCCCATAACAATAAAGGCCTGCTCTTTGATCATTTTCTTTGTCACATGGTTTGATGGGATACAATCCTTTGTAAATGCAGGACTGCATCAATCGTATAACCTCACTCGAAAACATGGGTATGTATTTAAGTTACTTTGCTTTTTAATTTCCGCAATTTTTCTGCTAGAAATTTTCTATTATGTTTACTTTTTTTTGTACGATGGAAAGCTTATCCAGATGTATGAATTGTAGGGAACAAAAAACTTATGAATAATGTTGTGTTGTGCAATATGTTTGATGGCGTGTAGGGAGATTATCAGGTGTAATGGATGACCGAGGAAAATATGTTTATATCTCAATTGAAGAGATGAAGGCTGTGGCAGATTACATTAAGAGACAGGGAAGGGTTAGCATCGCCCATCTTGCAAGGAGTTCAAACCAGTTCATTGATTTGGAACCAAAATCCCAGCTGGTTGAGAGCAGCCATGCTGAAGCTGTTGCTGTTACTTAATGAGTGTAAATACAATATATAGGAAGAGAAAAATTAGATGAGAAGGAAGTAAGGCAGGGATGATGATGATGATGATGATGAGACTGCATTTCAGAGCTCATTGAGTAGTGCTTTAATGAAAGCTAGAACGTATGTCAATATGCAGAAACAAATTTTGATGCTCATATTAATGAAAAGGTACATGCTGATCTTTAAGTGTAAATTCTCAGTTTGTGCAGGTGAATGACATATCATATCATATCATTCTACGATTAAAAGCACCAATTCATGCACCCCAGAATTTTAATTTTTACCCTTCCATTGCGTTAAATTAATCCAGCCATTAGACTGATTAAGCGTCCAAAACTCCATAATTAAGGGGCCATTTGGGGCGTGATTATAAGCAAATATCTACAGTGGATCTCTGTAGCATTCATGTTTTTTTCCCTATCCAACTCCTGAGGTGTTTCAGCTGGATAGGAAAATAACATGAATGCTACAGAATAGCTAGATGTTTTGCTTTTAATTACGTCCCAAACGGCCTCTAAATCTGACTAAACAGGACAAAATAGGCAATATGAAACTACTCCACAATTTCAGGCCACTTTCCAGTTTTGCCATAGGCAATCACGTCAATCATCACAAAATACACTTTCCGTTCCCTCCAGTCACTCGCCTCCCTTCCCCCATCGCCACCCTTCTTCTCCATCCTTCACCATCGTCGTCCCATTCCCTCAGTCAGCTATTATAGTTGGGTTGCAACCCAAATTGCATCCTCAATCCCCATTTCCTTCCACTTCCCTTCAAAATGCCAAACCCCATCTAAGCAGGGATTTCCCATTCTGTATCAACGGAGTCTCCCGTTCCATGTCATTCTTTCCTAAGAGGCTGAATTGTTTCTTTGTACATTCTTGTTAGCAATTTGCGGATGAAACTGCCATGTGATGTCGTTGAGATTGATGAACAATTCCCATTGAGTACTATACACAAAATTCTATGGAAATAAAATTCCATAGCCAAGTGTTTGAAAAAACTACATTTTTTCCCTCTTTTGATCTAGTTAATAAATACAATCAAACATATATGTCTTTATAACCTCAATGATGTAAATGAGTCTTCTACACCTCCACTATGTAGGGTACGCTAAATTACCTTTATAATAAGGTCTATGTAGGGTTCAGAGTTAAGACAACAACTACATCTACATGGTCTAGAGAAGAAAATCATTATTATCAACTTTGAATACATTCTACATAGTAGAAATTATAATAATATTCATAAAATACCTTCTTAGAAGCTATGAAAAAAATCTTACCTTTATGTAGAATACATAAAAATAGAGATAAAAAGAATTACTACAAACTAATTATTTGTCTTCTTTATCACAAGAAGAATACCTTACTTGAAAAACTATTCATTTCTTTCTCCTTCTTCTTTAAAGAAATCTCACTTCCTTCATCTCATTTAGAAGGCTTCTACATTATCACATTACCATAATCACATAGTTCACAAACCCACGTGTTTCTTTCACCTGCACAAGAGGCTTGTTTGCTAAAAGTTCTCCCTCCCAGTAGTAAATTTGGTTTGGAGAGCAATTTCATAGAAGGGAATTACATCTGATAAAAGGTCCCTTTTAACTTGAGAAGCAATGTGTTGGCTAAAATCCAGTTGGGTTATCTAGCGGCTCTGATTTATGTTGAAGTGGTTTATGCTGGAGCGATATCTCACACTTGAACCCACACAAATAAGACGAACTTTAACAAAAAAAATGTCTTAATGCATGAACAACATGCATAAAGGAAAATGGCAGCTTATATTTTGTTTTGCAAAAAAATGATAAAATTAAATTGCATACATTTGGAATTTTCCATATCTAAACATTCATCCACACATCGCACACTTGAACCCACACAAATACCAAGGTTTCTTGGAATTATTTCTTAAAAAATTAAACAAGGCATGCACCCACAAATACGATATACGCTTCAAAAGGTTTAGTGACATCTACAGTTACTACATCCTCTCCCCAAAGTATTTAACTATTTATCAGAATGGTACAAGCCAGGCTTCTAGCGATCGAGGGACAGAAGCAATAAGCCTACGCCTTTGGTTAGTGTATAGACCTTTAGTTAATCCGGTCTTTTTGTTTTCCTTTTTGCTATCTATCATATTTGCGTGGTGGTCTAGCATCCTTTTTCTCTTAGAGTACCTTTAATATGCATATGGAATAAATAAAGCCAACCAAAGCATGGATGTATAAACTATTGGTAGTAAACTATAAACATATATATGATTCAAGGATCTTTTTAAACAAAAGAACCATCTTACGTCTTATTTAGACCGTAATACCTTTAACTTGAAGGTATTATTACATAAAAACAAAAATATCAACTTATATTCTGTGAAACTAACAAAATTTGATAAAATTCCATAATTTCTGTAGTGTTACTCCTTGAATGCAACACGAACTTCACAACGAACAACATATCAAAATAAATGAATGCGTGCCTATTCCATGCAAGAGAGAAGTAAGAACAAGAATAAAGAGAACCTGATAAAGCCATGGACAAATGTCAGGATATATCGCTTATCAGTTGACGTATCACTTTGGATGTAAAAAATATATTTTCTAATTTATTATACGAAACTAAATTTCTAGTGTATTCACTAAAATCTAAGATTGGATTTTGTAGAAGTTATATTTCAGGAGTTTATGGAAGTTAAAGGTTTGCCCCTTTGGATTTGATTCCAAGCGTGGAAGACACGATCCGCGTGTCCGTGTAGTTGACTCCGGGTCCACGACTCTAGGTCCATTTTTGTAAAGTGGGCCTGGTGGTGGTGGTGGCTGGCTGCCTAGCGGGACCCCTGTTTTCATGGAAGGAGTATTGGCTAGGCTGGTAGGAGAAATTATTAGGTACACAAATTGGATTTTGTGTCAATCACCAATTGGTGATGAGCATCAAATCCAGGTACGCAACGCGCACCTAATAACAACTACGCTTAATGCTTTCTGTTAGAGCTGCATTTTTTTAATCATAAACCAGATCAAAGCCCTGCTCAAATATGAGCATCAGAAGATATGCAGCCTTTGGTCAAGACACTTTGTTTCCGGCCCATGTCACGGCGAAATTCCAAATAAGCTAGGCCTAAAGATTACAGAATCACAATTGCCTTGCCTTTTTATTTTATGGGCAATGATCGGATATCTGAGCCATCAGCTTCCACAACATGGGCCGCCGCGATGCCTACGCATTCCTGTATTGCATAAAACAAAAAACGAAACGGCTTTGTGCCGTTTGAAGTTTCTTCTTTCCCTAGCTACCTTGAATAGTTGTTGCTCGCTTTTGGACGAAACATGCCTTTCATCCCCATATCTGAAGATGAATATATGAGGAACGGAAGGCCAATGGGGCATGAAAATGCACAGCCTATGTCAAGTTTAACCTACAGGCTTGCTTGAGACGGACATTGGTGCAATAGCTTGTAGGTGTAACCTGTAGGAAACATATAAAACATACTCCAGCGGATTACGACGTCGATCACACTAAAATCCGTCGATTTTAGTACATAATGTCCGTGTAGCTTCATCAGCTAGCGGGACCGCTGGTGAAGTTTCACTAGCCATCGATCATAGTCTCATACTAAAATCGACTGCTGCACTATGTAAAAAATGCGTCGTAATTATCAGCGCTCACCAGCGGATTCCGACTCCCGTGTGCCCGGAAAGATGACGAACCACATTCAACAATGTGACTGGGCCGTTGCAGAATCCCTCAAATCCTAACGTTCCTCAATCAGTTCGAGAATAAAGGCATAAAATGCAATGTACTAAACGATCGCTTTGAATCTGCGTCACCTGCTCTCTCTTTTTGATCGTTTATCGTCAGGGGGAATTATTGTATTGTCTGCAAGTGGGCTGTGGCCTCCCACATATACTGAAGTAATCGACCAACGGCGAGTTTTAAAGACAACCAGACTAGAAAGGTCCAAATGAATACGAGGGTCCGAAGTTAGCTAATGGCCAATACCAGGAGGATTCCACCAAAAATTAGAAGAAAAAGAAATAACGGGAGGAAACTCCTTCATTTTCGTTCTCTTTCTCTGGATTGGATAGATTACAATATGAGTGTCAAAAGACTCATGATTGATAATCTGATATCATCTTATTGGCGAGCTGGCCTTGTGGAGTGATTGAGGGCGTTATTATCTTATTGTTACCCGAGAGAAGTTATTACCTGCGCGACGCGCATGGTAAGAGTGTGCTCATCACCAATGGGTGATGAGCACGTCTCCCTGTTTGTGGGTCCCTTTGGGGCAATCATTACAAGCAGGGGAGAGGTGCCCATCACCCATTGGTGATGAGCACACTGTTCCCCATGCGCGGCGAGTAGCCAATAATTTTCCGTTACCCGACCTAACCTCGTGACCATGTGTGATAAATATGAATGATTTTGAAACTCATTTGGAGTGATGGCGTTGTGAGTCTAGCATCATAGTTAGGGGTGCTCACGAGCCGAGCCAGCTCGTGAGTTTTTTTGGCTCGGCTCGACTCGGCTCGATTTTCAGCTCGACTTGAGTCCAATTCGACTCGAGCTCGATTTCTTCGAGCTCGAGCTCGAGCCAACCTACAGCTCGACTCGAAAAAGCTCGACTCGAATTAGCTCGAAGCTCGACTCGAGAATCAGCTCGAGCTCGACTCGACTTTCTTTTCTAAAAAAGACCCATATGCTTAACCCATTTTGGTTTCCTTTTAATTAAATTAAAGGACTACAATTTCTTTCCTTTTTATAGAGCATGTATAGCCTTAGATTCATACTGTTAGACGATATGAAACTCTCATATTAATTCATGACCCCTATCGCCCACTGCTGCTGCCCCCATAGCCCGCCATCGTTGCTGCCCCCCGCCTCCTACCTTTAGCCACTGCACCTTGCCGCCCACCACTGCCATTGCCCACCACCCCCTCCGTCGTCACCTCCCACTGTCGCCCATTGCATCCCCATCGCCACCTACCGACACCGCCGCTTGCCAAATGTCGACACTGCCCCCGGCTGACACCGCACCCCGCCCACCACCCATCGCCACAGCTGTCGCCCACCACCCATTACCCCTTGCCGACCGCCACTGTCACCGCTGCTGCCCACCACCTATCGGCTATCGGCCCCCGCCGCCCCCACTGTGGTGGGTGATAGCAGCGGGGGTGGCGGTCGGCAAGGGGCAATGGGTGGTGGGCGGTAGCGGTGGTGGCGGGGGGCGGTGTCAGCGGGGGGTAGTGTCGGCAAGCGGCGATAGGGAGGCAATGGGCGATGGTGGGAGGTGACGACGGAGGGGGTGGTGGGGAGCGACGACAACGAGGGTGTTGGACAGTGGTGGGGGTTGTGGTGGGCGGCGAGGGGCGACAGCCTCTGTGACCAGAAACGCGTATAAAACGCGTTTTACGCGTTTCAGCCACTCAGCCGTAAAACTCCCCGTTTAAAACGAAAAAACGTGTTTTTTCCGAAATAAACGCGTTTTATCCCGATAAACGCGTTTAAACACGTAAAACACGTTTTTTATTTAAAGTACAACTCCTTTTTTAAATGTGAAACTTTGCAATATATTATTATTTAACATTTATACCTATTATATTAATTTTTTTTTATTATTTTTTCATTTTTTCACGTTATTTTTCCGTATATTCTATTTTCTGCCGTTTTGTTCCGTACACTTACCTCGCTGTTTTATTGCCGTACCCGTACTTTGTCACTTAGGCGACAGCGGCGGGGAGCGACGACAGCGGGGGTGTTGGGCGGTGGTGGGAGGCAACGGCGGCGTGGCGGGTCCAAGGGGTGGTGGGGGAGGCAAAGGTGGGCGGTGTCGACGGACTGCGGTGGGAGGCGATAGACGATGGTAGGAGGCGATGGGTGATAAGCGATGGCGGGGTGAAGTCCACCTCAAATATGTAATAAATATTTTTTTTGTAGATATAATATACAAAAAAATTATAGCCTAGGTGGTTAGAGTGTATTGTGGATGTTCACTTTGGTTTGGGTTCGAATCCTACCCAAGCCCAATTTAGATTTTTGCCTCGAGCCGAGCTCAAGTGCTGAATCAAGCTCCGGCTCGCGAGCCCGAGCTCGAGCTGTCAAATTATATGACGAGCCGAGCTCGAGTTATTAAATTCCGGGCTCGCATCGAGTCGAGCTCGAGCCCGAATTTTAACTATCGAGCTCGAGTCGAGCTGAGTCAAAACTCGACTCAGCTCGGCTCGTGAGCAGCCTTAATCATAGTCCATCTTGATTCTTGAGAGCGTTTGACCATTTGGCTAAAATAGGACGAAGTTTATATATGCGTTGCATATTTGTCAATATATGAGCATCATGAGCCGTCGGATCAAGATCCAATGACTTGTATTTAACATGGTGCTTGTGGGTGACTATCCCTTAAGGAACTCACTAAGCATGGATTGAGCATTGGACTAAAGAGTGTGATCACATCATCATCCTCTATCTGCAATGAGGCCAGGTTGTTGGGATGTCTTAGGGACTGTTTGGATCGTGAAAAATTAGAAACATCTATTCTAAAAAATCCACCGACCAAGTAGATTTTTCAATGTGGATGTTTCTGATTTTTCACGATCCAAATGGCTCCTTAGATTTGAGATAGCAATCGGCATAGCCGCATGGGGCCTATACCAGCCGCACAAGTCTGTTTTGTTTCCTCCTCCGGCCCGCACCTGAGTTGGGATCCAAAGAGGGGAGATGAATTATTTCAACGCCAGAATCTGACCGCTGAACCCGTCAATGATGTCAGGGAGCTATCACCGCATGCGCAGCATTCATTCATTCAATTCAAACGTTCTTGTTTCAATCCCTGCACTTAATGCTTTCAGACCAAAAGGCCAAACCGCTAAGACCTGCTTTTCCTTTGGGGCTCTCCAACCGCTGAGACCTGCTTTGTGGGACGAGAGAAACGACCCACTCCCACTAGAGATCACGCGCGCCTTCAACAACATTTGACTTGTGTCCCTCCAACCGTAACCAAGCGTCGTCCCCTCCATGTGGAGGGCCATTAAGGAGATTTTTCTTAGGGGCCGTTTGGGGCTTGATTATTGCAAAATATCCAGACTAGATATTGGATATATACTGTAACATCCATGTGGATTTTTACATCCAGATGGAACACCTCCTGAGGTATATCAGCTGGATATATAAAATATCCAGATGCTACAGTGTAGCAAAACATCCCATCTGGATGTTTTGCTTTTAATCACGCCCCAAACGGCCCCTTAAGTCTATAGTTCTGTCTTCTCTGCTCTTTGGAACAGTAGGCATACCTTCAGGAAGGATCATATCGTTGGTCGGAGAAGACAAGAGACGACTCAACCATCTGGAATATATAAGCCCGAACAAATGCTCATATCACGAGTTGGGTGTAGAAAAGGTCGACTATATATGTACATGAAGATTCTAAAACATATCGGTCAATTAGTTCATCAAAAGTGAGATTAATATTCTTTAATTTTTCTTAATAAAAAAGGGGTGTGAAGTATGATTTGATATATTTATTATAGGCAGACGCTTGTTTATGATTTGATCGTTTGATCATGCATTGCACATTGCACATTGCACATTGCACATTGCACATTGCACATTGCACATATAGCCATGGTTCGTATTAGCGATTTGATAGTTTTTACTGCATAGAAGCAAACGGTGGACAGCTGTACGTATATATATCCTCATGGAAGGGAGTATGTGTCTCCGTTGACTTTTTTGACAAATGAAATGAAGCGGCCATGGCTAAAATAACAAGAGATGGAATGCTGATTGCCCCATCGCATAATGTTAGGTTTCATGTATCATGTGCAATCATTGAAAGATACGAGACAAAACTCATTCCTTTGTTCCCTTTTCTTCTCCATTTTCTATGCACTTAATTATTATTTCTATATTGTCTCTTGTTACATCTCTTAAGATTTGTGATGTCGAACATTGATTTTATCTCATTATACAACAATTTTTTTATTTCGAATTGGCCGTTAAAGATCGCTGTTCCAAGATCATGATGACGCTCAAAAGAATATCAATTCATCTCTTTTGATGTTCGCTTGTGCTCACACATAACAACGATCTTGTGTGTTGTATATTTCGGTCGAAAAGTCACTTCCAAATTAGAAAAGAAATGAATATTAGCATGATCCAACCACGTCCCTAAATTGGCACTAGCCATATTCGAAAAAAAATGTCATTAGCCAGAGGAAATAAGATTTAATGATCTTCGGGTTTATAACATTTTATTACTGATGGATTTAGTCAATTTGGAGCTTTCAATTGATGTAGCATCAAGGAATAAGTCAAAGGGGGTTCAAATTACTGATAGTCGCCTATCATTTTGGAACTTGAACTAATTAGGGGATTCGGCCTCCGCCCACAACTACAAGACTTTAAAGAAATGCATATGTTTTTTGCTTAATTACTCGTTCAATTGCCAAGCCTCCCAAAATAAACATCTTGGAGGGTATATAGATAGCAATGGTCGAATGCTTTTGTTGCAACTGACAAGTCAAAAGTAGATAATTGAGGAAGCTGTGAACTCCTACTGAATGTCTGGAATATTCAAAGTTGATAGTCTGACGTACTTTAGTGCCTTAATGCCATTGCACATGGGAGGTGTTACAAGTTTCAATTCTCGCTTTGACGTCTTCCAATTGTTCTAATTCTCAATGACAACCTGCCAATTGATTGTTCCCCTGCTACAAACGCCAATGTATTCTTTGCTTCTCTTTTGCTTTCTTGTCGTATATGGGTAATTACTTGTTCTCAACATGGCTTATGCTTTCTTCTTTCCTTGCTTAGCCAAAAAATCTTCAAATTTTGCTCCCTTTTAAAATGAGACCAAGCGATGGAAAAAGTACGCATTCAGGTATGAACTTTTGCATCAACAAGATCCAACTTGAGTTAGTCGAAATCCAAGTAATAATAGTTGGTTTCAACCTTAAATTTGCGAAATAAAGGATTTCGACAATATTAGGGCAGTTTACCGTCAGAATTTAAGGTCAAGTAAGGGAATCCATCTTTAAACAGTCAAATTGGAACCATGGACCAATTGGCTACTTGACTAGAATATAATTCCAAGAGACGAGTATAAGAGTAACTTTTTCAGCAGCTAGCTAGTTGATTGATTGATGAATGCATGCATGGAGGATTACTTAGGACAAGTATCATTAGCCAAATTGTTAGATTGAGGGGCCATTTGGGGCGTGATTATAAGCAAATATCCACGGTGGATTTTCCAGATCCACTGTAGCATCCATGTTTTTTCCATATCCTCCGTGAGGATATGGAAAAAACATGGATGCTACAGTGGATCTGGAAAATCCACCGTGGGGAGGATATGGAAAAAACATGGATGCTACAGTGGATCTGGAAAATCCACTGTGGATATTTGCTTATAATCACGCCCCAAATGGCCCCTCAATCTAACAATTTGGCTTTTTCAGCTGGATATGGAAAAAACATGGTTGCTACAATGTAGCAAAACATCCACTGTGGATGTTTTGCTTTAATCACGCCCCAAACGGCCCAAGTTGTAATTTATCGGTGGTTGGAATAAAGGTGGTTTAAGGAAATTAGCTGAAAATGCTAGTGTGATTAAAAGGAATGCAAAGAGATTTTGCAATGATCAAGAATATGAGTGGGAATCGAGGATCATCTTTTCTGAAACCTCTAAAATTTGGGAAATTGCAGAAAAGGAGCCATATTCGGCATATATGATTGAGTAATTGGCTGGATAAACACATACTGATCCTTAATATCTCCATAAGTTATGTTAATTCTGTTCATCCACTTCTAATTTGAGGAGGTTTGGGGCTATTTTCTTCAGGATGAGAGTGGTGAAAGAAAATTCCACGTCCTTAAATGTTCGTGATGAGGTATGAAAGCCTTCAAAGACAGCCATAAGATGATATTCAATGTAGTTTTAGTGGAGTAGATTGAATTCAGTTTATATCCATCAGGGCCCGCATCTTGTATGCATGTACTGAAACTATTTGCTACTCATGCAAAATACAGTGTTGAAATTAATAAAACTATTTTCCGCCTATATTAAGAGTGAGAAAACTTTACAAGTAATTAATTAGCAGCACAAGAAGCAAGGTGTTGTTTCCTATTCTTTACACTGTCGCACTGCACGGCACATGATTTTCTTAATTGAGTTACAGTCTAGCGGAAGTAATCCTTATCATGAATCGATAATCCAGCAATATGGTGAACATTATACTGAGATTATGCGATTGAAAGTGCTGTATATTTACACTAGAGCTGGTCGTTCAAATGAGGTTTGCTAACATGGATAAAGGAACCAAACAAAGCCCCCTTTTTCTTAGTCCATTGCATGATTCAATCCCTTCCTCACCAAAACCAAATTCTCCTTTCTCATTGATCTGCAGCTGTGAACATTGAGTAGTCTCCTCCTGCAATAACATAGCCAATAGCATTGATATATCTCCTATACGTTCTTTCAAGACAGAATTTATTGCTTGTGAAATTTACAGATTGATTTTCACAATTATATTAAAACATAGACAAGATATAAAGAGCTTTTTCTCACCAGAGTGCAATTTGTTTGGTCAACTTTCTTGCTCGGATTCTCTTCAAAATGTTTCATATCACTAACCTGCTTATACAAACCAAAAGTCAGGAAACCCAATCTCGATTGACTGCACCCTCATGAAATAAATTATAGAAAACCAGAAAAAAAACAGGTTCAAATTGGTAGTAAGCATGAACTTTAATCGGTTTTCTATCTCTTAATTCGTTTCTGACCTTGGGACTGTTAGCAGGAGAACTAGCAGTGTCTTCCAGAGCATCATCATCCAAAGCACCTTTTGTTCTTCTTTTCTTGAGACTCAACTTCTTCCCGCTACTCTTGGGACTAAGCCACATATCCTTGTGCTTCGCTATCTGCCATGCAGCTGCAGAAGCGGCATCAGAAATCAAGGACGACCCTCCATGATCCCAGGAATCAACTATCGATTCGACCGGGCCTCCTGATTGCAAGAAGTCGTCCAAGTACGTGGTCCAGCCACTCTCCTCTGAACAAGCTACGCCTTTAGAAGCCATTAAAGAAGCTTTGCTCTTTTGATCAGAATTCGTAGAGCAGCTCATCAGAGAAAACAAAAAGATAAAAGAACTGGAAAGAGAAGGAAAATGTTGCCAAGTTTGGAGAAGACTCAAAGGTTCATACCTAAATACACGTATATATATCAACAGGATCAACAGAAAAAGAGTCAAAAGTTCCGGAGAGCCCAACCACCAGAACTGAAAGAAAGGTGCTGTGCAAAAAATGGTTTGTGGGTCCAATGATTGGAGTTGATGGAGTTAATTAACAATTGCACTTGCACTTGCACACAACAGCCAACAGGTCAAAAGGTGATAGAAAATGCATAGCTCGTAGCATATTCTTTGGACTCGTGATTAAGTTCAAAACTATTGTAATCAATTTGCAAATGGCATTCTTATTGGTAAAATATTATGTCATGTTTATATGCGCCTCAGCTCACACGTGTTGGCATGCACTGAGGCATTGCAGGTTATTTGATTTCTATCCGAGGGTGCGTGTTAACACAAGGGGCAGGCAGGTTCGTATCACCTGCCCGCCTACTCTATTAACGTGCATCGTTGGATATCAAAGAGTCCTTCAAGCTGTATTTCTTTAGTAATGTATATCACAAATTAATACAAGGATGTTGCACCCTAAAGCAATCAAAGAGTCCTTTAAGGCGCATTTGTTTGTGATATAGGTATGGCTCAACTGCCAAAAGTATGTTTAGCTGAGCCAAAAGACAAGTGGATACAGTGCATGTAATTAATGGCAAACATTTTGGCCGTCTGCTTCTTCTGTGTCCCACGTCATTGGGTGCCTCTTTCTCATCCGTTGAAAACAGCATCCCCCGACCGACCCAGCACAATTGACTTTGTAGAAAGACTCTAAAAATGCTAATCAAGTTTTTAAAAACAGTTAAGAGCAGGGGAATGGAATTGAATGATGACTAATTTGTTTTTTGAGACCGACTTTTCCAAAATAATTTAATAAGTTTGCTAGTCAGGCTTCTAAAATGATGAATGGTATTAAAGGAACAGGAAGTTCATGCTTCACAACGCAGGCTCATATTGCTTTAACTGCATTTGTTTTTTTAGCAAAATGCTTTCAACTTTATTTATCTCCGGTATTACTCATAAGGGAATCTAAAGATGCACATCTCCAAGTAATGTTCTCGACATAAACTCCACTATGAGTTGATCATCATACTTAAACAAGTAGTTGGTTCATGCATGGTTGGCTGATATTCCCCCGATTGGTTGATTTCGTTTTTTTTTTAAATTTGATTCAGTTCTGTAAAATTGTAAGGAGAGTTCTATAAATTGAAGGTACAAAAGATAAGAATCGCAATCAAACAACAACAGAGTAGTACTGGCGGCCATTTTCACAAGGCATGCAGATGCATGTGGGCAATAGACCTCCATGCTCCATGGTAGGGTTGTGCATGACCTCAGCGGCTCGTCTTTCGCCATTCTTCTTTGTATATATGGAAGGATTCGAAGCATCCTATCTGTCACCTTGTTTTTGTTATCAATCTTACCCTGCTCCAACCGTCACACCAACTATTGGATTGTCCCCTTATTATCAACCTGAAATTTGATTAAGAAAATGACCTCCAAAACATTTCAGGATTATTTTTTCTTTCCCAAATAAGAAATCATGGCATTTTGTGCAAAAACAGCCTTAATGATAATGTTTTACTTACATGATGATGCCTACCATTTTTTTTTTATTTGCTGGACATCTAATACCATGATGATCTTCCAGTTCTAGTGAATTAGGCAGACATGGATAAAAATATGTCAATAATGGGGAGTTTATTTTATTGCTAGGACCTTAAGATTTAGGATATGAATATAAAAAATCTTGATTTCTCTTGGTTGTCGACAAAGTAAGAATAAGTCAGACAGCATAATTAATTTTTAAATTGAAGCACTCTCTAAGCCCTTTCAGAGTACATTACCCGGCCTGGATTTGGCCTGACAAATGCCGCCACACATGCCAGAGCATAAGGTGTAGCTCCTCCCAGGCTTTACTCCTTTACTTGTTTTCACGGTTTCATCTGATGAGCCTTATATCAAGTTTGGATTTTTTTTTTCATGTGTTTTTTCTATTGGAATTTTAAGTAAAAAACTATCTATATTGATTCTTGTGTGGGTTTTGTTGCTATGCTCAATCCAATTAGCAGTCCAGGGTCTAAGGGCCAGTGGGTTAGGGTTGGTTATACGGAGAGAGAGATGAGAAAAGTTTAAATTATATCGCTCTTATATAGCTTATATGAGACAAGGATGTAATAAATAGACATTGGCACGTCACTTGCATCCCTTGTTGCCTCCCCTCCCCTGGTGTTTGTTACTCCTCCCTCCCCATCTCTGCCAAGGCATCAAGGAAGCCAGGGGCCAGGGAGGTGAAGAGAACGCGGAACCAGCACCAAGAAGGAGGAGGCAAAATAGGGCGTGTAAGTGACCAGATGCATTTTCATCATTTGTAAAATGTCTACTCTGTGAAAGTTTGTAAATGTAGTTTTGAAATGCATACATCGACTGTAAGACCAGTATTGACAAAAGAAAGATTACTCTTCAAGAGAGAAATTGGCAAACAATGAAAATAGCATTCGTACATGTGCCTAGTCATAAAAGAAAAAACATTCGTGCATGTGGCGTCAAGGATCGGCAAAGATAGAGCAAAGCCCATCTCCAAGTTGTTGGGCCTAAAGAGGAAATAAATGGGAGAGAAATGTCATCTTGCTACGTTATCTCAATTGAGGCCCACTTCCACTTAAGTCCCCATGCAAGTGAAAAGTGGAAACAAATACTTCCTTCGTCCTACATTAATGTCTATGTTTTAGAAAATTGTCAATTTTATTGAATGATGGGACCTAAAGCTAAGAGAAGGGTATGAAAAAAGTATCTCACAAATTATCCGGGAAAAAGAGGATCTCACAATCTTCCTACAACTCATCTCACTATCTAAGCTGATAGATGAGTTGTAAGAAGCTCGTTAGATGCTTTCCTATGTAACCAGCCCCTTAAAATTGAGCCAAATGTAGCAACTACTCTAGTATAGGTATTTTTTTCCAATGTAGCTAGTAAATGGGATGGAGGAAGTAGTATTTTGGTACAATTGCCACTAAGTTCATTGCGTGGTCCATTTAGCATCTTTCATAAGAGGTGCGAATTTATATGGGACACGCTGATCAGCTGATGGACCTCAGGCTACTTGAAGTTTCGATAGAGCTTAGTGATATTGGAGGAGGATGCCATGAATCCGTGCACTCATGCGATGATTGAAGAAATACACAGATTATATTCCAAAAAAGGGGACAAAACGCAGAGAAATGCCTCAAGTCCCAGGCATTGACTTCTATTCGACGGATTTGGAGCTAACCGGCCCAGATGCTCAATTCAAATCTTTTCCTTTTAGTTTGTCAATAAAGATGTTCAAATTCATTTACTACTAGCCAAGAAATTAGGTTGGAAATAATGAATCACAACTTATGAGTCTTAATATTTGCTACATTGGCGTAAATGAGTTAGATCCTTACGGTGGTGTTTCCCATGAAATATGAGAATCTGTCTTCTCAGGACAAACACATGGTGGACATGATGACCAAGATATTAGCCTGCTTCAATTGCAACATTGATCACCAACATGCAGAATAGAATCACCTCATCAAATCCCAAAAAGAACAAAGAAAATAAATTAAATAAGATGGTCAGTACAATTTACTAGAAAGTTCAGGTGAACCAACTGTCCACTCCTCAAATGCTAGTATCGTATCCAAAGTCCAAATTAATGGAAAAGTCAGAAAGAAGTCGGCCAATAATAATCTGTCATACTGCGGCTCAGTGGAACTTATACATTTGGAAACTATAATTTGTTTTTTCCACCAAAACTGAGATCATGCTGGTTATAATTCAAGTCATAAATGGGATTAACAATAATGAGAATTTGATCCTAAGATGGACTCTCAATTGCAAGCGTCATCTACTCTGATAAACGGAATGGACGCGGAATGTCACATCTGGTAATCAAAATGGTGCAAAGAACATATCTCTGGTTATTAATCAGCCTGGGAGCGAGCTGTCTATATTTTGCAGGTGGGTGAGTTCGCCAACTACCAACCATTGCGTACCAATAACGAGTAATAAATACTAAATACAGTATTCAATTGAGTACCTATCCCAATTAAAATAAGCAAAAACTTAATGAAATTAAAAAAAGAAGAAGTAAAAGCCGTTTACCAAGAAATTTACTAGAGGACCCACTTGCCGTGGTACATACAGTGATACAGAATCACAGATGCCAGGCAGGCACAGGGACCAGTTTGCAGTATATAGCTACAGATCAGTCCCCCGTTGTTCACCATTGCATTGCACCACTTACAGTTTATAGTGCCACAATAACTTGCTAATTGTCACCAATCCTTGGGGAAGAGAAGCAGCAAGGGATAGAACTTGTAACTTGTCAGGATTGGTAATTCTCAAATCTCAATGTGGCTTGGTTTTAAATTTGCGCTGTAGAGAACAAGATCAATCGTTATTGTTGAAGGAAAAGATATAAAATGTCATCTGATGATGAGGACATAGCACATACATTTATTTCAGTATAAGTTTGAAATTAAGGAACTCACATGTATGGCGTACGAAACAAACGAGGTGTAAATGCTAGAGAGAGACCAAAACTGGAGGAAAGGGGGCACACGTACGCACATTCCTGTCACTCTTCTTCCGGGGGGCACCATAATAATAAGTGCAACTCTACAGCCCGGCCTCCATTAAGGACGGACGTAACGACAGAATCAGCAAATCGCTTCTTCTTAGGAGAGAGAGTGAGAGAGAGTGAGAGAGAGTAATTCCAACTTTGAAAAAAATAACGGAGCATTTCAATTAAAGAATATGGGTCATAGTTTATAAGCAAATGCTAAGCCTAGGGGCTTCTGTCCACATGATATTTAAATGATGTGGATTGTGGATATATGAGCCTATCAAAGGGTTATGCCTAAGGGGCAGTTTGGGGTGTAATTATAAGCAAATATCCATAGTGGATTTTTCAGATCCACTGTAGCATTATATTTTTTTCTCCATCCAGCTGAAACACGACCCGAGGTATTTCAGCTGGATAAGAAAAAAATATGGATGCTACAGTATAACAAAACATCGATTGTGAATGTTTTGATTTTAATCACGCCCCAAACGGCCCCTAAATATAAAGCTCATGGTTTTATCCGGGGGATTGAATTATTGTGAATGTAACGTAAGCACTCTTAATATAATGAAAGGCAATATATGAGACAACGCCTCCTGATCCTTGGGAAAATTACTCCCGATGGAAAGGCAAGAAGTGGACAAACATGTTGACCTCATCTTCATAATGATAGATATCGCAGATATATGTTTGCTGCCACTATACCAGGTTACACGGCCCATTATCCCTGCTTCCATGGGCCCATCCTCTTACAATGGGAGGAGAGGACTGCCCACATCCGTATAGGCTTGAATTTTTAACAACACGGAGCTGAAATGTTTTCATGATTTCATCTACTTTCTGGAAAGCAATTACCATAGCAAACGCGGAACTATTCAATAACGCACTGAGCACTAGCGAACATACAGTATATACAAGGTGTGAAACCAAGCCAGTTTTTTAACTTAATTTGATATGCATTCAGGTCATTTATTTGAACCTGCAAGGCACATATCTATATATGGAGCTTACACACCTCTCTTTGTTACGCCGCCAAGTGGTGAAGACTCCCTTAGCGGTGGTGGTAGGTAAGAGGTGAGAGCACATTTCTCTTCTGTTGGTGCTCGGTAAGAGGTGAGACAGCACATTTCTCTTCTGTTGGTGCTACCAACCATTGTCTTCGTCCCTGAATTTTGATATCAACCTTAAAGACGCCTAACTACTTCTTCCACGTCAAAATTAACATCTCTTGTGCAAAAAATGAAAAGAAAAATTGCACAAACATATTGACATCTAACTAAAGCAGCTCAGCACAATTTTTGCTAATGTTGTTGTAAACAAGTGTTTGGATGAATATTAGCATTCGTTGTTTGGTACTCGATCTTTCAAATGTTATCCCTCTTAACGTACATCCATCTATTTTTTTTGTTACATTCGTATGCTAAACAACTGCAATATAAATTTTATAAAATCAAGTTATACATATATAATTAAATAAGGATTTGACTTTACTATTTTTTCAAAAAAAAAACAGCCCAAAATAAACCTGAATGGAGTAGTAAGATTGATGTCGCTGACCCCAAATAGTTGAAAAAATTCGCTACTTAATTATGATATGATTATGAAGTTATACATATATAGTTCATAACCAGCAGTGTTACAACTATAATGAATAGTTATAATGATGACTGATTTTTATTCGTACGGTTTGATTATTCGACTTCCATATAAAAAACATGCATATTGTGTGGTTGAGCATAACTAGAAGGCTATTCTCACAGTTAGCAATTCAGCATAGAATAATAGAATGCAGTGTGGCGGATTTCTCCCTGCTCGACTATGGTGAATGGGAGTGATGGGTTAAATTCTAAGGAGCGGTTAGTCAAAGGCTTAGAAGGAGGAGTCAGGGAGCGGATGGGCCTTTTTGGGGTCATTGCTTGGTACATTTTTTTGCTTGGTACATTTGGTACCAGAGAAATGAGGTTCGTTTGGGGGCCCCTAGGAAAAGGTAAGGCCACATTCTCTAGGAGGCGGAGTCTTTTCTCTCTGTGCATAAGTCCATTAGAAGAGGAGTTACCGGGGCTATGAAGGTGCCTTATCTTAAGTGGCAACCCCCTCCCCCAGAGTCCCAGACGTGCTGAAGATTAACTTTGATGCTGCTTTGAGTCCTCAGGGTCTGTATTTGGTTGCATTGTTAGAAACTCTGAGGGATTTCATGTGGCAAGTCAGTGTTGTCCTGGGCCTGGTGTGGAGAGTCCTTTTGCGGAGGGGGAGCTTTAGCGGCCTGGTTAGCGGTGAATTTTGTCAGAGGTTTGGGCTTCAAGAGTATTATTTTACAAGGTGACTGCTGGGAGGTTATGAAGGCTCTGGAGGATAGGTCTCCTAACCGGGGAGGGGATCTATCCTCCAGAGCTGCTTCTTCTCTTGCCCAGTTGGAGTTCTCTTGGGTTAAGAGGGAAGCCAATGAGGCAGCCCATTGTTTGGCTAGTAAGGCTCGGGTGGGATGGTCCTGCTTCCTTCTTGCGAACCTTGATCTTATTTGATGTTGACTCGGTGGTGCTTGACAATGATTGCATTCGTTCTTGTGGGAAGGAGGTCGTTGTGGGTGGTTAGCAGCTGCTAATTCTTTATTGGGACCTCTCTTGGGGTTCTTTTGTGGCTCCTGCTTATCTGTTTAGATATTAAAAAATAAAGGAAATGTTCTACCCAAAAGAAAAATTGTAAAAGGAAATGGGCCGTACCATTCTGCTAGTCACTGGGCTTCTCGGCCGAGGCAAAGCTCATCTTTGTCCACGTCCGTGCTCTTCCGCCATCCTCGGGAATGAGGTCAGGTAGTCAACGGCTCGAAATTACGTTTATCAGCCTTCTTCCTTCCTTTTCCCAGCCTTAAGCAAATTCCCAAAACCTCACACCTCTTTGCAACTTCCCCCAAAACACTGCTATTTTACTATGACATTGTCATTACTACTGATTACTCTCTCTGATGAAACGTCTGTAGGGGGCCAAGCTTTTGTTGCCAAAACATAATTAAAGTTACTGCATGCACAAGATAGCAACAAATTCCTGCATGCATGAGATAAACAAGAACAAATCCTTGGAAGCCAATGAAAAATGGAATTCATATTAGCTTCTATGGGTGGTAAGAAAACATGCTCGTGAAAGGAAGAGATCAAAGTGAATATATGTAGGTTGAAAATGAATAAGGGGCATGGTTGTATAGGAGGGAGGCATGAATGTGGTCATGAGGAAGGAGGAGCCCCTCAGCCATATGCAACAAGCGCCTACGCAACTTCAAGGCATTAATTAGAGAGTGCAGAAGAGCGTGTGCACGACGGCTGTGGGAAGCACAAGTCCTCATCCGTTATCCCCAGGACACCCTTTCAGCAGTTCAGCCTCTCTATCTTCTCTCCCCACTCACCAGTCATCACGACCCACAGAAACCCTAGAGTTACCTCTGGCTTCTTCCATTTTTTTTTTTTTGAAATAATCTCGCCGTCTTTGCTCGACTATGCTTTCGGTCTACTAGCGTAATTTCACAATTATGTACCATGCTTTTGTATTGACATAGAGTTACATGTTTAAATTATGATAACAGTAGTAGTCGTGACGATGATCGTATTACTACATGGTATCCTGTATGAATGAAAGAAACATATCATTATTACACATCATTGTCACGTACACGTATATATACATATATGAAACCTTTATAAGAAGTACCTTAATACATGAACTGCATACAAATTAATAAATGCAAACCAACATAAGGTAATCTTTTATTAGCTAATACAAGGAGGGAATTTAAATCCGCATATATATTTGTCAAGGTTTTCAAACATGGTCTATCACCAATAAGACTAGCGCAGCAAAGGTCTTCTTCCTTAAAGGTGAAGAAAAATAAAACAAGGATAACGTGATTAATACCATGAATTAGCGGATGAACATGTATGGAGTTTGTAGCCGTCATTCGTTTCACATACTTGTTAAGGAAAATTAAATAGAGAGATGCTCTTTTTCACTCTCTTCTTTCGCAATTACACTTCCCTTAGCTCTCAATAAATGCCGTTGCACCCTCTCTATATGCTCCGCAATTACTCCTCCCTGCCACATCTTCTCCACCTGTTCCCCTTTCTCCTTCCTCAAGACCTCTTCCCCCTTTTCCCCTCACTTCTCCTTCTACCCCCACCTAAATCTCCTCTTCTTCTTCATGGCTTTCTTTCTTCTTTTCCCTCCCCTTTAGCCTCCACGGCCACACCCACCTCCCAAATCTCCACTAGGGAAAAAACACATATTGAACCTTGTAGCAAATGACCAGATCTGTTCTCTCTCTCTCTCTCTCTCTCTCTCTCTCTCTCTCTCTCATTTACTTCTTCGGTTGATTCTGAAGGCTAGCTGCTCAAGAGGTTGAAACCAGTGAGTATTATATTAACTGGAAAGGCAACTCTTCCTTCATAATAGGTTATAAAGCTATAGCTTCGGCGGTTTTTCAAAACGACCCACTTCATCACCATATCTGTCTAACAAAGTTGTTTCTGTTTTTTATCTTCTTTTTGGTTTTTCTCCATTATTTTTATGCAGACTTGAGAAGCCAATAGACACAAGCTACCGGAGATCTCTTCGGGGTTGTTGCTTGCTTGTATTCGGTGTTGATCTTCATCTCTTCGTCAACGCCGTTCGCCAAATAGGCGATTTAAGCTCTTCCTCGCGTCTGGCACGTAGAGGGTATCAAAAAGCTCTCGGACCTTTATTGAGTCCATGTAAAACAGTGCTCGCTTTGGTCAGCCATGCACCAGCTAATCTAATCAGGAGGCAACCCACCAAGGATAAAAATACAAAATTATTAGTACACAAAAGGCAACAGGAGCAGGAAAGAGAGAAGGGGGCAAAGCTCATCTATCCATTTGGGGTTGCCCGGTATGATGATTCCGGCAAGACACGTGCCGCCGATGATGGGCAAGGTAGCCGGATTTGGTTCCTCCGCCCTAACCCTTGCTCAGGTCAGTGAGTCAAACTCTCTCTCTCATTGTGTTTTCTTTTTTATTTTGTCTCTAATACATGTAGTACTGACATCTACTTTGTTTATTCTTTGATTCTCTTAGCCTCATTTGAACATGATCAGTCAGCTTAGTGAACTGATTAAGCCTTCATTAGATGGAAAATCAATCTCGAAATTCGGGATACGCGTCTGGCTCTTCTGTTGGTGTTGATCCTGTACTCACTGTGATGATGAGAGAGAAAATGAGGGTAGCCTAGAGTGTAGACAGTAGAGAGAGAAAGAAAGATGGAAAAGCCTTTGGTGTGGTGGGGAGTGAGTTTTGCTGGGGTGCATAAACTGAAAAGACTTGAGGCCAAGTTAACCTATCCATTCCATATTGTAGTACTAAGCATATTTTAGAGAAAAGAGTGTCCAAGAGAGGGCGATCTACAGACTACGGTTGTATGAGAGAGTGAAAGGAGGTACCTTTGCCCCAAAAATTTCCTACCCAATATGCTACTCATGTTTTCCTTTGAGTCTTTGGCATTCAGCTTTCTAGCGAACATGTTTGTGTCACATTTGGATCAAGCTTCTGTTATAGGTGCAAAGATCTACAGATCTAAAGCTACTTTTTTCCTTTTTGAGAGAGAGCTTTTCTTTTGAACCAGTTCATTTCTCATGTGTGTCATAGACATAGTCTGTCCTTCCTTTTGGTTTTCATTTGCTTGAGGACATATCTAAAAGAACTTACTTTCTAAATGTTTCTGACTTTTTGCAGCCTAGCCTAATGGACGGGCAAAAACACGCACTGGAGCGGACGCAAACGCCGGAGAGCGAGATGGCCAAAATCAGGGATGAGGACTTTGAGAGCAAGTCAGGCAGTGAGAATGTGGAGGGATTATCCGGCGATGATCAAGACCCCAACCAGCGGCCCAGGAAGAAGCGTTACCATCGCCACACCCAACACCAAATCCAAGAGATGGAAGCGTAAGCACTCCCCTCAAGATTCTTTGTCTTACAAATCCTTTCCCCCATCAAGCCTTAACATTTGTTTTAATTTCGGCTTCTTTTGATTCCTTTTTTAGCTTCTTCAAAGAGTGCCCACATCCGGATGATAAGCAAAGGAAAGAACTGAGCCGTGAATTAGGTCTGGATCCTCTACAAGTCAAGTTCTGGTTCCAAAACAAGCGCACCCAGGTGAAGGTAAACATGAGATCAGGAGGACCTTCTGCATGGAATTGCTGCATTCCCGTCTCTGACCACGTCTCCTATAATAAGCATAATTTTCCTTTTATCAGAGATTTTGCCGGAGACATTTCCTTGGGCATGCAGCTTAAGATTAGCTTTAAACAATTTAATCACTTTTCAGACATTGGCTATACAGCCTTTAGCTTATTGTCATCGTGTGCAGAACCAGCACGAGCGGCAGGAGAACTCACAGCTGCGAGCCGACAATGAGAAGCTGCGGGCTGAAAACATGAGATACAAAGAAGCCCTGAGCAACGCCTCCTGCCCCAACTGCGGCGGTCCTACAGCCCTCGGTGAAATGTCCTTCGACGAGCACCACCTCCGCATTGAAAACGCCCGCCTCCGCGAAGAGGTATGTACTCATGTCTATATCTTACACAGTCCCACAAATATTGATGCTTCTAACTCCTATGCTTTGATGGCCAGATCGATCGGATATCGGGGATTGCGGCGAAGTACGTGGGGAAGCCCATGGCACCATACTCGATCATCCCTTCCTCGGCAGTCTCATCTCGGTCGTCACTGGACCTTGCGGTGGGCAACTTCGGGGTGCAATCCAGCATGGGAGGGGACATGTATGGAGCTGGAGATCTTCTGAGGTCGGTAACTGGCTCACAGTGTGAGGTGGACAAGCCCATGGTGATCGAGCTCGCCGTGGCTGCCATGGAGGAGCTGATCAGAATGGCACAGGTTGGAGAGCCCTTGTGGATCCTTGATGGCTCTTCCACCACAGAGGTTCTCAACGAGGAGGAGTACGTAAGGACCTTCCCTAGAGGCATTGGCCTCAAACCCTTTGGCTTGAAATCAGAAGCATCTCGTGACACTGCCGTGGTCATCATGAATCACATCAACCTCGTCGAGATCCTTATGGATGCGGTTCGCATTTCTCCCTTCCAATTACTAATAAAATGCTCCATCGTTCCAAATTCATAGTCCTATTTTGTTTTTCAAAATGAACTAAAATCAGTTCATTTTGACAAGTCAAATAGGACTATTAACATGGAAAGGAGGGAGTACTTTTGTAGTTCCAAATTCACGTATTTATACTTATGCTAACATATAAATTGGCATTCTTGACGTGGGTTTTGTTCTTGACAACTTGAAACTTGCAGAACCAATGGTCCACTGTCTTCTCCGGCATTGTCTCGAGAGCTTTGACGTTGGAAGTGTTGTCAACAGGTGTTGCCGGAAACTATAATGGAGCATTGCAAGTGGTAAGCTACTGATGCTCATTTATACAGTGCAGTGCACACACTTGATTAAATAGCTTGCAGAGTTGTTTGATTAATCTCTCGTTTGACTGATGAAGTTTCTCTTTTCATCAGATGTCGGCAGAGTTCCAAGTGCCATCGCCATTAGTTCCAACTAGAGAGAGTTACTTTGTGAGGTACTGCAAGCAGCATCCTGACGGGACTTGGGCTGTGGTCGATGTCTCTCTCGACAGTTTACGCCCAGGTCCGGTGATGAGATGCCGAAGAAGGCCTTCGGGCTGCTTGATTCAGGAGATGCCAAATGGTTATTCCAAGGTATGTATAATAGTGCTAGTCTATGACATTTCACACCCATAATTCTGGTTCTCAGGACAATGTGAAACAATTGTTTTCTTTGTCTAGGTTACATGGGTTGAACATGTTGAAGTGGACGATAGAGGTGTGCATAGCATTTACAAGTCATTAGTAAACTCGGGCCTTGCATTCGGGGCTAGGCGATGGGTTGCTACTCTCGATAGGCAATGTGAGCGACTTGCAAGCGTCATGGCCAGTAATCTTCCTGCAGGAGATGTTGGAGGTAACGACTAGGAATAAACTATGGCATTTTCTTTACTAAGAAGACATAGAGGCTTTGAGCTTAATTCATGCAAAAATTAGAACTGAATTTACTATATGTATACTTCTCGGGCACAGTTATAACAAGTCAAGAAGGGAGGAAGAGTATGTTGAAGCTTGCAGAGAGAATGGTGATCAGCTTCTGTTCGGGAGTGAGTGCCTCAACGGCTCATACTTGGACCACTTTATCTGGAAGTGGTGCTGACGACGTTAGGGTTATGACCAGAAAGAGTGTTGATGACCCAGGCAGGCCTCCTGGCATTGTTTTAAGTGCTGCCACTTCTTTTTGGATTCCAGTCCCACCCAAGAGAGTTTTTGACTTCCTCCGCGACGAAAATTCACGCAATGAGGTTCCTAGCTCCTACTGGATATTCATTCGTTCATTAAGTTCCTGATTATGTCATTGCTTTAGTTATGAAAAAAGGTGGAAGTATCAAATATAGCCATTTGCTTTCAGCTCTAAGCATAGTTTTAAAGCTCCATTGGACTTATATATTGTATATTAGTTTACTTTTTCCTTTTCAAAATATTCTTCCCGTCTAGTTTAACAGTCTAATTATTGTCTATTCACCAACAACTATATCTTAAACTAAGTATCACCAGATAAACTAAGTATCACCAATCTGATCTGTAAGAAAAATATAATCCAATGTGATGACATATATAGTATGGCGTATATGTGTTAGCATGAAATCACTCACGTTATATACCAAAAAACAAAGTTTTATTGGATTGTGTTAATTCAGCCTCACGTTATTTTCTTTCTCAAATGCTCAACAAAGATCTAGTTCAATTTATATGATCATTAGAAACACAACAATGCTTGCAGGTCTCTTAACCTCCTAGAGTTTGATGCTACCTACTTTTTCTTCATCGAAATGTGCTCAATCATGTTGTTGCACCTGAATTGTAATAGTTAGAAAGGGGATGCTAAGCAATTCAGTTACTTTTGTGTGGTGATTGCATGCAGTGGGACATTTTGTCTAACGGAGGAGTCGCTCAAGAAATGGCACATATTGCTAATGGCCGTGATCCTGGCAACTGTGTCTCCCTTCTTCGGGTTAATGTAAGTTTTAACTGTTAATCAAAGTATAGGAGCTCTTGTCCATTCACACTCAAACGCTTCTAATTGTTCACCAATCTCAGAGCACCAACTCCAACCAGAGCAACATGCTGATATTGCAAGAGAGTTGCACTGACTCTACGGGCTCCTTCGTCATATATGCACCAGTTGACATAGTTGCCATGAATGTGGTACTCAATGGTGGAGATCCGGACTATGTTGCACTTCTCCCTTCGGGTTTTGCTATACTACCAGATGGTCCCTCTCAAAGTGGCGATCAGGCTGCAGGCTCAGGTGGATCTCTTCTGACCGTTGCATTCCAAATATTAGTGGATTCCGTGCCAACAGCGAAGCTCTCTCTTGGCTCCGTGGCCACTGTTAACAGTCTCATAGCTTGCACCGTAGACAGAATCAAGGCAGCTGTTACAGGCGATAACGCTTGAACCAGGTAGAAGTATGGTGAAAAACATCAGTTTATTTTTGTTTTGTAAATAAGTCATCGTTTTCTCGGCTTGCATTTCCACAGTTCCCTTTTCAGCATTGCATATACATTTGGAGGGAAGTATATGGCTATTGAATTAGGATTTTAAACCGGCTTTCCAAACAAGAATAGATCAGCATGCATGATTTACTAATAATTTCAATGTAGTTTGTGAAAGCTAACATGCAGAATACCCATAATTCTAGCTTGTATATTGTTCGGAAAATAGCGTACTGTTTTTTTATATAATTAAAAACTTATATTCGCACAGCTTAGATTAGACAAACAAGATACGGCAATAAGAGGGTAGCCTTCCCTGAACCCGAGGCGAAAGCCGAAGTAAAATTATACTGTTATATTTAAAGCTTTTATTAGTCATTTTCATATGTGCGAGTAATGGACCAGAGTCTTGATTATTGCAGCGCATGCGGAGGAGGGGTGGTCGGGAACACTTGGAGTGGAAGTCAAGAACGCACCTCGGATGCTCCTTGCCATGTGGTGTACGTGTAGGATCGAGCAAATAGCAAAAAATGGCTAGCTAGGTCTGTAACAATTGCACCACTATGCAAGGGTATTGGTTCGGGCATTGACTTCCTTTAATTCCCTGATACTGTAACATGGTCTTGGGGTTCTGTCCTGTTGTTTTACTTTTTTCAGCTCTTTCCTAAAGTATGTGATTTCAGTAGAGGAATTATCTGATGTTGTTGTCTTGGTATGCTAGTTTTATTCCTGTTCTGTGTTGTTTCATATCATATGCTGAGTCGGCTGCAACTGGAGATAGGATACAGCCATTAAGTGACACGTACTGTCTTTTTTTTTCTCTTTTAGGTTCCTTTGTTACTCCAATTATAGTGTGAGAAATGCCTCCTGGTCTCTTCCAATCTTTGTCTTATATTGTACTAAGCATGGCTCTAGATCAAGGGTGAATCGAGATTCAGATGATAGCAAAGAAGGGAGGGGGATCAAGGGGATAGCTGAGTGACTCCAAGGGATCCACACATTCTTTTCACTGTTGAGATAAGAAGTTAATGGCTCGCATATTCCCGATTTTTTTTTCTTTCGATAATGAAAACATATTCCCGAATTGATTAAGCGTGTAACAGGGACCGCATATGTATTGTGTGGAAGTGGACGCATGAGTGTTGGTGTAGGCCTTGCGCATATAAATGAGAATTATTACCCAAGCGATACCAGCACCAATACTCAGTTGATCACGTTTCAAGAAGAGAGCAATGAAGTCAACTCATAATAACCAAAAAAGTTGTAACTATGATTTTTCGAGCTCTATATTACCTGGTCAACAAGCCAAGAATTCCATATTACTTGGAGTTTTTACTGAAATACCATATCACTCAGAAATGCCATGACCACTTTTAACAATTTTACACATGGTTTTAAAACCAGACTCGCCCAACTGGTTCAACCTAATTTGACGGGAGCTGGGAGATTTTTTGAGCAAGATTGGCCAGGTACATTGACTATGTCATCACCGTTTAACCCGCCTGGTTGAACCAGTGACCTAGCTGATCGGGTCGGACGGGTTTTTTTTCCTTTCAACACGATTCTTTTTCCTCGTCTCCCCGATTGGCCGACTCCTTCTCCCCTCAATCTTCATTCCTCTCTTCAATCTTTAATCCTCATCTCCACGCCAGCCACTCTCCCTCGGCAATCCTCGTACCACTGGAAAGAGGGGAGAGTTTTTTTTTTTTTTATATTGATGATGTCAGCAACCGGGTTAACCCCATGTCGTTAACCAGTCCGGATATTAAAACCAGAGTTTTACACGCTTGAAAAAAATGCATTTTATATATGTTACATGATTGTTGTGTTGACCCATTGAAATTCACTCAACCTATAATTAAAGAACCGTCTTCCCCAGTTGTGTGGATTAGGCTTGACCGAGTGAGCATATATCAACAAGTTATAGTCTGATAGGGCAAAGATGAGTGGACTGAGTGGTCGCTGGCCACACTGACCTAGTCAAGTCAAGACTCAAGATGCAGCTTCAGCCAGAAGAAACTCGACAGATATGATTGACTATGATAGAGGGGAAAAGTCCTTGCATTTAATATTGGTAGTTGAAGGTTGGATGGAAGCAATATTAGGAGGAGTTTAACTAATGATGGAGAGTAGGAGTCCCAAAGAATTCTGTATCGGATATCGGTATCGTATCGGTCGGCTTATCGTATCGGTCGACTTAAGAGACAAAATATCGGAGATATTTGTAAAACAATATCGGTGGTCAAAAACTAGTTTTTACCGTATATTTTCATAATCTAGCTTCTAAAATGAGTTATACTAATTTAGACAAAGCATAGATTTTAAAATATGCATATTAGGCTGGGAAACAAGTGGGAAAGTTACTTCTTTCCCCATTTTTTTTAAAAAAAAATTTTTCAATTTTTTTTAAAAATATTATTTTATTATAAAATAGCGATATATCGAGGATATATCGAAACCGATATATAGGCGATATTTGAAAAAAAAATAAAAAACCAATATTTGTTCGTCTCATTTTATCAGGTGGGGCCCGATATCGATATATCGGCGATATGGAATTCCATGGTCCCAAGTGGGGGGAGGCAGCAGAGCATGAAAATACCCTATAACAGAAAAGGGAAAAAAAAAAGAAAAGAGCATCGAGGAAAAATAAATTTAGATTTATGAATCATATCAAGGGAAATCGGGACAGTTTGGCTAAGTCTGGTTTAAGATACAATTATTATTTACAACTCATTCTAAGCTCAATAGTATTGCACCAGTGGCAACTAGTTGAGAGAATATGTTTGCGAACTTTAGAAGAAACAAATAATAATGGACATATTTACTATACAAAAGTTATATGGAATTTCACTCGTATCTCAGTCAAATGATTATGACCATATGAAGACACTGCAGCTTTTTTTTTTGCTATAAAGACACTGCAGCTGATTGATGCCGCATTAGACCTGTATGCATTGAACTAGTCCAACTTAATTCTCTTCCCACTCAAGTCAAGTTCTTGTGGCAGAGTTCACAGGACATGCGCTTCAGGATTTCAGAACTACAAACAAGAGTTAATTCAGCTATTCAGCAAATTAAGTTGCGAAGTTTGCAGCTACCTAATCACCACTAGGAATTGGGGGAAACAGTTTTTCTCAGCAACTATTAGGGAATATTGGAATAGCGTTTAACCACCAAAAAAAAAGAATAGTATTTTACTTAGCAAACTTAGTGTATCACAAAATCCAAACACTCAAACAAGACAGAAAACTGAGCATTAAAAAGGGAAGACGGCTACAAAATTTATGTCCTTGGTCCTTTCGTCATGTAATTATACAGGAATCTATGAAAAAATATACATACAGGCAACGATTTCGTGAATGTCCATCATACACCCTACTATCTGCTCCAAAGGATAAAGAGCAGAGACAATTTTCTGCCTTCAGCTTCGCCTATTTCTGGACGACTTTTTGCGCAAATACCTTCATAATACGAACTGAATGTCATCATCATCATCCCTGTATAATGTCTGAAATGGAGAAATCATGAAAAGGAGGACCTGTACAAAAGGTAACACAGGTAAGGAATGAGTTAGATAGAAATCCAATAGGTCATTTAACTTATATGATTCGTACTCCTTGCAAGTCGCAACATGACAGGTCATGTTACCCCAAAAATGAATAACAACAATTTCCACAAAATTATATCTATACAACAAATACAAAGTAATTCAGCACTCAGGTCATGCTTCTCCAGTCTCCAACATGATTTTGCAGTTTTACTCTTTAATGTCATTCCACATTTTTAGCAGAAATCACTTGGCATACATGTTAAATCTTGTCACCTACTACTCTGTGGTACACTCAGTACCTCATATTAGCTGCAGGCCTCTATTATCAATAGTCCCTCCACTATGGCACGCACTTATATTATAGAATCATGTAAAAAGTCATCATGGAAGACCTTGACAACTGTAATCACAGAGTTACATATTACAAATAAAACTCACTAAATCCTATTCACCCTGGCAAGCAGATATTGGTTGGAGATGTCTTTTCTAATAGTCTTCACTGACACCATGAAAAAATTGCCTATAAGTATTCATCTCAAAACAATTTTTTGAAGAATCCATCATGATGATCATCTAGAACACCAAATGTTACGTAACAAAGAAATAACCAGAAAAAGTTCAATTGAAAAAGTTCAATACCTTCCATTTGATTGAGTATATAGAAGGGAACATGAGCAATCATCTTTGATCCTCCTTCCCCCCAGTTAACAGTCCCAGGATTCTTCTGCTCTCCATGTGAAGGTCCCAAAACAGACAAGCAAATTGCTGGCTCATTCATCAACCCCAAACAATCACAAGCACGCCGCCAGACTCTTTGGTCAAAATTTTGAGAGCGAGCAACCTGTCACACGCCTGAATCACATCATATTGAACTAGGTATTCAGCAGAAGCATAAGGACAAATAATACAAATATATGAACCTTGGCCAAAGATACTCGAGCCCGAGGGAGTAATTCCCTATGGCATGTGGCAAGCTTTGCAATAGCAGTGAGAACAAAACAAAGAAGCCGAGCTTGTGAAGATTTTCTTGTTGCAGCATTATCTGAGTTAGGACTTGATTCCTGACTTATGCCTAGTCGACTTCCAAACAGAAAATGATGCACATGTCATCAACATAATTGCCTAGTTAGAGAAAATATATATAGTGATAAATATGCACTAGGACTATGTCCAATTCAGAAAAAATACCTTGACGAAAGATTCTCATATAATAGTAATTCTAGGCTCTCAAAGAGCTCACGAGCTGCATCCTTGTGGGCTGTGCCGCCACCTCCATGCTCACCAACAGCCCAACATAATTGCAGTGCCAACTCCGTCTGCAGCATAATAATTTTCTATGAGATGCATATATTTAGCACATGCAAAAAAAATCAAGATAAATTGCTAGTTCTTACTCAAATGTAATACTCCCTACATCCTATTTTAGATTCTCCATCTAGGAAAAAAGAGGTCCCAAAATAGATGCTCAATCTGGCTCACTATAAGGGGTTTCTAAACCTCATCTTCCCATCAAAAGAGTCTCCTAGTTCCGATTAACACCATTCAATAAAAATCAACTTTTTTCCAGATGGAGCATCTAAAACAGGACGGAGGGAGTATAAAATAAACTTTAATTGAGATGCCAATAGTAAAAGAATATGTGAACAAAAAATACCTCCTTACCTTCGCAGGACTATCATAAGCTTCCCCAAGTCTGTCAATGATAGGCTTCTGCAACACTTAAAAATTTACTTTTTAGGCTTGCACTAAGAACATGAGTGAGTGATGATTGACTCCAACTAAGTAGAGCAAAGTATTGATATATACAGCTAAATGTTTGTAGGCATAAAAGTATTGATGGGAACCACGGAAAATACACTACGATGGAAGCACAATAATTAGTCCATAGAGACGCAGACGTCAAAATCAGTGAGAACCTTTGTGCTAACCAGGTAAAGTACCTGCTTATACTCTTGAAAAGGGGGACATACAGGAGTTTTGAGAAGGGGGGCATACAGGAGAGTGTGTAGCCCAGTGGTTACTGGGAGTGAGCCCAGTCCTTAGTGAGCCTGGCCAGTTGGGTCATAACACAGTGGGTGTGAGAACAACAGAGACTAAAAGAGGCACTAGTTGACTTGACCAAGGTACATTCTCCCATGTGAACCCCTGAGCAAACTAATTTTGACTTTTTAGTTGCCCAACTGAGACTTAAAATAACAAAATTCAGTGCACGGGGCCACACATGGTCGAACTTCACAAATCATGGTCCTTATAGTCTACAAGTGATCTGCTTATTCCACAACCAGGCCTCACTTATCTAACATTAACAACTACCTCACTGATAACTTCACATGTAATTGTGCATGTGGTGAGTCAAAAGAATAGCGACCAAACAGATCCCTATTAAGAAAAAGTTGCAATATACCTTCAAAAGGGCAACAAAATTGGGAGATCGCTGGAATGCAGCAAGCATAAATTCCAAGAGCCGCTTCTGAACCTATGAAAAATGCTCTTGATAAGCTTAAGCATCAAAAGAATGATCAACTGGTATTAAAAAGCTCAACAAAAATTATGATCTAATGATCCAGAGCTAGTTTAAGTGATAAAAAAAGTTAACAGACATAAAGCACAATATCCACCTATATCTATAGTAAACTGAACAAATATCAAGCACTCAAATATCTAGGGTAACTTCTCCACAGCTTGTTTGTTTCACTCATATATCTGGATCATCTTGAGTGGATATTCGTCATTAGACAGTTGTTACAAGGAGTTATTCAGCTAACATGATTTTTCTTGAAATCTAACTTCTCCACAGCAATTATCTCCTTTACAAAAAAAATTTAATGAAAATTCACATGTGAAGTTCTTACTCTATTCTAACCTGAGAGATAAAAAGGTGATACCAAGCTATTTAAAATGTTAAAAACCAAGAGACTTATCCACCTTGAAAATATATTCTTGATCTGGAAACAATGTGGAGACTCTCGCCATAAGAATCGGAATCAATGCGCATATGACAGCTGCAACAGCCAAAGACAAAGCTTGTAATTACTTATAATGGGAACACCGAAGACAAGCTAAGATAGCATCATACAATCGTTGATTTCCTGCAATGCAATTGCAAAATAAACATCTAGAAACCGAGGCCCCATTTGCAGTGCCTGCTTCAGCCTCTCAGACTGAGGAGTATTAGCGGCTGCTTGCAATGCTGCAGCCATCCTTGGGGATGTCCAATGACGTTCCTGCATTTAGTGCAACTATTTATTAATCACCCACCATTACAATTTTTCTGCCAGCATCTTCATGCTGGTAAAATAACTTTATATTCTTTTGAAATGCTAAAATAGATAAATTTCTAAAAAGAATTTCTTATAGTTGAAAATATGAGACCATACTGCCAAACCATCATTTTCATCCTTAAGAAGATCGAGAAACAAAGAATCGGCAACATCAATACTATTATTGTCATCAGATCCAGAGTCACCCCCTCTATCTTCAATAGTAGAACCAGTATATGCTTCATCCATAAGTGCGAGCAGCATCTGTGTAAAAGAATAAAATGAAAATAAAATCAATTTCTGTAGACAAAACTTCATCGGGAACATTTTAAATAGTTCCGAAGGATAACCTCAGGAGCCGTACTCTTCTGGAGGGAAGCGATGCTACTCCCAAGAAGGGAGCCAGAACTCCGTTCTACCTTCTCCAATGCCACCACTAGTACTAGATTTCAGTCATTTTGAACCAAAATAAGATGAGAATTTAATTATATGACAAGGTCACTATAATGATAACACGAGAATGGGTAAGTCATGTTTGTCAGGCATTTTAATTCACAACATTACAATTTGAAGACAACTTAGCATTTAAAAAAATGTTAATTGCAAAAAACTAAGCAACAACTGTTTTACAAACTCCCGGTTTAGTGCTCTGCCCATCTTATATAAACCATCTAAGCATTTTTTACTTCCAAGATAAGAAGACAAGATAACAAAATGTCTCTTCTTTCCCATCACCGACTATTCTTATAAGTTACTTTTAGTACTTTTTAAATGACCGAAATTTGTCCTTTTCTAATCTCAAATAAGATCTTAATACTACATACAACAACCACGGTTGCCACTCTTCTCCATGAAGGCCCTTCATTCTTCTTGCTTGATCTCCTTTATTCTTTCATGGTTGTGTATTTCCTAGTGGTAGATTTTCCATACATGTATACTAGCCCAAAATCTAAACCGTAAGCCCCAAGGGCATGGCTGTTCAACTTTTCTGTTTTTCTGTTTTGGTACAACTGTTCAACTTTTAATAACACCAACACCATATCACTCTTATCTACAAAATCCATAATAACCAAGTCAACCCCAAAGCTCGCAAGCATGTATGCATGAATACTATTCGGCCTATATGTTGACTGTTGAATTACAAAGAGGAAACACTAGAAAACCAAACAAAAGTGTCTCCACATTTTGATTTGAATGTTATGCATGGAAACAATGGATACCGAGCAGATGCATGTAAGAATGTCTTATGCTACGAGAGACGCAAACTATCGCTTCCTAAACAAGAAAAAGGGAAACAAATTAATATATATAAAAAATTATAGAGAGAGAGAGAGAAGAAAGAGAACTCACTGGGCAAATCTACAAGTGATGGAAACAGTGGAAGAAACGAGCTAGGTGATATTAGTCCAGGGAACACCTTCAAAAATGTCTTTTCAACTCTGCAAAGTAAATTGCGCATGAGACCATTTTCAACGTTCAAAGCTAAATCATGAACCTAGAAACATTGTAACCTAGTATTAAATTATTTCCTGTAGAAACCAGCCTAAACATGCATAGATGCAAAAATAAACCTCGAGAGTCATTAAAGGAGGATATTGGGTCAGCCCAGGAAGCCACATGCTGATTTTAACTTATTTAGAGGCACATGTATAATATTGATTGTTAATCTGGTGTTTCATTGCTTCTAGACCAACTCTCCTCGTAGGCACGTTCTTTTTTCCCCCCTGATGCAGATATGGGTATCAACTTGGTTATTTTCTCTTTCACTAATTAATCTCCCCTTTATCTTCCAACCAATGCAAAGGTCAAAAAACAGCTTCCTTCATGTTGCTGGCCCCAAACCCAAATTGTCACAAGAATTTGCAATGCAAATGATATATTATTATTATTTGATACGCATACTTACCTAAGAATCACAATGTATCCTATGATAGCATGCTGGACATACAAGAAAAATAAATAAATTAATGACGACTTACTTCTCACCATTCCATGCAACCAATTTTAGCAGCAAGGGGAAGAACTGCAAGCAAAAGAAAACAGTTGTAATTGCCAACAAAGGACCACGTTTACCCAACATACTTCATATACTAGAAGGATAAGTATATATAACTCCCAATAAGCAAGAGATATAGCTGAAAAATCTAATTACAACTATTTTTATGAATCTAATTACAACATATTCAGATACTATCCCAACAATTTTTCCCCATTATGTGAATCAATGTTAAAAAATGTGATTCCATACCTGTGGCAGTAGGGTTGGGAAAGAACTAAGAAATTTTGCTTTGTTGAGAGTGAGAAAACTAAGTGTTGCCTCTGCTACAACCGGATCTGCAAACTCTCTAGAAGCACATAATAATACTTAGACGGCATGGGACAGAGAAAGAGAGAAGGACTAGCAGTTTAATCAGATATAAATCACTGAAGCAACATTGGAAGGTAAAGGATGCACGTTAAGTGGTGCCAAAGTGAATCAGAATCATTAAATTCATACATCAAAATTGAATACTTCCTTAATACTCAAGCTAAAATGTGTTCATACACATTCTCTTGCATTTGATTTTAGAGGCACTTCGTGACAGCCATGTCAAAACTTAAAAATACACACAACAGGAGATATTACATAAACCTATAATGAATGTTTTGTGTGCATGTGTGCGCGTGTGAGAGAAAGAGAGAGAGCACTTTGTTAATCAAACAAGGATGACATAATCAAGCAAGTTATCTGTGCTTTACATAAGATAAAAGGTAAAGGCACTTCTGCAGAAATGTAGATAAAAGTTATACCGGCTTAGGCATGAGCGGAAAAAGGTTCGCAGACTAGGATCTGCATCATGCAGAACCACCTCTCCAAAGTCAAGAAAAAACTGAAGAATGGCCTGCACAAAACCAGTTAAAATAAACAACTGTGTGTAAGACAAGAAGAACACGTAATAGTCTATTTTCTCCCAATGTGGTTGCTTCATGAGAAACATGCAGCATGTATATTTCTCACAGGAACAAGGAATGTTGTATCAGATAATGGAGATATATCAATGGGCTATAGATATTAAATATCTGAGATATCATGTAAAATAATATTGGTAGTTTAAAATAAGGTTTTCAATACACGTTTTCATAATCTAACATCCATATGCACTTATACTAATCTTTAAAAAACATAGATCAAGATAATACACTAATGTTAATATAATTATGACATTGATGATCTAATAAAGAGATTTTAACGTGTATAAATATATAGTAGTATCTAAAGATGCATATAGTATCTAGTATGTTACAATTAATATGCATTATTTTCAAAACTATTAGCATGCATTTGAAGTTTGTACAATGCGATGAAAAAAATTAAGCATTGCTATAAAATATATAGGTACATATTATATAGCATATACTATATTTTGGACGAGTATCAACATTATTTTTTTTTTACAGCAAAAAAAGTGAAAATGGCTGATAATGTATACGAGATATTGGCCCTTACTTGGAATCTGACCCAAAATCCGTTTTACCTAGTATCACATATTGGGATGAGGCCAAATATCAATATCTCGCTTATATATCCGCGATATGACATTCCATGCACAGGAGTAAGAAATGGTGAAGTCAAACGTGTGACATCAGCACAAATAGTTTGGGATAAGGATGATACAGACTATGCTATTTTGAACTTGTGATATGAATGGGAATTAGTGAAGAAAGTAATGAGTTACAAGTATTCAGGAAAGACGCACCAAAAAAGACAATGGGCTGCTAACACCTCCCTCAACCTTGGATGAGAGAAGTGCCCAGTTCTTTCCCTTTCTGGTGGGTTATTCACACTACTTTCGTGTTTGACCCGATTTTTTACAAGAGAAGCAAAACAACAAAGAAACAAACACCAAGGCCAAAATGGCATTAACAAGGTTGCAATATAGTTAGTGCCAGAGAAAATTGATCTGGTTGGCACCACTAGTCTTCACAAAAGAAAGTTATCTCATGACAGAAATTCAAGTTCAGTATGCACAAAGAAAATGGTTGAGAACTGGGCCACTCGTTTGCAAACCAGAAAGAGGAGCTGGAATCATTCAGACGGGACAATACGGTTGCAGATGCAAATGAACAAAAAGTATGTCTAAGTTCTATAAGTACAACTTCACAAGAAAAATCTGCTACTCTTTAGAAGCACAAAGAAGAAAGATGACAGGCAACTAGATAAATGCACTCTGCCGAGAACACGACATCAGCCTTAAGTTTGGCAACCAATTGAAAACTCAACATATCAAGTCAAGCTCAATTGACAGAGTTAAGAATGGAATTGGGCTTCCTAGTCCTCAGCACCATGTTAAAAGCCTTCAGTTCCATTGATTACAGTAATTCTAGTTGAACTTGGGTAAGTTCTACTACTCTATTAACTTCTCCTAAAAAGAAACTAAAACTAAAACTTTGCTCCAAGTTTCCAATTTTGTAGGCATTGAAGCAAATGGAATAGCAAATGAGTAGGTGAAAGAAGGCGCACCAGGAAGAGGAGTCCATTAGAGGCCTGGGATTGGGGGAGTGACGCAACGAGCCTCTGAAAGAGCTTGTTGATCTGCGGATAAACCCTCGCCACCAAGTCCTCCGAATTCTCAGCCTTGCATATCTCATTCAGCATCTTCACCTGAGCAAAAAACAAAGAACCATGAAAACCAATTAAAGACAACAAAAAGAAAACAACCACAGAGAAGGACGACCGTACAGAATGGAGGAGGGAGGAATCGGAGGAGGCAGGGTCGATGGAGTCGCGAGCGGTGGTGGAGAGAGATCGGAGATGGAACTCCCAACCGCCTCCGCTCCTCTCATTCGAATTCGCCATGTCCGAAAATTCTACTCCTTTTTAAAAATGTTAGAAAGCTCGCTTCCTTCTGCGACTCTTTTGGTCGTCCTAAAATGTCACCTTTTCCGGCGATTTCCCGCCGCGCTTCATTCCAGCAGCTCCGGGGAGGTTAGCTTCCCGGGATCATATCCAAAGTTCTCAATGATGGGTCCCATCGATAACTGCTTTAATGTGGGTCCCACTGACTGAGGCCAAATTGTAATCGAGTATACGGGTAGCTTTGTAGGGCAATTGGAGTTGGACCTCCGGGAAAGATTTTTGGGGCTTCCTAAAAAATCCCTAGGAAAATGATACACGATATGGTACATTGGTGACGTGGTGGGTGTTCGTTGGACAGTGAAATTTTTTAAAACGGGCATCCTATGGCCCACTTTTCACTATCCAATAACTACCCGCCACATCACTGGATGTTGCAGTGCATGGATGCGATGTTCAAATCTTTGCAATAGTGAAGTATGGAACTAGACTTGCACCATAATATATCAAACACGGGCAGTGGCCACGGCCCAGTGTAGCACAAGCGGAGAAAGCCCATGGAGTGCATGCGAGTATACGGGTGCATTTGGTTAATCGAAGCGGCCTTGCGTTTTCCCTTCATTAACATCCCATCAGGCTGCAAGAGAAGTGTTTTGCCTAACCCTCAAGAGATTGCCTGGAAAAGCAGCCTCAAAATAAGTGTTTAACATTCCTTATGATGTCACTCTATGTGCTAAAGTGAGTGTGAAATGAGCACAAGCAAGTCCACAAAACAGTGCCTAAAGAAATCCACAAAACAAGTTCTTTATCATTACCAAAAACATTTTCAAAGAAATTTCATTCAGGATATAAAAAAAAAACAGCCGGACAAATAAATGGGCATTCCACGACCTTCTCATCGTCCTCACTGATTAAGCAAATTGGCTTGGCCTAAACTTCTGGTTGACATTCAGCTCTTCAGCTAAACAATCTGATTTTTCATTCATTCAGAAACTCTTAATTGTGGTCTATTCATTCATTCAGTTGATCACTCTTAGCTGTTTGGTTCACAAATCTACCAGAATTCAAATCTTGATTCAGAACGAATTAATTCTTTCTAAAGTGCAGGGAATTGGAATTCTCTTTGGTTCATGAATTGAAAAATTCCGCCTGAATTGGGGATTCTGATAAATTTGAAATTTCAGCCAGCATAAATGCAGGAACCAAAATAAAATTAGTTAAGTAAATCACTTCAAAATTGCAAATTCAGTGGATCATAAGTTACACCATTCATGCAAATTCCCTCCATTCAAATCAAAGAAAGAACTTAGAAAATATTGATATCAGCAGGAAATGGCTGTACCGCTAAAAGCAAAGCGGACGCTCAAACAAATTAAACACACATTTGCACACGCAGCAGGAGCTTAAAGATGTCCCACGTGACAGATCTGTAACTAGAAAATTTTCCTCCCAAAGTTATTTGACACATTCGGTGCAGAAAATGTAGTTCTACAGTATAGCAAGAGTGAAACTAAAACTAATGCAAAAGAATACAACAGGCACTTGACTACTAAATTTCTCGCATAAAATACATAACCCAAAATGTAAACACAAGTGTCTCTCAGCTGTAGATTGCATGGAAGGAAGAAATCATGTGCCCGCTGGTACAGCCTCACCAGAATGAGAAGTGCTACATCTTCATTATGCCTGTTCAAAGTACTTTCCAAAAGGCAAACAAATAACATAATCCAACTGAAACCAGTTGTATGAAGATGTGGATTAAAGGTCAATAAGATTCATGGTTCAAGGTTCTAAAGTTATCTGTTCTGTTCTCATTTGATCACAAACCCCAGAACACAATGCCAAAGGCCCTGTAACAGCAGGAATCGATATTATCCTTGAAGGTTGCATAATAGAGAACAGTAAAACGCATAGAAGAAGCTAAGGCAAGACTTAAGATTTTGAGTTAAAATATGCAATGATACAGAATTACAATCTCTACATGTACAAGAGTAAGCATGAAGTCATCAGAGGTGCAGTAGCAAAGATACCAGAAAATTGAGCTGCTTGCACAGAAAATTGAGCTGCTTGCACCTCATTTAATGACCTATAATATTCGGATGTACTTTACAGACGAGGTTTTGAACCACAACTAAATTGAGCTTCGCATCCTTTTCCGCTGACTATGCTCCTCATTGCTGACCTGCACATTAAAAAAGCATGCTAAAACATATATATGGATTCTACAATTAGCTAGCCAGGAAATGATTAAGCATACAAAATACGAATGCAAAAGCTAAGAGAAATTGAAATGCCTTTGACCAAACTATTACAAAACTTAGCAAGAACAATTCTACATTGACAAGCACAAAATAGCTATTTTAAATACAAAATAATTGTTTAACAGCAAAAAGAAGAGAAATGTCTGCAAGCATTCTCAGCACTTGGTTCTAAATTGCGGGTAAAATTAGGCAGCGCAACATACCACTTCATCTTGCGTCAACTCTATAGAAGAAATCCCTGTAGATTCCGACCTACATTTAGCATGAACAATGGGACCAAACTGAGACCTGTTCATGCCGTCCACTTGACCATCTGCTGCATTCATGTACACCGCCCCTCTGTACATCCATTCATCTGTCTCATCACTATAAAAATCCTCAAAAGGATCTCCACATAATGCACACACGTTTTGGTTCTCATCAGCAGGAACAGCCATTTCTTCATCAACCCTCTTTTCTACAACAGATTCCGTAGGCAAAAATCCTGGGACAATGTCAGTTCCCAGGGCTTCTGCACCACTGAGCCATTCTTTGGTGCTTACGAACCACTTCCGAGAAGGGTTCTGCTTTCGATTCTTAGAAATTCGATTTTTTGTCACATGCCAATCCATGTGACTTCTGTGCTCCTCTTGGGATTTAAAACGCATGCCGCAGGTAGTACATTGTCTTGGAAGATCAACATAGAGAGCATCGATAGCCGAATCATGGCGAACTTTAAGAAGGTCAACATCAAACTCAACTCCTAGAAAATCCTGAACATTTAGATTTGTTATTGCGTAACATCTTTGAGTGAGCAAAGAACAAGGATAATTGGAGACACAGACGTACAAATTTATGGAGTAATAACACTGCACGACGACTAAATGGTATATAAATTTGAAACATACAAAACTTGAAACAGAAAATATCCCTTCAGTCACAGTTCAACTGTTTGACTAAAGAAATCATTTATAGACACAAACAAATGAGATCCAGCATCATTTAAGTGAGAAACAATATAGGCAGAGTTTATGACAGAGAGAGGTGGTAAAAATCGTCATATAATTTGTTAGCTGATCTTCTCAAAGAAGGCCATAGAACTGCCAACAATTTACCATACATAGGTTATTCAAGTGCCGTGTACGTCAAGTGCACAAAAAACTTTTCTGAGTTATTGTCATGAATAAAATTTACCTGTGACAGAGGTGCTGGTGTCAATGATATCAGACCTTGAGCCATGAGAGAACCAATTAAACCAGAAAAAGCACCACCTGGAGGAGGATTGGAGAGCATAGGATCTGTGTTCTGAAAAGAGAGTCCCAGTTGAGACACAACAGGAGGTGGTCCTGGCGGTAATGGAGGTGGGGCACCTCCTCGTACCTGGACAGATGAACCACGCATACTGTGAGGAGGTAGAGATGGCAACACTCCAGCATATGGATTCTGAAAAACCGATCTCCGAAATCCCTCTTGGCCTTGTATATTCACATGATGATTTGTAATAGGTGTCACCAACTGTGATGAAACATTTTGAAATATAAAATTTTCTCGAGCTTGATTTGGAGGGCGCAATGTAACTAAACCAGCCTGGGGAGTAAAGAACTGATTCGTTAATGTTTTCTGCTCAACAGAATCTAACATCAAAGACTTACTAAACCCTTGACTTACAACATTTTTGCCGGAATCCACTAAATCAAGGTGACTTTTCATCTGCCTATGTGGCATGAGGCTAGGGAGGGACGGAAAGGGATAAGAGGTTGGCACATTTTTGGACACAATTGATGTCTGTGGAGGGAAATAGGGCCCTCCTGAAAACTGCTTGTCCATCCCCAAAGAGTCAAGGGGCGAAGATCCAATGCCAGTCCTCGTATTCAAAAGCTTCTGAATTGCAAAACCAGTTTCTGGTGGATTGTCTACCAAAGGCACTAACTTCTGAGAAGCAGATGAGATATTTCCATTTGTTGTCAACAATGGCATTTGATGAGCTTTCCCAGATCTTGAGGCAATTGATGGATATGTTAGGGGAGCATTCTGATGTAAATTCCATGAATCTTGAGAAAAGGATGTATCATGAAGCATAGCTCGGGGCTCATTTTGTGCGCTTGTGCTTAAATCCTCTCTGATGGTTGCTCCACCAGTCGCCTGCAACAAGCACATGAATTACTTAAATTTCTATTCTTAACAATCTGAGAAAGAAAATAAAAAGATGGTAACTATAGGACGAAGAACCATACGCCTAATGAAGAAATCCGATCTTCAGGAGCAAAAGCGGAATCACCAACTAGAGATAGCTGAGACTGCCTGTTCCAATCTCTTCTCCTAAGTTCAGAACCCGACAGTGGTCTTCCCACTCCAGTAGTCACGTTTAAACTACCCATACTTGGAGCTATTAGCCTATGGTCAGTACCTCGGCTACGATCTGCTAAGGTTGGACTCATATCCTCCCAATCATACTCTTCTTCTTCAACACTCTGCCAGTTCCTTGTGACAGAATGGTTTGTTACACCATTCAAATCACATCTCTCACCTTTTGGAAATTCGTTGAGCAACATAGGCTTTTCCCTGTAGCTACCATAAGCATCAATTAATGCCCTTGGTCGCTGATTGTTTCCCTTACTAAGATTATATGCACGGGAAGTTTCCATAGGATGAGACCCATCAGAAGCAGACCAAGTTCTATCCAACCAATCAGCTGTTTCCTCACCCTTCAATCTTAATTTGGAATGTAGAGGAGAAACACTTTCAGCAACTCTTCCAGGAGAGATATCTCTAGAAAAACTGCCTTTCAATGGTGACAAAGTCTGTCCAGCTCTATTTATTGGCGAAGAAGGCCTTGCCATCTTATTTTTTGAAAATAAGACATTCCTGTCACTTCCAGATACAGTTGACAGATACCCCGATGCAATTCTAGATGGGTCTGTCTGTCCCGCAACATCCTCTATTTGGTCATATGCATCCTCAGCAGATTTTCGCCCAAATGTATGCAGACTTGAAGAACCTACTTTACTGTGTTGCAAATCCTGGATGCAGAAAATTATGATGCCTTAATGTAATAGATAACTTAAAAAAATGACTTCATCAACTATCATGTAGTCAATCAGAACACTGGTCCTTCCAAGTTCCGTCAATCATAGAGAACAAATTCCACAAGAAAACAAATAGAACTATTTTGAGTGTAAACTGGCCCTTCTGATCCACCAAATGATTTGCTTAACACTACCAGGTAATAAAAATGAACTAAAATTGATTTCAATATAAAATATTAATAATTTTTTGTGGATGAAGTAAAATAATCACTTGATGCATGCTCGCCACTGAAAGATGCCAGATTAGTTCAGCTCCTGCAACCATTATCTCATCAAATAATTTTATTACTTATTAAAGGGCTGCATACAAGAACACTATTCTTTTAAATGAACCTCACAAGTGTATCTGCACAAATCCTAGAACACCAATACAAGTATTGTAAACTCCTTCGGAAATACAGATTAAAAGCAGTCAACTCAGTTGAAGTGATTTTGACTTGGATATTCTCTAATGAATAAGTATGGTGGCACATGTAAGAGATAGAAGCACATGAGCAACTCTCTCTAATAATGAGTATAGTCTTTTTTCCACCTCCGTATAAATACATAGGTCATGCAATTTTATAGCTGAAAATTTATAGATCACAGTAACTAGTAATTGGGCCATGCATGACCTACACTGCTAATAGATTCTACACTGCTCCAAGAAAAGTAGTTTAAATAAAAGACAGAGACAGAGAGGAAGAGGGACATTTGAAGAGATCACGACGTACCACAGTTGGGCGCTCCAGTTGACCACGGGCCTCCAAATATTTTGGGTTAACATGTATACCATGAGAGGGACGAGACTCAGATGGCCTCAAGGCAGTTATACTGGATGGTTGCTGAACAACTGAAGGTGAAAACTGCAGTTCAGCCTCAATCCTACGGAGTACTGCAGATGGAAATACTGTTGACCAGGTCCTAAAAAGGTGACGCATGTGGTCATGTTGGCTAGGACGAACTTGCCTGTATGCCTCACAGAACACCTTCAAAAATAATATCAGCAACAGGATTGTTATAAGCATTTTAACATTTTGCACGGAACTATAATACCAAATTAGCAACTACCACGAGTGTTATCAGTCGTTTCTTTAAGCTCAGAGGCCTAACAGCTCTGAGTTGACGCGACAACAAAGATGTAGTGTCCGTAACAATTTATGTAATGCAAGATAAGGGGTTTTACCAAGAGTTGTTATAAATCATTCTCGATGCAAATTCTAATAAAAAAATTATCTGGTTAGTACAGCAATTGACAGTAGATATGAATGCTGAATAAGATTATTTTGTTGGTAACCTCAAAAGCCAATGAATAAGGAACATATTAGCATCCTTCAGACAAAATTACCGAAAACTAACCGAGCAAAGTTAATATTGGAAACTAAGCAACCTAGGAAATGAAGGCATCACGTACAGTTAAGAAATATTATCCTGTTGCAACATCTAATCTTTAATTCAGATCGAGAAGTGTAGAGACTTCAGGTAGAAGCAAACGGGGAGTTTTTTATAAGAGTGTATTTCCATGAGATAAAGCAAGGCTGAAGCTGTAAAAAAGCTTTAAGGAAGTGAAGGTTGGCTAAAGATCGTGTAGAAACTAAGAATAAAAATATTTAGGAGAAAATTTGAAAATCAGGAAATCTGGGAGGCCAAGTAGGGAGGAAGAAGATAGCATAAACATGTCAAAGCATATAGAAGGAGATCAAACACATTATAAAGAGAGAAGAAGTCGGATGGCTCACATCAAGTAAAAGAAAATTTATAATAATCACTTACCAGTTACCACCAATATCTAGTCTAGGCTCTAACCTAGACAATATGATTTCGCCATATAATTGTGGCCAATTAGAATCAAGTCATGATTTCATTCTTGCTAAAAAAGTACAGACAAAGTGAATTATTTATAAGCATAAGTGGGACACAATGACCATGTAATATAATGTCCAAACAGCTAGAAAATCAATAAACATAGAGTAAACAAAGAAACATCTACAACCAAAAAAAAAACATAATTTAGTTCAAAATCAAGCATACCTCAGGGAGGCGAGCAGCAAAATACTTCACATATTCACGTCCTATATTCTTTACAATGCTATCTAAAAGGTATAAGGAAGGCAATTTCTGCTCAACAGGAACCTGCCAAAGTTAACAAACATAGAAAAATGAGGCATGCCATCAGTTGTAGACCTCTTTTAACAAATAAACTATATAAAAATTTAGAATCCTTATCATCTGCTTCAGTCTACAGGAATATTCATCCCATGTTCCTCATTAAAGTGGATCAGAATGGGCAATCAGAGCACAGAAACTTGATACCCTTCCTCATACGGATACAATTTCGTTATTCAAAAATAAAAAATTGTGCTCATAGTGCTATTTGACTAGAAAATTCTTGGAGACTGATCTACTATGCACATGAAATAAATGAACTAAATTACTTTTCCTTCCCTATTGCAGTTAAAAGTATCACAAACTATAAATTATACAACAAGGATAAATTATTAGCCTAAGAAAAGACAATGTGAGAAAAATTGTTAAGGATGTTTACAAGGGTTATAAAACCCAATTGAACCAGAACAGCCAATTAAATGCAGTTCAACCAATATGAGACCCCCTTTCATGTCAAGGGAGCCCAATCCGACCAGCAGATATATTAGAAAACCCAAAACAGGGCAATTTTCCAATTAGCCTAAGCTTTTTTTAACACCAGTTTTTATATGTCCAGCGACAGTTCGAGGATGGTTGTTTGTGTAGATTAAATCTCTATATTGATTTGTTGGGCATCTCAATCTTTGTGAGTCCTTTTTGGCAGACAAGATCACAACGGGCTAATCCATCAACATAATGTTTTCCCTATTTTCAAAACCTAATGGTGAAGGAGGAGAAAAAATACAATATGCTTCGCTTCCTAAAAGGCACCTTTTGCCACAAGAATTGGTTCAGAATGGAGACAATCTTTAGTAGCAGACATCCGTGTGCATAAATATACCGCCTCTGTCCCATTACAACAGTCTCATTTCACAAAATAAAGTCCCATATTGATAGTCTTGTTTTATATTATCCTTCTCATAATAATTAGTGGATGGAGGAAAAAAGCTTAGTGAATTGGCTTCCTTAAAATCACTGCTTTCAAAATGAGGACTCTTTATATGGGACGCAGGAAGTAAAGGCAAAGAAGTCTCCAGCCATAATAGTTCACACACACAATCGTTTTTGCCACGGTTAGTAGCCGGAAGCTTGAGAAACTTTAATTGCAAGCTAATTGCGTGAGCCTAACTATCTGACTACACTGAGATAGAATCACTGAGAACGCATTATTCGCGTAAAAGACTTGCAAAGTAAAACGCTGGAGTATATTTTGTTTGTTTCACTAATCAATCCAACTGTGACTAGAGCAAGCCACAAGTTTACTACTTTATGCTTCTACATTTTATTTCCTGCCACTAAATTGGAAAAAAACAGCAACCAACTCACAGAGAAAGTAAAACTATAGAAGAAAATAAATAAACAGAATGAACTCCGGAAATCCTCCAAGGGGTAAGAAGAACTGATATTCGACCTCGACAATCCTCGTACAAATCGCGTCGGCAATCCCTTCGCCAATATCCTTGTGCTCCCCGGCAATGATCGTCAGGTCAGTTATAATCGGCTTCGAATTGAGCGTCAGCTCCGACAAGACCTCCTCGTAGACCCTAACCACCTCCTCCGGCGGGACATCCGAAAACCCAAACTCCTCCTCCCTCTCCTTGAGCAGAGCACGAAACCTATCCAGAATCGGACTCGGCGGTGGCGGCTTCGGCGGAAGATCACCGACGGGAACTCCGGTCGGTCTGCCCCGGTAGCCGGCTAAGAACCCTAGATTTCTGGCCGCCGGGTTCCGCTCCTCGTCCCCCATCAAGACCAACAACGGCGGGCCATCGAGGGCTCCATGGGGAACTGAGACGGGGGGCGGTGAAACGGATTGTGGGCTAGTGGGCTGGGCTCACGAGCCCGTGGGCCTTGCCTGCAGCATTAGACCGGCGCAAAAAAAAATTAAAATGTTGAAGTAAGAAAATCGCACAGTTTTTTGCTTTTTTAGGCAAAGCCCAAATCTAAATTGAAGGAAAAAAAATCAAAGGGTCAATGTAGATAAAATTTAATCAAAATACTACTCCCTCCGTTCCAAAATACTATGTACATTTGAAAATATTATTATTCTAAAATATTATGTACATTTTGCCAAATCACGTGACTTCCTCTTTCCAAAATTGGAAGAAACTTGGCAAGATTGACTAGAATTTTGTTCATGAACGATCATACGAGTTGGATGGGATATAAGGGAGAAAAGTCATGTGAATTCTTTGTGGGTTTCATTGTCAAATAAAAATGGGAATTTTCTCAAATATACACATTATTTTGTAACGGAGGGAGTATAAAGTAAAAAATATAGTATCCATTTTGGTATAAAGGGACTGAAATTTGGTATCCAATTCGATCCTGCACGATGTCTAATGCACTCAAAACTTTTTAAATGGTGGAACTGCCCTTTGCATGTGGAAAAATGCCACATCATTTCAACTACCAAGAAGAAGAGTATTTAAACTCTTCAACCCATACTCTCTCTAACGTCCAAAAAATCAGTATGCTTACTAAAATTGATATTTTAGGGGATTGATCTAAAATATAAGTTTTTATACTTGTTTAGATTATTTTGTTGTATTTCGTAATTTGATGTTAAAGAGTGCAAAGAAAGCATCCTAACGCCATCGACTGTTCGCAATTTGGAGTTCGAAGCAGAAATATATGATCATTTGAAAATTTGAGCGTGATCGATCGCCAAGGATACACGATTGATCAGACCAGTTTCATAACCGAAAGCAATGCAGTCGCGATCGATCACCGTTGGCATTGATTGATAGTTTTTACTGGAAGTTGTGAATTTTGTGCCGCGATTGATCGCTTTTGGGAACGATCGATCGTAAATAATGTGTTTTTGAAAATTGGATGCCACGATCAATCGTAAGTACTAGAATTTGGCGATTTAAGGCAACGATTGATTGTTGCCATCGATCGTCATGACGATTGATCATAAGTATTGTTATACCTAGCGCCGTGATCGATCGCACTGGCAAAACTCGAATACGAATGTTGCATATTTTGTGAGGATTTGCATGAGAAAAAGATAACAAATCCTAACCAACCTTGGAATGGTCGTCCATATTGAGATTTTGGATATTTCCTATTGGAGAATGAGAACATGATAAGGAAAGATATGGATATGCATAAGAGGAGAAACCCTAGATTCTATATAAACACATAAGAGGGGACAGTTTGTGCTATTTATGCTAAAACCCTAGTTTGAGAAGGCTTGTGCTTTTTCTTCTCTCTTACCTACATTCACCCTCACTTTAAGCCTCTTATTGACGTGAGTCTTCTTCAAAAGCTTAGAGCAGATGCATTGTTGCGAAGCAAAAGAGGTGAACTACCCGTTAAAGGGCGAGACTTTCGTAAAACTAAGAGTAGGATAGTTTTTCCCTTCTAATTTCTTTCTCCTCGTGATATATGAGTACTTTAAATCAATCTTATGATTACATAGATTGCTTTGATCAATTAGAACTTGATGATACGTGATTCAATATGTTATTCATATTGTGATATGAATTCTAATACTTTCATGCTAGTCTATAGATGAGAATAATATCCAAGCTTGATGCTTTACTAATCATATTAATTCTAAAAGTTATGAATTTGTTCTGTTATTCCTTAATCTTGTTGGTTCAAGTAGTCACAATTGTTGTCTTAAATTAAAAGTTCTTATTATAAAGGGTTAGTTATCAAGACTGCTATATATGATAAGAAACATGATAAAAATGTATAATTAATTAATTCTAGAACATTTTAGGATCTGTAATGAACCTAGGAGGGGAGTAATTAAGTCTGATAATCCTTTATTAATACTAATAAGGTGTGGTTATACGAAATATTTAAGTATGATTAAGAATTATCATCTCAGCCAAAATTATTTTCATGCCGACAGTCAGTACTAATTAAATCACAATTAATTATAAAAAAATCAAAAAAATATACATTTATGGGGTTAGAAATCAAACTCATAGGGCTAATATCACCAAAAATTTTAGAGTATAAATCTTATTGTGCAAACTATGGGGACAGATGGAACGGGACTATTATGTATGAGACAGTGTGTTGTAATTAGGGTCTGAACACTAATACCTAAATAACACTGAGATATTGTATAAAAAAAATTAAAATGTTGTTACTATGTATTACATACTGAATATGGATTATCACGGTAAGTTTGGATAACTAACAAGACCAATAGTATGGGTGATTCTTTAGAAATCAAACTATCTGAAATCAATTCTAATTCTTGACTTTAGATTCATATATTATAAACTCTATTATTTTCTAGAATATTTCTATCTTGGGCTATGCATGAAAGTATGTGTCAAAAGTAAACTTTGATCTCTCGGTGTCAAAATCCTGAATTGATATTCCTCATGATTTTCTTGAATTTTGATAGCGTAAGAGTTACTTCTCAATCACTTCTTCATGCTGAAAAGTTAGACTTCTTTGTTAATCTAAATCCTGCTTGTGTTCCCTTTGCGTGTGATAATGCTATTTGTATATCCACGCTCTTTCTAGTATAAAGTTTGGATCTTTGGGCACTTCGGTGCTTTTTCGTGTTTGATATTTCATATTCTATACGTAAGTTGTTATAACTATTACTACCTGTAAAATATTATCTAAATAGATAATCGTATAATGTATAATGTATGACAATAAGAAATTATTCCCTGTATGACTATTCCTCTGTGATTTCAGTCATGTTTGACATTTTGATCAGTGTATCATGAGTCTTGTAGTTGTCCGAAATTATATGTATCACTTGAATTATAAGTTATGGAAATGACTATGCAATCGGATTATAAAGACTAAGAAAAAGCTGAATCATAAACTGAGAATTTCAGAACCTATAAAGCTCTGTAAAAATCTTAAGAAACACTAGATTAAGGTCAGAAAAAGACCAATATGGGATTACTAAAGATAGTACAACAGCAAATAAAATATATCATAAGAAACTTGGTCTCGGCCAGGAGCAATCCTGCGCAGGCAGACTGCAGTAGAAAAATGATAACTAATTATACACTAATCAGAAAATTAAGATTTTTATCAACCTGGAAAATAGACATCATAGGCTATACTAGATAAAAATTTCAAAGATTGAATTAAATTGTACAGAACGTGGTAACCAGAGCAAGAGAGCTGTTCTGTTTAGGACAGAACGCAGTTTCTGACTTTAAATGACTTAAAATCATAATAAACCTAAGATGCTTAAGAATAATTGATAATTATGACTTTAATTAAGTCTAATATGATTTATAAGACACTAAGAACAGTAACCTTAAAAGTATTTTATGGTCTTAGAGCCAAATGAGGTGTCTCATAATAATAGACCTTTTTGTTCTTCTCTTGGTCCATTTATGACGCAAGAATAATCGAAGCTTGAATTCTATGTCTCTGACGTGGTCTACCTGAGACACGTCATTCTAAGACGGGAATTATCAATTCTAGGGTTAGGAGCAACTATAAAGACGGTGGTCATGAACTTTTGAAAAACCTTGTGATATGTCTCTATAGTCGGGTCTCATTTGAGATTCCAGACTATTTCATATTAACACTCTTAGTGAGTCGTTTCGAATTTTGCCCGACATTTACTTTTCACACCTATGAAGAGTTAAAATTTTAGAAGGTCTTGTTCTAAGCCTTTTAAGGCTAGTTGTTTCAAGAATCGTTTCTTCGCTGAGTAGCATTTAGAGCTCTTAGTCGGAATCATAGTATGCTCATAAGCCATTGCTAGATCTTGCGAGATCTCAGATTTGGTGAACCTCTGTAGTTCAGCCGATGACGGCAACCGCGTGCGCTTAGATTGTATGACATTACGGAAGGTCTGCAATCTCCGCCCATTGTGCCCGTAAGCACCGATGGGGCCAGCATCCCTAGACGCATGGCAAGGTTCCTCTGAAGAACCTCTTGGATGTTCTGGTATTGATGAAGATTTGAGAGCAGAAATTGTACTTTGACACTTTAGATGTCCGATGCTTATTACCTTCACTACACTATGAAAGTTTGGAGTCTTTGAGTTATTTTTCCTTGACCTTGTGGTGTCTCGGGTGACAGATGGTTCTGGTAAGTGAACTCAGTCCTTGTTGAATCTGAGTCTGTTAATCTTTACCTATTGGAGTCTTCTCATTATTTTTTTCCAGTGTGGGTTTTCTGTATCCTACTGGGTATTTTCTATGAAATACTCACGCATCCTCTGATGCAGGAATTAAGGAGGAACAGAAGTGTTGCATCCAGCGGCGTGGTTTGATGTTGGAGCTTAGAAGACTCGTCTCTTATGTTTTGCTATATTTTGATATTTGAACTTGCGGCCTGCGTGCCATTTGCTTTTTGTTGAACAATTTAAGTGTGTTTCAGATATTGTAATAGATAATTAGATTTTCTTTCAGTTATTCTACCTTTTGTAAGTAAATATTGTTTAAGTCATGACGATCCTGCAAGTCCCATAATATTTAAATGGGATAAGCGTAGACTCGAGTATTCGGTCCATCTCAGGTTTCCTACCCTATAACCGTCATTGGATTGACGCTTCCGCGTAAATTGGGTCTTGGAAATTTGGGGCGTGACAGCTAACCTGCGGCCTTTGTGCCCAAGAAAATACCGTTCTTCATAGAGAAATTGAATATGTCGAAGATCACCCCTTTTGCAACCGTTCGTGTGTGTATGTGCGACTTGCTATTCTTTACAAGTTAGTGATCTACTGTCACACCCCGAAATCCCATACCTCGATCGGAGTGCGGAAGCCAACCAATGAGATACATTTCGAGGTAGAGATCTTGGGTACGCGATCGAACAGTGGATTTTCCAACCGATTACAATCATCTCAAAAGGATGTGTAACCGATTATGCCCACAATCAGTGTAATACTATAACAGACATCAATAAATAATATGAAATGAAATTTACTTAATAATAATCCATTAATGATTCTTCAATAAAACTTAAATAAAATGAAACTATAAGTCTATGGTATACAATTGCCAAAAATGTCATAAGCATCAATCAAAAGCAAAACAAATAACTAAATAAGCTCCAAAACTCTTCACGGCTCCTACGACTGCCTTTCCACTACAGCACTTTCTTATCTCAATTTTCTTTTCTGCCTGCATCAGAGGATGCATGAGTATTTCATAGAAATACTCAGTAAGATGTAAAAACCCACAGAATTAAAACAAGCCGTATGAAGAGAATAAGAATAACAAAGGATTGTGAACATCCCGCAACATCTGGACTGAACCAAGGTCTATGCCCTGCAAGGTTAGTCAACAACAATTCCAACTCACAAGTATAGGAAAAGCATCAATAAGGCTCCGAACGAACATATGTGTAAGGAGAGAATAACAATTATATCAAAGGCTCCAGACATCTAAAGTGAAAGGAGTTATAATTTCTGCTCGCTAAATTGGTCACTCGCAAGTAACTAAAATAATATACTAGAACCACCCTAGGGGTCCTCTCTTTGGAACCCTACCATGCGTCTAGGATGTTGGCCCCACCAGTGCTTACGGACACGATGGGCGGAGACTGAGGACCTTCCGTAATGTCCACAATCTAACGTACGTATAGTGCCTCCCTTCGAGTAGTATGGAATCGCAACTCCATAATTATAAGTGACTTCGCAAGATCTAGCAATGGCTTAATTGAGCATACTATGAATCCACTATGGGGAGAGTCTCGTAAGATCTCCAGTGGAAGAAACAATCATAAAATCAATATGAGCAATATCTCAAAGGAAAAGAGGTCGCAACACTCTACGATCATAAGGTATCTCTTACCAGAATAGACTCTCTCACAGAGTATGAATAGAAGTGTCAAGGTCTTTTGTCAACACATAACTCACTCATTGGAGTAGCATAGAATAACCAGCTTCTCAAGACATGCAATTCACTCTAGGGATAACAAGACAACCCAAACACTTTGAATAATAATAACTCACCTAAAGGTACTATACAATCAATACATACCTTTTATACTCAGCCCTAGATAGGAATTTCTCATTCGCATTAGAATTTTATAATACACAGTTCTGTGCTATATATTAATAAGGTTTCATTGGTTTATGCTCGAGAGAGATAGATCACAGTTCTGTGTGCTTAATTGATTTATGTGTTACGTCTGAAAGGAGAACATGATATTTTGAATTGACAAGTATATGTCCGAGAGGAATATGCTAGCCAATTAAGAATTTTTTTAAAAGATAAAGAGAAACGATAAGCTAGTTTATTGTGTGGTGGATTCGAAGCCTTGGCACTTCACCATATTAGTTAAACTAGTTTAAGTAGCTAAAGTTTATTGCTTTCTTATATTAAATCAAACTACAAATTTTCTTCTCTTGAATTTAGTAAATTATTCATCTGTCCCTGAGGTTCGACAACCTTAATACTCATTGTAGTACAATTGCCTTGTGCACTTGTAAAGGTTTAAATATTAAACGATCAGTTAGCAATATCACTTCATGCGTTCCTCTGAAAACTTTGCTTTGATATGATCTCCAAGATCAATCACTTCAGAAACAAAAACCAAAGGAAGAAGAAGGAGTCTAGGGAGAGAGAGAGCACCCAAAATGTAGGGGGACATTACTGTTCACGTCCCCCTTTATTCTCTCTTCACGGTTCCCAAATTGGGGAGTTACAACTCTCTTCACGTTTATTTCCAATTTGGCTATTTCTAATTTTGGTATTTCCAATTCGGATGATACTTCCTGAATTATTCCCTTTTCATGACCTTTTTCGTAATGGTTACAAACAATAAAGGTGTCTCTTCCATCTAGGTGGGCCCCACCTTGGGCCCACAGGAGCCTATCATCTCCACATGTGCACACACTCCACATGAGATGAACGACTCCTCTAAACATGACAGTTAATATGGGACATGAACCCATATCAATATCTTACATCCCCCACTATGGGTTCCGTGTTTATATTTGCGATTCAACAGTGACTCGTGCACTAATCCTGTCGTAATCCAATACTATAAATATGATTTACAAATAGATCCGTTGTTAAGGCCTTCGTTAACGGATCAGCTAACATCTCAACTGTGGGAAGATGACTCACAGTCAACTTTCCCCGTTGTAACATGTCAAATATATAAAAGTAATGCACCTCAATGTGCTTAGCTCTGGAACTGATCTCCCCATTACGGAGTGTTGACACAGTTGCCAAATTATCACAATAAATTTGGACAGGAGCATCAGTCCACTATTCTAGCTGCAACCCAGCTAGAAACTCTTTAATTCACACTACCTCGGAAGCTGCAAAACCCCATGCAACAAACTCAACTTCCATTGTAGACTTAGTAATGCATTTCTGCTTCTTACTAGCCCACGCTACGGTGCCGCCACCAAACATAAATACATATTCGGCAGTGGATTTTCTGTCATCCTTACACCTGGCATAGTCCGAATCTGTCACGCCCCGAATTTCAAAACCCCATACAGAGTGTCGGAGATAACAATTTTTGCTCTATGTTCAGTCCACTTCCCCTATGGACATCAATTACTAGAACATCCTAGAGGTTCTTCAGAGGAACCCGGCCATACGTCTAGGGATGCTGGCCCCATCGGTGCTTACGAGCACAATGGTCGAAGACTGTAGACCTTCCGTAATATCATATAGTCTAAAGCACACGCATTGCCATTATCAGCTAAACTACAGAGGTTCATCATAAAATCTGAGATCTCACAAGATCTAGCAATGGCTCGTGAGAATACTATGATTCCAATCTAAGAGCGTTCATCAAAACTCTTAGTGGATAAAGAGTCTACATCGAACTGAATCAATCTAGAACAACAAGGGTTCTCTCATCTAGAGACCCAGACCAGAATATTCAGAATTAGGCTCTCAGAGGAGTAAGACAACAATTTTTTCGATCTCAAATGTATAGACTCACATCGGCGTAGTTGAAACTTGAGAGTGATCAACGTCAGATAACTCTGATTATGACTCATCAAGAATCGGAACTCTGAACCACATCATCGCCCCTAGCCCTAGATATGACAATCCCCATGAACAGGAATCCTAGGTCACCATTATCAGAAATAGGTCAACCATGGTGTACAAGGTGTTGAATTTGTAAAAGAGAATTTCTTGGACAATAAACCGTTCAAGGACTTGGACACTTGGGACAATTAATTCCGGATGGAACCCATAACTCACTACTCGTACTCATACTGCAATATTACTGTACCCAGTGCCATCAAGGTTTTACATTATAAACTTAGATTATTAATACCATATATACTAATATTGTATAGTAGTAACCCCAATTAGGGTTTAAATACAAAATACAGTAATATGCCCAGTGTATAACAGACAAATTCTATCAACTGCCATGGTCTACCCAGAACAAGTGATTCTCTGAAATCTTTATCCCAAATATCCCTAAATGTCTAGTTTTTAACCCATCCAAAATCATAATTTTCTGAGTTTTATATAATTACTTATGATTTTCTGATCAACGCTCGTCGGTGCAGGAACAGTCCTGGCCGAGAGCAATTATCAACACATTCATCAATTAATTAATAGTTTAAACCTGATAAATTAATTAATTACACTCACTTTCATCGGTTACTCATATTTTAGATTATTTACAGAACCCAATTAGTTCCACAAATCTTAGATTTTCTCATCATATGATGAGTCTTACATTACAAGATTGCTTCATATGCTAACTCCATACACTTCCGTTTAACCAAGGAGACAACTAAAATAGGACACTGAAGTGTACAACGACAGTGTAACAGAATTCCAAGGATTAGTCTTTCAATGACAGAGACACGGCTATGGAATTTATCAAGGGTTTAATGAAGTATACTAAACAATGACATCAATTATGGTTCTTAGGAAGAGATTTAACAAGTTATTTTGGAATCGATATACATCGAACACAAACATGCCAAACCAATTGGACATATTATTCAGACATTCAAGGTGAGAAAGAACACAACTTGATGAATCAGACAAGTCGGGGATGTCACTCTAAGCACTAGGACATACAATAAATGGAACCATGCATTGAACCGAGTGCAATAGCTTAAATAAGAATCAAATATCGTTATACTCCATGATACCAAAACTAGATCATGAAAATACAGCATCACCATGTCATCAAGTCAATCATGAATTATACATAATCAAGATCATCTCATCAGGATTTTGGATAACAAGCTCTGTAGGAAGAAAAAAATATGCATCCTACCTCGTAGACGAATTAACACCTTAACGCGTGTTTCAACTTTTCTTAGTACCACATCTTTGCCTTGTCGATTTACCGCCACCACAACCCCACGAGGGAGATGGCTGCTGCTGGCTGAAGGAGACGAGGGCTCTTCTTGCTGGCACGACTCCCAAGGTTTCACAAAAGAATTGCTGCCTCCTCCTTTGTGGTGTTTAAATAGGCAAAGCCCTAAATCCAAGATTTAATCTCCACCGTAGATTACTTTCTTCATCTATAGTCACGATTTGCTATAAATCAGAGCACGATCCCTTAATTGAACGTGGTCATCATCAGTTACAATCCCTTTTTGTTAGGGAATTTAAGTGAATTTAGTTAGTTTCCATAACTAACCATGTAACCCCCCTTAATTGAATTCCAAATTGGTACGGTTTCAAAACTTGCCAAGTCATGCTATTGATTGGATTAATTACTCTAATTCCACCCTTAATTGACGCCTACTTGCCAATCCTTCTGATGTCTCAATTCCTATAATTAAGATTTTCCAAGTATAATTCCAAATTAAACCGGATTTGGAATAAATTCAAAATTCCCACTTCTCCTTGGTTTTGTCCCTTGCCAAAATCAACCAAATCATGTCTCATCACACACGTGCACACGCCCCCAGGCATGTGCCCACATGGCTCTGGGACCCTGCACTGCACTGGCGCCCAACACATCTGGCGACCAAAGCTTCTCCGACTTCTGGTGCGCGCACAAAACTTACCAAAAATAAATTCCCAAGCTACGAAGTTCCAACTTACAGCATCAAAATAATTTGAACAAGTCCCAACACTTCGTACACGCACCCTGGCGCCTGACCCTCATCATTGGCGTCTAGTGCGCACAGACCTTGGCACCAGGCTAGCCTCAACGCGAGGTTGGGCCCAGCGCCAGGGCTAGTCCTCGTGCCCTGGTAAACTGTCTAATCGGGTTTAATGGTTCCACACTTTTAAAAGCATCACAATAATAATACAACACACCAGATTATACGATTTCATAAAAAAATCAAACAGATAGCAAAACTTTCCTATTTTAGAACAGTTTCCTAAAATAGCAGTTTTGGTAATCTTATCGAATTTTTGGGTGTTACAGAATCACTATAGCCTTCCAATGACAGGTTCTCGGCCTGATATATGAGTTTTATATCCTTGGTACCCAAAAGGTATCCGAACACCCGCTTAATAGCCTGTCAGTGTTGAATACCTGGGTTAGCCTGATATCGACTTACAAGGCTTACTACAAAAGCCAAATCAGGTCGAGTGCAGTTCATGGCATACATCAAGCTGCCAATAGCCTGCATATATGGCACAAATTGCATCTTCAGACGTTCCTTGTCTGATGCAGGTGTCATTTTCTAGGACAAAATTGTCCCTTTATAGATGGGTGAATCTCTGGTTTTCCAACCAATCACGCCAAAGCGTTTCAATACACTCTATGTATGATTCCTGAGATATAATTAGCCTCCTCATTTTTCTATCTCTCTCAATCTTCATCCCTAGGATGTAAGATGCTTCACCCATATCTTTCATTTCAAATTGGGTCTTGAGCCATTCTTTAAGATTGAGAATTATACTAGTGTCATTCCCCATTAATAATATGTCATCTATATATAGTGACAATATCATAAATCTACTCCCGTCTATAAAGGAGTAAACACAATGGTCATAGTCATTGGCCACGAAGCCATATTCACTTATCACTTTGTGAAAAGTGAAATACCATTGTCTTGGTGATTGTTTCAGTCCATACAATGATTTAATAAGTTTGCACACCTTTGTTTCCTCCCCAGAAACAACAAACCCCTCGGGTTGTTCAATGTAAATCTCCTCCTCTAAATCACCATTTAGGAAGGCAGACTTTACATCCATCTGGTGCAACTCTAAATCTAAGTATGACATAATTGCCAACAAACATCGGATTGAGATGAACCTAGTCATAGGAGAATACATCTCCTTAAAGTCTGTGCCCTCTGCTTGTGTGAAACCTTTTGCCATAGGTCTGGTCTTATACTTTTCTATTGATCCATCTACTTTGAGTTTCTTCTTAAAGATCCACTTACACCCAATGGGTTTTCTATCATCTGGCAAGTTAACAATCTCCCAGACTTTATTCTTCAAGATTGAATCCATTTCCTCTTGAACAGCCTTCCGTCATTCCTTAGAATCTGGACTACACATAGCCTGCTCAAATGTGATTGGATCATTAAGTACAGGTTCATCTACCGAAATCTCATCTTCACCAAGTATGGCATAGTAATCCTTCAACAACACTGAAGGTCTACGCTCTCTTGATACTCGAGACTCAACATCCTCATTGGATGTGTTACCTATCACTTGTTCATCACTTGTGATAGTAACCTTCTCTTTTTCTATTTCAAAGAGTTCCACTCTCTCACTAGGAGTTTTAAGGTCTATATCTTCCTCAAGAAAATAAGCATATCTAGACTCAATTACCCCCATTGTCCCATCATCATGGTGTACTACAAATCGATACTCTTTTGAATGATCACAGAACCTATAAAATTATATTTTATGGCCTTAGGATCCAACTTAGTTCTCATTTGATCAGTCACCCTAACATGGCCCTTTGACCCCCACACTCTTAAGTTCGAAAAATTTGGACGTCTACCCGTCCATAACTTATACAGGGTCAACTTGATCGACATAGAGGGTACTCGAATTAGTGCATAGACAACGGTGTCTAGTGCTTCACCCCAAATCTGTGTTCCTAGTTCAGAGTGGTTTAACATGGATCTTACTAAGTCTAACAATGTCCTATTACATCTTTTTGCGACTCCATTCTACTGAGGAGTATATAGCAAAGTATACTTATGCACTATTCCATGGTTTGCACAATAGTCCTTAAATAAATCAAATGTGTACTCACCACCTCTGTCTATTCTTAGAATTTTAATTTTTCGTCTTAATTGGTTCTCAAGCTCAGCCTTAAATTTTTTGAATTTTTCCAAGGCATCGGACTTCCTGGATAACAAGTACATATAACCATACTTAGAATAGTCATATATAAATGTAATAAAATACATCATACCCCCTTCGAGTCTTAACGTTTATAGGCCCACAAATATCTGACTGAATGACCTCTAAAAGTCAATTACTCATTGCCCTTTGGGAAAAGGTTGCCTAGTCATTTTGCCTGATAAACAATTTTCACATATGCGCAAACCATCACCTATTCTAGGCAGTAACCCACTACCCGACATTCGGTGTAATTTTGTCGCATTAACATGTCTAAGGCATAAATGCCACAATAAAGCATCATCAACAACACAAGCAATATACTCATAATCAATCATTTCATTAATATCAGCAAAGTCATTTGAAACATCCAGTTTGAATAAATCATCAACTAATGAAGCAGTAAATAAAATGTTATTCTTCTGTCCCACAGTTCCCTTGCCACCCTTGAATCAAATTTCAAATCCATTTTGAGTCAGTAGAGGGATTGAAATCATATTCGTACGAATCGTTGGTGCAAGAAGACATCTGTGAGGACCAGAGTGTTTCCACTTAAAAGAGGAATACGAACAGAGCCAATCCCCAGCACATCACAATAACTGTTATTTCTCATGTAGATCTTGTGCTCTCCGAGACTAATCTTTTTTAGCTCAGTAAATGACTTCTTGGTCATGGCCACATGACGAGTTGCAGCCGAGTCAAGCCACCAACCTCTAGTGTTAGTGTTCACAATCAGTGCTTTAGAAATCATACACATTATGTCCTTTCCACCTTCTTGCTGTTTCTTTTTATCGTTGCCCTGGGAACCATTAGGACAGTTCCTGCTAAAGTGACCCATCTGGCCACAAGTAAAGCAGGCTCCCTTCTTTTTGTTCTTGGCCTTGTCTCTACCCTGGAATTGAGGCTTCTTTCCTTTCCTCTTGAAGTTCTTCTTTGAGGTGCTAGCATAAGACCCACCTTTCTTGGAGCTAACATGATGAGCAAGGTTGGCAGATGCATTAAAGGCCCTCATATGCTCTCTCCTTTCCTGCTCCAAGCCCAGCTTGTCAGTAAGATCATCGAGAGTGAGTTTCTTATTACTCAGATTCAATGCCACCACAACTGCTTCCCATGATGGAGGAAGACTAGTGAGAATTGTAGACACTTGGACCCCTAATGAAATTGGATTTCCAAGCATCTCTAGCTCACTAGCGATAATGGACATGGCATTTATGTGCTCAAGCACATTCTTGCCTTCCTCCATCCTCATGTTGGTATAGCGAGTGTGGAGCAACCTGATGTGAGCCTCAGCATGCTCTCCATACCTCCTCTGAATGGCCTCATACATTTCCTTAGCCGTTTTGTGCTTCTCAAAAAGCAACTCAATAGTAGGCTCCATAAAGGTAAGCATCGTGGTCCTTGCTCGTGCATCCTCAAGCTTAAACTTCTCGTACTCTATCTTTTGAGCAGTAGTACTACTATCACCGGGAAGTTCAATAACTTCGTCCAACAGATGACCCAAGTTATCAAGGAATAGAATGTCACGAATACGCCTCTTCCAGATTACAAAATTCGTGGCATTCAACTTTTTAGTCTTAGCCAATTTGCTGGAGATTATATGGGAAGCCATTGCAACTTTTATAAAATTAGCAAGATGAAGATAAAATCTGCGACCAGTGAAAAACAGGACAAACAGTGTTAAAGAGCAAAGTTTGAATCACAAAATAGCTCACAATAATCAGGTAATATGTGGCACAAATATTGCTTCAAAATAATTTGGTTTTTCAAATCTTTTCTAGTCGATTGATCGTAATCAGCCGATCGATCGTGTCAAACTAGCCGATCAATCGCAACCAGCCGCTGCAGACTATGCAAAATTACAGTAGATACGATCGATCATGTACTCAGTCGATCGATCGCTCTCATTGTAATACAATGTTCCAATTGTACACTTGATCGATCGCTTCCTCAAGCCGATCGATCGTGTACCTAAGCTTACCAACCCGAAAAATGCGATCAATTGTGTTTCACAACCGATCGATCGCTCTGCAAAATCAAATTTTTCCAGGAGATACGATCGATTGCAAATAATGCCGGTCGATCGTTTCTAACACAATTTCGATTTCGATTTTTAACAGTATATACAATCGATCGCTTTCTCAACCAATCGATCGTTTCTCTCTTTTAAACGAAACTTCCAGTAACTACGATCGATCGCGAATGACACTGATCGACCGTTACTAGTCGTCTTCTTCGTTTTAAAACTTTAGCGATCAATCGCGTATGGAATGCCAATCAATCGCCGTATCGAAATTACGATTTTTTGATTCAATTGCTCAGAATTCCACACAGAAATCAAATAGCTTTTGGGGAATTCTAACACTACAATGGAATTGGGGCTCTGATACCACTGATGGGTAATCAAGCCGCAGTGGAAACGATTGAATCGCCCGTTTGGTGTTGAATTCTTCCAAAATTTATTTTGATCCGGAATTCCCTTGCACTCACAAACACAAATACAACGGAGTATAAGATTGTTAGCCATATATAGGAACAATAATTTATATCATTCAATCAAATTAAATCTCAAGAACGTGTACTAATAATCTGCGGCCTTTGTGCCCAAGAAAATACCGTTCTTCATAGAGAAATTGAATATGTCGGAGATCACCCCTTTTGTAACCGTTCGTGTGTGGATCTGCGACATGCTATTCTCTACGAGATAGCAATATCACTTCCTGTGTTCCTCTAAAACCTTTGCTTTGATATGATCCAAGATCAATCACTTCAGAAACAAAAACCAAAGGAAGAAGAAGAAGGAGTCTAGGGAGAGAGAGCACCCAAAAGGTAGGGGGACGTTACTGTTCACATCCCCCTTTATTCTCTCTTAACGGTTCCCAAATTAGGGAGTTACAACTGTCTTTACATCTATTTCCAATTTGGCTATTTCTAATTCGGATGATACTTCCCGAATTATTCCCTTTTCATGACCTTTTTTTCCCATAATGGTTATAAACAATAAAAATGTCTCTTCCATCTAGGTGGGCCCCACCTTGGCCCACGGGATCCTATCATCTCCACATGTGCACACACTCCACATGAGTAGGACGACTCCTCTAAACATGACAAGTAATATGGGATATGAACACATATCAATATCTTACAGAAATACCTAAGGGCAGGTAAGCCGAGTACAATGGGTTGTGGGCTGGGCTGACATGGGCCTGTGGGCCTTGCCGACACCACTTCTTTTTTAGGCAAGTCGGTGACTTCATATCCACAAATCCAAATACAAGGAAAGAAATAGCAGGGATTTAGGGGCCGTTTGGGGCGTGATTAAAAGCAAAACATCCAGATGGGATGTTTTACTACACTGTAGCATCTGGATATTTTATATATCCAGCTGAAACACCTCAGGACGTGTTTGAGCTTGATGTAAAAATCCACATGAATGCTACAGTAGATATCCAAAATCCAGACGGGATATTTTTGCTCGTCCACCCCGCAGAATCTCGTCCACCCCGCAGATGTCCACCACCAAGCTCCATTCCATCTCCTCCGCCTCTGCCGCTGCGTCGTCCGCCATTACCGGTGATATGGCCCTCTCGTCGTGCGTGAAATCCGCCGTCTCCATGTCCGGCCCGGCGCTCTTCCCCTCCAGCTCCGGCTCCGGCTCCCGAGTCGACCGAGTCTCGCTTTCTGGGGGTTCTCATCCTTCCCGGGGGCTCGGCTTGGTTTCCTGCGCCATGGCCGCCACCACTGCCGATTCGATTGTCCAGGTGGAGGAGAAGAAGGATGACGTTGTCGGGATTCACCAGAGGCCCGACTCCTTTGGGAGGTTTGGCAAATTCGGCGGGAAATATGTTCCTGAGACCCTCATGCATGCTCTCACTGAGCTCGAGTCCGCGTTTCGCGCTCTCGCCGGTGACCAACAGTTCCAGGTTTTTTCCTTTTTTGCATAGATTTTGTATTTTTTTTCTTTTAAAATGTATGATTAGAATTTGATATTAATTTGATCCTTGTTGGGCATTTTTTATATTTGATTGCGACATTTGCTTAATCTGTAGGAAGAATTGGATGGGATTTTGAGGGATTATGTGGGTCGGGAGACACCGCTGTACTTTGCGGAGCGGCTCACGGAGCATTACCGGAGGCCTAATGGGGAGGGTCCTCTTATATACCTGAAGAGGGAGGACCTGAACCACACGGGAGCTCACAAGATTAATAATGCAGTTGCGCAGGCTCTGCTTGCAAAACGTCTGGGCAAAAAGCGCATTATTGCCGAGACAGGGGCTGGCCAACATGGAGTTGCAACTGCCACCGTCTGTGCGCGGTTCGGGTTGGATTGTGTTGTCTACATGGGTGCTCAAGATATGGAGCGACAGGCCCTCAACGTTTTCAGAATGCGACTCCTTGGAGCAGAGGTTTAACATTTTTATCCTTTCATCTCATGAAAAATGTCTTCTTTTATGTACGATTCATGTGTAGGTTTTGGCCAGTTAGTGTAGAAATTATGAAGAGGCAATCTGAGGAGAACTTTGTTGAGCCTCAGTTCATGAGGGAAGGCAAAAGAATGCCATTTGAGGGGATTTAGCCACATGGAAAGAGTGTCATATAGCACTTGTGAGCACAAATGCTAATGACTTTCTGAATGTTTAGTGGAAGGAGAAAGAGGCATAGTAGAACTTGTCAGAATAAGTTTACAAGCCCAATGCTGTCTGGTTTGAATATGAAAATGGCTGATAACAAAAGGTTCCTTGGTTGCTACAGACATTGGCTAGAAATACGGAAAGACACGTTTTGGGAGGAATAGGTAGGATATAGCTGCATTGTGGTATTGGGTTTTTTAAAAGGCTTCCTTCAGATGCAAAATTTGATGGACGGAAAGTGAGATAAACAGGAAAAAGGATGGGAATTGTTCCACCTCATATACAGTTGTGCTAGCAAGAATCAGATGTGTGATGCATCCGATCGTGCTAGCAAGAAGCATAAACAAGTCGGTGCTTCACCATTCCTGCCATTTCATAGTATAGTATCTTGTTCACCACGTCATTTCATGTTAACCTTTGTTACTCCCTGGCACTCGAAATTGTTGCCGTCCTGCAGCAACTCCTCCCTCACTGAATTCTTTGCCCTTGGCAGTGTTGTTTTTGTGTCCATAAGCAGAATGACATTACTTTTCTTCTAAAGCATGTTAAAATGACCACCTTCTTCCCATCCAAACAGCAAGCAAGCATAAAATGCTTGTGATATAAGGAGGGATTTAGGTGATCTTAAGCCATCACGGTGATGGAGATGGATGGTTGCCTCAGTTTTCCTCCTCATTTTCTTCTCGTCTACACCATGTATGTAGTTAGAGGAACTTTTATTAGCAATTAATGCAGATTTGTTGTTCTTAGCTATCAATGAATGTATCTAGTGAATTTCCTCATTGATTCGACTTTTTCTTCTTCTAATCTGGGTTCTCATGCAGGTCAGAGCAGTACATTCTGGGACGGCTACACTGAAGGATGCAACCTCAGAGGCTATCCGTGATTGGGTCACAAATGTTGAAACAACCCATTATATTTTGGGTTCTGTGGCTGGTCCACATCCGTACCCAATGATGGTTAGAGAGTTTCACGCCGTCATTGGCAAAGAGACCCGGAGACAAGCATTGGAGAAATGGGGAGGGAAGCCTGATATTTTAGTTGCTTGTGTTGGAGGCGGTTCAAATGCAATGGGATTGTTTCATGAGTTTGTTGAAGACAGTGATGTAAGGTTAATTGGAGTGGAGGCTGCAGGGTTTGGAGTAGACAGTGGCAAGCATGCTGCCACACTTACAAAGGGAGAAGTTGGCATTCTACATGGAGCTATGAGCTATTTGCTGCAAGATGCTGATGGCCAAATCATTGAACCTCATTCTATCAGTGCAGGGTAAAATAACAATATCTTCTCTCTCTTTATATTCTCTACCATATATTTTTAGGACTATTGCCTGTATTAATTTAATTCACCCATATGCTTGAACTCCAACTAGGTTGGATTATCCTGGGGTGGGACCAGAACACAGTTTCTTGAAGGACATAGGTCGAGCTGAATACTACAGCAGTACAGATCAGGAGGCTTTGGACGGTAATGAGAATATGAAAACTAGCATTTTTCTTTTTTGTTATTGCTCTTTTCACTCTTTTGCTTTGGAGTAACTAATTACTCTTCAATTAGCACCTAAGAAGCACGGATACGGCGACACGATACGACACGATACGGACACGGGGACAGCAATTTCTCAAAAAGTAGGATACGACACGGCTAATAAAAATTATTTATATAATTTTAAAATATATTTTTTGATATTGCAATAATACAATTTTTCCTTTAAACCTTGTAAATGTTAGAGCCACAAATTTATGATTGAAAAATAATTTTTTATTCATAATTTTTACTCAAAATTTGATAAAATCTCCCCTATATTTTTGATATGTAAAAATCATGTAATAATCTAAAACACTTGTATAAATTATAATAAGTAAACAAAAAAACTTTTAAACATAAAAAATATTAATAAAATATACATAATAATAAGGTGAAGTTTATCAAATTCCGTATCACCAATTCGGCAGTCGAGAACTACTAGTTTAAGGCCTTATTCAACACAAAAATATACGAAAAAGATAACAAAATTCGGCACTTTCTACTATCCAAAAACTCACCAAGAGGAGAGCAGTGGAGTTAAGGAAAAGCTATCAAAATCAAAGCTCTTGTCCTGTAAGAATTTCTTTAAGTTAACAACGAAAAGGCTGTCCTTCCTATATGTTGAAGTTCAGATGTCCCTCAAAGCAAAAGGGAACAGAACCCAACAACTCAAATTAAAATCTAAAAACAGGTCTAGATTTAAACCACTCAGATGCATTAATTCAAGGAAGAAGCTATAAAACTGGATATCCGGTAAGCCGAAAATGGAAAAAAAAACTCTCGATCTTCTAACACTGAGCAAACAGACTAAAGGGCATCCATGGATATCCAATTAAATGCACCATCCAACTCTAAAATGGATTAAACAAGGAATAATTATTTTAGTCTCAGTAGCCCTTGTAACGGCAGATGCACATGAAACCCATTTCACTAGCTACCCACCTCCACACCTTCGTTTTCTCAGATCAAAAACAGCGGGCAGCGCAACAAGCACAATAAAGTTTCAAACTTTATGCAAAATTTCGCTGCTCAGCCTATCAAAAAAGTAAATTCATCCAAAATCCTGTGCATGAAACCCATTTCAGCAGCTGTCCACCTCTAGACTTCCGTTTTCTCAGCTCAAAAACACCAGGAAGATCAACAAGGACACTTAGATCGCCGGGAAGTAAACTCACACGAAATTCTGCATATCCACAAAAATGCCACATTTTTAGTACTTCTCAGTGCCAAGTTGCCATAAACTCACTAGAATGCTACTTCTAGCAAATATGATCAACACCACAGCTCCAATCAAGTCGATCAAAGAACACATCAAAACACCCAGAAAAAAATTTACTTCAAAATATAACATCCATTAATTACTTGAAATCATTTCAACTCCAAGTCCACCAAAACTACTGCTCCCTTCTTCTCAGCTCAGGCAAAGGGGATCGCCGGTAAGGGATGGGGCTCACTTCGGCCCGGGGGAGAGCTAGGGCACGAGAGAACTGCTCCCTTCTTCTCAGCTCATGCAAAGGGGATCGCCGGTAAGGGATGGGGCTCACTTCGCCCTGGGGGAGAGCTAGGGCACGAGAGAACTGCTCCCTTCTTCTCCGCTCGTGCAAAGGGGATCGCCCGTAAGGGATGAAGCTCACTTCGCTCCGGGGGAGAGGTAGGGCACGGGAGAACTGGAGAAGGGGGAGCGCCGGAGAGAGCATTCATTTCCCGTGTCCGATGCGTGTCCCGCCGTATCCCATACGTATCCTCTTTTTTTTTTTCTTTTTTCTTTTAAAAAAAAAGGGCACGGACACGCAGGCAGCCGTGTCGCCAGCGTATCCGTGTCGGATACGTATCGGATACGGACACGGCTGCCATTTTGCCGTGTCCGTGCTTCATAGATTAGCACACTAGCTAAATATGTTTAAAGGTAACTTATTCCATTTATAAAGACTTTTATAATACTCGCTCCGTGCAAAAAATTCTGGCAGCAGTTGGAAAATTGTGGTTCTAGAATTAGGTGACTGGATTTGCCCTACAGACCAATAGATCCTCATGAACTTGCATGTGGCCTACTGGCCAATAAATTTAACTCATTTCAATTGCTGCCAGGATTTTTGAATGGAGTGAGTATTGGGATAAGATGTCGAGATCTAGGGGTGATAAAGAGCCGGGTGACTGAGGCAAATCAAATTTCCAGCTCGACTCAAGCTCGCTAGTGTTTCAACCCAAGCCAAGAATCTTGAGCTGAATCGAGCAGCATTATGCCAGCTTGAATTTGTCATGTTTTTTTAGTCTCGAGTATTAATTGTTTAAAACTTGGCCTTAAGAAATACATTAACAAACATATATCAACATACCAGTAATACATGGAACATATATTATAGGTATATAGGAACATAAAACGGTCTGGAATTAACTTCTATGCAATATGTCGAGCCGAGCAGTCTGTTTTAGATCAGGAGCTGGCCTGGCTCGTTATCACCCACGCAATCAAATGATCAGCAAACTCATTGAAGCAAGAGTAATGTAGCGTTCAATGTATTGTAGGCTCGTATTTTCCAGGTTCTTTTCTGTTGACTGTGTTTGTAGCTCAACCTCTATTTACTTCTTTTTCTTTGCAGCTTTCAAGAGGCTATCTAAGCTGGAGGGTATCATCCCTGCGTTGGAAACTTCTCATGCATTGGCCTACTTGGAAAAGCTCTGCCCGACCCTGCCTGATGGGGCAAAGGTGGTTCTTAATTGCAGTGGCCGAGGGGATAAGGATGTTCAAACAGCTATAAAATATTTAGAAGTTTAATCTGGAGACTCAACTGTACCCTCTTTCAATAAAGGAATATAGGCAAGGCATTGATGAAAAAAAAATTGGAAGCATAACCAAGTTGGCACCAGTGCTCTTTTCATTGAATTTGCCAGTTTTGTGTATCGTTAGCTTTGGGGGGGGGGGGGGGGGGGGGGGGAGAGATATCTTTAGATCTTATAGTAAATCGTATCATGTGCCATTCTGACTTAGGGGCCGATTGGATCGTGAAATTCACATTGATTTATGAAAGGTGAAATCTGTTTTGGAATTGAAAATTTTTAACAGTGATTTGTGTTTGGATAGGAATACTTGTGCAAACAGTTATGGTGTAATCGATTACATGATAGGATGGACAAACTTCAACGATGTATTTCTTATTTATTTCTGATCTAGTTTGACTTTATTTTTCATTCTTTCTCATTTTTAGTGCTTTTTATTATAATGATGATATTATAAAGATGTTGAGTTACATCGTACTATTTATCGTGGATTTTGTGGGATTTTTTTGATAAAATATTAAAATCATTAAGATATCATAATGATTAGAAAAAGCATAAAAAATAAGAAAGCAAAAAGTAATCGATTCCACGATAGCTTAGTTATCGTGTGTTGGATTACACGATAGCACTGGTTATCGTATAATTGATTGCATGATAACTTTTTTAATGAAACAAATTTCAACGATGTATTTCTTACTCATTTTTTATCCGTTTTGGTTTATTTTTTTTATTTTTTCTCATTTTTAGTGCTCTTTCTTATAATGACGAAAAAATTCATAATTATAAGATATTTAGGGATTGCCCAAAGGTTGATCAGTTGTCCTTATAATTCATGAATATAAAGGTGGTAATTAATATATTTCATTATATTAGTTTTGTATATCCAAAGATAGCAAACTGATTTAAGTGGGATATATTAAATTACTCAATTAAAATAAATTTATAAGCATCATTATGTTACTCATGGTATGTCGTTGTATCACCCAAAGGAGAACACTGGTATACACTTACTGTTTTTATTTGAATTAAGTGTTTACATCTGTATTATGTGTTTAAGTTACAATTCAAAGCGTTAATATTCTTGCAGTACCTGTTCCCGTTTCCCTTCATTCGCATGCTTTGTCTCTTCCAATGTTTAATGGGCTTAATCTCTCTTATTGGAGTGAACAAATCAAAATTCACTTAGGTGTTTTGATACTAGCAGTGATGAAGGACATCACTTAGATTTTTGTCAAACTCTTTATGTACCTTATGTTTCTCGATGTTTCAGTTTGCTTAAGAAAAATTATTTCATTGGTTTTGGTATTCTTTGTGATGATTTATACAAATTAAAACTTGATGATCTTTTCTTGCTGAGACTCTTCTAACCCTGCATCATAATGTTGGAACTAAATGTGGTCTAGTCAATGAAAGTTCAGCATACTTGTGGTATAAACGTCTGGGTTATGTTTCTAAAGAAAGATTGAAAAGGTTGGTAAGGAATGAAAACCTTTCAGACGTGGATTTTACTGATCTTGGTGTCTGTGTGAATTGTATTAAAGGAAAATAAACAAAAGACACAAAGAAAGAAGCCACAAGGAGCACACAACTTCTTGAAATAATACATACTGATGATATAAGTGAACCTTTTGATGTTTCATTTTTTAGTAGAGAAAAATATGTTATCACTTTTATTGATGACTTTTCACGTTATGGTTATGTCTATTTGTAGCATGAAAAATCCCAATCAATAAATGTTCTCGAGGTATTTATTAATGAAGTTGAGAGACAATTAGACAAAAAGGTGAAAATCGTCAGATTTGATAGAGATGGTGAATTTTATAGAAAGTATGATGAAACCGAGTAATGTCTAGGTCCATTTGCTAAATTCCTTGAAAAGCGTGTCATATGTGCTCAATACATTATGTCCGGTACACCACAAGAAAATGGTGTAGCAAAAAAACATAATTGTACCTTATTAGACATGGTTAGGAGTATGATAAGCAATACATCTTTACCTATATCATTGTGGATGCATGCATTGAAAACTATCATGTATTTATTAAATAGTGTTCCTAGTAAGGCAGTTCCTAAAACTCCTTTTGAACTGTCCAGTTTAAAGCACCTGCATGTTTGAGGTTGTCCGGCAGAAGTAAGAATCTATAATCCACAAGAAAAGAAATTTGATTCAAGAACAACCAGTGATTTCTTCATTGGTTATCCAAAAAAGTCTAAAGGATATAGATTTTATTGTCCTAACCATAGTACAAGAATTGTTGAAACTAGAAATGTTAGGTTCATTGAGAATGGTGAAGTTGGGAGTCAAGATCCACGAAAAGTGGAAATTCAAAAAGTTAGGGTACAAGTTCCTTTACCATTAACTTTTTCTAAAGTTGTTGTTCATCCAATTGTTGAACCGTTGAACAATGGACAAGAACAACAAATAAATGATCAGACTACTCGCAATGATGATAATGTTAATGAACCTATAATAAAAGAACCACAAGAAATAGCATTAAGATCTCAAAGACAAAGACGGTATGCTATTTCTGATGACTATCTGGTATATCTACAAGAGTCAGAATTTGACTTGAGAATTGATGAAGATCTAGTTTCGTTTTCACAAGCCATAAAAAGTATTCATTCTACTAAATGGGTAGATGTCATAAAAGATGAGTTAAAATCAATGGAACAGAATGAGGTTTGGGACATTTTTGAATTGCTAGAAAGTAGTAAAAGAGTCGGGTGTAAATGGGTCTTTAAGACCAAACGTGACTCAATGTCACGCCCCAAATTTTCAGCTCTTATTGAAGTGCTTTCTTTTTAAATATGCTGAATACTTGAGGCGTCACAGATAATTGCGCCGTCATTCACACAAACATAATGATAAGTGTAAAATGACAAACCCTCAAGGGTCAAACTATTTATAAATGCGAATCCAAATGAACAATAAATAATAACTTGTTATGTTCTCTAATGGTCCAAAAACCATTATTACAAAATCATCAAAATAAACTGAAATTATAAAGTCTAAGTTTTGATCTCTTCTTCTATTTATGTCCAGCTCTCCTCTACGAGCTATCAGCAGCTAAACCTACATCGCAGGATGCATGAGTATTCCATAGAAATACTAGTAGAATGTAAAACCGCAATAAAATATAATAAGACAATTCAAGAATAATATAATTTAGCGGAAGTAGTTGTAACATGAATCTGCAATATGTTACAAAACAATTGAAAGAAATGATTCATTATTAATGCCAGGAAACTCAAATATCTGAATGAAGCATTCAAACTCCACAACTATTGATAATGCTAAGAGTGAGTGAATTTCTGCTATCAAATCATTGGCCATCACAAGTAGACAACATACTCATTCGCCACTAGGGATCTTCGATAAGAACCCTGCCATGAGTCTAGGACGTGGACCCCATCGGTGTTCATGGACACAATAGGAGGAGACTGTGTAGGCATTCCATGATGCCTAACAATATAAAAAGTGCACATGGTGCCTCGATAAGGCAAGGATACGCTAATCTCAGGATACGCTAATCCCATTTATAAATACAAAGATCTCGAAAGATCAATGTTTATGTCATGGCTTATTGAGCATACTATTATTTCCATTAGAGATATGCTAATCTCTTAGGAGACTTCAATAGAGTATTTTATAATGCAAACTACAGAGATATGCCAATCCCTTAGGAGATTTCATAATGCAAACTATAGAGATACGCCAATTCCTGAGGAAACTTCATAATGCAAACTACAGAGATATGCCAATCCTTGAGGAGACTTCATAATGCAAACTACAGAGATACACCAATCCCTGAGAAATTTGACTTTTCAAATAGAACTACTAGAAGCATTCAAGCAAACACAGAAGCATTACATGTAATTGCATTAAGTAAGAAACCTCAGAAAAGACATAAGGAATGCTGCTCATCTTGGCTTTAAGAGAGATACAAGACTTGAATCATATATTGGTGTTCAAGGTGTATAGAAAAGACAGAAAGTTGATGATATAATAGGTTCTAAACCTAAAGACCGATTCATGACATGAAAACTCATAGCTATTATATTTTTAATAGATAATAGTGTTTCTCAGTTACTCGTATATGTGTATGTTACTAATTTAAGACTTCACACATCAATCGGTCATGGTTCTTAGAAAAGTTGACAATACTTATAGGATATTTAGTACTACTGAATTCTAATTATAAGCCATATGTAATTAATTGAAAACATATTAGCATGGTAGAATAATTTGTATTAGTAGATTAAGGCCTCAAAAAGGGTTGGTATAGTGTTTTGAATAAATAGACTATAGATATGTAAACCGACAGAGATAGACTTCTTTTATAAATTTTATAAGATACTTTTGTAACACCTCATCATAAACAATTAATAGTTAGAGTATTCATCACATGATATATAAATATAGGCTGACACATGATTGAACATGGGTGTTTGGTCAATACACTTGGTTACGAACATTATCTAGATTGATAGAATTCAAGAATGCTGAATCTGTCCAGAACATAAGGGGTAGAAATACACGCCTCCCGAGAACAATACTGACAAATTCTGGAATGGAGAAAATTACCTGAGATAGCCGTGTGAGTCTAGAACATAACACAACTGACAATGTATTTTTCTGGAATTATTTATGAATTATCTCGTACAGGGTGTTAGTCTAGTCGAGAATGAAAACTATTCTGAGACTGACTATAATGACTAGTAAAACCCTAGACGTTTTAGCAATGTTATAACTTTGATTAAATAAGTCTTAACTTTAGGAATTTAGACTTCTAAAACTGAACAGCAAGGTCGCACTTGAAGATGGCAGCAACAAGAAAAAACCAACACAAATCAGAGTTCTTTCTTAACACAATACATGCAATAGAGACATGAATCATGTAAGTGATTGCAATCAATTACTACAATGCATATAATTCAAGCAAGGTCAGAAGAGTAAAAATATGAATAAGGTTCAACTCAACATCAGTAGGAACACGCAAGTATCTGACTTCAAACGCAAGAAAATCTAGGCGTTGTAGAAAAATAGGACCATAGAAAGAATTGCATAAAAACATACTACATCAAACCGTTTGACGATATCTTCTCACTTCGCCTTAATTTCAACGTCCTATGCACCTCCTTTGTCACCTCTTCAGGTCGACCAGCAAGATAGAAGGATGAGAGAGAAGAAAAAAATTAGGGTTGAGAGAGAAAGAGAAAAGGGATTGGCAATTTGGAGAAAGAGAGAGAGAATTGTAGAAAAAAGAGTGAGTTGGCTCCTCTATTTATAGAGGACATCCCAACCACCCCAATTGGAGTCCTACTCTAATAGGTAACTTTTCATTCTTATCCCGTTTGAAGTCTATCCATATCTGGCAAGTTTATAACTACAAGGATTCTTCGAGACTAATCCTGTAGCAGAGGGAGTCCTGGCCCGGTAGGTTTCCTTTTTCTATCGTTTATCTAATTCATCTTCCTAATCCTGCTCCAACTCGAAGTATATCATGTAGGAGATTGAGTCAATCCACTCCTCTACAACTCATCTTGGCACCAGACTTATCCTTTAACTGATCAGACTCCCAGCTTTCTGAGGAGTCTTATTCTAGATTAACACTTGTGCTATGCCTACTTCAAGTAGGACTCTACAATCTTATCTTTACACACTTATCCATGACGTGAGACATATCTCCATCTCCAAATACTCTTCTAGATGTTCAAACTCCTGGTTTTTGAGGAATCTAGTTCTAAGCTATCCCACTACGCAACACTACTCCATTCCTACTCCAAGTAGGAATATAATTGGAAAACAGAGTTTTGTCCAAAACAGATCAATAAGGTTTACAAAATTCCCACAGACAGCACGTGAGGAATTATAACATGAAATTTGCACATTAGATGCTCCTATGAGTCTAGAATCCAACGCAGCTGACGGCATGTTATTCCAACACCTGTAGAGTTAGTTATGACATTTTTAGTTCAAGCTGTCGGCACAGAAATAGTTCTGGCCGAGAGCATTAATTTGACCCGTGGTCAACTGTTTAGTTTAATTAAGATTTATACATTACTTATATTAATAATTCAACTTAGTCCAACATTAGTTATCATATTACACTTTCACCTAATCCGACTTTAATTAAGAATGTATCTTCTCTTAAAATTTGTATTATTCCAAAATCTTCTGATTTAACCCTTACGCCAAACCTAACCCTAGCGTTTATGGTTTCTCACTTCAAGGTGCCATCAATTATACTTTTATTTATTTTTATTTTTTTCAAATTTTGGATTGTGACATCTTCCCCTCCTTATTAGGCATTTCGTCCTCGAAATGAATCAAGCTAATTACTAAATAAATCTAGGTAAGATTGTCTCAAATAATTTATGTAGGGAAAAGTTTAAATGAGATCGCTCTCATATAGCTTATATGAGGCCACTTTAAATTGTAGCCCTTAGATTTTGATCTAACGGCTACAAATAGCTATAATGATCTCACCCACTCCCTGATGTGACATACTCACCTATCCAATGATTTAATATCCATCCTCCGATCGGAATCTAACGGCTATAAAGATTGGCCTCATGCTCCTTATATGAGAACGATCTCATATAAACCCTTCTCATTTATATATGGGAAAAATTTAAATGAGATCGCTCTCATATTGCTTATATGAGGCAACTTTGAATCGTAGCCATTGGATTTTGATCTGACGGCTACAAATATTCATAATGATCTCACCCACTCTTTGATGTGACACACTCACCTACCCACTGATTTGATATCCACCCTCCGATCGAAATCTAACGGCAATAAAGATTGGCCTCATGCTCCTTATATGAGAACGATCTCATGTAAACTCATCTCTTTATATATATATATATATATTTCTAGTTTTCCAAGATATGCTCTCTTCTTACGCAATCTACACTCGCCCATGATAACAAAGAGATCAAACAATTTAAAAAATTCAAGCAATATCAATACAACAATCAAGACCCTATACCCCACTATATCAGGAGTGTTATTTAGACATTCAAGTGCTACAACAGAGCTCTCGGGTCAATCAAGGTTCTAGCAAGTCTATCATGGACAAGAAGAGTACCTTCAATATCCTTGTTTGAAACTCTTGCATTTTCCAACGTCATAGTGATCTACACATGAAATATACATTTTATTATCTCCTAAGCTTATGTTTATGTTAGTGTTAGATTAAAATTACTACTACTTTAATATAGTTTTTTGGTTTCTGTAGGAAATGAGAGAAAGATGCAGAAATGTGGTGAAACGTGATTCTAATGGTTGAATCTTAATTACTTCGATTACATATCTCTGATGGGACTGATTTAAGTTTCATGTTAAAGTTCACGAAGTCAGCTTTCCAACGCCACTGACCGTTCGCAATTCGGAATTCTGAGCAAAAAGTTATGATCATTGGAAATATAGGACGCAAAAGAGACATGATTAAAGAGAAGAACCATCAAGATGAGATTGGATGGATGAGATCGATACAACGGGTTTTTATTTAATAAAGAAAAAAAGAATAGAACTGAACCGGTTCCATTTCGGTTCAACAAAAAAAAGTAGAATGACCCGAGCCGAAGCTCGGGCCGTTCAGAAACAGAGGTTCGAACTCTGTTCAGGCGCTGGTGAAGGGCGAGGACAGTGATCGGCGACCTGAGACTCTGGCGGGGCTGGATTCGAACGGCGATGGTGACGGCACAACAGAGACGGCAGAGAGGTCGATGAGCCCATGATGAGAGCCGTGCTCAATCGGGAAAGAAACAGAGCAGTCAGCCGGATTTGGAAAGTGCCGGATTTGGAATAGGATTCGATTTCAATTTGGAATAGGAATCGACTATGGGACTTGGACGGGATTGGCGTCTATAAAAACCGAGATTTTGGCAGGAAAGAAGGGAGGAGAGCTTTGAGAGAGAAGACCGGCAGGAAAAACGAAGAAAAGAACAGAGCTTTTGTGTGTGTTTCTCATCGGAAAAGCAGACGATTCCGGTGCTGTTTCCGCCAGAAGAGGAGCCGGAAGACAAGGGAGAAGGCCGGAGGGGAGAAGGAGGAGAAAAGGGAAGAAAAGGATTGGATTTTGGGAACTGCTACAGTAAACCCGAATTTGCAACAGTGCGCGGCTGATAGGAGGGGATGATGAACAGTAACCCCTGCGATGAACAGTGATTTGCTACCGTTGTGAACAGTGCATAGTGAATAGTGTTTTCAGTGATTAGTGCCCAATGACTCCGACGAATCAGCAGCGTTCTCCTCGTCCGATGGCCGGCTAAATTCACGTCCAAGGTGCAGATGAAACCCAAATAAATTGGTTGTATAATTTTCTTTCTCTCAATTTTAACTTTTACCTTAATTAGTGTATGGATCTTATTTTACAATCACTGTTAATTTATTGAGGTTTATTCTATGTGCTTGAGAGAGGCTAGAGTGAATTCTTGTGAGTTTCAATCCGAGAAATACTTGCGTGTCCGGGAGGAACATAAGTAGACTAAGGTGTTATAAAGGAGTAAGGTTTCATTGATTTATGCTCGAGAGAGATAGATCACAGTTTCATGATTTAATTGATTTATGTGTTACGTCCGAGAAGAGAGCACAATATTTTGAATTGACAAGTATATGTCAGAGAGGAATATGATAGCCAATTAGGAATTTATTCAAAAGAGAGAGAGAGAGAGACGATAAGCTGGTTTATTGTGTGGTGGATTCGAAGCCTTGACACTTCTCAATATTCAGTTAATTAGTTAAAGTTAACTGCTTTCTTAGATTAAATTAAAAATTGCAACTTTCTTTCTATTGAATTTGGTAAATTATTTAACCGTCCCTGAGGTTTGACAACCCTTTTATACTCGCTGTAGTACAATTGCCTTGTTCACTTGCAAGGGTTTAATTTTAAACGATCAGATAGCAAAGATTCGGGCTTGAGTCTTCTTGTTCGGTTCAGCCTTATTCATTCTCTCCATGTTTGGGCAATAGGGTGAGATATGTCCTATCTCGTTACATGTGTAACACCTCCTCTCTTCACGTGGACATGGCTTCCCAGGGTGATATTGCCGGCCACAAGATCGGCACTTGTTTCCATTTTGATTGAAATACTGGGCTTGTCGATTCTGCAAGTTCTAAGGGTATTGCTGCTGCTGTCTTGGCTGCTTGAAGGGTCTATTGTCATTCGTATTGTTGCTTCAAAGCCTTTTGTTGTTGGGCTGCTTGAAATGATTATCTTGACCCTTGGTCAAGCTCACTTTCTTCTCCTGCATTCTCTTATAATCCTCTTCAAGAATAGAAGCCAATTCAACTGCCTTAGCCACTGAAGTTGGCTGAGTTGTTAATAATTTCACTCGCAGTCCATCCTTTAACACTCGCAGTCCATCCTTTAACTCGTCAACAAACCTTTGTGCCCTTTGCAGTTCTGTTGGACATGCATGAGATGCAAACCTTTGCAACTGTACAAACTTAGTTTCGTACTGCAGTACTGTCATTGATCCTTACTCCAACTCGAGGAACTCTTTTTCCTTCCTCCTTTGAATGTGTGAAGGAAAATATTTTGCGTTGAACACCTGCCTAAAAGCCTCCCAAGTAATTGAATACCGCTTCTCCAGCGAATAAGAATGTGGCGAAAATAATCCGTTCAGTCACAGGAATCTTTAATCCCTTAAACAATTTCTCTACTTCAGTTAACCACCTTTCAGCCATCTCTGGGTTGTCCTCCCCAGTAAATGCTGGTGTCGCCCGTTTGAACCTCTCCAATGTGGGGAGTTTCTCTTTATCAATACCTTCATTTTGAATCACTCTTGAGAGCTCCTACATCATTGTGGTCATCTCTTGGTTCTATTCAACATTCTCTTCTTGAGTAACTGATGCGTCATCCCTTCGTGCTCCAGAGTTCACCATTTTTTATTATCTACAGTCAATGAAAGAAAGAAGATGAATTAGAATTGCCACAAACATCTCAATTTTAATTCATCTATCTATTCATTGACTCCTAATTCACAAACTTTTGAGTATCAGTGGACTCCCAACACTCGAACAAACAATCAAGGAACAACAATTCACATAATCACAATTCAACAACATAAGATCAAATAAAATTTTATTATTTCCTTGAAAAATTTAGCAGAGATGTTTAGATCAACCCTGATGCAAATGTCAGGAGTTTTATTATAAGGTAGCTTTCCTAATTTTCTCTCTCACTCCAGTACTATCCTAATGATCCTTCCTCTACATCTTCAACTTCAAAGGTACTCGTCTAGGATTCAAATCATCATGTAAATTGATGGGCCTCCAGCTCTGGATGCATCACCACCTCCCAAGAGAACATATATGGTCAGCGATACCCAGAGACCTAAACATCTTGTTAGGCACAAGAATTATTAAAATCAAATTTTATTCATAATCATACAAGTCTATGGTCAAGCACTGGATGAGAAATCATAAAATCGCATTAAGCATAGATAAAAGAAATCATATCAACTATATTAAATTAAACAATCAAGAATAGCAATATAAGCTAGGGCTTCATCTAGCCTTGATAAGAAGTTACATAGAGAAAGATAAAGCAAAAGCCTGTTTTGATGTATGCATTGGCATGAATCAATTTTTCTCCTTTGGCTGTCAAAAGACTCCTTCTCTAACTCTTCAAAGATACTTGTTTCTAAGCCCTCTCTAAGCTTATTTAGTAGAGTAAGATGAGCCACGAAACCCTCTAGACGGTGGAGATGGCGATGACTTGGATCTCTAGTCCAATTCTTTTGGTGTATTCCTTCCTTTTCTTCTTCATAGGTGATCGATCGCGTCGATCGATTTCAGCTCTTCAAAGATGCTTATTTCTAAGCCTCTCTAAGCTTATATATTATAGTAAGATAAGCCATGAAACCCCTATCCAAATCCGACTTCAAAAGAACTCTATTTTAGATTTTCGTATAAGGTGATCGATCGCTAAGTTTGCCGATCGATTGCTCCTTGATTGATAGCTTATCTTCAACGTCTTTTCACTATGTTGTCCGATCGTTCATCAACTGCTCTCCACACGACGATCGAATGCTCAAGGCGCTGATCGATCGCTAACAGCATAACAAAAATTCTAGTAGATACGATCGATTGAGACAAGGGTGTCTAGATTTTTAACTATTTTACTCGCAATTGCACGAGACTAATTATAGACTAGTGGAAACGAGGTCGTACCCAAAGGACTTGGTTGATTAACCTAATTCCAAATTAATTCTAATGAAAGATTTGAATTTGTAATGATTTAAAGAACTAAAAAATAAACTTTAACAAGAACTCTAATGAATGAAACTACCAAGGTTGTGAATCCACCTCTAAACAAGTAATCACTACTCTCAATCAGTATTTCACACAAATTGATATGACACGATAACTCGTGTTCTTGGTCGGACACACGAATTACCAATGAATGCACTACACGTTCTTGGTCGGACACGAAAAGTTCATTCACTATAAATTAATGTAGCTAATTCTATCCTTGGTCGAGCATAGAATTAACATACGCATGTTCTTGGTTAGACACATGAATTATTAAAATCAAATTTCATTCATAATCATACAAGTCTATGGCCTAGCACTAGATGAGATATCATGAAATCACATTAAGCATAGATAAAAGAAATCATATCAACTATATTAAATTAAACAATCAAGAGTAGAAATAAAAGCTCAGGCTTCATCTAGCCTTGATAAGAAGTTACATAGAGAAAGAGAAAGCAAAAGCCTGTTTTGATGTATTCATTGGCATGAATCAATTCTTCACCTTTGGCCATCAAAAGACTCCTCCTCTAGCTCTTCAAAGATACTTGTTTCTAAGCCCTCTCTAAACTTATATAGTAGGGTAAGAAAAGCCACAAACCCCCTCTCCAAATTTGACTTGAAAAAAAACTTTTTTTTAGGTTTTCGTGTACGGCGATCGATCGCTTATATTCAACGTCTTTTTACTACGTCGCGTGATCGTTCATCAACTGCTCTCCACACGGCGATCGATTGCTCAAGGCGTGTCAATGCTCAAGAAGGATAAAACTACAATGACCACATAATAAGAAAAGAAGAAAAGGAAGGAATACACTAGAAGAATTGGACTAGAGATAAGGGTCATCGCCATCTCCACTATCCGGAGGGGGAAAACGTCATGCATGTAGAAAGTCAACTATGGAGTTGAGGTGTCTTGTAATAGTATGATGTGTTTCCCGAATCTCTTGCACTTGGCTAGTGAGATCGGTGAGCTGCTTCTTCATATCCGCCCATGGTGCCGTATGTGACTGCTGGCCCTCGGGCTCCTCTTCTTGCTGCTCCTCAGGCTGTTGTGACGGTGGGTGGGTTGGGTGGCGGGTATGACCGATCATACGGTTGAAAGCATCGACTCCAATGGGACCAAGTCCGTGAGATAGTATTGAATGTTCCGGGAACCGCACCCCATAAGTCTTGAATACCTGTTCCAAAATATAAGGATAAGGCAACCGTTCGTCTCGGCGCCCAACAACCATCTATTTCATCCGGCCGAAGACGAATGAAGGAAAATCAAGATCCTGACGCCTGGTATCATTGCCAAATACATAGAGCAAGTGGACCATGGTGAGATTGACGTTGGCCTTCCGGGCTGACCATACATCGTGCTGGAAGATAAGGAATGTGAAGCGGAACTCGGGAAGCATGCGGATTGCGGTGAGGTATGTCTCGAGTCCTGGCCCTGTGGTCTATCCCGTTAGTTGACCCGTTATGCGGAGGGCATTCGGGAATTGGTACCCGTTGAAATCGGGATATTTAATTGTCCCCCGTTTGCAACCCATTTCTCTGGCAATGCTGAATAATGTACTCCTAATTTCCACCCGTTTGGGATCGTCATTATCTTCAATGTCGGCATTCGAATAAAATTTCCTTATAGCATCTTCATGAACGTTTGGTGCACATCCTGAATCTTCGTTACAATGTGGGTGAAATAATGCACCGAGTCTGGCCTCGTCTCAATCCAACGTTGTGTGTCCGGCTGTGGAATATACGGATTGAGGAGCACCTGCCGCTCGTATTGAATCGGTCGGGGCAGGTGATGAGTCTCTGATGCTAGGGTGGGTGGTTCAGATCTAGACGTGGATGATTCACCCCTGTGTCACTTTGTAACGGACATCTTCTTGGGAGCCATGGTACCTGCAGAACCAAATAAGACAGTAAACATCACAACTAAGCACAAATTGGCAACCTGCTAATTGAACACCCAATACAATAATTCGTGATAAAATATGTCGTGCTGGCCAAACATGAGAAAGGACAAAAATAACCTTGGTGGATTTTGAGGCGGAACAACTTGAAATTTAAGCATAACTGGCACAGCAGTATGGGAAACAAGATCACTCAAGGCAGGAAGTCCAATTCGTTTTTTTTCAAAAGCCTAAAAAAAATTCACAAAAATCAAGGTTGAAATGAGAATCATGGGCTCAACATCATGCATAGACCCTATAATTATCATTCCAGTTACATGCACGTAACAATTTCATAAAAATTCACAGTAAAACCAAGAAGAAATCAAAAGTTTTAGAGTTAGAGCTTTACCAGAAAGATGAGCACAAATGCAAGAAAACGAAAGGGAATGAGAGGAAATGGGTACCGGATCTGGGTTCTCCACGCAAAAAGATGTCAGTGGCCGGAGTTTCATGCAAAATGGTGGTCGGAGGTGGCTGCAGCGAGCGGAGGAATGGTTTCCTCCGCCGCGGCCGCGGAGGGTTTTTAAAACGAAAGAGACGGCCCTGCGATCGATCGCTATACAGTATGATAAACGGCTCCTCTTGGATCATAGATGGGCAGTTCATATCATAGCCATTTTTGGGCGATTGATTGTCCAAAATGCGATCGATCGGATTGCGATCGATCGCCGCTAATTTGGGCCCAAACGATCGATCGTATCTACTGTCTTTTTGCAATGTTCTGGCGATCGATCTTATCTACCGCCTTGCCTCAAAATGCTCTCGTGATCGATCGCCTCTGAATGAAGATCGATCGTTTCTACTGTTTTCAATTTTTTTTACTTCCCTAAACCTATCTTAAACATTGCCCTCAATGGCCAAGAAATATAGCCTACAAGGATCATAAAAAGAAAAGGAGGAAAAGAAAGAATGCACCTGAATGGAGATCCACATTGTAGATGTAGAGCATGAAACACATAAGGTAAGAATGAGGAGTTAATATAAATAAGGAAAATGAAAATACTCCCCCAAACCTAAACTGCAGCATCCCCATACAAGTAAGAATTAACTTACAAGAAAATAAAAATAGAACACAAGCAAGCAAATAAAAATTTGGGTAGCCTTCCAAGAGCACTAAGTTTTACGTCTTCGGCCAGACATAGTCCTTCCAGTCACTCAAGGTAAACAGGATCATCTAGATAATCATTGGTCACGTATGAGCTTGCAACTCCCTCTAAGTATGGTTTTAATCGCTGGCCATTTACCTTAAAAGTATTACCGTTTTTAGGGTTATGAATTTCAACTGCACCATGAGGAAACACATTTGTAACAATAAAAGGGCCATACCATTTAGAGTGCAGTTTTCCAAGAAAGAGATGCAATCTTGAATTGTAAAGTAAAACTTTTTCAGCATGCTGAAATGACTTTCGAAGAATAGATTTATCATGAAGTATTTTAGTCCATTCCTTATAAAGTTTTGCATTCTTATAAGCATCGAGTCACATTTCTTCTAATTCATTGAGTTGCAGTTTACCTTATATTCCTGCCTTGTGCATATCAAAATTCAAAGCCTTGATTGCCCAATATGCAGGGTGCTCCAACTCCACAAGTACGTGACAAGTTTTCCCAAAAATGAGTCTGTAGGGAGACATACCAATGGGAGTTTTGTAAGCAGTTTTGTAAGCCCACAAAACATCATTTAAGTGCAATGACCAATCTTTCCTATTGGGTCTGACAGTTTTCTTAAGAATTTTTTTGATCTCCCGATTAGACAATTCAACCTGGCCACTTGTTTGAGGATAATATGGAGTGGCAACCTTATTGGTAATAGAGTACTTTTGCAGCAAGGCTTCAAAAGATCTATTACAAAAGTGAGTGCCTCCATCACTTATTATTTCTCTTGGGATCCCGAAATGACAAAATATGTAGTCTTTCAGAATTTTCACCACAACCTTATGATCATTTGTCTTAGTGGCAATCGCTTCAATCCATTTAGAAACATAATCTACTCCAACCAGAATGTAAAGGTGACTAAAAGATTGTGGAAAGGGTCACATAAAGTCAATTCCCCAAACATCAAATATTTTCATCACAAGAATGGGTTGGAGAGGCATCATATATCGTCGAGAGATAGTTCCTAACCATTGACATCTATCACAAGATTTGCAGAACTCATGAGCATCCTTAAACAAGGTTAGCCAATAGAACCCACTCTGTAAAATCTTGACAGCAGTTTTCTTTCCTCCAAAATGTCCCCTGCATGCTTGAGAATGACAAGAATATAGAATACTATGAAACTCATTCGCAGGCACACATCGTCTAATCATCTGGTATGAACATATTTTAAATAGGTACGGATCATCCCAAAAGTAAAATTTCTTGAAAAAGAATAATTGTTGTGTTTATTCCAATGGGATGGAATCTGACCTATGGCAAGGTAGTTTACAATGTTGGCAAACCAAGAGGTTTTAATTTGGGAGGTGGAAAACAATTGTTCATCAGGAAAAGAATCATGTAGCGGCTCCTCCATCTTGAGAGGTTTCAACAAGGATTCTAGGGCCACCACATTTTTAACACCTTTCTTATCTCGGATTTCATAATTGAATTCTTGTAAAAGCAAAATCCATCTAATCAATCGAGGTTTAGTGTCTTTCTTGGACAAGAGATGTTTTAATGCCACATGATCAGAGAAAATGATGATTTTAGATCCTAAAAGGTAGGATCTAAATTTATCTAGGGCATAAATTACTGCTAGAAGTTCCTTCTCTGTAGTTGTGTAATTCAATTGAGCATCGGAGAAGGTTTTACTAGCATAGTAGATGACATGGGGAACTTTATTGTCTCTCTGGCTTAGGGCAGCGCCAATGGCATAATCTGAAGTATCACACATTATTTCAAAGGGAAGAGAGTAGTCAGGGGGCTGAATAATAGGTGCAGTAGACAATAAGGTAGAAGAGTGTTAAAAGCTTGCCTACACTCAACATCAAACACAAAAGACACATCTTGGGCTAGTAGATTGCTTAAAAGGAGAGCAATTTTACTAAAATCTTTGATGAAGCACCTGTAAAAGCCTGCATGGCCAAAAGAAAGATCTAACTTGTTTCACCATAGATGGTGGTGGCAGGTTAGTAATGAGATCTACCTTGGCTTTGTCTACTTCAATTCCCCTATTTGAGATGACATGTCCCAAAATAATACCTTATTTAACCATGAAATGGCTCTTTTTCCAGCTCAAGACTAGATTTTTCTCTTCACACCGCTAGAGCACCAACGACAAATTATGTAGACATTCATCAAAAGATAGACCAAAAACAGAGAAATCATTCATGAACACTTCTAGAAATTTGTCTACCATATCAGAGAAGATGGCTAGCATACACTGTTGAAAGCTGGCAGGTGCATTACATAGCCCAAAAGACATTCTTCGGTAAGCAAAGGTACTGAAGGGACAAGTAAAAGTAGTCTGCTCTTGATTTGCCGGAAACACTAGGACTTGATTATATTGAGATTAACCATCAAGAAAACAATAAAATTATTGAACTGCTAGTTTCTCTAAGATCTCTTGAATGAAAGGTAATGGAAAGTGGTCTTTTTTTATTTATTTTTGTGTTCAATTTCCGATAATCAATGCAAACTCTCCACCCAGTGGTTTCACTAGTTGGGACTAACTCTCCATCAGATTTTTTCTTCACTATGATGCCAAACTTTTTAGGCACAACTTGTATAGAGCTGACTCACTCACTATCAGAAATGGGGTATATGATACCCGCATCTAGCAATTTCACAATTTATTTCTTGACCCCATCCCTAATGTTGGGATTTAATCTCCACTGATTCTCTCTTGAAGGTTTGGCATCCTCCTCCAAATGAATTAGGTGCATACAAATGTAAGGACCAATGCCTCTTAAATCAGCAACAGTCCACCCTATGGCTCTCCTATGCTTAACTGGAATCTTAATCAGTTGACTCTCCTGGTTGCTAGACAAGCTAGATGAAATGTTGATGGGGAGCGTATCACTAGGACCTAAAAAAGCGTACTTGAGGGAATTTAGAAGTGGCTTCAACTCAGGTTCAGGAGGAGACTAAATGGAAGGTTGGAGTGATGGACTAGGAGATACTGGTAAAGGCTCTACTCTATTTCTATAAGGTAAAGAGTCATGATAGGGAGAAAAGGCTGACATAGCATGAATTATGCATTTTAATCAAAATCAAACACTAACATAAACATAAGTTTAGGGCTAATAAAATGCATAATTCATGTATAGATCACACCCCAAACCTACATTTTGCTAGTCCCTAGCAAAACAAAACAAAACAAAAGCATACAAAATAAACTAAAGGAACTAAAGTAGAAAAGTAAATGCCACTTTCGTAGAGAACACGATTGCATTGAGCGTATGCAATAAGCCGTTAAACCTCTAGGTGTCCCTAGTAGGACGAGTGTTGTCTCATGAGGGTTTGCATCCATGCTACCCACAAACATGTACTTATGAAATTAACCAATTAATCTAAATGCAAAAATAAATAAAAAATCTACAAAACAAACTTATTATCCTTTCAAATGCAAACCACAATGCTTAAGAAAATCAACCACACGTACTTGGATTTATAATCAACTAGAATATAGAAGCCCTCAAGTAAATTGTTTATTCCACATTTTCATCTTGAAAATTTTTGCTCAATATGATATAGCATGATAATTTAAATAGTAAAAGTGTAGATCATTGTAGCAATACACCATAAATCTATTTAGGTTCATGATAGCACAAATGCCTACGCGCACCTCCTTAGGGTCTAACATTCTAGATTTGATAGGATAATACACCATAGACTTTTTTTTTTCAATGGGACTGTGCAATGCCTAACTTCAAGATGCTTAGGTTTAACAATGACTCAGACCAATGACTCCCAACCAGTTGGCTTAGGGCATTAGGTTTTAAGATGGATCGCTTCGGGCCCAAGCATCAGCCTAAGTTAATCCAATAAAGTCAAGCTGCCCCTAGTTTGTTTTTATTTTGTTTTATTTTTTTTCATTATTTATTTATTTTTTCAGAGCAATATTTTATCCAGGTTGTATTATACTCTCAACCTATTTCTTAGTCCATGCCTCGCCATATTGCCAAGTAAATGATCTATCATGATCGTTCAAGCTCAATAATAACAATGTATCAACTAATGACCTGGCCAAAGTTATCCCACTGTAGATTAGTACTTAACAAATTTTTAGAGGGAATTACTTTATGTAACGTGTGTGTGTGTGAATGAGTTTTATTAGTCAAGCATTTGATCGAAGAGGACTATAACATAAAGATTCTTCTCGGTTAAGTATATCTATCCTCCAGTATACTTACTCACACTTCCAATGTAAATTAATCTCTAAAACTTGAATTATGCATCATCACATGATAAACTATCAAAACCTATCAAAAATACTAGCAAACAACCTAAAACTAATTAAATTTTTATTTTATTTTTTTCAATTTTTTTCAATCAACCATATCCTCTCCCTCAAACCTATCATGAACATAGTGCTCAATGTACAAGAAATATAAAATGTCAATGATAATATAACAAGGAAAAGAAGAAAAGGAAGGAATACACCTGAATACGTGGGTTGCCTCCCACCAAGCGCTAAGTTTAATGTCTTCAGCCAGACTGAGCCACAATCATTCTGCAGGGTTCAGATCCTCAACAAGTCAACCCGGATCGATTAGATGGTTGCCCCACATGCTCCTATCCTTGTTACCTAAGTATGACGCACACCATGGAATGAATGGGTGAAGTGGTGAGTGGATATAGAAAGTCATTAGAGAATCTTAAATTAAAGGGCTCTTCCTCCTCCAAATCAACCAGTTTAGCCGGAGTGGTTGATCTGTACATGAAATATGCATTTTATTATCTCCTAAACTTATATTTCTGCTAGTGTTTGTTTAGAATTATTGCTACTTTAATATAGTTTTTGGTTTTTGTAGGAAACAAGAGCAAAACGCAGAAATGGGATAAAACGCGACTCTAATGATTGAATATTTACAACTTCGATTGCATATCTCCAATGGGACTGATTTAAGCTTCATGTTAAAGTATACGAAGTCAGCTTTCCAACGCCACTGACTGTTCGCAATTCGGAGTTCTGAGCAAAAAGTTATGATCATTTGAAATATCGCGCGCGAAAGAGACACAATGAAAGAGAAGATCCGTTCATATTATATCCGGCGGCTGAGATTATGACGACGGGTTTTAAAGAAGAAAAAGAAAAAAAAGAAAAAGAAAAGTAAAGAGCGCTGAACCGGCTGGTTCAGTGCCGGTTCAGTTAAAATAAAAAAAAGGAAAAAAATAAAAAAAACCCGGCCCGAGCCGAAGCTCGGGCGCTCGGGCTTTCGGCCGTTACAGAGCGATGCTCTGTTTTTGCCGGAGCTGGGCGAGGCAGCGGCGGATCGACTGGGCTGAGACGACGGCGCCGGAGCTGGGCGAGGCCGGAGGAAGGCGGCTGGGGCGACGCCGGAGAAGGGGCTGAAATGGACTGGAGCGACGGTGGTCCTGAGCTCAGGCGATGGTTCTGCTCGAGCTCAGACGATGGAAGACGGCGGAGGCGGCTGAGCTCCATTGACGGTTAGCGGCGAAGAACAGCGACGGCGATGGCAGTGGATTGAAGACTCGAAAAGGGAGGAACAGAGCCGTGTCTTGATCGGGAAACAAAAATGGATACACTCCTATTCGATTTCGGATTCGATTTGGAAACGGAATTGAGGCGTGCTCAATATGGAAGTTACTGATTTGGAATCGTGTTAGGATTTGGACTTGGACGGCCTATAAAACACGAAGCTTTTGCTTTTAAAAGAGAGAGCTTGACAAGAAAACAACCGACAGAAGAGAGTTTTTGAGACGAGAAGGAGGACTGGTTTTTGCGGAAAAACAGAGCTATTCCGGGAGCAAAAACCAGACACTTTGGGTGCTATTTCCGCCGGAAAAGTCAGACTTTCCGGTGTGATTTTCGCCGGAGGAAGAGGAGAAGAAGATAGGAGAGGATAAGGGCCAGATTTCGCACTAATTCACATTGCTACAGTACTGTTTTCAACTTGCTACAGTGCCTGCGGATTTTGGGAGAGATGATGAATAGTGCACATGAACAGTGAAAATTGTTACAGTACTGTGAATAGTGATTTTGTGAGCAGTGTTTCAATGAATCCGACAAATCAGGCTATTTCTTTCTCTTATTCTATGTCTGGCTAGTTTTCTTATCAAGGCTAGATGAAGCCCTAAATTTGTATTTACTACTCTTATTTGTTTAATTTAGTGAAAGTTGATAATGAATTCTTATGCTTAATGCGATTTCGTTATTGTTCCTCTTAAGTGCTTTGACCGAGACTTAATGAATGATTAATGGAATTTGATCTTGATATATCCTGTGTCTAGATAATAACGGGATTATAATTAATTCTATGCCCGGCCAAGGATAGAGTTAGTTGTATTAATTTATAGCGGATGAATTTTTCGTGTCTGGACAAGAACGTGTAGTTCATTCACTGGTAATTTGTGTGTCCGGCCAAGAACATAAATTACTGTATCTTATCAATTTGTGGAGATAATAATTGAGAGTAGTAATTGCATGTTTAGTGGTGGATTCGACGCTTTGATATTCTTATTCATCTGATTTCTTATTAAATTTTATTTTCTTTAGTTAATTAAATCATTAAAATTCAATCTTTTCATTAGAATTAGATTAATCTTTCAAGTCCTTTGGGTTCGACCTCGTTTCCACTAGACTATATTGAGTCTCGTGCGATTGCGAGTAAAAAAGTAGAAAAATCAATCAGCCAATTGGCGCCGTTGCCGGGGACTTGGTAACGGTTTGACTTAATTCTATTTTGTTCATATTTTTCTTGTAGGATTTTGATACTTTATTTTCTTGTCTTTGTAGGAGTCAATTTGGAGAGGCAGATAGTGACACTTGGAACTCGCCGACGTTGGAAAGGGCACTCCTTCCCCTCGTTTGCAATCTATCAACCTTTCTTTTTAAGTAGATTTAGGTGTTTTTAATATTTTTCTTTTTATTTTCTGTGAATGCATGCAGTGCTAGTTGTCAATAGCTAAGTTTGCTTGTTGTCAATATTTAGGACTCTTGATTGCTAGTCATGAATATCTAGGGTTGATTTGTGTTGTGGATGTGTGATAGTGTGGTTATGGTGTTGGTGATTATGTGGTGAAAGAAAAAAAATGACTTCACCTTCCTATGGATTTAGCCATAATAACCCATACATGTACTTTAATGATTATTATTCCTCACACACACCTACTACCACTCCCTTTGAAGTATCATTCCCTCCATGTCACTCATATCTTGGTACTTATAGCCATGGGTGGGAAAATCAATCCAACTTTGGGAGTAGCATACCTTCCCTACAACCCACGACCCCTTTTATTTTGGAACCATGTGCCATTTGCTTAAGCCCTACCCATACCCTAGTGGAGTGCCCTTCGGCCCATGAGTATCCGGAATTGGTGCGCGATCATGTACGTGCGGCCCAAGGTCTTCATAGGTGGGATGATCAATCTAATTTTTCTTGGCACACACTCAATGAAAGGGCAATGTTTGAACCAATCACTACTCCACCATTACAAGGTATGTCATGCCCTGTTCCACCACCACCACAACCCCAACTCCAATATGCCCAACCCATATGGAATCCTAGCTTTGAAGATAATATCTTGTCAATGTTAGATACTCTAATTGGGATTTATAGTAGTGCATGGGGCGTTAGTAATGAAGTAAACACTTTACCTATCCGACCACAATACCCGATGGGCCAATTTGTTGAAGAGGGGATATGTTTTTCCCCTGACCATGTTCAAAATGGTACAACCCTTCGGAGTGCACAGCAATTTGAAAATGAGGTTGGATACAGTGCAGGAAATGAGCAAGAAGGGGTAGAAATTAAAGAAGAAGTGAATGAGTCGTTAGAACCAATTTTTAAATCTTCTATCTTTGGGGAGTCACTGTCTACGACAATATTAATGGAACCTTCTGTTCCTGAAGCACCAGCCATACAATGTCTAGACCAACCTTCCCCTTTGATTGTTGAACGTGACTTAGAGTGTTCTATCGATTGCCCATCCAATCCATTATTTGCAAGTCTTCTCCAAAATGTGTTACAAGGAGAGGCCACTAAGGCCAAAATGGGTGCTGTGGAAGAGGAGCCATTCATTTTGAAATTCTCTAATGACCTCTTCCCATGGCCAATGCACATGCCTCTATTCCCAAAGCTTACCCGCCCACCACTCCACCCCTTCATTTCACGATATAATCCGTACTTAGGTAATAAGGATAGGAGTGTGTGGGGCAATCATTTAATTGATCCAGGTTGACTTGTTGGGGGTTACGTCTGGCTGAAGACGTAAAACTTAGCGCTCTTGGGAGGCAACCCAAATTTTATGTTCTTGTTTGTTTTCTATTTGTTTTTGTTATTGTAGGCTATTTATTACCTATGTGGGGATGCTACCATCGAGGTTTGGGGGTGTATTTCATTTTTCCATATTTATATTATCTCCTCATTCTTCGCTTATGTATTTCATGCTTTACATCTACCATGAGGCTCTCCATTCAGGTGACTTCCTTCCTCACTCCTTTTCTTTTCCTATTCATTGTAGTATTATTTTGGTCAACATTGAGGACAATGTTTAGTTTAGGTTTGGGGGTGTAGAAAAGAAGTGTTTATCATATGTTTTTTTTTATGAAAAAAAAAATTGAAAAAAAAATTTGAAAAAAATAAAAAAAAACATAAAAAAAGGATAGTTTTTTTAGGTTGTTTGCTAGTATTTTTTATAGGTTTTGATAGTTTATCCCGTGATGATGCATTTTGCAATTCTTAAGAGATTAATTTACATTGGAAGTGTGAGTAAGTATACCGGAGGATAGATACACTTAACTGAGCATATCTTTCTATTACAGTCCTCTTGGAACCTGTGCTTGAGCTAAGAAAACTCACTCACACACACTAGTACATAAGGTAATACCCTCTAGAGATTTGTTGAATACTAATCTTCAGTGGGATATCTTTAGTCAGAGTCATTGGATGATGTGTGGTTGTCCTTTGAGCTTAAAAGATCATGATAGACCATTTACTTGGCTATGGCAAGGGCTGGAACCGGAAATAGGTTGAGAGTATAATACAGCGTGGACAAAATAAAGATGTGCTGAAAATATGAATGCTAAAAAGAAAATAAAACAAAAATGCGAAAAAAATGAAAACAAAATGAAAGAAAGGGGCTGCTTGACTTTATAGGATTAACTTAGGCTGATGCTCGGGCCCGAAGCGGTCTCTTAAAGCCTAATGCCCTAAGCCAACTGGCTGGGAGTCATTGGCCTGAGTCATTGCTAAACCTAAGCATCTTGAAGTCAGGCCTTACACAGTCCTAGCGAAAAAAAAAAAGAAAAAAAAAAGTCTGTGGTGTATTATCCTCTCAAATCTAGAATGTTGAACCTGAATGAGGCGCGCAGATCTGTGCTATCATGAACCTAAAGATTGGGATGACTACGTAGATTCTGATGTTCTTTGGTTAATGGGTAACACTGGATATGTGTAAGACAGAAATTTAGAATGTATTGCTACAATGTTCTATACTTTTACTATTTACATTATAATGCTATATCATATTGAGCAGAAATTTCCAAGATGAAAGTGTGGAATAAAACCACTTACTTGAGGACTTCTGTATTCCTGTTGATTATGAACCAAGTACGTGTGGTTAATTCTCTTAAGCATTGTAGTCTGCATTTGAAGGGATAATAGGTTTGTTTGTTTTGCAGTGTTTTGATTTGTTTTTACATTTAGGTTAATTAGGTTAATTTCATAAATACATGTTTGTAGCATGGCTGCAAACCCTCACGAGACAACACTCGTCCTACTAGGGCCACCTAGAGGTTTAACGGCTTGTTACATACGCTCAATGCAATCGTGTTCCCTACGAAAGTGGTGTTTACTTTTATGCATTAGTTCCTTAGTTTGCTTGATTTTATTTTTGTTTTGTTTTGCTAGGGACTAGCAAAATCTAGGTTTGGGGGTGTGATCTGTACATGAAATATGCATTTTATTATCTCCTAAACTTATGTTTCTGCTAGTGTTTGTTTAGAATTATTGCTACTTTAATATAGTTTTTGGTTTTTGTAGGAAACAAGAGCAAAACGCAGAAATGGGATAAAACGTGACTCTAATGATTGAATATTTACAACTTCGATTGCATATCTCTGATGGGACTGATTTAAGCTTCATGTTAAAGTATACGAAGTCAGCTTTCCAACGCCACTGACTGTTCGCAATTCGGAGTTCTGAGCAAAAAGTTATGATCATTTGAAATATCGTGAGCGAAAGAGACAGAATGAAAGAGAAGATCCGTTCATATTATATCCGGCGGCTGAGATTATGACGACGGGTTTTAAAGAAGAAAAAGAAAAAAAAGAAAAAGAAAAGAAAAGAGCGCTGAACCGGCTGGTTCAGTGCCGGTTCAGTTAAAATAAAAAAAAACGAAAAAAATAAAAAAAAACCGGCCCGAGCCGAAGCTCGGGCGCTCGGGCTTTCGGCTGTTACAGAGCGATGCTCTGTTTTTGCCGGAGCTGGGCGAGGCAGCGGCGGATCGACTGGGCTGAGACGACGGCGGCTGGGGCGACGCCGGAGAAGGGGCTGAAATGGACTGGAGCGACGGTGGTCCTGAGCTCAGGCGATGGTTCTGCTCGAGCTCAGACGATGGAAGACGGCGGAGGCGGCTGAGCTCCATTGACGGTTAGCGGCGAAGAACAGCGACGGCGATGGCAGTGGATTGAAGACTCGAAAAGGGAGGAACAGAGCCGTGTCTTGATCGGGAAACAAAAATGGATACACTCCTATTCGATTTCGGATTCGATTTGGAAACGGAATTGAGGCGTGCTCAATATGGAAGTTACTGATTTGGAATCGTGTTAGGATTTGGACTTGGACGGCCTATAAAACACGAAGCTTTTGCTTTTAAAAGAGAGAGCTTGACAAGAAAACAGCCGACAGAAGAGAGTTTTTGAGACGAGAAGGAGGACTGGTTTTTGCGGAAAAACAGAGCTATTCCGGGAGCAAAAACCAGACACTTTGGGTGCTATTTCCGCCGGAAAAGTCAGACTTTCCGGTGTGATTTTCGCCGGAGGAAGAGGAGAAGAAGATAGGAGAGGATAAGGGCCAGATTTCGCACTAATTCACATTGCTACAGTACTGTTTTCAACTTGCTACAGTGCCTGCGGATTTTGGGAGAGATGATGAATAGTGCACATGAACAGTGAAAATTGTTACAGTACTGTGAATAGTGATTTTGTGAGCAGTGTTTCAATGAATCCGACAAATCAGGCTATTTCTTTCTCTTATTCTATGTCTGGCTAGTTTTCTTATCAAGGCTAGATGAAGCCCTAAATTTGTATTTACTACTCTTATTTGTTTAATTTAGTGAAAGTTGATAATGAATTCTTATGCTTAATGCGATTTCGTTATTGTTCCTCTTAAGTGCTTTGACCGAGACTTAATGAATGATTAATGGAATTTGATCTTGATATATCCTGTGTCTAGATAATAACGGGATTATAATTAATTCTATGCCCGGCCAAGGATAGAGTTAGTTGTATTAATTTATAGTGGATGAATTTTTCGTGTCTGGACAAGAACGTGTAGTTCATTCACTGGTAATTTGTGTGTCCGGCCAAGAACATAAATTACTGTATCTTATCAATTTGTGGAGATAATAATTGAGAGTAGTAATTGCATGTTTAGTGGTGGATTCGACGCTTTGATATTCTTATTCATCTGATTTCTTATTAAATTTTATTTTCTTTAGTTAATTAAATCATTAAAATTCAATCTTTTCATTAGAATTAGATTAATCTTTCAAGTCCTTTGGGTTCGACCTCGTTTCCACTAGACTATATTGAGTCTCGTGCGATTGCGAGTAAATAGTTAAAAATTCAATCAATCAGTGGTCACATATGGGAACACACTTTGGAGAGCATCCTCAAATAGTGTATCAAATGTGCTATCAATGAAACACTCTAAGTCACTTTCAACAATCAAAGGGTAGGGTTGGTCGAGACATTGTATGAATGGTGCTTCGGGGTCATAAAATCCCTTTAATGTTGTTGTAGACAGTGATTCCTCAGAGATAGAAGGAGGTTTAAAGAGGGATTCTATCGGCTCACTCACTTCTTCTTTAATTTCCACACATTCTTGATCATTTCTTGAACTACACCCAACCTCATTTTCAAATTTTTGTGCAGTCTTGAACATGGTAAGAGAAAAAAACATATCACCTCTTCAACAAATTGGCCCATCAGGTATTGTGGTTAGATAGGTAAAGTGCATACTGCTCCCCTATTCATGGACTGGGCCAGTTGTCCTAACTGTGTTTCTATGTTGGCAATGGACTGAGTGTGAGAATGGATAAGCTGGGCTTGGCTACGTAGTTCACATCTCATTTCCTTTTTCTTGGTTTTCATTTCCGTCAAGGTGGCTAACATTTGGCTCATCTGGTCTTCCAAGGTAGGTCGCCTATGGATTGGCCAATGGTTCAAACATGGCCCTTTCGTTGGGATTGTGCCAAGAGAAAGTAGATTGGTCCTCACACCTAGGAAGACCTTGAGCCACATTTACATGCTTGTTTACAAATTCTGGATATTTATGGGCCGAAGGGCACTCCATTAGGGTATGGGTGAAACTTAAGCAAATAGCACATGCTTCCGAAATAAAAGGGGTAGTGGGTTGTAGAGAAGATATGCTACTCTTAAAGTTGGAGTGATTCTCCCATCCATGATTGTAAGTATCAAGATATAAGGGACATGGCTGGAAAGGCACTTCAAAGGGAGGAGAAGTAGGTGGGTAGGAGGAATTATAATCATTAAAGTACATATATGGGTTCTCATGGCTAAATCCATAGGAAGGCGAAGACATTTCTTCACCACGCAATCATCAACACCATAACCACACCAGCACACTTCCACGAATAAGAAAAAACAACCCTAGATATCTACAACTAGCAATCAACCGTCATAGATATCGACAACTAGCAGTCCTAATAACCACAACTAGCACAACATGCAGTCACAAAAAGAAGGTGGAAAAACACCAAACACTCAATTAAACTAAAAAGAAAGGATAAGAAAATGCAAACAAAAGGGAAGGGTGGCCCTTCCACGTCGGTGAGAATTCCACGTATTCTCTTAATCCCAGACAAAAAGCAAATCACAATTAAGCTCCTGAAATGGAATTTAAATTAAAACTAAGCTACTCTAAAACTAAACTACTCTAACTATGCTAAGAATTTGGTAAATTATTCATGCCGTCCCTGGCAATAGCGCTAAAAACTTGTTCATTTAAATATTAAACCCTTGCAAGTGCACAAGGCAATTATACTACAGTGAATATTTAGGGTTGTCGAACCTCACGGACGGATGAATAATCTACCAAACTCAAGAGAAGAAAAGTTGTTGCTTTGATTTAATCTAAGAAAAATAATAAACTTTAACTACTTTAAATGGGCTTTACTGATATAGAGAAGTATCAAGGCTTCAAATCCACCACAAAATAAATCAGCATATCGTCTCTCTCTCTCTCTCTCTCTCTATCTTTTGTATAAATTCCTAGTTGATTAACATATTTCTCTTGAATATATACTCATCAATTCAAAATATCGTGCTCTCTTCTCGGATGTAACACATAAACAATCAAACCATGTAACTGTGATATTATCTCTCTCAAGCATAAATCAATAAAACTCTATTAATATATAACACCTTAGTCTACTCACATTTCTCTCGGACACGCAAATATTCATCGGATTGAAATTCATAAGAATTCACTCTCCCCTCTATCGAGCACAAAGAATAAATCTCAATAAATTAACATTGATTATATAATAAAGTCCATACATCAACTAAGATAAGAGTTAAGATGAGAGAAAGAAAACGATACAACCAATCTTTTCGGGCTTCATCTACGCCTTAGAAAGAAGTTTAGCCAAGCATTGGAAGAGAAACACGCATCATCTTCATGTTCGTCATCTTCTTCTTCTCTCCTTTGCAATAGCCGTCACAAAAGCTCTCCTCCAAAGTCTCTAAGACGTCCAAGATCTCAATACGTTCTCCCTTAAGGCTTGAATAGGCTTGAAGAGAAACAACGAAACCCCCTTCCAATTCCGACTCAAAATAGGGCTTCTTTTTAGTTTGCTAAATACGGCAATCGATTGCTTGGTTTGCCAATCAATCGCTTCTCGATCGATCACTATTTTTCCTTCATTTTCACTGCGTCGCACCGATCAATCTATTTAAATCTTCTCATGGCCAATCGATCGCTTTAATGCCGATTGATCGCGCAATGTTCATTCAAAAACTCCAGTAGATACGATCGATCAAAAGGTGATGATTGATTGCTCTCTTCATTCGCGTCTTCTTTTCTGGGTCAGGCGATCGATTGCGTAAGTCTGACGATTGATCGATTACTATTTATTTGCCAAAATATTTTGCTTCTTTCTCTCTTCTTAAGCAAAAAAGAGTGTATGTCTTCTTTTCCTACAAAAGATCAAAAACTCATTAAAGCATCACTAAATCTAATCAAACACTAACATAAACATAAGTTTAGGGCTAATAAACTGCATAATTCATGTATAGATCAGTATGCTGCAACGAATTTTTTACTCAAGTTTTCAAAAAGTTTCCACGCTTTATTTTTATTCTTTAATAGGAAAGTGTCTCCACACGAAGCATCTAACAAGATGACGATTTTGGTCCATCAACCCTCTATAGAACTGCTGCACCAGCTGCCATCTAGGTACGAAATGATAAGGACACTTCCGCAGAAGATCCTTGAGTTTATCCCAGATCTTATGGAACTGCTCAGTAGGATGTTGGGTAAAGGTGGTAATGACATCTCTCATTTAGTTAGTTTTACCTATGGGGAAGTATTTCTTTAGGAAATCTTGTTGCATTTTTGCCCAAGAGGGAATAAATTCATGTTCAAGAGAATAGAGTCATTATTTAGCCTTATCCTTAAGAGAGAAAAAGAATAGTTTCAATCTTACCGCATCGTCTGCGAAATTGTTCAACTTAAAAGTGGTGCAGATTTCTATGAATTCATCCACATGCTTATATGGATCTTCATGATTTCGCCCATAAAATGATGGCAGCATTTGTATGGTGTTGGGCTTAATCTCGAAGTTAGTCGATACCCGAATGTAGGAAGGTGATATGTAGCCATTTGGAATGTAATACTCTTTTAGGATTTTCAGATTTTCTTCTGCCATTTCGAACAAAGGGTTGGTTATACTTAATTGACCTCTTTGGTTTCGTCTAAAGGTTCTCTCAATTTCACCATCAAAGGCTGCTAAGTCTTCACCCACTGACCTACGCCTTTGCATATACTAATGCAAAAACACAAGAACACCAAAAAGCAGTCCTAATATCTACAACTAACAATCAACAGTCCTAGATATTGACAACTATCAACCCTAGATATCGATAACTACCATTGCATGTTGTCACAGAAATAAAGGAAAAATCACGCAACACCCAAATTTAACTAAAAGGAGAGGTAAAAGATTGCAAATGATGGGAAGGGGTGGCCCTTCCACGTTGGCGAGAACTCCATGTGTCCTTTTTGCCTCTCACTCCGATTCCTACAAGAAAACAAATATCAAAATCTATGACTAAATTGAGAAAGAAAATAGATGAAAGTCCTAAAATTATGAGAAGTAAAACCTAAAAAGAGAAATTCAAACTAACTAGAATTAAGTCAAACCGTTACCAAGTCCCCGGCAATGACGACAATTTATTGTCTTAATTTTTAATTATTTTACTCGCAATCACATGAGACTAATTATAGACTAGTGGAAACGAGGTTAAACCCAAAGGACTTGGTTGATTAACTTAATTCTAAATTAATTCTAATGAAAGATTTGAATTTGTAATGATTTAAAGAACTAAAAAATAAAATTTAACAAGAACTCTAATGAATGAAACTACCGAGGTTGTGAATCCACCTCTAAACAAGTAATTATTACTCTCCATTAGTATTTTGCACAAATTGATATGACACAATAACTCGTGTTCTTAGTCGGACACACGAATTACCAATAAATGCACTACACATTCTTGGTCGGACACAAAAAGTTCATTCACTATAAATTAATGTAGCTAATTCTATCCTTGGTCGGGCATAGAATTAACATAAGCTTGTTCTTGGTTAGACACATGAATTATTAAAATTAAATTTCATTCATAATCATACAAGTCTATGATCAAGCACTAGATGCAAAATCATATAATGGCATTAAACATAGATAAAAAAATCATAGCAACTATATTAAGTTAAACAACCAAGAGTAGAAATACAAGATAGGGATTCATTTAGCCTTGATAAGAAGTTTAGCTAGACATAGAGAAAGAGAAAACAAAAGCCTGTTTTGATGTATTCATTGGCATGAATCAATTCTTCTCCTTTGGTCGTCAAAAAAATTCCTTCTCTAGCTCTTCAAAGATGTTTGTTTCTAAGCCCACTCTAAACTTATATAGTAGGGTAAGAAAAGCCACGAAACCCTTCTCCAAATCCGACTTGAAAAAGACTTTTTTTTAAGTTTTCGCATACAACGATCGATCGCTTATCTTCAACGTCTTTTCACTATGTCGCACGATCGTTCATCAACTACGTCGCCAATCGCTAACAGCGTAACAAAAATTCCAATAGATACGATCAATCGAGACAAGAGTGATCGATTACATCGGCCTTTCTCAGCTCATTCTGGTTCCGACGATCGATTGCTGTAATGTGCCAATCGATCGCGTATTGCTTTGTGTAAAAATTTTCCAATGGTCATAACTTTTCGCTCTGAACTCTGAATTACTTACAGTCAATGTAACACCCGAAAAATTAGTAAGTATTTTAAAACCCAAATTTGACCCTCTTAATGTTTGATTTGGTCGTATTTTCCCTGTGGAAATTAAAGTTGGTGAGAAGAGCTTTCCAACGCCACCTATTATGCCCGATTTGGAGTTCGGAGTAAAAAGATATGAGAAATTGAATTTTGATTGAACGTGACAGCGATCGATCGCCATAAGAGCCGATCGATCGGCAAGCTTGAACCGATCGACGCCTTACCAAAACGATCGATCGTAGTTACTGTGATTTGTGAATGTTGTGTTTCGCGTAAAGCGATCGATCAGCAGTAATAGCGATCGATCGGCTGTAGCGTGGTAGTGTAAAACAGTGCATACGACGATCGATCGCCGTATAGCCGATCGATCGCCGGTTGCGGTTTGCATTTTCTAGAAGTATTTTTGGGGTGGATTTGCTTGGGAAAGATACCAAATCCCAATTGGACTTGTTTTGCACGTCTCTAGGAGGATTGTGAAGCCTTCCCATTGGTTGAAAGTGTCCATAATTTGGAAGATTAGTTTGAGAATGGATTCTCCCCCAACTCTATATAAACACTAGAGAATTGGCTTGTACTAACCCTAGAACGTCCAGAGACTTTTCTCTTCTCCTTCCCACGTTCACCCATCTCCTTGGAGGCTTGTTCTAGTGGGAGTTTGCGAGAGCTTGGAGCGGGAGCTTTGGAAGGAGCGGAAGAGACGAGTAACGCGTAGAAAGGCGAGATCTTTGGAGGATTAAGTAGGATGGTTTTTCCCCTCTTCTCTCTTTTGATTATATATGCTTTTGACAAGTGTTTTGGGTCAATACCTTAGTCATTGTTTGGATTCTTGCGAGATGAATGAGTTATGTCTTTAATTCTATGCGTAGTGCATCACAAATCATATATGCATTCATGTGTCACTTCTAGATGGGAATTCGCATCTAAAGTCTAATGCTTTATTAATTTTTCAGAGACTAAAGGTTCTGTTATTGTTTGGTTGATGATGTTTCACGTTGAGTTTGTGCCTTTAAGGTGTGTCTTATATTAATTGTCTTGTTTAGGGTGTATTAATGATTACAAACTATGTTTTATATAGAAGAACACAAGAAAGGAGTGAACTTTAATAATTCCAGATAATTCTAAGTTTTGAAATTGGTCTAGGAAGGGACTATATAGTTTGTTAATGATGTATTATCATTTATAATGTGTTGTTAAGTAAGATAATCAAATTAATTAAGAATCTTACTCTCGGCCAGAACTGTTTCTGTGCTGACAGTTGGTGGTAAATAATTCGTAACTAATTTAAATAAAATCGGAAAAATATAAAATCAGTGGGGTTAGAAACTAGACTCACGAGGGTATTATCAATAAAAATTTCAGAGGTTAAGTTTTACTGTACAGAGCACAGTGGCCGTCGGAAGAGGACTGTTATGTAGGAGACAGTGAGCAGAATTGAGAGAAAATATTAAGTATACAAATAACATCATGTAATATGATATGGTAACGATTAATATGTTAATAACAATAATTGGACTATATACTTATGGTATATCACAGTAAGAATTGGTTATATGTGATTCAATTATGAGGAATTCCTATCTAGAGTTGAGCATGAAAGGTATGTATTAATTGTATGTTACTCCTTGTGTGAGTTGTCTTGTTATTCTATGCTACTCCAATGAGTGAGTTATGTGTTGACCAAAGACTTTGATGCTTCTATCCATACTCCTTGAGAGAGTCTATTCTGGTAAGAGATACCTTATGATCTTAGAGTGTTGTGACCTATATTCCTTTGATATATTGCTCATATTGATTACATGATTGTTTCTTCCACTGGAGACCTTGCGAGACTCTCCTCATGGTGGTTTCATAGTATGCTCAATTAAGCCATTGCTAGATCTTGCGAGGTCACTTATAATTATGAAATTGCGATTCCATACTGCCCGAAGGGAGGCACTATACGTACGTTAGATTGTGGACATTACGGAAGGTCCTCAGTCTCCGCCCATCATGTCCGTAAGCACTGGTGGGGCCAGCATCCTAAATGCATGGCAGGGTTCCAAAGAGAGAACCCCTAGGGTGGTTCTGGTATATTTTAGTCACTTGCGAGCGACCAGGTTAGCGAGCAAAAATTGCAAATACTTTCACTTTCGATGTCTGAAGCCTTTGATATGATTATTATCCTCTCCTAACTCATATGTGTAGTAGGAGCCTTATTGATGTTTTTCCTATACTTGCGAGTTGGAATTGTTGTTGACTAACCTTGCAGGTGTATAGATCTCGGTTAAGTTCAGACGTTGTGGAATGTCTATGACCTTTGTTATTCTTATTCTCTTCTTACTGCTTGTTTTCATTCAATGGGTTTTTACATCCTACTGAGTGTTTCTATGAAATACTCATGCATCCTCTGATGCAGGCGCAAACGAAAAGTGAGATCAGGAAGTGCAGTAGTGGAATGGCGGATTGAAGGCGCCGAGAAGAGTTTAAAGATTATTTAGTTATTTGCTTTGCTTTTATTGATGCTTATGACATTATTGGCAATTGTGTGCCATAGACTTATAGGTTTATTTTATTTGACTTTCGAAAAGGGATTATTATTAAGTAAATTCATTTCATAGTATTCATTGATGTCTATTATTGTATTACACTGATTGCGGGCATAATCGGTTACACGTCCTTTTGAGATGATTGTAATCGGTGGGTAAATCGACTGATCGGTCGCGTGCCCAGGATCTCTACCTCGAAATGTATTCCATTGATTGGTTTCTGCACTCCGATCGAGGTATGGGATTTCGGGGCGTGACAGTCAATGGCATTGGAAAGCTAACTTCTTAAAATTTAACATGAAGCTTGAATCAGTCTAATCAGAGATATGCAATCGAAGTAATAAAGATTCAACCATTGGGTCACATTTCACCATATACGCAACTTATTCTTATTTTCCTACAAAAACCAAAAACAACATTAGTAAACACTAAATATCTTCTAACACTAGTATAAACATAAGTTTTAGAGCTGACGAAATGTATAATTTGAGTATATATCAGAGTTACATCAAATGGATGTTAAAACTGCCTTTCTAAATGGGAATTTAGAGGAAGAAGTTTATATAGATCAACCTGAAGGTTTTTCCATTGAAGAAAAAGAACATATGGTGTGTAAACTTAAGAAATCAATATACGAACTTAAACAAGCTTCCCGCTAATAGTATCTTAAGTTCAATGATACTATTACTTCTTTTGGTTTTAAGGAGAACACTGTTGATCGGTGTATATACCTAAAGATCAGTGGGATTAAGTTTATATTTTTGATTATGTATGTTGATGACATCTTACTTGCTACTAATGATCTTGGTTTATTATATGAGACCAAGAAATTTCTCGCTAAGAACTTTGAAATGAAGGTTGTGGGTGAGGCAACTTATGTGATTGGAATAGAAATATTCCATGATATATCAATAAAGTTCTAGAGAGATTTAGAATGGAAAAGTGTTCATCAAGTGTTGTTCCAATTTAGAAAGGAGATAAATTCAACATTATATAATGCCCACCGAATGAATTGGAACGCAAATCAAATAGAAGAAATTCCTTATGCATCAATTCTTGGGAGCTTAATGTATGCTCAGACTTATACGAGGCTAGATATTAGTTTTGCTGTTGGAATGCTTGACCGATATCTGAGTAATCCTGGATTGGATCACTGGAAAGCTAGAAAGAAAGTATTAAGATCCTTGCAAGTAACGAAATATTACATGCTCACTTATAGGAGATTTGATCATCTTGAGGTGATTGGATATTGAGATTCAGATTTTGTTGGATGTGTTGATACAAGAAAATCCACGTTTGGCTACTTGTTCCTACTTGCTGGAGGAGCAATTTCATGAAAAAGTGTGAAGCAGTCTATCATTGCTGCATCCACAATGGAAGGTAAGTTTGTGGCATGCTTTGAGGCCACAATTCAAGGATTATGGTTGCATAACTTTATTTCAGGACTTGGAATAGTCGACAGTATTGCCAAGCTGCTGAAAATTTATTGTGATAATTCTGCAGCAGTCTTCTTCTCCAAAAATGACAAATATTCCAAGGGTGTTAAACCTATAGAATTGAAATACCTTGTCATTAAAGAAGAAGTTCATAAACAAAAAGTGTCAATTGAACATATTAGCACCAATCTTATAATTGCGGATCCGATGACTAAAGGATTGCCTCCAAAGAACATATCGAGAGGATGGGCATTATTATAAAGTTTTAATGAGTTTATGATGATAAATGTGTTTGACACTTTGAGCTCATTTGTATATCGTTTATGATACTTATGGATATCCTGTTTTAATATCATTGGTATATACATAAATGTTTGATAGGATTTTAGTCTCTAACAGAGACATTAAAGTAGACCATTATTGATCTTTTCACTTATAGATCATATTAAGTACAAAATTAATATTGTGGTACATAGAAGGAACTATGTTGATTTAATGATGTGGAACCGCTATGATCCGTATTAGTCTATACTTTAATAATGATATGACCAATGTAGAAGAATTTATCTTTATGATATGCACATTATGTTTAGAAGATAAATTATGTCACATGGGCCAAGTGGGAGAATGTAAGATATTTTAATATCTCACGTGATGTGGCCCACGTGCCACGTAAATGGATGAAAAGATAACGTTTCTAATATACACGTTGATGGAACGTGTAATTAAGAGTAGTTATCCTGGACAGTTACAGTCCCATCAGGATAAGGATAAACATATATATAGTTCTATTAGGAACTGGTCCTCTCTCTCTGCCTATAAAAGAATTATAAATGTTTAATTTCCATCAACTAAAGTATTCTCTATAGAACAGAAAGGCTAAAAGAGATAAACCGGTTTCTTCATTGAGGTTTGGATTTCTTCTAAAATGGCTCAAGGTATGTTTTATATCTGAAACGTTTATAATAGGGAAAAGTTTAAATGAGATCGCTCTCATATTGCTTATATGAGGCTACTTTGAATTGTAGCCGTTAGATTTTGATCTGACGGCTACAAATATCCATAATGATCTCACCCACTCCTCGATGTGACACACTCACCTACCCATTGATTTGATATCCACCATCTGATCAGAATCTAATGGCAACAAAGATTGGCCTCATGCTCCTTATATGAGAACGATCTCATGTAAACTCATCTCTTTATAATATGTTATCATATTATAAAATTAAAGTTTTGTGATTATGATGAGTTATTATGATGTACAAATAAATCCTAACAAATAATTGCCAACAAACATGAAGCTTATGTTCAAATTGTCGAATAGTATGTCGAAAGATAGTAAGTTAAAACATTAGTTAAGAACAGATTAATTAACAGTAGTATCTCGACGCAATCGACCTCCGAAGGCGACTGGAGTCTTGAAGCTGCTCCCGCTGTAGAAACTCCGCATCCACCGAATCCCGCCTCTCTTTTCTCTCCTCATCATCCGACTCTCCCTCATCACTCTCCCGCTCCTCCTCCTCCCGCCTCGTTAACGCCCTAATTCTCTCCAAACCCTCCTTGGCAAGCCTCAACCGCAATTCCTCCGCCGTCTCCACCGCAAACTCATCGTCCTCCGCCCCGCTTCCTCCACCGCTGCCATCTGACACAATCGCAGCTTCATTGGCGTTGTCTTCGCTGTCGATGAAATCGTCTTTAACGTTCTTGAAATTGCAGCTCTGGCTGCACGCGTCTTAATTGAAAAAAGGATTGAATTTAGGTTTTTTGCCTCTGCTGGGATTGCGGAGGGAGGATTTTTTACGAACATTGTTGTTCTTCCTGATGGCTGAATCTGAATGGAATGTCTGAAAATTAGAGAGCAGAGGAGGTTTGGAAGACGGTAGAGAGGAGACGGGGCTTCTAGTTCTACAACTAGTGCAGGGTTTAAGAGTAGAGGGTTTATACTCCCTCCGTTCACTTTGAATTGAGACCATGTCGATTTTATCGAGACGTGGGGTTCCCAGTAAAAGCATAAGCTTTCAGCACGAGCGAGTCGGATGCTTATCGACCTAGGGTTGCAACCAGGTAGCCATTGTTGCCATCTCCGCAGACAATGATTAGGGACCGGTATCAATAAATTTTTGTACGCATATTTTTGCTAATTATCTTAATAAAAAGTGGCGGGAGGGAGTATTTCTTCTTGATTTTGAATCGGTTCTCAGCGGGGGGTTGGCGGCATTTACAGACCGGCAGCTCGACCAGATCGAATTGGCGCAAGCGGGCTCCAGTTATGTTGTACAGTGTACATAAGTACATGACTACCACTATGAGTTATAAAAAAATGTACTTAACCCTGAAGAATATTAAAAATAGGCACATGACCTATACGTTATTTCATTTTTTAAAATTTTGTGGCAATTTTACTTCAAGTTAGTGCTTAACCAGCGAGGGAGACATACATGGCAAACAGTTAGCTTTTCTAAAAAACGAGGAAGGCGAGGATGCATTGCTACTGTCAAGGAATATGTTGAAAAACTAATTGACGGACGGAGGGTGTACATTACTAGTCTAGTCTTTGTGCATACTCTCCGCCGAATGAAGCATGTCTGTATTTGGAAATGAATTGAGTTTAATGGACCTTTAAGGCCCGTAAAAAGTTGGCTAATATGTTGATGATTAAGATCAATCCTAAATTTCACATGTTTTTAATGATTACAGGTTCTCAACGATGAGACACTTGCGATCCTACAAGCACCGCAAGCTGCAAGCTCCGTCCCCGGGCGAAAAGCACAAGGAGCTCCGCATCCTAGCCTGCCTCCACGGCCCGTCCAACCTCCCTGCCGCCATCAACCTTGTCAAGGCCATCTGGGGCGGGCCCAAACGCCCCACGCTAAGCCCTACACCCAGCGCTCTACCTCCATTGCGTTTATGTGGGTTTGAAGCCATGTAAATTGGTTTGGTTCTTTGTGAACCAAGAGCCCAAGAGATAGGCAGGGTAGACTCGCATCCACGGCTGTATGTGGTATTTATTCATTCAATGGTCAATGGTGTCCTACGTATTTGGGCCATTAACGAGGAATTACAAAGAGAAGCACGTATGAGTTATTTTGTGAGAAGAAGTCAAAACACATAGGACTTGTAGGGTCAGCCACTTGAAGACCATGAGAGATGATTTTTAATGATAACCACATCTCTCTCTAGCCCATCCATACCCCCAACCTCTCCTCTATCTCTAGCGTAAGTTGTGGTGGAGGCCTTCAAGTCTTATTCTTTGCTACGCCAACTTCTAAGTGCTGGATTAAAGAGGATATCATTATTACTAAATTAAATAACAAATCTTTTATTACTCTAATTTCGCATTAAAGGTACGTCGTCCTGACATATCTTCACTTTATTTGACGGAGCTGTCCGGGGCCTCAGGGCTGCCCCGGGGCATGCCTCGAAGGTATTCTCTGTCTCCCTTTTTTATGGTTATTTGATTTACAATTATACATATAGTTTGATTAATGAATAACCTTATATTTTATATTTTGTTTTTGTGCAAGGAAAATGATCGTGATTTTGGCGCAAATCCAGACCATCTGCTGGGCAATTTATGGCCTATCTGGTCTGAAAAACCTGCACATTGTGCATGGCCCTCCATGCCTGTCTCAACGGCATGTCCTCCCACTCCCTCCTCCACTGCAAGGCTCAGGTCAGCGCTGCCATCGCCTTCGACGCATACAACCTGCTCGGTCGGGTCACCGTCTGTGCCATGACTGCCTTCTCCGCCCTTACCACCATGGACGAGGGCATCTGCAGGGTGGCTGATCGAGGACAAATGCATTGCCATGGTAATCCTCCCCCCTTCCATAAGCGCCTCGGCGGCAGGGAGGGCAGCACTGGGGTGAGGTGGCAATGAAGAATGTGGGGCCCGGTGGCAGGCCATCAACCAGAGGGTGCTCAAGGTGGCTCCCTGCTCGGTGGGGGTCTTGGTGGACCGTGGGCTAGGCATGCAGAGGACATGGGTACGATACGGATAGGTTCGGTTTTGGAGTATCCTTGAGGAAGCAAGGGATGAAATGGACGTAAGCAGGATTTTAAAGGACAAGTTCGTTTATTCCTCAGCCAACCGTCATTGTCCTGTTACTTCAAGCCCTCCTTGAAATACTGCAGACAAAAAAGGAATATGCTGAATTGAACAACACAGCTCACTTTTGTAAGCACATCCATACTCTTCAAATATATACAATGTTGTTCTTTCTAGCATAACTTACGTATACATCATGGTATCCATACATCTAATCAACTATAGTTCATCTTTTATGTGGGACATATTTTATGTACAATGGCAAAAGGCAAGCTGGTAAGCTTATGAACGTTGTGAGTCCTCCTCATGCCTGAAAAAGTTTTTTATAGCCTCTTCTTTTTCGTCAATGAAGTCAAAGAAGCTAATCAAGGCTTTCGACCAGCTAGCATCAAGCGATATAGCTGAACTGGAAGTTGAAACCCGCTGCTCTCTCTTGTAGCGGGCATATTGTCTTACTGCTTTACAAAGGAAAACTAGAAGAGCAGTAAAGGTGGCAAGGCCACAAAGAATAAATAGTCCTTGAAAGCATTTCAAATGGAGCCGATAGGGCTCCAAGGTGTATCCTCTTTGTGTAGCACAATTGCCTCCGCAAAGCCACTTGTCATGAATTTTCTGAAGGTCGCCATTTTCAGAGAGTTTGAGGATGGCACTGGACATGTCAATTGCGAAAGGAGAATCTCTCTGAAATGCCTGATACAGTTTTGGAGTATAACACAATCATATAAAATGTTTGTCAAACAATCTTTTTTCGCCTTTTGGTTTGTTCCTTATTTTTTTACTCACGTTGTTCTGGAAAGGTAATTATATAGTTTATCTATTTAAAAGAATAAGCAAGGCATGCTGTTTCAATAATGAATGATTTGAAGAGATTAGGTTACTTACAAATCCCCAGCCGCTTTTTGTGAACATCTGTCCTATGATTCTGAAATCCCTTTGCTTTTTCAGAAATAGCTCAACATATGGAAGCTCATCAACTATTGCCGCTACACCTCCTTTTGCCGTTCCTAGTCTCAGCGCATTCTCATACTCTTGAGGATTTTTTAGACTAACAAGCCTTGACTCAGGTACATTAAGGCCATCCCGCAAATAACCATGAGCAAAGGATCCCACTTGATAACCGATACGCCCATTGCTTGCTATTAAGCTCTCAATACCAGTGATGGGAGATGAGAGCTGCTGAACTGTCAAAATGGAAGTCAAGCTTGCCGTGTAGCTTGAAGTAACCACCAGTAAAAGGAACAGCCACACCATCATAACCATTTTACCAAGTACGCTGAGAGTAGATTCTTCTGCAATAGGTGTTTCACGAAGTTAATAAAGAAACATTTTGACCAAGCATTGTCATGGTAATTTCTTAGTGTGCCTCGTACAAGGTAATTACTCTGCACCCATCATCTAAAAGGTTTAGGATTAGGCTATAGTTTTAGCTAACATATAAATTAGCTTCCAATTCAACAGCTAACACTACTTAAATGTGAACTAATTATTCCTTTTGTATTCTGCCCCATATTTCCCATTTTACATTGTCACTACTTGGGCTGTGGGGAGAACTTTCTGACCAAAAAAGTTGGTATATAAGCTTCAACAAAAATAAGTTCTCTTACGTTGTGTCTTAAACAATGTTGAGAAGCTAAACCTGCAATAAAAGAGAGAGAAAAAGAAGAGTTACCACAAAGAAATTAAACTCAAGATGGAGGTTCAAGAGCGAAGTCATTTCAACTCTAAAAGATTGAAACAAATAATCAAACTGGTATTGGTGATTTTAGCAATACCAGCACATATGCGACTTTTCATATCTAAAGAAACTAAGTATGCACGTAAGTCATATATTGAAACCCGAAAACAGCTTACAGAATGATAGTGACGAGCTGACGCTTTGGTGGGCCCCGAAAATCGTCATTTATCCTGTGCTCAAGAAGCCATATAACTCCTCCAATTAGAAAGAAGGATGCCGCAGTGGCACACCACATTTCTACAGTAAAAGGTTGAAGGAAAACCCAAGCATTTGACTTCGTATTTTTACTGGGTAACACAACAACTAAACCAGTTGCAATGTATGGCTGCGTAAAATCCACAATTCTTGTCCTGTTTGTAACAATAGCGATGTCCCCTACTGCAGCATCAAAGGCCTAAACACAATAATTCACTATTAATACCAGAGAGAGAGAGAGAGAGAGAGAGTATTCTCTCTGCAAGCTTTTATTCAAGAGATTCTCGTTATGCACTTACATTTTCAGATACCATCCTCACCAGCTCGTCATAACTGGGATTAACCCGCCCATCACCAAAGGGCAAAAACTTATGGGGAATGTGGTATGGAATATATTCTAATGCTGCTTCAAACACATCAATAGTATATCCTTGAATCTCATGGGAACTATTGCTTTCAGTCACAAATTCAACAAAACTAGTTCTCCATGGTACCCCAATCCTTAAAGGCTTCTGCTCATTTGCAATCTCCCAGCCACGAGGCTTTTGCACACTTCCACCTGGCCACACGACATTTAAAAGGCTCTGGTTTTTGCTGTTATAATTTCTAGATTTCCCGTGTATTGCTTCTGGTGGTTCAATTGACAAACCTGAATAATTCGACCAGTAACCGATCGTTTGGATGGCACTGCCATTGATATTGAAAATTTCATAAGAATTGTTGACAAGGTTCCTTTCTGGATCAAATTGAAGCTCCCCCATTAGACCCTTAAACCTCGTCTTCTCCAATTTGTCAAGAAGAATAGATCCACCATCAAAAACTTTGAGCTTTTCCAGCTGAATCAGTGTTCTTCCCATTCCATTCAATTTTGTGTTCAACGAAAACGAAATGTTTCTTCCCTCATTCAAGTATTCATTTATAGCAAGTGCGACTACCCAAACTGTGTCATAAGCACAAAGCCCATATGCATTTAAGTCAGATCTTATCATACCTTTTCTATGCATTTCCTTCCACCTTGCCAAAAATTTATTCTTTTTGTCTGACGCTGGAGTATATTGACGAAAACCAACCACTCCTTGAAGAGAATCCAGTATTGTTTTATCATAGAGACTAATAGGATCTAAAGCAGCCGACAGCCAATCTGTTGCAAACCATGCATATTTTTCCACCATCATGTTAAGCTGCCGAGCTACATCAAATATCAAGTGTCCACTGTCAGGATTTGCATGGACGACATATATACGAGGCTCAGTCGGATAATATTTACTTAACAGGTCCACAATGTGATCATGATTTGCTCCAACAGGCAAAGCAATCTTGAAATGGAATCTTATTTTTCTCTTAGATAGTTCATCTTCTAAAAAAAAGACTCCATTTCTTCCATAGTCATTATCCACATAGATGACTACTACCTCCTTCCAATCATAGTAATTGATTAACTCTGCCATGGCAGCCATTTGATAAGCATCACTGAATGTGGTCCGAAGGAAGTAGGGAAACTGGAGGGCAGAGAGGGTTGGATCAGTGGCTGCAAATGAGATAAGTGGTACCTGAACTCCATTTGCTATTGAAGAAGTCATATGAGCAATTGGAGATGATTGTGGGCCAATCATGGCAACTATACCCCTCTCCAGTAGCTGAAAAGCTGCAAACAAGTGTTTAAGTATGAGTCATACGCATTTATATTCACATCTCTGAACTCTTTCTGTAGATGCACATTAAATCTTAAGTAAATTAATGTCTTTTGAGAAATAAATGCATTCACCACTGCAATAACCTTTCCTAAGAGCTAAAATAATGGAGACAAAAAAAATTTACGAGAGAACGGTGACATCTTGAGAATTGGAGAATTCAATACCATCATCATTGATGACACCGATGGTTGCAACCTAAAGTGACGACATGAGATGCTCCTTCAAGTCAAATAGATTGAAATTTTGGAACAAAGCTATGCTTCAATTCCGGCAATAGATCCCAAAGTCCTTTGGACTCATCATCATCATTTATGCCCTATCCGAGATAACTGGGGTTACCGATATCAGTTTTAAATCACTATGTGATTCTTGTTATAAACAAAATGATGATACAAAAACCACGTAAGAATTGGCAAAAATTTCATGCTAGATGTCCACTTTAACGCCACCCTCTTAAGGAGGGACTAATAAGATGAAGATTCAACAGCAATATCATCATTTACGGCTTTCCCAAGTGTAGGGGATTGTATCCATGAGATGATGCCTAATGGTTGAAGGAGATACATGGATATGGTTATCATCCACCTTCTTGCTGGTAACAATAATACCTGTCTGCTTCGAATGGGAGCATGACATTCCCAAAGTCTTGAGACTATGCTTAGAAGATATTAAAAAATCAAGAAGAAAAAGGAAAACCCTTGAGATCTGTTAGCACTACCTGAGAGAGAAAAAACAGGAGTCAACCTCATCCTAATGTGTGGGAATCATTTAGTGCCGCGCATGACGATCGCAAATTAGCAGCACATTTGCAACCTTTTGACAAGAATGTTCTCAAAGAGTTATGAGAGTTGGAGCATCCAGCTTGTAGAAATTATTAAAGGCAAAAGACAAACACTAAGTCAAAATGGGAAAAAACAAACTAGTAAGCAACACAATGCAAATGCAAAAGACAGGTCAAAGGAGTTTTTTCGGCTTTCCATTTCACGAAGCAATCTGATGAAGCACTATGTATTTGAAAGATGAGTGGCATGAGCATCTGTAAACACATTTTGGCCACAACACTAAGTTGAGTGTAGCTAAGACAAAACCTCACTTGAGACAAGAGTGGGTAGTGACAACTGAAAACTACAACCCTTCTAAGCAAGAACCAATGGGATTAAACGACATCCCTGCCTAAGACACAACCTCACTTGAGACAAGAGTGGGCAATGAAAACTACACACCCGCTAAGCAAGAACTAATTGAGACAAGGAGTTTTTGTTAGGCCTTTTGTTTTACGAAGCAATCTGAATAAGCATCATGAATTTGAAAGATGAGTAACTTGTGCATCCCAAAACACTTTTTTGGCCACAAGCACTGTAAGTTGAGTGCAACTAAGAGTCTAAGACACAACCTCAATTCAGACAATAGTGGGCAGTGAAAATTAAATCCGCACTAAGCAAGCGCCTATTGAGTTAGGCTGCCACCAAATACGAACTCAACATTGATCTGAGTGAGATTTAAATAAAAGGGCAGCCACTTAGCATGCCACGCCTAATAACAGTGCTTAGCAAGCACAAGTGTTTGTGTTAATGTAATTGATTCAAATGTATGACGTTCCACAATTTACAACAGAAAATGATTTAACCAAACAAAAATGAAACAGAGGTTCAACAGAGGAAAGAAACTTCAATATATTTCTGGAACAACTATAAGCCTCCTATATGTCAATCAAATTAAACAAATCTCTGAAAACATCCTAGGTTAAGAATTTCTTACCCGGGTTCAGACTTAAGAAGAAACAAACATTAACATATTTTCGGGATAGTTATAAGCATCCTATACATCAATCAAATTGAACAAATCTCTCAGAACATCCTAGATTCAGACTTAAATTCTTGTTGAGGTGGTCAAATTAAACAATAAGTCAAGATGAGGATGAGACAACTGCTGATGATAATATCATATGATTACCTCGAATAGATCCTACAAACACACTGCAATTTGAGTTCTCCATTAATAAGTTCAGTTTTGTCCCACCAAGAATGCTTAAGTCAGCATTGATATCATCCACAGCAGCTTTAATGGCCTCCTTTGCAACTTTACCAATGGCTGACTCATACGTCAAAACTGCTCCAATATTCACAAACGCAGGCCTTTGGCAGTAAATCCCAACAGTCAAACTTAGCAGCAAAATGACCAGAACAGATCCCATCATGAACTTCAGGCTGAAGTAATATCTTCAATCTCTTCGCAGTATTTAACTTCAAACAGCAAAATCCAGTAAAGCTGACCTTTCTCAAAACCGGTACTAGCTTAGCCGGCTCCAAGTAACCGAATCAATAGAAATTTCCAGGATTCATATCATTTTTTTCAGAGACGATCATAACTTCCAATAACTTCTGTGTCCTGAGGACAAAATAAAATCAAGAGCAAATTCCTTTACCATGGCCAACAAGTAATTAGGCAAAATAATTGATGAAACAAATGGGCATAAATAGCAAACCACCATAAAATGGTATTGGAAGAAAAATTGGCGATAGCCCTGCGTGATTTGAAGGGGATTTTGCAAACTAAAAACCATTTAACCCATTTCAAACTGTTCCGCATAAACAAGCTCAGGGAAAGACGAGGAACAAGTTGAGGCATCCAAAAAATGATCCAAATAAACAAAACTAAGGAAAAAGGTAAGAAGCAGGCCGGAAGTGGAGTGGCATCTATTTCTTTCAACACAAGTAAGCTACATCATGTGCCATGACACATCACAACAATATTTTGATAAAACTCAGACAGACAGAAAGACCTACTCCGCAAAGCTTACCCTCGGATTGAACAACAAAGGGAGCATACAAAAAATGATTTTTCCCAACCTAGTGCTCAAGGTATCATGAACACACAGTTTATGGAAAAAACAAAAGTTATAAAATTTAAGCACACAAGTTTAAATCAGAAAGACTAACCTTTGCAACTTCTTTCCAGCTGAACTTCTAAAGAGAAAAAAAGCTCGTAAAATGAATGGAATCAGAATCCATTGCGGAGTCCTGTAATCGGTGACCTTGCACCAGTAAGACTTGAGTCTACGATGGCTAACCGCTAAGAGCTAAAGCGTGTATTTATCTCGTTTCTGTGGGTGGTCTTCAGAAGCATCTTTGATGTCTCTTCCGTATTTTTCGAAAATCCGTTGAGAATCTGAGGAGCTTCAGGTGGTGGAGCACTGAAAAAAAAGGTGTAAACTCTCGAATCAAAGTCAGGGACGAAGTCAACTGGCTCGTGTGATGTAATTGTCGATTCACGTGTGCAAAGCTTCAGTTGGGCCTTACTCAGCTTCCATCCCGGCCCATGATCTTTCTATTGTCTACTTCAGTCTTTAAAAAAATTACCGCTTCACCATAGAATGATTTTTTTATATAATAGAGTGATTTTTACTGACTAGTTTAACTTTTTTTTATAATTAAACAAAGTTACTTCACATTAATGCATTTTCGTTACTTAAATTACCAAAAAAGATATAAAAAAGGGCGTAAGTTTGTTCCATGTATATGGATGATGGGACCATCGCTGTCATCAGAGTTATTCCAAATAGATGATGTGTCTTTTTCACTTCATTGTTCCTAGAAAATGCATGTGGATCTTTTCTATGGTGTCGGGCTGTCGGCCGCCTTGACTATTAGGCCAAGGCAAAAAGCACGAGGATAAATTCCATCTTATGACTGACGATGAATTTTGCTGCAGGCTGAAAACGATCTGAACATGTGTCTTGAGTCGCTGAACTATGAAATCAGCATGGCCTTCTGGGCTCTGGCCCAGTAACAGCCATCCATCACCTCTCTCTCGTTTGATCCAAGTTATAAAATCGCTGCTCTTGGTTTCAAATATTATGGCGGCATCCCCGCCAGCTTAAACATGGTTTTGTGGCTGAGTTCCTGCGTTAGGAGCTTTTGTACCGTGCAAAGAGCAGGTTCAATCGAGCTCAGAGAAGCCTTGAGGAGAAGTAGGGATGCATTATCCGACAAGATAAGGTCGGGCGTTTATGTGGAGAGTATTGAAACTAACAGACTCATCAAACAACTGATAACAACTGGTGGCTTGAACGACGCACGTTACTTGTTTGAGATAATGCCCAACAGGGACGAGCATTCATGGACGACGATAATTGCTGGCTATGTGAATGCATCAAACCCTTCCGAGGCACTTGTTTTGTTTTCATCCATGTGGGACAATGCTGAAGTTCGGATGGATGCGTTTCTTATAAGTGTGGTGCTCAAGGCATGCGGCTCCGGTCACAGGGTTAGGCTCGGGGAGTCCATTCATGGATACTCCGTTAAATCTGGTTTGCTGAATTCTGTGTTTGTGGGGAGTGCAGTTTTGGACATGTACACGAAGGCCGGGAGTGTTCCCGTGGCTCTCTGCATCTTTCAGGAGATGCCCACGAAAAATGTTGTCTCTTGGACTGCAGTAATAACTGGTCTAGTACGAGCTGGCTGTAATAAGGAGGCCATCTCGTACTTCTCAGCAATGTGGATGTCTGATGTCGAATGTGATTCATTCACATTTGCGAGTGTGTTAAAGGCTTGTGCCGATTCTGGTGCACTGGCACATGGCAAGGAAGTACATACACAGGCATTGAAGTTAGGATTCAATGGAAATTCTTTTGTTGCCAACACTCTTGCTTACATGTATAACAAGTGTAACAAGTTGGATTACGGGATTTCATTGTTTGAGAGGATGCAGACTCCTGATGTTGTTTCATGGACGACAACCATTTCAACTTATGTTCAGATGGGTTGCGAAGAAAAAGCCATCAGAGCATTTCTTCATATGAGAGAATCAGGTGTTATTGCAAACGAGTTCACGTATGCTGCTATCTTATCTGCTTCCACAGGCCTTGTAAATATCAAGTGGGGGGAACAATTACATGCACACATTCTCCGTCTTGGACTGGTAGGATCTTTGTCTGTTTCCAATGCTATCATGACCATGTATGCAAAATGTGGTCATTTGAGTTCAGCGTCAATTGTGTTTTGGCATACAGAAGGAAGAGATGTGGTCTCGTGGAGTGCAATAATTTCTGGCTATTGTCAAGAAGGTCAGGGCGAAGAAGCATTTGACCTTTTCTCGGGCATGAGAAGAGATGGGTTGAAACCAAATGAGTTCACTCTAGCAAGTCTACTTAGTGTGTGTGCATCCATGGCGATTCTGGAGCAGGGAAAGCAAATACACTCTTATACCTTGTGTATTGGAGCTGACCAGGACCCCATGGTAAAAAGTGCCTTGGTAAACATGTATTCTAAATGTGGGAGCATTGGAGAAGCCAAGGAAATTTTTGAGACAGGGAGTGACGATTTAGTGTCATGGACAGCCATGATTAATGGGTTCGCAGAACATGGCTTCAGTAGAGAAGCCATCAAATTGTTCAATAAGATGCCTTCTCTGGGTTTAAGACCTGATTATGTGACTTTTATTGGTGTGCTTAGTGCTTGTACGCATGCCGGACTAGTTGATCTTGGATGTCATTATTTCGATTCCATGAGAAAAGATTATAGGATAAATCCGGGAAGAGAACATTATGGGTGCATGGTTGATCTCCTGGCCCGAGCTGGGATGCTAAGAGAAGCGGAATCCATTATAAAGGAAATGCCATTTACACCAGATGACGTAGTTTGGTCGACTCTGCTCGTGGCTTGTAAGACTCATGGTGATGCTGAGTGTGGAAGACGGGTGGCACATGAAATCCTTAAAAAGACACCAAGTTGTGCTGGAACCCATATCACTTTGTCGAATATTTTTTCTGCAACCGGTATGTGGAGAGATGCAGCAGATGTGAGGAAACTAATGAAAACAAAGGGAGTAAAGAAAGAACCTGCTTGGTCTTGGATTGAAATCAAGAATAAAGTTTCGGCATTTGTTGCCGGGGACAGATCACATCCGGCAGATGATGAGATATATAATACGTTAAATTTACTGGCTTCAAGTACAACTGTGGATGGTTCCATCTCTGACAAAAGTTCTTTAATTACTGATCTGGAAGATTAATGGTATCCTTGCAGTAATTGTCCCGCTGTTGACATTATAATTCGAGAGTTATGATTTTCTTAGTAACATATGCTGGCATAACCTGACTAGCCGGTCTCATGGATGCTCAATTTGCGGTCTCTTGATTTTGCTGACAGGTGCTAGACGAGCAGAAAGTTGGATATGAAAAGCAATTTGGTAATTTTGGACTTGCAGTGTAATGGGGAGATCTAGTATATGAACAGATAAAATGCTACACAGGAATGAACATAATTCGGATTCATTAGTTTTAATACCGAAGAGCAAAGAAATCAAGTGATTGAACATCAGAATGTGGCAGTTTAATAAGTACAGGTAACCAAGTTTTTTCCATGTATATCATATACCATTTGCAACTAATAATTATCTTTTCTGATATTGGTCGCCTACCAACTGGCTGACCGTTGTTGTATTGTTTTTGGAGTTTGAATTTTTTGTAATGTAGAACTAATTACCAACAGGTGAAGGCAACGAAAATACTAAATTTCACTGGTGATCCTGTGTTTTTTTGCTGCAACTATTCAAATGTGTCCTTTTGTTTTATTTCTAACTAATTGAAGAAGTATCAAACAACATTTTCAAGGCTGCTGACTTTGTATTTCTTCGTTAAAACGCTTAAGAGGAACTGAAAATGAGGAACGTAAATTTTATTTGCTCTTCTTTTTAAGTTTGTCTGAAGTGGAAATATTGTTGCAGGAAAAATCAAAGAAGGATGAAAAGATAGATAAAAGAAAATCATCTAGAAATTGAATTTCTGGATAATAGAAGACAATGATCTGGTAAGTTAGTTAAATTACCAAAAAATAAAAGATAAACAAAAAGGAGTAAGTTTGTTTATCGGAGTCACTCCAAGTAGATTGTCTTTTCACTTCAATGTTCCTAGCAAATGCATATGGATATTTTCTAATGCTGTCGACCACCTTGACTATTAGGCCAAGGCAAAAAGCACGAGGATAAATACCATCTTATGACTGACGATGAATCTTGCTGTAGGCTGAAAACGATATGAACATGTCTTTAGAGTCACTGAACTACGAAATCACGAGGATAAATACCATCTTATGGCTGACGATGAATCTTTTCTAATGGTATCGGCCACCTTGTTGAGGCCAAGGCAAAAAGCACAAACCATCTTCTGACTGATGATGAATCTTGCTGTAGGCTGAAAACAAAATGAACATGTCTCTTTACCACTTGCTGAGATTGGATGAGGGTTGTGACTTTGCTTTTTTCTTATTCTTCATTTCTGTGAACATGAGAAAGAGACTAATAATTGATGGGAGAGAGGCGAATTAATTATGGTTTTGATATTTTGAATGCATAATTTGGTATTCTTTCGTGATGGATTTTTGTTTAATCACTTAAATATAAGAAAACCATTAGATTCAACATATTCCATAAACTTCATCACTTCATGGAAAAATGTGAAGACATTTGGAAACATAGTTTGAATTATACGCCTTCAATACACCCTGACTCCCTCCTATTCATTTTCTGTTTAGTTTTTTAAAATGAACTATTTTTATCTCATTTGAAAAAACAAAATGAACAATGAATGTGGGAAAAGGGAGTGTTTTATAGTGAACAATCGAGACTGAAGGTCGGAGAGTTATCAGATTTACAGGTGGGCTGAAGTTTGCACTCGAAAGCAACTAGCCAGCCAAGTTATTAATGCAATGGCTGATACTATTCAATCTGAACTTAAACATGAAGTTTTGATGAATCCACCAGGAGGCATAAATTCTAATTTATCCAGGAGCTCTGGAGAAACTTCAAGAAGCACCAAGCTGAAATCAGTGGTTTTTGAAGAGTTGTCAAAACCTAGAAAAATTTGAGAAACAAAGATCTCAATCTAAAGCCACTGGTGGTCCTTCCAAGGCTAATCCTTATATATTTCCTACCTTGAAAAAAAGTTAAAAAGACAGCTGCTGGTTAAGCAGAAGTTGATAGTGAATCTGTTGTGTACTGCCAAGAATAAAAGTAATTATATATTAGTTTATCAATTATATTTAAGTAATAATAACTGGCTTTAAGTACTGGTTAAGGAGGCCATATTAATTAAGTTCAAGTGATGATAATAGGCTGGCACTCATCTCCATACAGCTGTGTGAAGAAAATGTGTAAGAATTTGTTGTACAAATATCATTTCCCATAATAGGCTTTAGGTACTTGTTAGGAAGCCCATTAATAAATATATTTAGGGAAAAGTTTAAATGAGATCGCTCTCATATTGCTTATATGAGGCCACTTTGAATCGTAGCCGTTGGATCTTGATCTGACGGCTACAAATATCCATAATGATCTCACCTACTCTTTGATGTGACACACTCACTTACCCACTGATTTGATATCCACCCTCCGATCGGAATCTAACGGCAATAAAGATTGGCCTCATGCTCCTTGTATGAGAAGGATCTCATGTAAACTCATCTCATTTATTTAATATAAGGGTTATACCTTAATTGAAGCTATTTTCTCTCTCTTCCCGATTCTCCTTCTTCCCCTTCCTCTATCAGTCCCCTCTCTCTCTCCCTCCCTCAGCCTCTCTTTCAATTTCTCCCTCGAATACCTCCTTCGATCACCTATCCTACGTCCATAACAGATCACCTCTATCACGTTCATAACATTTGGTATCAGAGCCGTCGGGATTCCATTCCACTGCCATGTTCGTCGCCGCTTGCGAAGATCCAATCGGTCTGTGCTTCGCCAGGACGTCGATCGAAGAAGAAGGAAAGCTTGAACCTTTAAGGCTTGTTGGTCATCTTCTTTGCCGCACCGGACGAGTTCGACGACGACTTGAGCATTGCGCCATCCCAATCGCAAGAAGCAGTCCTCCGCCGCCGTCCGTGACCAGGTTCTGCTTCCCCATCGGCATTCGATCCCAAACAGAAAAAAAAAAAGCCTTCACAGCCGGCGCCGTCGTCTCACATTTGTTTCCCCTCCGCCCCACACCTCCTCTTCTCCGGCGGCAACGCCGCCTACAATCGCGGGAAGCAGTCCTCCTCTTCGTCCGCTATTTCTCCTCCGCCGCCGTCACAGGTCTCCGGCGGCAGCGGCAGTCGTGCCTTCACAGACCTCCGCTGCTGTCACAGACCGCCGAAGTCATCTTCTCCGGCGTCAGCGTCAGTTGCGGCGCCAAAGTCCGTACCTTTCCTCTCTCGGTCATCGTTCCCCAGGATCATCTCTTGCTCGATCCACCACATCTTACACCGCCGCTGCCACATCCACCGCCGTCGGACTTCAGCAACACCTCCATCCGTCTGCCCCATCCGTCGCCGCTACAACCGAGCCTTGTTGGGACTTTGGGAACGACCCGATTGATCAGGTCAGTTGTTTCTAACAACCCAGACCGGTCCGTTATTGCCAACCAGACTGAACCTGTTTTTCTCCAAACCAGCCCGGTCTTCCTTCTCGCGCAATACAATCAATGGCGACCGTCAGAGTTTACGAGCGGCGGAACCGAGCCGACAACTCGGAAGATGCACCATTGGCAGACGCTCTGACGGAACCCGACCTTGCCGCTACCACCAAGCCTCCGTCTGGCGGTTGAGAACAAGTCCTAGCCGCCTTTGCCACCATCCAGACGCAGGCAACAGACTCACAACGAGCATTGCTCCAAGAATTGAGGGTTGATCTTTGTGCAGCAACGGACCGCCAGCAGGCAACGCTTGACCAAATCCAGAAGGATCAAGCTGCCTACCTGGTCGCTTTTACGGCGGGCTCGGCACCTACTCCACCACCGGGCGTTCTTCCTCCTTCGGCCCAGTTTTCCCATGGCAGAGGGCTTCTCTAGCGGCCCTTTCCACCCGCCTTTCACCCCGGGTTAGGTCGAACATCGCCCGCCGCCTTTTCAATGTCCACCATCAGAGACGGATGGACTCCTCACTCGCCACCGCTGGACCAAGTCGCCCGCATCCCAATACACCCGTCAGCCAAGAACCATTCCCGCCTCCTCAGTGGCACAACAATGACCTATATGGCAATGAAGCGGTGGATGATGGGGTGTATGGGCTGGCCCCTAAGGCGAGCAGAGTGCCCCTTCATTTTTCGGAGTACTCGGGTGAAGATAATCCCAATGAGTGGGTCTCACGCGCCGAGCGTTTCTTCTCGTATCAGGAGACACATTTGGATAAACGCGTGCTTTTGGCTTCCTTCCACGTCAAGGGGGACACATTGGTGTGGCTTCAACAACTGGAACAGCAAGAGGGCCCTATCACATGGGAATATTTAATAGCAGAACTATGCGCCTGTTTTGGCCCCAACGGATATGAAGATTTTGACTCACATTTGCACAACCTCCGCCAAACCTCTTCTATTCGCGCCTATAAAACGGATTTTGTATGGCTGGGCACCCGAGTTGAATGGACACTATCAGCCCTTGTTTCAAAATTTGTGAGTGGGTTGTAGGAAGACATTCAGGCGGAAGTCCGACAGTTTTAGCCGATCAACCTCCGCCAGGCAATCCGCCTATCCCGTATCCAAGAGGAGCGCCTCCAAAGACTCCGTAGGGGCGGCATTAACTTACCAGTGACACGGTTGACACCTGTCCCTACAGCACCGGCAACCGGGCAAGTGCGGTGCCTTACCCCTGCTCAGATGGAGGATCGTCCACCTGTCCCTACAGCTCCGGCATCCGGGCAAGTGCGGTGCCTTACCTCTGCTCAGATGGAGGATTGTCGCTCTCGTGGCCTCTGTTTTAATTGTGACGAGTGCTTTATACCGAGTCATAAATGCAAGCGTCCAGGTTCTATTTTAATTATGGAGGAGAGTATGGACATAGGGGGCACTTCTGCTACACATGAAAAATACGCATTTTTATATATCTTTTTATCGAATTATTAGTCATATTTCAAGTTAAAATAAGTAATAAAGTGGATTATTAGTAATTAGTTGAGTAATTAGGAATTAAATAATTATTGTGCTTTAAATACTTTAATTTAAATGTGTTCTATAATTTTATGGATATTTGGTGCGTCTAATGTGAGACATATTTTATTTTTGTAGGTTCAAGTGCTCATAATGTGGAACTGCCAAAGTGAAACCATTATACGGGTTTTGAAGTGCCAAAGTGACCTTAGAGCTGAGATCAAGTGCGTCAAAAATATGAACCGTTGATGTACACTGATAAAGAAAACGGGCGTGGAAATAAAGTTCAAGTTGCTCATATTCAATCCGGCAGATGAAATTCTTACAATAGGTTTTAAGAGAAAGAAAGAAAGATAAGAGAAAGAAAGAAATTTGAACCGAACCGGTTTAGTCGTTGGCTTGGTTAGGAGAAAAAAAAAACCGAGCCAAAAGGCCGGGTGTTCTGTTCAGCCAAAGCAGAGCTCGGACTCTGCTCGAGCGATGGTTGTCCGAGGGCTTGTGAGGAAGGACGGCGCTCGAGATAGACGACTGGGTCCGGCGATGCCATGGTCTGACAATGGCTGTGGGTCGAGATAGCGAGGTAAGGTAGCGGTCGATGGGGAACAACAATGGTAGTACGACGGTCGATGGCGGCCAGGGGCGCGATGAAGAACAGCATAATCAGAGCCGAATCGGTGATGTTGGATTTGGAAAGATTTGGATTTGGAAACTCGTTGCTACAAAGCTGGATCGGGAAAATCAATCTTCTGCTCTGGAATTAAAATGGTAAGTGCCCAAATTTCGATTCGATTGAAGGTATGAAAGGGGCAGATTTGGATCAGCAAAAAGGGAAGCTTTATTTTAGGCGATTTGGCCCTGTTTCAGAATGGTTTACATCTTCAACATCTCCAGAGATCGCTATTTTCACAAACAAATTGCATGATAAGTCTTCAATCAAGGACATTACAGCTCTGCCAGGGTCATATAGAATATAAGCATTGCAAAATGGTTGGATCTGACCCTTAATGACATCTATTGTTTGTTCTTCGTTAACATTCTGTTGATCTATGAAATCTGGATCAGTTATTAAACTAAATGCAGCAACAGTACCCAATATCCCATTTTGTATAACTGCCATTTGAGGCTCCTGCGTCTTTGGAAGCTTGTTAACACCAGTTACTACAACTTCAATTTGTCTACCAAACTTAGGATATTTATCAACCTTTTCCGAGCATGAGTTTGTTGTGGCAATTTGTAAAGTTTGTTTAGACTTCAACTCATATATCTCACCATCAGCTTCTTGTTCTGACATCATATAAGTCATAACATCTTCCTGCTCTACAAGCTTCAGCTGTGACTGAGTGCTTTCATAGTCTAAAGATTTCAATTCAGCAAGGTAAAAATCAGTTTCATCAAGGAAACCAACTGGTTGAGATGCAAGAAGGCTGTAAATACTGAGATTTAAGCATTCAATAAATCAAGAAACTAGTGAACAATATGTTTCAACCAGCCCATATCGATCTATCAACCATTGGAACTCTTGGACATATTCTCGAACACCTTGTGTGCCTTGTTTACACTTTTAAAATTTTTGCAATACAAGTTGTTCATAATCAAATAGAAGATGTTGCCTTCACAACAAAGTCTTCATTTTGCACCAACTACGAATAGGAGACTTACCCATATGTAGTCTAACTGTTTGCATTTGTTTCCACCAGTCATAAGTTTCACCCTTAAGATTGCAAGTGGCTATTTTAACCTGTTTCTCAGCTGGCACCTCCATTTCATCAAAATATCTCTCAATTGAAAATAATCAGTCTATAAAATCTTTCACATGCCACATTCCTCCATTTTCCCAAAAATTGCAGAACCTCAAATCTGACTTATTACTATGATTACTTCCAGATGCTATTAATTTTTTATAATTCGAACTTCCATCAGACTCATATCGTATGAAAGAACATGGAAAACTGTTGTAATTGGTTTCCACATTTCTAGGAACTCGATCCGCAATTTTTGCGGTTGAATTGACCCAGCACCCAACTGATCTAATACTTGCAAAACTTGCTGTGAAACTTTTAAAATTTGTTGTTGTATATCCAAATCTGTTCCAGGAATCTCGATTGCCATGAATAACAACCAAGAGCTCGCTCTGATACCAATATGATGTAGCCGATTTTACAGAACAGTTTGAAACAGAGTCTCTCAATCAAATTCTCAAACACCTTTACTACAGATGCAATTTGTACACGATATTTTGATGAAATGTAAACCACTAAGTACTTTTAATTACAATGATTCACAGATACAAATGATTTGTATGAATTTCTAGATATGCAATTACAGTACTTTGTTTTAGTATCTAAAAGAAACAATGAAAGAGAGATAACACCTGAATCCACAGGCAAGTCTCGCCGGAATCAACCGGCTAGTCGAAGGAATCCACCTCCATGAGCTTCAGAACGAATATAGAGAAATTCCAAATCCAAAAACTGGGGAACAATTCTCCTCTGCTCTATTTATACCCACAAAACAGAGTACCAAAGACTGTTATGCCCTTTTTGTCATGTTAACTTACTGCCAACTGCCAAGGGCAGTTCAGTATTTTTACAGATTGTCAACCGACAATCCTCTGAACAGTAATCCTTCATCATCAATTGGGTACATAAAGTGATGGTATACTTTGATGACGTCCTCGTGCATAGCTGAAGTGAAGAGGAACATCTTATTCATCTCAAAGAGGTGTTTCCAATTATGCAGTCTAACAATTTATTGGTCATCTTGAAGAAATGTAGTTTTCTCACTTCTCAACTTATTCTCGATTTGTGGTCATAAGTGGTGGTATGCTTTGATGACATCCTAGTGTATAGCCCAAGTGAAGAGGAACATCTTATTCATCTCAAAGAGGTGTTTACAATTATGCAGTATAACAATTTATTGATCTCTTGAAGAAATGTAGTTTTCTCACCTCTCAGCTTATTTTTTCAGATTTGCGGTGAGTTCAAAAGGAATTAAAGTTGATGACAGGAAGATAAGGGCTATTCCAGAGTGGCCTAGTCCTAAAACAGTCTGCTAGCTTTGCAGCTTCATGGTTTAACGACCTTTTAAATGACAAAGGCAAGCCTCATAGCACAATCTGTTGGCAAATACGAGGCCTACATATTAAACGTAGGACTATGATCCGTCAAATTGATGCAGGTTGTTTGCAAATGGCCATTGAAAGAGTATATGGTTGTGATATTTGTGTCATGAATATGTCATCAGAGTTGCAAATAGGGGCAAGTTCGAAAATTAATTCAATCTTGAATGAGAGTATAAGAAATGAGTGGGAGTAGGAGTATGTAGACTTTGATATCATATTCTCTAAGACGAAACTAAGTTTCTTTTGCTATGTAGGCTTGTGGACTTATACAAGGTTAGTGGGCTTAGATTAGCTATCATTCTAATCTTTTATTTCACATATGAACAGAAAATTCCTAAATAGTTGGACCATCCTATCCTTTTAATCTATGACTGTATATTACATTTGAGGTGCATTTAGGACTGGATTATGAAGTCACAACATGTGCTATACCATAAAACCATAGTTATAACTTTATATAGTCAACAATCCATTTATCTAAATCCAAATTTTTCCTTGTACCAAAAACTAATGGTCTGTTTGGTTAGCGAGAAGAAGAAAGAAAAAGAAAAAAAGTCAAATAAGAGAAAGAAGAAAAAGAAAAGAAAAGAAAACGAGGAGAAGTGATACTTTTCTAGTGGTTTTTTCCTTCTATTTTTTTTATTTCTTTTAGAAAGAAAAAGATATCATGGAGGATTTTGTGTTGTCTCTATGTGAGAGAAAACAAAGATTCCACAGTAAGAGGTTTCTGTCTATCCAAACACGAAAAAAAAGAAAAAAGTCAACTTTTGTCATATCTTTTCCTTTCTTTCTTGGTAACCAAACACACCCTAAAAAGTAGAAATAATTAATGGTCCTTAAAGTTATTTTTTCTAATAAATAACATGTATTCGAGTAGAAGGACAGGGCAACAAACACCTTAGAGCACCCTATCCCGCCACCACGGGCACCTACAACGGCCATGCATCACGGCAAATTGGGTTATATCCGTCCACTGATGCATATTGGGTTATACCCTCCACAGCGGGCACTTAGGCTCCGTTTGGTTGCAACTTCTTGGAGTAGAAGAAGTAGAATCTAGGGTATTCTGCTTTTTAGATTTTTGTAATGAAGTGATGTGTGTTTGGTTGGACATAAGGAAAAATCAACTTTTTGGTGAGTAGACCGTTTGGCAACATAAGCAGAAAGCAGATTCTGGAATAAGAAGTTACAAAATTACCCACGAATAACTCCCTCCCACCCGATCCCTCCTTCCCTCGTCGCTCTCTCCCTCCCTCGCCGCTCGGCGTCGCCTGTCCCTCGACCTCCACCCTCTCTCACCGCTCCCGTCCTCCCTCCCTCCCTCTCTCGCCACCCCCCATCCTCCCTCCCTCCCTCTATCGCTGCTCAGCGCCGCCCGACCCTCAACCTCTACCCTCGAGTTTGGCCTCGGTGCATCCGAAGCTGCTCGACGCTCGGTGCCGACCCTCCCTCGCCCAACTCTCGGTGCTTGGTCCCTTTCGTCCTCCCTCCCTCGCCGCTCGGCACCGCCCCTCCATCGACCTCCACCCTCGAGTTCGTCCCAGGCGCCTCCGAAGCCTCTTGGCGAACCTCGACCGCACCCTCCATCGCGAAGCAAAGTGGCGGAGAAAGGAGACGAGGGGCGAGGACAAAACACGGGAATGCCCTAGGGTATTTTTCCCGTGCGTCACTGTGGCGCGCTTCTTCGAGAAAATCTCGATTCGAGGAGCTTCTCGATGAAGTTGACTTTCCGCCCCGAAAGCCGACTTTACTTTGCGAGGAGATTCAGGGAAAATAGCGCTACCAAATGCGATTTTGCTGAAAGCGCGTGATTTTAGCAGAACCTGTGGCGGAAAGTCACAACTAAACGGCCCCTTACAACGGCCATGCACGCCCACCCTATCAGGTAATAACCGTAATATTCATGTGCAAAATATTTTGTAGATAAATAAATCCTTCGTATACCCCTACGAGCCTTACAAAGTTGTGCCATTAGTAAGAGGGCTAAATAGTCTTTGAACGCGTAGGATTAGCCGCGTCTGTGAGTACTTAGCTGTTAAGATAAGAAGATGGGCAACGGTAACCTTATCAGAGGGCTTAACTAACGGATTTACCCGGCTAACTTCAAATCACAAGGACAAAATCAACGCCGAGTCCCTCTTCCTCCTTGCCCTAAACCCCTTCTCCTTTCTTGCCCGAAATCCCTTCTCGGCGGTGCTTGAGCCTGCCGATCGTCCTGGTTTCCGGGTCCCTGCTGCCGAGGTGTAAGGCTTCTGTTTGGTGTTCTCTCGGGTGGCTGTGCTTTCCTGCGATGTTCTGATCGGAAGAAAGGGGCGTTTTCTCCACCAAGTTTCTTCATTTTTCTTTGAGTTTACGCAATGGCGTGTTCGTGTGACGGTCTTGAGCGGGAGAAGATGCGGGAAGCCGGTCGGAGGTCGTGTTCTTGGTTTCTTTCTGGTTGGTCACTTCTCAAACGCTCGCACTCACCACCGACGTACAACGACCTGTAGATGCTAGTGTTGAAAGCTTTGTTTGTTCGTTCCCCCCTCTTTCCCCGGTCTGCCGTTTGTGTTTGAAGGTGGTATTGAATGGCACTTGGGTGGGCAAGAGTTTGTCTTGAGAAGAAAGAAAGGATGTTTTTTTTTGGCTTGAGAGGATGAAAGAAAGAATGCAGCGCTTTGTGGTCTGATCAGAGAGATGGAATGTGGAAGTTGTAGCGGCAGTTCTCAGGTACTAGTTTTCTGTCTTTGCAATTCTTGGGCTTTGTTTCTTTCCCTTTGTATCTTACATTCTTTTTGGTGATTTCATTGTTGATAATTGTTCCTCTTCCCTGCAATTTGGTGTATGAAATAGCCTATAAATATAGATTCTCCATTCTATAATTTACTATGCGTTTTCTAAAAAATTAGGAGTTTTCTTTGAAACAACACATGTAGTGTATAGATGGTACGCTGTTGGTGGGTTGTTTTTCCTTTATGTTAGAGTGTGGCCTGCGGTTTTGAGTTTATCATACTATCTATATAGAGGGTCATAATTGGCTTTTCCTAGCGACTGATGATCTTGCGTCCATTTTTTTCTTAGGCCGTTTATTTGGATGTACCACTTTTTTTTTTTTTTCGATTTTATGAGCTTCTCCTTTTTTTTTCTTCTCTTTCTCCATGTATTCTACATTCTCTTTGGGTGCTTTCATTGTTTTTCATTTCCGACAATTGATTTTTTCCCTGCAATTTCGATATAAAATAACTTACACATGTATATATTCTCTATTTTAATATTCACTATGCTCTTTACAAAAAGTCGGGAGTTATTCTCAAAACAACAAGTGTAGCAAATAGATGATATGCTGTTTGTGGGTTGTTTTTCCTAAATGTTGGAGTGTGGTGTGTGGTTTTTGAGTATATCACTCTGGTTACATGGAGGGTGATAATTGGTTTATTGATATGTATAGCAAATAGACGATAGTGGGCTTTTCCTAGTGAGCTGATGATCTCGTGTTCTTTTTGTTCTCTATCTCAGCGGTGACTGACCTCATTTCCATTTTTGAAGTCCGTGCATGTCTATCAACCGCCTTGGAGAAAAGTGGAACTCGAAAACAAGAAAAGAGTTCACAACTTCAATTTAGCATTTTAAACGGGAGGTTCCCAACTGCATTGAAGAACATGCAGAGGCCAACTATGTTTGGTTTACTGTGAGTTGTACTTTTTAGCTCCACTTTTTGTCATTCACCCTGGTTATCTTTTCATATAGTCTTGTTCTATCGTGTGATTTATGCATCATTAAGTTTACTTTCTGTGTCATTGACCCTTATCTTAAGACGTGTTGGTTACCAGCAATATCCCTAATAGTTGGATTAACATACCTCGTTTTGCTCTTCTTCATGCACTTTAATTGTTGCCTCGTGTATACGTGTTCTGAGGCAGCCAATATTTCTGAGTTGATGTTTGCAAATGTTAGGAGGGACATATATGGGTGTGGAAAATATTATGACCCCTTAGGATTTCATGGGAATTATGATAGAGACTGTTGGATGAAAGGGGAGAAGTAGAAGGGGAATGGGGAGAATAAAAACGGAGAGGGAAGGAAGAGATTTGGAAAATTTAGAGCTATGCTTCAATATCTCAGTAATCAGTACATACAATCTCCTGAGCAGTAAGCCCTCTATATAGTTTTGGGTAGAGGCCTCCATATTAGGAGATTTTTAATCATATTATGATAACAACCATTGGCTAATTGAAATCCAAGTAAATGTGGAAACATAAGTCCAACCAGAGATAGAATTCACTAATGCAAGTAAGATTTGAACTGAGTAAAAAAATTGGTCCAATCCTATGGTGGAAGGGGCCATAACAAAGAAAGGGGACTTAAATTTAAGCATTTACGTTTCAAACTAGATTGTTGTGAAAAAAATGTTTTAGACTTGATTGTATAAACAATCATTATTTATTAATTTTGTTGATAAAATGCTGCAATTGAGTGTGGAAGGTTGTGGAAAAGTGACTGTTGGACTATGTCAAGACTTAGAAATTGTTCTGCAATTTGTAAGGGCTATGAAATAAAGAGTAAAAAAAAAGAAGTAATCAAATTGATACAATTAAATTATGGCCTGATTGCATGATGTGGGTTAACATTTTGTTTTCATCTTATGGGTGTTGGTAAGAGTTCTATAGCACTCTCACTACCAAAATATCACCTTGTATATTTTAGGAGCAATTTTGTTTAGTGGTCATTGTAGACAGAGTTTTCTTTATTCTGCCATCACCTACGATGCATTGCCATTTTCGGAATGCTACCTTGTCGCTGTAGCTAGGATTGATTTTTTGCATGCACAAACCCTAGGGTGAGTGTGTGTTGTACTTTGCAGGCAATAGCCGATGGTTCCCTTGTAATTTGGGCTGTGTGCTTAGCTTCAAGTTGTTTGTGATGGCAGTCTACATGAAAGTTAATAGATTATAGATAATGGTATAAAGAGTAAATAGTTTCTCTTAATATGTGTGTTAATTTTCTTTGTTGATCATTGTTTTTGACGGCAGTCTACATGAGAGTTATATTGATTATATAATAATGAGTAACTAGGTTCTATTATATGTGTGTTAATTTTGCTTGTTCATCATTGTTTGTCTTTTTCTCTTTTCTTTAGTCAAGATGAAAGTTATATAGATTATATGTGTATTAGCTTTTAGTATTATCTAACATGTTAGTGTCTATTATAAACTGCCACCACCTACAACGCACTGCCATTTGCGGGATACTACCGTCGCTGTAGCTAGCATTGATTTTTTGCATGCACAAACCCTAGGGTGAGTGTGTGTTGTACTTTGCAAGCATTAGCTGATGGTTCCCTTGCAATTTGGGCTGTGTGCTTAGCTTCAAGTTGTTTGTGATGGCAGGTTGTAATAGACACTAACATGTTAGATAAATACTAAAAGCTAACACACATATAATCTATATAACTATCATGTAGACTAAGAAAAGAGAAAAAGACAAACAATGATGAACAAGCAAAATTAGCACACATATAAGGCAAAATAGTTACTCATTATTCTATAATCTATATAACTTTCATGTAGACTTGTCATCATAAACAATGATTAACAAAAGAAATAAACACACATGTAAGAGAAACTAGTTACTCTTTATACTATAATCTATTAGTGTATTGGATGTGTGTTAGCTTTTAGTATTTATCTAACATGTTAGTGTCTATTACAATTTGCCATCATCTACGACGCATGGCTATTTGTGGGATGCTACCTTCGTTGTAGCTAGTATTGATTTTGTGCAAGCACAAACTTTAGGGTGAGTGTGTTGTTACTCTGCAGGCAATTGCTGATGGTTCCCTTGCAATTTGAACTGTGTGCTTTGCTTCAAGTTGTTTGTTTGTGACGGCAGTATGCATGAAAGTTATATAGAATATAGTATAAAGAGTAACTAATTTATCTTATATGTGTGTTAATTTCCTTTCTTCATCATTGTATGTCTTTGTTTTTTCTTCATCATTGTAAAATAGTTTGCTATAGCAATTTATTTGAAATTATTACAGGTCTACACATAATAGAGCAACTAATATTTAAATATAATTGTATTCAGATATTATTTTATATAGTTGTTTAGGAGTATGTCTCTTTTGAGCTTCTTGTGACACGTGGGCCATTGGCTGGATATAACCTGGGTTCTACAGGTAGCAGGGTTTTTTTGCATTTCAAACTCTAGGGTGAGTGTGTAGTACTCTGCAAGCAACAACACTTTTGGGTCCCATGTTATTTGGTTATTTTGCTTTAGCTTGTAGTTGTTTAGTCATAGAAAGTGTACTTGCTTAGATTTCATTCTACAGTAGCTGATAGTTGTCTTACATGTGCATCTGTGTTTTCTTGGCTTGATTGTAGTATTCGTTTTGGTCAAACTATAGTTTAATTCTTCTCTGTATCACATGTGTGTCCATTTTCTTTTGCTTTATATGACTTAATTTTATGTGGTATTATCTTTTATGCATTGTTGTTACTCATTATGCCTGGGCCATTTGTTGGATGCTCTACTTTTTTATTGTAGCTAGCTGTACTTGCATCCACAAAATCTTGGCTGAGGCATAATTGGGTATGTGGTTTGGCATGAAGTTGGGTGTAGTTTAAAATGTAAAATTTGTCACATTTAATTTATAAGAATGCCATCTTGCAGTTGGTTAAGAAACAGTGGAAATGGTAAATTGGAAAGTATTTGCAGAACTAAATGGGAAGAAACATACAAAAAGAAAATTGGCACAAAAATGTCAATTAGTGCAATTTATTAAACTAGTACAGGTGTTGACCAAATGATTTGTTATATTTATTGTTAAATCTAAGTGTGGATGTGTTTTCTTGCATAAAACAACTCTTTCACTTTCAATGTTCCTAAAGTCTTTTTGTATTTTCATTTTAGTACAGTTGGTTCTTCAAAATTTGAGAGCTTCAAGTGTACTATTTTTTATTCTTATTAGTTGTAGTTTTATAGGATTTGATTTCTTTTTATGATTATAGGTGCAACGTTCGTGGTCATTAATTTTGCAATCGACTTTGGTATTCATTTGGATTTGTCTTTTACGTGCAGCTTTCTTTGATATTATTTTGGTCCTGTCTTTGATACAACTTTCTTTGCCATATGCTAACTATGTCTGCATATCATAGTTTTATATGTTGTGAATTTATTAAACAAGCAAAAAAGGAGAACATGAGATATCAACAAAAACTCATCGACTGGAATGTTGCATTGGCAACTGAATGTACTTGTCTTGTATTTAGCTATATGTGAATAGCTTCTCAGGTAGTGTATGCTTAACTTGCCAATATTCTATTATTAAAAATCTATGTGTATTTATGCTGGTTTAGTGTATGCTTGACTTGCTAAATTTTTTATCTTCTTGTGAGTTCTGAAAATGAAAATTTAGGAGACGGAGGATGACATGGTATGATGGAAATATGATCAACAGGTGTCCTAGGTCCATGGATTGTCTCATTTGTATTGGTTGTTTAAATAGCAATGAAACCAACGCAGACAATGGTTGGTGATAACTATTGGTATGTAATAAATAATTCGCCCTGCCGTAATTGCATAAGCTTTTAGGTCAAGTGGTGAACCAACAAAAAACAATTTCATTGTGTAAATGAAGACTACTTATTTTTATGTTAAATTTATGCAGGTCATTTTGAATTTTGTGAAATATTAAAAGATCTACTACCATTTCATCTTGTTCAACCTTGTGTAATAGTCATGGTATGCTGGACATAAGCCCCTTCATTTAGTTCTCATGCTTTGGCTAACATGTGATACTCACGTTTCTACGCTTTTTCTGTGTTATATTCTAGTTGTTCGGATATGTTGAGAAGACTTGTTATTCCTACGCATTGGAGATGTTAAGCAGGCAGCATCTGGAATGTTTATGGATTTTTGAGAGGTTTCAAGATAAATTGGTTGCCATAACACGAAAAATGATCAGGTGTTTATCTATATAATAAAACACAATAGGCTTTGAATTTGTCTAGGACTTACAGCCATATAATGTCTTGAGATATTTACAATTATCCGACTGAATCTGTCTGGACTTTACAGCTGCCGGATTACTTTATATTGGAGGGCTAGGATTGGATCCCGTCAAAACCTGCCCACCCCTCTCAACGTGGGAAGTTACAACACGCCCCCAAGACCCGCCTCCAAAACCGTCTTCCACTCTCCTTTTTTTGGCTTTGTCATCCAGCTCTCCATCTTCCCCTCCTCCTCCTCCTCACTCCAGTCGCAGTCTCTTTCTGCAGCTCAAGTATCCCCCACTTCTTGACAACCTTCCATATTCTTCCTCTTTATTTCTCCTAAAAATAGTCTAAACTTTTCATTTTGCGATCTGGTTTTGCCGTTTTTGTCATCCATCCATCATTACCATCTCCATATTACTTTCCTCCCCTGCTTTCCTGCTGAAAAAATGCCTCTGAACTTCATTTCTCGCAGAAAGATCCAACCTTTGCCTCTCAACTCATTCCTGGCATGAGCCAACCTTGGGAGACCAGTCCTCTCGACTCAGACGGTGACCCTGCTGGTAGCTCCTCACAGCAGATGGTTCTGCCTCTACTGGAAGCTCCTCTCAGCAGACAATGGTGTCGATTTAAGTAACAGTGGGTAAAGATGGGTGCTTTTTGTTGGAGTTGAGAAGAAACGATGGACATAAACTTTATTTTTTGAAGACATGAGTTATCATCATGCTTGATTCGGCAAGGTATCAACTCTTCTTCTCTAATCTTATGTTTTTATAACAAACGATTACTCCCCTATGTGGTGGGGCAAAAATGGGTACTTTTAGTCGTCTTCTGCAATAATGAGCTATTTATAGGTATTTCATTTTGCGATTTGAGAAGTGAGAACGTTTAATCGGAGGTGCAGACTAGGCATGCTTGGACATGTAATACAAGTATTTGTTAAATTGGGGTTATTATTTAAGAGCTTTGATTACTTTAGTTTACTAAATTCCACAATCAATTGAATGATTAGGCATAATCCTGATTGGATTCTCTGTGTGTGCTGAACCTGAACCTTGAGAAGGCGGCCATGGAAGCAGGTGAACCTGAAGAAAGGTATGCATTTGATTATACATAGAAAATATTCTTTATACTTAAGAAAATATTCTTTGGCATTAGATGGTTCCATTTATTATAAAAAGTTTATTGCAAACTGTGCTTAGTTTACAGATATTTCTCCTTATCTAAATTCTTTCCTCTTTCTTTTTCACTCCTATATTAACTTTAGATATATCTTCCTAGAATTTTTGGCTATTTCCTGACCTTGACTTGGAACACGATGTACAGATTTTAGCTTCTCATTTAGGGCAGGGAATATAATGTACTGAATTTAGAGTCTCATCAAAGATCGCCTCAGGAAGGTAAGTAATCTAGCATATTTTTATTACTCAATTGAATGGTAGTGTTGGTGGAATTGCTGGGATCAATTCTTTACAGCTTCCAGTACCTTTTGCCTTGTTGCTTGAGCTTTATTTTTTTTCTGTTTCCATTCAAAGTGCCAATAGAAAAGAACTTGTTTTTATTTGAATTCTCCATCCAACCAATTTATAATTGCTTACCTATGTAAAGGAATATATCAGTAAATCGATGTTGACTGGAAGTAGTTTGAAACAAAAAAATGGTAGTCAGTTCATCATCTTCATCAGCATTTTATCCCCTCAATGTGCGAAATGGCTGTCATATTTATTCAAGATGATACTTTACTAAAACTTATTCCAATTTCGAAGATAAAAAATTTATCATTGAACAATCATAACTTGTTTATTTAAAAAGTATCAACCATCACTTAACTTTTCTCAATTTTAATTGGATAAAACATCTAATGCCTTCTTAGAGTATGGGGAATACAAAAATGGAATGAGGTAACAATATGATAGTTGTTAAGACATGGCAATCGTGGAGAAGAATTGGATTAAAACTATAAAGGAGATTGTTAGTTCACCATTCAAAGGGTGGAAAAAGACAGGAAATAGGAAAAATTTCTATAAGGTGTTTATTTTCCAGTTCATTATAAGAGAAGCTATATGATTTCCATGTCCACTGAAAAAGGAACGTTCACCTAAAATGAAATATGGGGAGGGGAGTATCTCTAGCCTTAATAATTATTCATCAAAGGCAATTTGCAACCTTCTGCACTGTCTAAACGCTGCTTCCTCTGTCTTGGCTGATTGCTAAGTACAATGTTTTGGAACAAACATCCAAAGAGGAAGACTGGATAATTATGTTCTAAATGCTTCTTTTGCCTATTCAAGGTTTTTTTAGAATATAAAAGCATTTATTGCCTTTTGTTTTGCAATTTTAGATATCATTCTACATTAAACAGAGCTTTATGTTCTATATTTTCGTAATTTCCTTTTGTTAGGTGGTGACTGCTATGTTGATCAAAGCTGTATATCTTGGGCATACAATTTGGAATGCTGTTTCTCAGTTATCTTCAGAACCATGTGGACACTAAACGGTGAAAAGTAAGAAATTATTGGTTTCTCGGTAATTAAGTTGCAGAATCTTTCTGACTGTAACTTTTTTACTTTCTTCTTCTTCCTTTAAGTTATTTTAAGATGAAAATGTTGTCAATTTCATGTAGCATTGACTACCTTGCTGAAGGAACATTCATTTACTGACCATTATTGGACTTATGTAGGTGCAGGAGTTGATTGTCAATTTCTATAACTAGATAGCCCAACACAATATTTGTCATTTTTTTTGGTGAGGCTGCATAATGCTCTTCAAAATTACAGAATGTTTGCTTCTTTATTGTTATAAAAAATCACAGTTAGACAAGTAGATGCCATAAATTTACTAATGCTTCCTCTGTTTTTTCTCTTCCTTCCCATGCCACCAGTGAAGAAAGAACGAGAAAGCTCTTGCGAAGGCGTGTATGGCAATGGGGTTTATAACAAACCAGTACTTGGACGTCCTGCCACCAACATCGTTTAGGACTTCTCAGTTGGTACATGTGGTGGTTAAAAATGAAGCCCTTAAGCTCTGTGTCATGGTGACACAAACATCATCGTCAAAGACAGTGGAATTGAAAATAAAGGTTACAAAAAATTGGGTAACAACAGGTGGGGTAATGAGAAATAGGGGTAGTGGATAACAGGGGCTTTGCGCTTCATGTCGTGTCGACGTGGGCATCTACTAGTAATAAAGCACATTAGTGCATCTTTTATAAAGATAAGTTCAGAGTGAGATGAAAAATCATTAGAGCAATCGAGGGATACCTAAGCGTAGATAAGTGAATATTTGATAACAATAATATGCGCACCTTGGAAGAATCAAATTCATGCTTAAATCTTGTTCAAGTTACTTCCATTTCATTTAATCTTAATGAACTGTATTTCTCTTAGTAAGTAGCTGGGCCATTATGACAAAGAACTGCGTAATTATTTATGAATATGCTTGTTGATATATTGTTTCTTTGCTAACATTGAAAAACTATATGATCATTAGGTACAGGCGGAGTTATCCCAGTGGAAAAGCAATTGTTCTCCTAATCAATATCCTCCTACCTGGTGGTGCCAAACTAGTTAGGTATATTCATCTTTGCCCCTCTTTCATGTTTCTGGAATTGTGTAAGAAATGGTTTATTTGCTCCAATCTTGTCCGGTTGGAATCTTCTGGTGAACCAGCAAGAGACTTTTTTTTAGCCATACCTTGAGGGGAAGCTTCATCTTGGCCTTCTTTCAGTGGTTCTTTCAACAGTTTATTGATTTTGAGTCTCAGGGCCTCCAACAAGTATGATAGTACCATCCTGCTAAGTATAAGCTGATCTTTACCGAAGCATTGTTGTTATGTGAAAAATTGTTTGTCACTTCTAGAGAAGTAGAGTTCTACTTTAATTTCTCAATTAAGATATAAGAGAAAGCTCACCTCAAAAGTCTGACTCCCAATATATTTATTCACTTACTCCGAAGAACATCCTGCAATCTCATAAATTAGATGTGAGTTTGAGCCTGGGCAACATTGTGTTTATTGCCTGGTCTTTTAGAGAGAAACTTTGCTTGTTCCATTTCATGGGTCTTAATGTTCACGAGTAATGCTTTTGGAAGTTTCTTCCTGTTTTCTGTTTAGCTATCTCAGTTGTTTAGATTTTGGACAGTTTTACCGAACACATCATATCTAAAATGTAGCCACTTAAATTTTTTTCAGGAAATTTACTGAAATTATTTATTTTATGAAATTACAAGAAAAGCTTACCAAGTTAAATGATCCAAATACCTCAATAAATTTTGATTGAAATGGTAAACCAACTAAAGCCAATCTGATGATAGTATATAGATGATGGCTACTTATTTTTATGTTTAAATATATGCAGATCATTTGAACAGTGGGAAATATGTGAAGGATTCATTCATTGCCTCTTCATCTTGCACAACCTTCTGTATCCTCGCGGCAAGTTAAATTGCAAGCCGTGAGGTGTTGTTCTTGTTATCATGCTTTTGCTAAGGTATGTTACTCATGAGTTTTACTCTCTTGTTTTGTGCTAAATTCTGGTAGATTAGGTCGTGCACGATTAGGACACAAAGCTTGGATGGGATGTTTTGAAATAAGGCACCTAAATCAAAGCTGCTTTTGTGGGAACACAAAGCTGCATCCTGAGAGAATAATAGAAATGATAGGTTGGTACTTTGATTTATTGAAATAAATTATGTATTGATAAGAAGGGACAATAAGTTAACTATTGCTTAAACACTTAAATGTTTGTTTATAAAATGCCTCTTTCTTGGAGTAGAAGACTAAGGAAATTTCCCCTGAAACTGGACAAATTCTCCTAGGTGAGGAGATGATGCAGAAGATAAGTTCGTTTTTGGCTGTCTAATCTTGCCACCGACAACGAAGCAATGTTGTACAAGCTGACCTGGCCACTGGGGTTTGGTTGCCCGTTACTGTCGACTTGGCATCATCACAATGATGGGCCCTCCTGCTGATGGAGGATTTATGTAAGTATTAAGAGATGGTAAGTCATTCATTGCAGCAAGTGGAGATGTTGGAAGGGGCAACCAAACTTGTAAAGGGCTTAATTTCCTTCTAGTGACCATTGAGAATAAAGCTGTGGTGCTAAATGGTGATCCTAGGATTTCCAAGTCCTTTTTACTATGGACAAGGAAGCAATGTAGTAAAACCCGACCCAGCCACTAGGGTTTAATAGTCTTTTGAGTTAAGGGGGTCGTTGACGTGACATAAACAACAAAATGATGGCCCTGGACTAACATTGAGATTGTGGATAATTAATGCCATGTTCTGGTATCTCGATTGAAATACCCATATCTGGTAGGTGATTTCGATATGAGAGAGAAAGAGAGAATGTTTTCCCCATGGAACACAACTGAAGTTGTGTAAAAAGATCAGTTATCAAAGAGGGACAGAGAGGGAGAGAATTAGAGATCTCTCTACCTCTCTCACTTATACTCTATCTTTCATTTGTATTCTACCAAACTGTTGTATCTCCTTAATATGCTTAAGGATCTACAATAAATTAAGTAGAGAAGGTTGGATGAAAGGGGAGAAGTATAGAGTGAAAGGGGAGAATAATTAGATGATGAGAGGGAAGAGACAAGAGGAAATTGAAGTCTAATTTTGAAATCACTATTCACATTATTATTCATGCCCTGTAGCAGTAGGGCTAAAGCCTTATTTATAGTATTAGGCATGTAGCCTTATAATTACTTAATTCTATTATGAACAGGAAAATAATAAATAATCCTACTCTAACTAGGATTAACTAAATTAGGAAAGTATTCTAATCCTACTTCAATTAAGAATCATAACACAAACACTCCCTTTTAATGTAGTCTCTCCTCATACACGCTTCTCTCTCTGTCTTTCTTTCTCTCTCTCTCTCTTTCATACTCCTAATATATTCTCTCATAAACTTTCATACTTATACTCTCACTCGTACTTTCTCTCTCATTCACTCTCACTCATTCTTTAATAGTCTCTTAGTCATACTCTCTCCCTCTCTCTCTCTCTCTCTTCTTTCAATATACAGTCATACCATCACTCGTACACTCATACCGTCTTTCATACTCTCACACTCGTACTCTCAATCTCTCAATCATACTCCCTCATTTTACGCTCTCTGTGTCTCGCGCTTTCTCATTCAATTTCATACTCTTGTCTTCTCACTCTCACTCATGCTCTCTCCCTTTCCCATATACTCTCTCATACTATCAAATACGAACTCATACTCTTTGAGTATGTCAGTCATACTCTCTCCTTTCTCACTCACACTATCTCTCCCCCTCTCTCAATATACTCAAATTGTTATCTCTATGACTCGCTTTCATGTTCTCTCCCTTTTGATAACTGAGCATGTTTCTCAGATTTAGTAGTGTTCCAATGGAAAATAATACTCTTTTTATCTCTCAATATAATCTCTCTCTTGCTCTATTTCTCTGTAATACTTCCTCTCTCAATGTAATTTCTCTCTATCTCATACTCTCACACCCCCAATATTCTCTCTCTAGAACTCTATACTCTAATGCTTTCTTTCTCATACTCTCGCTTCTCTCTCATACTGTCTTTGTCAATGTACTCTCAGTGCCATAGTCTCTCTCATACTCTTTCTAACTTCCTCTCTCATTTTTCTCTCTCAAGCTCTCTCATACTCTCGCTTTCTTTTTGAAAAATGATTTTATTTCTCATCTTTAGTAGTGGGTAGTATTCTCTCTCTAGCTATCTCGCAATGTAATCTCTCCTTAGCTCTATCATCCATACTCTCTCTCACACACACTCCCTCTCAATATACTCTTTCGCTCATATTCCATCTCTCGTACTCTCTCAAACACTCTCCCTCTCACTATACACTCTCTAGCTCTCTCTTTCATACTCTCAATATATCCTCTATCTCTTTGACATGCTCTTCTTTCTCCCTCTCACTTATACTTGTAATATATTCTCTCTCTTTTCTCTCTCAATATATGCTCTCTCATACTCTCTCTGTTGCAGTCTCTCACTCTCTCACTGTCTCTCAATTATACTCCTCCCTCTCATTATACTCTCTCTGACTCATGCTTTCTTATACAATATCTCATGCTCTAAATCATTCTCTCTTTTCTCTCTCTCTCTCTCACGCATACTCTCTCCCTCTCCCTTGTACTCTCCCTCTCATTCATACTCTCTGAGTCTCACAATCGTACTCCCTCTCATTCATACTCTTATCTCTATCATACTCTCTCCCCCCTCTCAACATACTCTCTTACTCATTCATACTCTTATCTCTATCATACTCTCTTCCCCCTCTCAACATACTCTCTTACTGTTGTCTCTTCGACTCCCTCTCTCATATTCTCTCCCCCTTCCTCTCTCTTTTGCAGTGTTCCAAAGGAAATAATGTACTCTCTTTTCTCTCACTATACTCTCTGTTGCTCTAATACTTCATCTCTTTCAATATACTCTCTCTCTCATACTCTCTCACACACCATCAATGTACTCTCTGGAGTTGTCTCATACTCTCTAATGCCCTCTTTATCACTCTCTCTCTTCTCTCTCTCATACTCTCTTTCGCAATATGCTATCACTATCATACTATGTCTATTTGACTCCCTCTCTCTCACTAATACTCTCTCAAGCTCCCTCATACTCCCTCCCTCTCCCTCGTTTTCGCTCTCCCACTCTTTTTAAAAACTAACTTTATTACTCAAGTTTAGTAGTGGACAATATACTTTCTCTCTCTTTCGTACTCTCAATATATCCTCTCTACACTCTCTTCTCTCTCCTTCTCATTCATACTTTGTAATATATTCTCTCTTCAGACACTCTTCTCTCGTGGAGTCTTTCTCTCTCACTCTCTTTCATACTCCTAATATACTCTCTCATAGACTCTCATTCTCCCTCTCTCACTTATATGTTCTCTCATTCGTTCTATCTCATTCTCTCTCGCATATTCTTTGACCGTCTCTGAGTCATACTCTCTCGTCACTTATACTCACTCTCTCGTCAAGTATGAAACATATGTTAAGAAATTAGTATCTACCTGTCAACTATGATCAATTGTTGTTTCAGCAATATCAGGATTGTTAGCAAGGCTCTAGAACACTTTCTGAATATTTGGAAGAGTTTCAGGTATGTTTCTCGAAATATAAGGCCCATAATTATTGATGTCAAATTGATTTAGTCATCCTCAAATTCGTCTGCTTAATGTTGATAGGCCAGGCTCTAGAAGTGCATCAATAAAAAAACAAAATGTGGTCTAGACAACCAAAAAAAGACATAATTAAGACTAGAACATGTATCACGGTGTAATGCCCAAATTTCAATAGCACAATTTCGTGTAAAACAGAGTACATTTTTATTCATGAAAAATGATAAATACTTCGTTCAAAACTCATGAACATTGGAGCCGAAGCTTGAGGACATTAGCATTCAAAACGCGATCAAACACACTATTGTTGCGTTACCTTTTGGAATTAATTTTTGAATATAAAATTAATTGAAACCATAATACTATATTTTGATTTAAATAATTGATTAAACAGGATCCCGGGTTGATGCATATATTTACCATATTAAACTCATATCTTATTACAGTAAATGTTCTTGGTACACATACATGCCTAATTTTAATTAAAGTAAATTGTATCTAAAAGGAAATGGCTCCTATTGCGGCTATTGTCTCTAGTGATCGTGTAAGTCCTAATACTCCTAGCTTAATCCTGAAGACCTGTGTCAAAAAGGGATGGATTACTAAGTAGAAAAATCTATAATCAATGTTAAGCACAATAATATTTAATACATTCAAGAGTAAAACTACATCAAGTGAGAACTCAATAATTTTATTCATGCTTTTACTACATTTACTCTAAGACATTAGATTTAGATATAGTCTTTATCATGCCTTGTTCTATTCTAAAGACCTCATACTCAGGATTATTCTCCTGCAAAAATCCCTATTACTTTTTTTTTTTTTATTCTTTATATTTTGATTCCTACTCAAGATGATTCTCATAGAATCTATTCTCTTATTAAATTATCTTAGTTATCTATTATTTACTTTTCTCTTACAAAATCTCATATTTTAAATACTGTCTACAAGATCTATTCTTTTGGAGTGCATTTGACAACCGGGAATTTGGGGTGCGGAATTGAATTTGGATCCCAATTCCAAATCCGCCGTTTAAGGTTTTATGTCCCACGGATTTGGATTTGGGTCCAAATCCGCGCTCGGGCATGGAATTCGGTAATACACATGCTAGAAGCAGAATTGAAATGACGGGGTCGAGGGCATCATTTTAATTCCCTGGCTCGGGGGCTCAGATCAGGAGCTGGCGATCTGATCAGTCACCTTCCTCCATGGCTCCCATGGCTTTTGAGTCATCACCTTTTCCTTCGCCACTCCTCACCGGTGCCTGCTTTAAAATGCTCAGAGCCGTCACGCATTAGAGGCGGGCTTCGTCTTGCAGGCCAGCGCACGAGGTGTGCGAGGATTCTGGCCGTCGAATCTTCTGGGAGCCTTGCCACCGGCGCCACGGCTTTCTTCAACTTACCGGTGACTGCCATGGCAACCAGACATCTTTCTCTGCTCTTCAATGTTCATTCTAGGTAAAGTTTGAATTTTTGGTGTATATTTTGAAATGTTACCAGCTTTGTGGTGGAATATGGCTATATTAATATTTCTTATGCAACCATCATGTCATGAAGCCAATCCTCATATTTGGAAAAGTGGACAATGAATATAATGATGTTGAATCTTCTTATCATCGAGGGTTGTGTCAGGAAGGGCATCCGGCGTAAAAACTTGCCACTATGTTTCTTTGTAAGGATTTTGTACCATTTTGATTCCGATAAGAGTCAAACGCAATATATAATCCATATCACCGACCCAAGATAGCTAGGATAAAGTATATGATGATGATGATATTTTGAAAGAATTTTCTTGGTTTAATTGAATTTTGTTCAATTCTTGGTTGAATATCATTCTAATCGTGGATGTCTCATGAATTTGTATCTTAGTCACGTTTTTCTTGCACGAGGTCTACTAATTTGGTTGTGAGGAATGATATACTTTTTCTATTCTATTTTAGTTGACCACTTTTGAAAAGGTTTGATATTCAAGGAGATAATTTGTTACTCCCTGTGGTCATGTGGCTACTTTTGATAGATACAGTTGATTTTCAAATTAATTAATCAATTGTATCTATTAAAAGTGCCCGGAGGCGGTAGCTTTTTTACTCCATCCACTAATTGGTTTGTGAAAGATATCCTTAAATACGACAACTAATTATTATGTGAAAGTTAACCTGAATTACAAGCATTTGTGTGGGCCTTAGACAACCATTGCAACAACCCTGTGGAAATGCTATTTGCTCATTAAGAAGCAAACTAACAATGGTAGGACTCACTTAGGTAACAATTTGTGATCATTTATACTTCCTCCTTCTGGAATTATTATCACAATAAGGTATTCTAAAATGAAGTACATTTTTGGAAAACTTTATGGTGATAATAGTTCCGGATAGAGGGAGTATATTTATATTTAGTAGTCAGGGAGGACGTGGCACGGTTGAGACTTGAGAGATTGGGAGAAGTTGACCAAGGGAGTCAAAGACTGGGTCACTTGAATTGCTGCTGAATGAAGAGAAGAGGTTGGGTTGAAAGTCATAAATTTTAAGAGACTAGAGCTCTTCGGTCTCTCTGCGCTTTTCTAAACTATGTTAAATGTTAATCTTTCAGTTGAAAATTTTTAAGTTGTTGCATAGACATTGAAGTTGAAGACCTCTAGGGCACAACTTTCTTCATTAGCAAATTGCAATAGTCTATGATTTTTCTAGCAAATCATATGATAGCAGGCTTCTTAGTTCTTAATGCTTTACTTTGTAAAATTTAGATAATTGGATGAGGCATGAAACACGCATGATTATATCTAAACAATTCATACTTTTATTCCAATTCTGTCTTAACTTGCAACGCCATGGACTAAAGCGTGGTATCAGTCCTTCTTATGGCATATCTCCCTTTCATAACATGATAATTAAACATACAAGTCCTTTTATGACATTTACTTTCAGTCTAAAAATAATGTCTTTCCATCCCAAACATGCAAATACAACAATCTAACTTAATGCCTCTGATTTGATCATAAAGACAACACAAAATATATAGTTTTTAACTTTCCTACCTTGATTACAACAGTAGAAGCCGAGATTCCTTCTCCTTCTCCAACCTTTAAGCCCTAATCTTCCCTACCTCCTTCAGCCTTTGGGACGTGCAAAAAGTAGCTTTAAATGAGTTAATATCCCTCTTATACTAAAAGATTAGGATTGATTACGTTTTGGGGTTGTACCTCTGAACCATAGATACATACTCATAGGCACATCCTTTGGTTACATAAATTGAATTTTAATTACTTTTCAGCTTACAATTTTTATGGGTCTTACACATGGATCAATCCATATTCACTTGAACATTGTGTTCACTACATTAGCTTCATATTGCGGAACTGCATAACACAACAAACGTGTCATATGTGGACTTTGTTTTGGGGAGTATGAAAAGTGAAAATAAATGGACAAAATGATATTTTAATTTATTCTTGTTGGATGTAAGGGTGTTACAAGGACAACTAAGTAGCTTATTTTGGCTCATGCTCAAAATTTGCTCAAACAAAGCTCGAAACTTCAAACTCAAACTTGTGACTCAGAAATCGCGAGGCTCGAGCTGAAATATCATATGCAAAAAAACTTGGTTTATGCTTGACACATTGTTAAATCTAGCTCAATTTTTAACCTTTCTAGCACCCCAATGTCATACTCCGTTCACCTCATTTTAACGGATCTACTTAGTTTTCATTCCAAATGATTGATTCATTTGGAAAAAGCAAATAGGACTTTTAAATTGGGATGATAAAAGCACTTTTTATCGATTTAATATTTTCTTTAGATTGTTTAAATACTTGTAATTTACTCCTACGTGGCATGCTAGGCACGCTAGATTTTCTATATTACCTGGCCAATGAGCTTAGAATTCCATATTACCTACAACTCCCTGGCAACGGCGCCAAAAATTTGTTGTTTTAATTAATCTTCTTAATTTTACTTGCAAATATACGAATCGTATTGAATTATAGTTGTACAATTTTACGAGGTCGAACCCACAGGGAGTTGTATGGCGGAAATCTAATCGAACCCAACTAAATGGAATTTGTAGAGATTGATTAACTAACTAATAACTTATTAAATTAATTAACGAAATAAAAATCTAAACTTTATCAAACTACTAAGGCTTAGGAATCAGCATGCATTAATTTATAAAGAATACTAAACTTACAATAATTGATCATTCTCAATAATACTCATAACAAACTAGAATTATATTCATGTTGTTACGGAAGATTTTACTTTAACGCATAATTATTCATACAAAAATCACTCCTTTTATGCTTATTTAAATTAACAACTTAAATCACTAGATGTATCCACTTACTAGAGAATCACAAATAGTATCAAATTTGTTATTTAAATAATTAATATAAACATGTATTGGCATTAATCAATAACATTAACGCACAATTCTAAGAAAAAAATTCAACTTCATAAGTAAAGAATTCTCTATTCTTATTAGAGCCTCATCCTAGCCTTAGCAACTAATTTAGCCAATCATATTAACTAGAATACATGCATAATTCATAATTAAACTCATCTCATTTAAAAAATAAAATTGACTTACATGAATTAATGGAAAATAGAAAAGTATTGTTCCTCTTCCCAGCGACCGTATGACACAATTGATACAAAACCACGCTATACAACCGAGATGAAAAAAAGTGAAAAAGAGAGAAAATATACTAAAATTCTGATATGTAAAGTGTTAAAACTCCTGCTACTCCTCAAATGCTCTGTTTTAAATGGACTGCGACCCATCCTCATCTTTCTTCAAATCAGTAAGTTTTCCAAAACCAATCTCGCGTAAAATACCCTCCAATTAGCTGCCTTCCAAATCAGTCAATTTGCAGCTCAATTCTCGTCCAATTTTGTAATGAAAAATCCCAACTTTATACTCTCTTGAAACAAAGCCAAAGCACCAAAAATGGAGCTTTCTCAATTTGGGCACAAATCCGCCCCTTTTAAAGTCTTCAATTGAGCTGAAATTGGACACTTACCATTTTGAAACAGCTTCGAAGCTCGATTTTCCCGATTCGGCTCTTTCGCATGAGATTTTCCAAATCGAAACCTTCCAAATCACGATGCGGTGGTTCTGTTATGTTGTTCTTCATCGCGCCGATCTTCTGCTGGTTCGTTGCCTCCACACCGTCATCGACTCCTCTGTCGCCGTCGAGTGCTTTTGCCGTCGGACCATGGCCATCGACCTCGCTGTCTGGTTTCGCCATGAGCACTCAGTCGCTCAAGCTCTCTTCTGTTTAGAGTGGAACACCCAAGCTCTCGGCTTGGTTTCCTTTTTTTCTTTTTTTTTTCTTTCTACCCGACCGAACCATTGAACCGGTTTGGTTCGAGTTTTCTTTCTTTTCTTTTTTTTGTTTTTCTTGGTTAAAACGCGTTGCAGCAATCTCATTTGCCAGATCGAATCTGAACGCCCATACTTTAATTCAACGCCCGTCTTCTCTTAAGTGAATCATCAACAGTTCAGATTATTTTGCGTGCTTAATCTTATCTTGAGTCACTTTGGCACTTCAGAACCTGCCTAATGGCTTTACTTTGGCTCTTCCTCAGTCTGAGCACTTGAACTTAAATAAAATCCGTCACCAAATAATTTATAAAATTACGGAACACATTTAAATTGAGGCATTTAGAGTGCATTAATTATTTAATTCTTAATTACTAAAGTAATTATTAGTAACCCATTTTATTCCTTATTTTAACTAGAAATTATGACTAAAAATAGGTAAAAAGACATATAAAAATGTATATTTTTCATGTGTAACATAGGGTTCGTGAAAATTTGATTTTCTTGAGGGGCTGAAAATACCCAGGAAAAAAACCCGAAAATGGCCCAAATCTTTTCAGGCCGAAAAGGGTATGAAAGTCAACTTTCAGGCCGAAAAAAAGTATCAGGCCCTACCGCCAGCCCACCACTTCCTGTGCTACCCTCACCGATGCCCAACGCTTCCACCTCCACCTCCGATCACCGTTTCTGCCGCATCCTCCCAATCTAGGTCTCTCCTCTTCCTTCCTTTGTTCTCCTCTCACATAAATGGCACTACGGCAGCCAACTCCCTACTGGATTTTGACGCCAAATCTCCATGTTATTTGGAGCATTTGGTCTTGTGTCGTCATTTGGATATGCATTGATGATTGTTATTTGCTCTTTATATGTGTTCTGGATTCTAGATTAATTGGGAAGTTTTGATGGTTTCTGATGTTTGTGGGCGATCTCTTCCTTTGGAAGAAAATTGGTTGGATGTCTTCTGTGGGTCGTTTGTGGATTAGTTGTTCTTGAAGGGATTGAACAAACTGGGTGGAATTTATTGGACTCTAGGCCGCATACAAAAAAAACACTTTTTATTGCCTTTTCCACCCCTTTCACTTTGAATGGTATTATAGATACAGACAGATTTACTTGTGTCTGGATTCCTCTTTGGTCCTTGCCTCCTTGGTCTAAGAATTGTGCATATCCCATGCTTATCGTTATAGAATTTGGTCAATTTGGCAATCAATAAATTTCTAATTGTCTATACGAATTATTTTGTTACTTGATCTTGAATTGTTCAGGTTCTTATTCTTTGATAATCCTAACAGTAATTACTGTTGTAATTGCTTTGACTGTTTATATGTTAACTAAAACCATTAGTGACACTCTGTAACACCCAGAAAATTAGTATATATTTTAAAACCCAAATTTGACCCTCTTAATGTTTGATTTGGTCATTTTTTGCCTCGTGGAAATTAAAGTTGGTGAGAAGAGCTTTCCAACGCCACTAACTATGCGCGATTTGGAGTTCGAAGTAAAAAGATATGAGAAATTGAACTTTGACTGAGCGTGGCTGCGATCGATCGCCATAAGAAATGATCAATCGACAAGTTGAACCGATCGACGCCTTATCAAAACGATCTATCATAGTTACTGTGATTTTTGAATGTTTTGTTTCGCGTAAAGCGATCGATCGGCAATAATGGCGATCGATCGGTTGTAACGCGGTAGTGTAAAACAACGCATACGACGATCGATTGCCGTATAGCCGATCGATCGCCGGTTGCGGTTTTGCGATTTCTAGCTTATCTTTGGGGTGGATTTGCTTGGGAAAGATACCAAATCCTAATTGGACTTGTTTTGCACGTCTCTAGAAGGATTTTGAAGCCTTCCCATTGGTTGGAAGTGTCCATAATTTGGAAAATTAGTTTAAAAAGGGATTCTCCCCCAACTTTATATAAACCATAGAGAGTTGGCTTGTTCTATTGCAAAACCTAGCCCTAGAACGTCCAAAGACCTTTCCCCTTCTCTTTTCCACGTTCACCCACCTCCTTTAAGGCTTCTTCTTGTAGGCATGGAATTCTGTCTCGCCGATATATCGCCGATATATCGGCGATATATCGTTATCGGTCTTGAACCGATAAAACGAGACAGGGTAATATCGGAGTGTAGTATTTTTAAAAAAATCGCCGATATATCGCCGAAACAGAGCCGATATATCGGGTTTCGGCGATATATCGATTCATTTAAAAAAAAAACTGGGAAGGCGGAAGGGGGAAAAAGGGGAAAGGGCGGAAGGCGACGAGGTGGCGATTCCTCGAGGTGGCGATTCCTGGCTCCGGCAGCGACGAGTTGAGGGCGGCGATTCCTGGCTCCGGGAGCAGCGACGAGGCGGCGATTCCTGGCTCCGGCAGCGACGAGTTGAGGGCGGCGATTCCTGGCTCCGGCAGCAGCGACGAGTTGAGGGCGGGATTTTTAAACGCAAGCACTGCCTTGCCCCTGCTAAGGTTCCTTCTGTGCCTCCTTCTCTACTTGCTCCCACATTTGCTTCCTCATCTTATAGTCCTGATTGTTATCCTTCTCTTTGCTTATTCTTCGTTCTCTTCATAAGGTTTAGTTTAAAAATGGGAGATGTATGAGGAAGACATTTCATTTTTTTTTCCTTTCTGGCACTTGGAAGTACTTTGCCCTCTTGGAATAAAGGCTTAATTGGTTGCTAAACACTTTTTATGCTGAGATTTTTGCTCCAGGTCACAACAAAACTACTTTAGGCTGTGATGATGGATTTTGGAATATACAATGTACAAAACAGTATACATTAACCTACATCAGTACAAACTTCTGCTCACAAAGATAGGAACTATCTAATTACAAATATCTAATTAATTGCCTACTGATCGTTTAAATATAAACCCATGCAAGTGCACAAGGCAATTGTACTACGGTGAGTATTGATAAGGGTTGTCGAACCTCAGGGACGGATTAATCTTTTACCAAATTCAAGAGAAGAAAGTTGCAGTTTTTGTTTAATCTAAATAAAGCTGAGTTTTAATCAATGTGGAGAAGTATCAAGGCAGAGAATCCACCACTAGACATGCAATTACTACTCTCAACTATTATTAAGCATACATTGACATGATATAGTAATTCATGTTCTGGATCGGACACACGAATTAATAATGAATTCACTAACGTTCTTGATCGGACACGAAAGTTCATCCACTATTGTGTAATCAATCCTATCCTTGATCGGGCATAGAATCAATCACAACTCTATTATAATGCAATCAATCTTATCCTTGATCGGGCATAAAATCAATCACAATATCTAATTTCATTCATAATCAATCAAGTCTATGATCAAGCACTCAAAAGAATACTCATGAAATCGCATTAAGCATAAATCAAAATCAACTTTATAAAATTAAACTATCAAGAGTAGCAATACACATCTAGGGCTTCATCAAGCCTTGACAAGGAATTTAGTTACACATAGCAAGAGAGAAAAGAAAAGCCTGTTTGTATAGATCTATCGTCATGAATCCTTCTTCTTCTTTGCTTCAAAAGACCTCTTCTCTTACTCCTCTCTAGCCTCCAAAGGGACTCAAAACTCTATTCTCTAATGCCCAATACGTTCTCCCTTAAGGCATATATATAGGGGTGAAGGAAAACCCTCAAATCCCCTTCCAAATCCAAGTCAAAATAGGCTTTATTTCAATTCTGCGTATACGGCGATCGATCACTTTTCTGGCCGATCGATCGCTTTGCGATCTATCACTTTTGTGCCGATCGATCGCTTTGCATCAATACGCAAATTCCAGTAGATACGATCGATCGCGTACACGTCCGATCGATCGGTTTACTATTCATTTTGCAGCACAATTTTCCAATGGTCATAACTTTTCGCTCCGAACTCCGAATTATGCGCGGTTGGTGGAGTTGGAAAGCTGACTTCTTGAATTTTAACATGAGACTTGAATCAGTCCAATCTGATATGTGTACACGAAGTTATGAAGATTTAACCATTGAAGTCCGTTTTTACCTCATTTTTGTATATTACTCTTGTTTCCTACAAAAACCAAAAACTATATTAAAGTAGTAGTAATTCTAATTAAACACTAGCATAATTATAAGCTTAGAAGATAATAAAATGCATATTTCATGTGTAGATCACACCCCCAAACCTAGATTTTGCTAGTCCCTAGCAAAACAAAATAAAATAAAATAAAACAAATAACTAAAGAAACTAATACATAAAAGTAAACACCACTTTCGTAGGGAACACGATTGCATTGAGCGTATGCAACAAGCCGTTAAACCTCTAGGTGTCCCTAGTAGGACGAGTGTTGTCTCGTGAGGGTTTGCAGTCATGCTACCCTCAAACATGTATTTATTAATCTAATTAACCTAAGTGCAAAAACAAAGCAAAAATTAAAACATAGCAAAACATACAACCTATTATCCCGTCAAATGCACACTACAATGCTTAAGAAAATCAACCACATGTACTTGGTTAATAATCAACAGGAATATAGAAGCCCTCAAGTAAGTGGTTTTATTCCACACTTTCATCTTGGAAATTTCTGCTCAATATAATATAGCATGATAACATAAATAATAGAAAGTGTAGAACATTGTAGCAATACATTCTAAATTTCTGTTTTATACAGATCCAGTGTTACCCATTAACCAAAGAACATCAGAATCTACATAGTCATCGTAATCTTTAGGTTCATGATAGCACAGATCTGCGCGCCTCATTCGGGTCCAACATTCTAGATTTGAGAGGATAATACACCACAGACTTTTTTTTTAGACTTTTTTTTTCTCTCTTTTTTTTCGCTAGGACTATGTAAGGCCTGACTTCAAGATGCTTAGGTTTAGCAATGACTCAGGCCAATGACTCCCAGCCAGTTGGGCTTAGGGCATTAGGTTTTAAGAAGACCGCTTCGGGCCCGAGCATCAGTCTAAGTTAATCCTATAAAGTCAAGCAGCCCCTTTTCTTTCATTTTGTTTTCATTTTTTCCACATTTTCATTTTCAGCATATATATTTTCAAGCACATCTTTATTTTGTCCAGGCTGTATTATACTCTCAACCTATTTCCGGTTCCAATCCCTTGCCATAGCCAAGTAAATGGTCTATCATGATCTTTTAAGCTCAACAGACAACTATACATCATCCAATGACTCTGACTAAAGACATCCCACTGTAAATTAGCATTCAACAAATCTCTAGATGGTATTACTTTATGTACTAGTGTGTGTAAGTGAATTTTCTTAGTTCAAGCACTTATTCCAAGAGGACTGTAACAGAAAGATATGCTCAGTTAAGTGTATCTATCCTCCAGTATACTTACTCACACTTCCAATGTAAATTAATCTCCTAAGAATTATAGCATGCATCATTACGAGATAAACTATCAAAACCTAAGAAAAAAATACTAACAAACAACCTTAAAAACTAATCAAATTTTTTTCAATTTTTTTTCTTTTTCTGATTTTTAATTTTTATTTTTATGAAAATAATATTCCCTCCCCCAAACCTATTATGAACATTGTCCTCAATGTGAACAAAATATAGCATGACAATGAGCATAGAAACAAAGAAAATCAAATAAAGGAGAGAATACACCTGAATACGTGGGTTGCCTCCCACCAAGCGCTAAGTTTAACGTCTTCAGCCAGACAGAGCCATGATCTTCTGTAGGGTCCAGATTATCAAGTCATCAACCTGGATCAATTAAATGATTGTACCACACACTTCTATCCTTGTTGCCTAAGTATGGAGCATATCGTGGAATAAAAGGATGGAGTGGTGAGTAGGAAAGCTTTGGAAAGAGGAGTCCCTGTAGTAACCATGAAAGAAGGTCATCATAGAATTTTAATATAAAGGGAACCTCCTCCCCCACATCAACCATTTTGGCCTTAGGGGCCTCTTCTAGTAACCTAATTGGGAAAGCTTCCTCAACTAGTGAATCAACTAAACTATCTATGAAACAGTCTAAGTTACTGTCAATAAACAAAGAGTTAGATTGAGCTAGACAAGATATGAATGGTGTTCTAGGCATAGAAGGTTCTGTTGATAGTGCCATAGAATGTGACTCTTCAAATATAGAAGAAGATTTAAAGCTGGGTTCTATTAATGCACTCACTTCTTCTTTAATTTCTACACCCTCTTGATCATTATGTAAAACCCACTCAAGCTCATTGTCAAACCTTTGGCATTCTGAAGGGATGTAACATCATAATCAGGGGAAAAACAGATCCCTTCATCAGAAAATTGGCCCTTCGGATATTGGGGCTCGACAGGTAAAATGCATTCGTCGTTCTTATTCATGGCCTGTGTTAGCTGATCTAACTGTATTTCAATGTTGGCAAGAGCCTGTGTGTGAGAATGGACAATCTGAGCATGGGTCCGTATTTCAACTCTCATCTCCTCACATCCAGTTTTAATCTCAGTTTTTATCTCGGCTGCCATCTCAGCTACAAGGGCTAACAGTTGGCTCATTTGGTTTTCTAAGGTAGATTGTCTAGTGGGTGGGTCAAACTGAGGAGTAGCGGCAGGTTGGTAAGGCAGGTGTGGGCTTGGGAAATCTTGTCTAGGGGCCTGATGAAGAGTGGGCCCAGGGTTCGGTTGCTCCCAAGGGTTGTTAGGATGATCCTCCCACCTATGAAGACTTGGGCCTCATTAACATACTTGTGTATAAAATCAGGGTACTCATGGGCCAAAGGGCACTCCACTGGGGTATGAATAGGACTTAAACAGAGGGCACATGGTTCCGTCATATAAGGAGTTATGTATTGCAGGGAAGATGTGCAGCTCCCAAAATTAGAGTGATTATCCCAACCATGGTTGTAAGTATCAGTATATAAGGGATGTGGGTGGTAGGGCACTTCATAGGGAGGGGAATTACGTGTGTGTGAAGAACAATAATCATTAAAGCTCTAATATGGGTTCTCATGGCTAAATCCATAAAAAGGTGAAGACATTTTTTTCACCATGCATTCATCAACTGAACCAAAATATCACACATCCACAAATCAAATAAACAACCCTAGATATCCACAACTAGCAATCATCAGTCCTAGATATCGACAACTAGCAGTCCTAATAGCCACAACTAGCATAATATGCAGTCACAGAGAAAAAATGAAAACACCAAACACACAAATTTATCTAAAAAGAGAAGGATAAGAGAATGCAAACTAGGGGAAGGGGTGACCCTTCCACGTTGGCGAGAATTCCACGTCTTCTCTTAACCTTGCAAAAAAGAAAGAAAAACACAAATTAAGCTACTGATAAATAATCTAAGTTAAGACTCATTAAACTACTCTAACACTAATTATGCTAAGAATCTGGTAAACTATTGAGCCGTCCCCGGCAACGGCGCCAAAAACTTGATCGTTTAAATATAAACACTTGCAAGTGCACAAGGCAATTGTACTACGGTGAGTATTGATAAGGGTTGTCGAACCTCAGGGACGGATTAATCTTTTACCAAATTCAAGAGAAGAAAGTTGCAGTTTTTGTTTAATCTAAATAAAGCTATGAACTTTAACTACTAAGCTGAGTTTTAATCAATGTGGAGAAATCAAGGCAGAGAATCCACCACTAGACATGCAATTACTACTCTCAATTATTATTAAGCATACATTGACATGATATAGTAATTCATGTTCTGGATCGGACACACGAATTAATAATGAATTCACTAACGTTCTTGATCGGACACGAAAGTTCATCCACTATTGTGTAATCAATCCTATCCTTGATCGGGCATAGAATCAATCACAACTCTATTATAATGCAATCAATCTTATCCTTGATCGGGCATAAAATCAATCACAATATCTAATTTCATTCATAATCAATCAAGTCTATGATCAAGCACTCAAAAGAATACTCATGAAATCGCATTAAGCATAAATCAAAATCAACTTTATAAAATTAAACTATCAAGAGTAGCAATACACATCTAGGGCTTCATCAAGCCTTGACAAGGAATTTAGTTACACATAGCAAGAGAGAAAAGAAAAGCCTGTTTGTGTAGATCCATCGTCATGAATCCTTCTTCTTCTTTGCTTCAAAAGACCTCTTCTCTTACTCCTCTCTAGCCTCCAAAGGGACTCAAAACTCTATTCTCTAATGCCCAATACGTTCTCCCTTAAGGCATATATATAGGGGTGAAGGAAAACCCTCAAATCCCCTTCCAAATCCAAGTCAAAATAGGCTTTATTTCAATTCTGCGTATACGGCGATCGATCACTTTTCTGGCCGATCGATTGCTTTGCGATCTATCACTTTTGTGCCGATCGATCGCTTTGCATCAATACGCAAATTCCAGTAGATACGATCGATCGCGTACACGTCCGATCGATCGGTTTACTATTCATTTTGCAGCACGATTTTCCAATGGTCATAACTTTTCGCTCCGAACTCCGAATTATGCGCGGTTGGTGGCGTTGGAAAGCTGACTTCTTAAATTTTAACATGAGACTTGAATCAGTCCAACCATTAAAGTCCGTTTTCACCTCATTTTTGTATATTACTCTTGTTTCCTACAAAAACCAAAAACTATATTAAAGTAGTAGTAATTCTAATCAAACACTAACATAATCATAAGCTTAGAAGATAATAAAATGCATATTTCATGTGTAGATCACCTACACTAAAGCAAATTAAGTCACAAGCATGGAATTCTATATCGGCGAAATTTCGCTTGTCTTCAGCTATGGGCAATGTTAGATTGAAAACCATGAACTGGGTGTTTCAACCTGGTGTCATTCCTGTGGTAATTTTTGTGTTTGCTCACCATAAGGTGAATTATAATCATAATTTTAAGTGAAAACTTTTTGTGTTTTCTAATTGTTTGCACCTCTAGTGTAAAGCTGGAAATGAAGCTTAAGAGTACGAACAATATTTCACCTAAATTTTGATTGCCTGAGTTTTAAGGAACTCAATACGTTGTCTTTGTACTATTGTTGTCAGGTGTAGCGCGTGTCAGATTGCTGTGAGTACCATTGTAGAAGTAGAAGTAACTATCCTTTCTATGCCATAGCGTGTCTAACTTATTAATATGCTATAGCGTGTCTAACTGACATTGTTTATGTAATTTTTGCTGCACTTGTACTTTTTTGTTGTTTTTTCCCTTTTCTGGTTGATGTGTTTTATGTCTCATATATGATACTTTTAATGTTAAGTAGGAGTGAATGCTGGAAGGGAAGGGCTGTCTTTTCTATAACTCGATGATTTTCTTGACCTGTAATTGATTGGAACAAATGGACAAAGGTTGGGAGCATGGCAGTCAAGTAGGCACCTATGGCTCACGATGTCACTATTGCTTAAAAGTCATGAAAACTGGTGGAGTTACGAGGTTGAAGGACCATTTGGCCGGTAGTGGAAAAGACGTGGCAAAATGCAAAGAGTGTCCTCCTCATGTTCGTAAAGAATTCTTAGTATTAAAAGAAGCAAATAAAAAAAAGGCGGTTCAACTTAAAGAAACAAAGAAAAGGGTTCTCGATGAGCTTAGACAATTTGGACATACGCCAAATGTTGAAATGAGTGCATCTGATGACAATGAACATGACGAAGCAAGGAGACAAGATGACCAAATAGAATGTCAAAGTAGTGGAGCTATACCTCAAAGTCGTAAAAGTGCTTTGTTGAAACGAAGCCAGAGTAGTAAGGGACATGCAAGTTCTAGCAGTGTCCAACAGTATCTACCAACTGCATTCAAACCTGGCTTGAAAGAAAGGTTTAAAAGGGCAGTGTCCAAGTTTTTCATCTACAACCATGTCCCTGCAGCTACGGCAAATGATTATCACTTTCGTAACATGATAAGGGAAGCTCAAGATATTGGAAAAGGAGTATCTCCTCCTACCCCAAAAGAGATACTCGGTACATATTTGGATGAAGAGGTGGCTGATATGGACAAAAGAATAAAAGGGACGTAGTTAGAGTGGAAAGAATATGGTGTCTCTATCTTGTGTGATGGATGGACGGGGCCAACTAAAATGTCTATAATCAACTTTATGGTCTACTGCAATGGAAGAGTATGCTTCCTTAATTCGGTTGATGCTTCGGGCAAAGAGAAGAATGCAAATTACATTAAGTCCATAATTGAGGAGCAGATCCACAAAGTTGGGAAGGACTATGTAATACAAATTATTACAGACAATGCCTCAAACTTTAAGAAAGCAGGCAAGTTATTGATGGAGGAATATAACTTGTTCTGGACACCTTGTGGTGCGCATTGCCTTGACCTTATGTTTGAGGCTGTTGGCAAGCATGATTTCGTGGCAACAACTGTAGGAAAAGGAAAAGAAGTGACCCGATTCATCTACAATCATGACAAACTTGTTCATGAAGTGAGGAATGCTTGTGGTCGTGATTTAGTTCGACCTGGGGCCACAAGATTTGCTACAAATTACCTAGCTTTGGAAAGCTTGCTAAGGGAAAAGGGTAGATTACGAAGTTTTTTCTCTAGTGATACATGGGAGGCTTGTGGATTTAATAATCACCCAACTGGTCGACTTGTAGAGGCAATTCTGTTTGACAATGATTTTTGGGAAGGAGTTAGACATACATTAGCCATCATGACACCAATGCATGAGATTCTACGGGTCTTGGATAATGAAAAGTATCCTACATTAGGTGGAGTTTATCATGCAATACAAGCAATGAAAAAGGCTATTAAAATAGCATCACCTATGTCTTACAAATGGGTTCATAAAATTATAGACCAAAGGTGGATGAAATCAATGGATGAACCGCTATACAAAGCTGGTATGATTTTTAATTAATCCTCTTTCCTTTATTACGTACCATCTATTTGAATCTTATTTGTTTGCTCTTTTATGCAGCATATTACCTCAATCCCAAGTACCATTATGATGAAAATCTTGGATATAAACTAGAATTGATTACAGCAGTGCATGAGGTGTATAATAAATTATTCCCAATGTCACCCACGGCGAGCGACATCGCCAATGAAGTATGTTAGTTCAATCAAATAATGTTTAACTGCTCAATAACTGGTATTTCGGTCTCAAATTATTCATGATTTAACATTGATCCACAGATTTCCCTTTTTCGAGAAGCACGTGGCCGGTTTGGAGAATTCTATGTAATAGATGCACGAAAAAAGACGTTACCCGGTAAGTGTTTTGTCGGAAAGATATATGTTGGTCTTATGATTTTTAGTATATGTCCATATTTTAGAGATGTTATGTGCTAATTGAAATTTTTTTTTGGTTTAGCCAATTGGTGGTCCCAATATGGAGATAAGTGCCCAAGCTTGAGATTGTTGGCAGTTCGAATTCTTTCTCAAACAGTATCGTCCTCACCATGTGAGCGAAATTGGAGCACGTTCGCTCTCATCCACACAAAACCAAGGAATAGGTTGTCGTATGAAAAGTTGAGAAAGTTAGTGTACTGTCATTACAACATGAAGTTAATTATAAGGTCAATGGAGCATGATCAAATGAGACATGGCGAAGGTGAAGAAGATCCGTTGGACAAATTTGAACTAATGTCACAAGTAGATGGAGATGACATAGGAAATTCATATGCTGAGTGGTTTGCTGAAAATATAATGGATCAGGGTGATGGGCGACCTGATCCAGTGATTGTTACAGCATCACAACAGGCTGGAATAAATGTTGACACGGCCACAGAGAATATTATGATGTCGGCAAGAAATGAGGAGACATCAACTCGCCAAATGCATGTACAATACCCACCCTCTGAGGATGATGACAACCCAAATACAACAGATAGTGGTGGAGATGATGGTGATGGGGACAAGACCATTGGAGATAGTAGCCATCGAGGTGGCGATGGTAGAGGTTATCATGATGGAGGTGGAGGTCAAAGTGGCACTTATTATTTGAGTCCATTCACCGGTGAGGATGAATATACACATGCTACACAAGATTCTGACCATGGCTCAAGACAGGCTCCCTCAACTAGCCGGAACCGAGCCATTCATGCACGAGGGAGGGGTAGGACGGCCAGTGAGAGACAAATGAACCGAAGGAGGCAAAGAATGCAACGTGAGATGGAAGACAACATTTCACAACAGTTCTCATCAATGGAAATCTCCTCTAGTGATGGTTGGGGAGGAAGACCTAATTCTGCGAGTTCATCGTCATATGGTTACAGTGATTCAGAGATGGGTGCATTTTCTCATGTGATGCACAACTCGTCATTCCCACCGCTTGGAATCCTACACAGTATGCCTTATGAGCAATACCATTACTATGTAACAGAGTTTCTCCGTGCATACCAGACAAGCATGACTTGGGAGCAATATTGTGCCCATTTAGATTTCGTTTATGCGAGTTCATATCAGGTTCAAGAAGACTTTCAGCTTCCACGCCATTCGAACTACTATTAGTAAGTGAGTATGCTTTGTAAGATACTCTTTTTGTTCCATGTGTAAGATTTTATTGGTTTATGATTTAAAATAATATCTTATTTCTTATGCCTTATGTTGTAATACTTATGTCTTTTTCTTATTTTAAGTAGTGGCAAAACTTGGATTGTGATGATTGTTACTATTATTGATTATATCATTGTTGATTATGACAGGTGATTGAACTTTTACATTCATTGTTGATTATGACAGGTGATTGAACTTTTACATGGAATGTATTTTGCACATATGATTAAAAATACAGGGGAGATGCTGTCGAAATTCTTATAGAAATATATTCATATAAGAATGCTTATTTTGCTTGTAAAAGATTAGTGTCACTCCTTTGAAGAGTCATAATGTGAAAATATATAATAAAAACTAGTTTTCGGCCATCGATATTTTTTTACAAATATCTCCGATATATCTCCAATATATCTCCAATATTTTGTCTCTTAGGCCGACCGATATTTTACCGATATCCGATACGGAATTCTTTGCTTGTGGGAGTTTGCAAGAGCTTGGAGCGGGAGTTTTGGAGAAAGCGGAGGAGACGAGCAACGCGTAGAAAGGTGGAATCTTTGGTGAATTAAGTAGGATGGTGTTTCCCCTCTTCTCTCTTCTGATTATATGCTTTTGATAAGTGTTTTGATTCAGTACCTTAGTGTATTGTGTGGATTCTTGTGAGATGAATGAATTGTGTCATTATTTCTATGCGTAGTGCATCATAATCATATGTGCATTCATGTTCCATTTGTAGATGGGAATTCGCACCTAAAGTCTAATGCTTTATTAATTTTCCAGAGACTAGAAGTTCTGATATTGATTGGTTGATCATGATCCACATTGAGTTTGTGCCTTTAAGGTGTGTCTTGCATTAATTGTCTTATTTTAGATGAATTAATATTTAAAGCCTGTGTTATATATAAAAGAACACAAGAAAGGAGTGAACTTTAGTAATTCCAGATAATCCTAGGTTCTATAATTGGTCTAGGAGGGGAGTATATGGTCTGTTAATGATATATTATTATTTATAATGTGTTATTAAGTAAGATAATCAAGTTTAATTAAGAGTCTTAATCTCGGCTAGAACTGTTTTTATGCTGACAGTTGGAGGTAAATAATTCATAACTAATTCAAATAAAATCGGAAAAATATAAAATCAGTGGGTTTAGAAACTAGACTCACGAGGGTTTTATCAGTAAAAATTTCGGAAGTTAATACTTACTGTATAGAGCACAGTAACCATCGGAAAGGGACTATTGTGCAGGAGGCAGTGAGCTGAATCTGAGAGAAAATACTAAGTATGCAAATAACATCATGATATATGATATGATAATGTCTAACGTGTCAATACCAGTAATTGAACTATATACTTATAGAATATCACAGTAAGAATTGGATTATAGTAATCAAATTAGAAGGGATAATCCTTTGATCAAGAGATTTATAACTATCTACCTTGAAGCGTTGATGTCGGTTTGTGATTTCACTTGAAATTCAAATCATCTAAGATTCTTTGATTCTTATCTCTGATATTTGTATTATAGAATTTTAATGTGAATGAGGAATTCCTATCTAGGGCTGAGCATGAAAGATATGTATTGATTGTATGTTACTCCTTGGGTGAGTTATTATTATTCGAAGTGTTTGGGTTGTCTTGTTATTCTATCCATACTCCATAAGAGAGTTTATTCTGGTAAGAGATACCTTATGATCTTAGAGTGTTGTGACCTCTATTCCTTTGAGATATTGCTCATATTGATTACATGATTGCTTCTTCCGCTGGAGACCTTGCAAGACTCTCCCTATGGTGGTTTCATAGTATGCTCAATTAAGCCATTGCTAGATCTTGCGAGGTCACTTATATTTCTGAAATTGCGATTCCATACTGCCCGAAGGGAGGCACTATACGTACGTTAGATTGTGGACATTACGGAAGGTCCTCAGTCTCCGCCCATCGTGTTCGTAAGCACTGGTGGGGCCAGCATCCTAGACGCATTGCAGGGTTCCAAAAAGAGGACCCCTAGGGTGGTTCTGGTATATTATTTTAGTCGCTTGCGAGCGACCAGGTTAGCGAGCAGAAGTTGTAACTCCTTTCACTTTAGATGTCTGGAGCCTTTAATATGATTGTTATTCTCTCCTTACACATGTTTGTTCGGAGCCTTATTGATGTTTTCCTATGCTTGCGAGTTGGAATTGTTGTTGACTAACCTTGCAGGTGTATAGACCTCGGTTCAGTTTAGATGTTGTGGGATGTTCACAATCCTTTGTTATTTTTATTCTCTTCTTACTGCTTGTTTTAATTCAGTGGGTTTTTACATCCTACAGAGAGTTTTTATGAAATACTCATGCATCCTCTAATGCAGGCGCAAGTGACAATTGAGATCAGGAAGTGCAGTAGTGGAATGGCGGATTGCAGGCGCCGAGAAGAGTTTAAAGATTATTTAGTTATTTGCATTGCTTTTATTGATGCTTATGACATTATTGACAATTGTGTGCCAGAAATTTTTAGGTTTATTTTATTTGACTTTCCTAAATGAATTATTATTAAGTAAATTTATTTCATATTATTCATGGATGTCTGTTATTGTATTACACTGATTGCGGGCATAATCGATTAAACGTCCTTTTGAGATGATTGTAATCAGTTAGAAAATCGACTGTTCGGTCGCGTGCCCAGGATCTCTATCTCGATTTGTATTCCATTGATTGGCTTCTGCACTCCGATCGAGGTATGAGATTTTGGGGCGTGACACACTCTATGCAAGTGGTTATGTTTGCCCGAGTCTCTTGGATGCTTAATTTGAGTTGCCAAGTTTTGTCATTGTTTTTTATTAACTTGAAAATGTTGTCGCCAAACAAACCTGTTCTGCCGATTGGATCTCCAGGGTTTTTGTTGCCTATAGCACGAATGTTTGTGTGTGGGGGGGTGTTTGAGTTGTAATGATAAGCCATTAGAAAACCCCTAAAAATGCTATTTCTGTTGGATTTTTTTATCAAAATTCTCTATCTGATAGTATCTACAAGAGTACTTTGTGTATGTCTTGAGTAGATATGGCAAGTGCCTGTTTTTAATTTTGTGCTTTTCTAGGATAAGGCAATTAAGAGGTTTGTTGTAAGAAACATTGTTGAGCAAGCTGCGGTGAGGGATGTGATGTAGAACGTCATCTACATAGGAATCCATCGTAGAAGAAATGGGAGAAAAGTAGGATTAAGACTAAGAAAGACTAATAACTAAACTAGAAAATAAGCTATGCCATTGATCATTGATTTGGTAATCTATTAGGGAAGACCCATTTACATATTTATAGGCTCTTAAGCCATAATCCTAGTTGGCATAGGATAGACCGTAAGCTATAGTCCTAATTGACATAGGAGTAGGCTAATCCTAATCCTAATAGACATAGGATCATAACAAGATGTTCAAGAAGCCCGTGTTTACGATGGTATTAAGTTGAATTCATTGTTTTCATTTTGTGTGTCTTTTGACTGTTACTGAAAATTTTTGCATGTTTAGGGTATGTTCTTCCCAAGTTGTATGCAAAGATGCAGTATTGTGTCTCCTGTGCTATCCACTCTCATGTTGTGAGGGTTCGATCTCGCGAGAAGAGAAGAAACCGTGAGCCACCTCAGCGGTTCAGACGCAGGGTAAGTTTATAAATTAGGTCATTTTATCCGAATTGCAAAATATTTAGTTAACTTTTCTTGCTTCCATGAAAAGTATTAAGCTTTGATGACTAAATATTTGATTACATCTTTTATTATATTTTACATCATCTATTCTGATTGTTGCTTTTTTTTTTGGTCAAAAGCAATCTTGTGAGTTATGTATCAAGTAGAGAGTTCTGTCTATTTTTTACTGATTTTTTGGCACAAAATTCTAGACCTGTTTTACTTTCATAAATGTTTTGCAAGAGTTTTTGTTTGTAGTGATTGCTAGTTTAGAAATGATATATTATTGTTGTCATGCATTCAAAAGATTTATAGTTGCAGTGTGATATTTTGGATATCATACACAATCATCTTATAAAACCATAGCATGCCGCTTTAGGGAAATTTTCCTTATGTATATGTACAGTTGAGTGATTTCTCATAGTTCTTATAGTAGGTTATAGACTAGATCGTGTATTAAGTAGCCTATTGTAGAGAAACTGATTTATATACTTACGTGTATTATGTATGTGCTTTCTTTTCCCCACATAATGATGTGGCCAAACCTGGTCAGGACCGTGCCCTGCTACGAATCCTGTTCGCTCTTGAGATTATGGTGTAATTTAAACTGTCTGCTGCTTTCATGTTCAGTGCATCTACTTTTTCGTTGCTTCTCTGTTATCTTAAAGGATTTTGGTTATAAATTTGATGATTGCATTCGATTGCAATCCAGCAAGATAATTTTTTATATTTTTGTTGCCCAACACTTTTTTGCGGTTTATGTGCTTTTAAGGAATTTTGCTAGTTCACTCTAATTGGTTGCTTAATTGGTTTATGCTCAGTGCTTCTTGTTTCTCCTTTGTGTATTTATGATGTGAGACATCAGTAGTCTATTCCCTTCATATTTCATGATAAGGATATGCATAAATGTGAGCCCGGCCATTTTTTGTTGTTGCTTTTTTTTTCCGGTTTTGGAGTTGAGATAATATTGTGCTGAACGAGTGCGAAGTTGCCACTTAGGAAAGCTATTTAAGGAATGCAATGTGGTGATTGGTGATGTATATGCGCAACTTAAAGTCCTCTGGATTGGGCAATCAACATTCGACTAACAATGTACTTATGCGTAACATGATGCCCAAGATGCATGCAAAGTCGGGGGTTTTACAGCCGGAAAGTGTTTCATAGTGTCATCTTTTGTCATTATAGGTTGCTTGAAAATTGTCATAAATGTCTTTGGGAAAGGTGGCACTAATTACATAAGAAATGCATTGACCCTTGATCGAGAATTATTTAAGGATGTTTATATGATGTATCCTGAGCCCTTCAGAAAATTGTGTTTACTTTCAAGCAAAAAGGTCTTCTAAAGGATACTAGATATGTTACTCTTGAAGAGTAGGTGGCCATGACATTAATTATTTTAGCTCATTGTCAAAGGTACTCTATTACCAGAGAGTGCTTTCGACGTTCTGTGTGGACGGTTAGTATCTATTTCAATAAAACGATAGATGCAATTTTGGCTAATGTGAAAAATTATATCAAAGCTGTTATGGGTCGTTTTAGTGACTAATTGGTAAAGATGTTGAATGATAGAAAGCGGCATGAACTTTGAAGGGATCCATAGTTGAAGAATCGCCATTGCTTTATATTAGCAATTTGAAAGTGTACTTTTTTCAGTTTTTATGTGAAGTAAACTTGAATCATTGACTAGTTCATTTACTTTAGTGATGATTAAATTGTTATACAATGGTCTTTTTGAAAAAATGTGACAATATAAGAAGCTTTACTTCAATTGATAGTCTTTTTTTTAAAAAAGTGACATTTATAGGAAGCCTTACAACTAGCATTTTTTACTTCACCAACTAATAGTTGTGATATGAATGTTTTTGTTAAATAGAACAATTAATATTGGATGCATAATTTTGGTCGTTTTGGAACACAGTGACCCTTTCAATTTCATGTTAGTTCTGATCGATTAGTAGCATATTTTCTAGGATATTTTCGTTTTTACATTTTCTGGAACCCCTGATTTTCAGTGAAATTTTCATGAATAGTTTCTATAACCCCTAATAGTTTTTTACAATAAAATCCATTTTTCCATGAAAGATCATTTTTCTGGAGAAAAGTATTTTCACGAAAAAAATTTATTTTCTAGAACCCTAACCCACCCTTTATGTTTTACTTGCCCTCAGTTGCGCCCCATTTCACACAAGCTTCCCCTATAGTGATCATACGACGAGGAAATTCTTTATCAAAGGCAAAGGCTTACCTGTGGAGAGACGGCGCTGTGTCGCAAGCACAAATATTTTTGGCAATTTTCTTGGGTCGGACGACCTCTTCTACCCATGGTAGGCAAAAGAAGATTGCCAATGCGGCCCGAAGAAGCACTTTCACAACTTTCTCATTCTATTGTGGAAGTCGTTCGACAGCTCATAATCATTATTTTTTTATTCACACGTTCTGGGAATGAAGAAAGTTGAAGTACTTGTGGCCAAGTGACAAACTACTCTTTGCAAATTCGTCTTCCCCACATGGTGTCTCAAGGAATTTGAGATATCCTCATAAGAAGAAAGTAGAGAAAAAAATATAGAAGAATGCAAAAAGAATGGACGACGGGATTAGAAATGAGGGAGATATGACGCGATTGAATATTGCCCTCAAATCGAGTATGAAGTCATTGTCATTAAGTCGTATTCACCACATGCTTAATTCATTGACATTGGAGTCACAAAAAATTCATCATCCCCATTAGAAGTTGTGTAAGAAATTTTAGGATATCCTCATTGGGAGAAAGAAGAAGAGAAAAAATAAAGAATAATATAAAAAAATGAACAAAAACATATAACAAATGAGGGAGATATGACTCGTTGAATTTTGGCAAGCTATCATGTACTCGATTACAAGATAGTATTGCTATCGTGTCCTCGATGAGTGTTATTGCTATCGAGTACACGATACCACTGCTATTGTGTCTTCGATGACATGATATTATTACTATCGTGTAATCAAGTACACGATACCACTATTATTGTGTGTTCGATGACATGAAACTACTGCTATCATGTAATTGATGACACAATACTATTCAAGGAATTCTGTATCGGATGTCGGTAAAATATCGGTCGGCCTAAGAGACAAAATATCGGAGATATTTGTAAAAAAATATCGGTAGTCGAAAACTAGTTTTTATTATATATTTTCACAATGTGACTCTTCAAAGGAGTGACTCTAATCTTTTACAAGCAAAATAAGCATTCTTATATGAATATATTTCTATAAAAATTTCGACAACATCTCCCCTGTATTTTCAATCATATGTGCAAAATGCATTCCCTATAAAAGTTCAATCACCTGTCATAATCAACAATCACATAATCAACAATGATAACAATCATCATAATCCAAGTTTTGTCACTACTTAAAATAAGAAAATAAGAAAAAGACATTATAAGTATTACAACATAAGGCATAAGAAATAAGACATTATTTTAAATCATAAACCAACAAAATCTTATATATGGAACAAAAGGAGTCATCTTACAAAATATACTCACTTACTAATAGTAGTTCGAATGGTGTGGAAGCTGAAAGTCTTCTTGAACCTGATATGAACTCACATAAACGAAATCTAAATGGGCACAATATTGCTCCCAAGTCATACTTGTCTGGTATGCATGGAGAAACTCTGTTACATAGTAATGGTATTGCTCAAAAGGCAAGCTGTGTAGGATTCAAAGCGGTGGGAATGACGAGTTGTGCATAATATGAGAAAATGCACCCATCTCTGAACCATTGTAACCATATGACGATGAACTCGCAGAATTAGGTCTTCCTCCCCAACCATCAATAGAGGAGATTTCCATTGATGAAAACTGTTGTGAAATATTGTCTTCCATCTCACGTTGCATTCTTTGTCTCCTTTGGTTCATTTGCCTCTCACTGGCCATCCTACCCCTCCCTCGTGCATGAATGGCTCGATTCCGGCTAGTTGAGGGAGCCTGTCTTGAGCCATGGTCAGAATCTTGTGTAGCATGTGTATATTCATCCTCACCGGTGATTGGACTCAAATAATAGGCGCCATTTTGACCTCCACCTCCATCATGATAACCTCCACCATTGCCACCTCGATGGCTACCATCTCCAATGGTTTCGTCCCCATCACCATCATCTCCACCACTATCTGTTGTATTTGGGTTGTCATCATCCTCAAAAGGTGGGTATTGTACATGCATGTGGCGAGTTGTTGTCTCCTCATTTCTTGCCGACATCATAATATTCTCTGTGGCCGTGTCAACATTTATTCCAGCCTGCTGTGATGCTGTAACAATCACTGGATCAGGTCGCCCATCACCCTGATCCATTATATTTTTAGCAAACCACTCAGCATACGAATTTCCTATGTCATCTCCATCCACTTGTGACATTAGTTCAAATTTGTCCAACGGATCTTCTTCACTTTCGCCATGTGTCATTTGATCATGCTCCATTGACCTTATAATTAACTTCATGTTGTAATGGCAGTATACTATCTTTTTCAACTTTTCATACGACAGCCTATTCCTTGGTTTTGTGTGGATGAGAGCAAACGTGTTCCAATTTCGCTCACATGGTTAGGACGACGCTGTTTGATAAAGAATTCGAACTGCCAACAATCTCAAGCTTGGGCACTTCACTTATCTCCATATTGGGACCACCAATTGGCTAAACCAAAAAAAAATTCAATTAGAATATGACATCTCTAAAATATGGACATGTACTAAAAATCATAAGACCAACATATATCTTTCCTACAAAACACTTACTGGGTAACGTCTTTTTCCGTGCATCTATTACATAGAATTCTCTAAATCGGCCACGTGCTTCTCGAAAAAGGGAAATCTGTGGATCAATTTTAAATCATGAATAATTTGAGACCAAAATACCAGTTATTGAGAAGCTAAACATCATGTGATTGCACTAACATACTTCATTGGCAATGTCGCTCGCCGTGGGTGACATTGCCAATGAAGATTATATACTTCATTGGGAATAATTTGTTATACACCTCATGCACTGCTGTAATCAATTCTAGTTTATATCCAAGATTTTCGTCATAATGGTACTTGGGATTGAGGTAATATGCTGCATAAAAGAGCAAACAAATAAGATTCAAATAGATGGTACGTAATAAAGGAAAGAGGATTAATTAAAAATCATACCAGCTTTGTATGGTGGTTCATCCATTGATTTCATCCACCTTTGGTCTATAATTTAGTGAACCCATTTGTAAGACATAGGTGATGCTATTTTAATAGTCTTTTTCATTGCTTGTATTGCATGATAAAGTCCACCTAATGTAGAATATCTTTCATTATCCAAGACCCGTAGAATCTCATGCATTGGTGTCATGATGGCTAATGTATGTCTAACTCCTTCCCAAAAATCATTGTCAAACAGAATTGCCTCTACAAGTTGACCAATTGGGTGATTATTAAGACTACAAGCCTCCCATGTATCACTGGAGAAAAAACTTCATAATCTACCCTTTTTCCCTTAGCAAGCTTTCCAAAGCTAGGTAATTTGTAGCAAATCTTGTGGCCCCAGGTCGAACTAAATCACGACCACAAGCATTCCTCACTTCATGAACAAGTTTGTCATGGTTATAGATGAATCGGGTCACTTCTTTTCCTTTTCCTACAGTTGTTGCCACGAAATCATGCCTGCCAATAGCCTCAAACATAAGGTCAAGGCAATGCGCTCCACAAGGTGTCCAGTACAAGTTGTATTCCTCCATCAATAACTTGCCTGCTTTCTTAAAGTTGGAGGCATTGTCTGTAATAATTTGTATCACATAGTTCTTCCCAACTTTGTGGATCTGCTCCTCAATTATGGACTTGATGTAGTTTGCATTCTTCTCTTTGCCCGATACATCAATCGAGTTAAGGAAGCATACTATTCTATTGCAGTAGACCATAAAGTTGATTATAGACATTTTAGTTGGCCCCGTCAATCCATCACACAAGATAGAGACACCATATTCTTTCTACTCTAATTCCATCCCTTTTATTCTTTTATCCATATCAGCCACCTCTTGATCTAAATATATACCGAGTATCTCTTTTGGGGTAGGAGGAGATACTCATTTTCCAATGTCTTGAGCTTCCCTTATCATGTTACGAAAGTGATAATCATTTGCCACAGCTGCAAGGACATGGTTGTAGATGAAAAACTTGGACACTGCCTTTTTAAACATTTCTTTCAAGCCAGGTTTGAATGCAGTTGGTAGATACTGTTGGACACTGCTAGAACTTGCATGTCTCTTACTACTCTGGCTTCGTTTCAACCAAGCACTTTTACCACTTTGAGGTATAGCTCCACTACTTTGACATTCTGTTTGGTCATTTATCTCCTTGCTTCGCCATGTTCATTGTCATCAGATGCACTCATTTCAACATTTGGCGTATGTCCAAAGTGTCTAAGCTCATCGAGAACCCTTTTCTTCATTTCTTTAAATTGAACCGCCTTCTTTTTATTTGCTTCTTTTAATGGTAAGAATCCTTTACGAACATGTGGAGGACACTCTTTGCATTTTGCCACGTCTTTCCCACTACCAGCCAAATGGTCCTTCAACCTCGCAACTCCGTCAGTTTTCATGACTTTTAGGCAATAGTTACATCATGAGCCATTGGTGCCTACTTGACTGCCATGCTCCCAACCTTTGTCCATTTGGTCTCCAATCTATAACAGGTCAGCCTTTGTCTCCTCTTTGTCAAACTTTGTCTCCTCCTTCCCTCCACCGAGAAATTATGCACCCTTCACCACCGAGAAATTACGCAACCAGTGTACTGTGTGAATTTCAAAACTATTTTCATCAATCTCATGATTCCTAGAAAAAATTAGTAGCTTATAATTTGTCAAGCGATAGGCAACCAGCCAAAAAGAGATCCTCATCTAAATACATAGCACAACTTACTTACAGGCAGTAGATCAAAATATGATTTGGACGATCACGAATGACCCAACTTCTTCGAATAATTTCATTGTTATCTTTGCAGTCCGAATCTTTGCAAAACCCCCTATTCCTGGAATAGGAATATGGCTGTAAGCAATATAGTGAAGGAGCTAAAGAGATAAACAAAGAAATAAATCTCTTAACTTTTTCTTGTTTATTAATTAATTAAAACAGACTGCAAAGTTAAAATATTTGAAATAATTAGGCTATATAATTTGCAGAAACTTGCTGCAACATACTTCACGAATATGCTGAATCACTTCCTGTCACGCCCTGAAATTTCAAGCCTCGACAGAGTGCGGAAGTCGACCCTTAGGCGAGAAATTCTTAAAGCCGAAATTCGGACACGCAACTTAATACCCATTCACCAGTCAACCACAACATCTCAAAAGGATGTGTAATTGAAACCACTCAGTCATATGAATCAACATCATTAAACCATATGAAATAAAAATTCTTAATATCAAATTATCCCAAAATAAAATTCATTAAAATCTCTTAATAAAATTACTAAAACTTCTTGGCACACAGGCCATTAATGTCAGCGCAGAAATAGTTTATTTGAATTAGTTATGAATTATTTATTACAGACTGTCAGCACAGAAACAATTCTGGCCGAGATTAAGACTCTTCATTAAACTCGATTATCTTACTTAATAACACATTATATATGATAATATATTATTAACAGACAACCATACTCCCTTCCTAGATCAATTACAGACCCTAAGATTATCTAAAATTACCAAAGTATACCATTTTATCATATTACATATCATATATCAATTGACCCCTACATCTTCACATATAAGAGCATAATCATAATCAACTCAAGAATAGAAATACCACACATATTCATTCCCAAACAAGGTCACATATTTGACATCAGAACTTGAATCATAAACATTCATATGATTGAAATAAATCACAAAGAATAGTGGTAAAATCATCTTACTCTTAGTTTCACAAAAGTCTTGCCCTTTACGCGTCGTTCGCCTTCTTCGCTTTGTAGCGATGCCTCCGCTCCAAGCTTTGGATGAAGACTCACACCACGAAGAGGCTTGAGAGAAGGGTGAACGTGGGAAGGAGAAAAGGCACAAGCTTTCTAGAGCTAGGGTTTGATATGAATTGCACAAGCCCTCCCCTCTCATAGGTTTATATAGAGTTTAGAGTTTCCACTTCTTATGTAAATCCTTCCTTATCATGGACTCTTTCCTCCAATAGGAATCCTCTAAAATCCTCCAAAATCTCTTCATGAACGTCCTCTCCAAGTTTGGTTAGGATTTGGTATCTTTTTCTCAAGAAAATCCACTCAAAACGCAATTTCTGTATTCAATGCCGTTGCAATCTATCGCGTACCCCGACAATCGATCGAGTACCCCGCCAGATCAATCGCATACCCCGACTACATACCAAAATTCAAACTAACATAACTTTATGCTCCGAATTCCGATTTATGCACCGTCAGTGGTGTTGGAAAGCTCTATTCGAGCTCTTTAATATCATATACAAAAATAGAATAAAAACATGCATCAAAATTTCATATATATAGATCAATCTCTTAAAATATCAATTTTAATAAGCATGCAAATTTTTCGGGTGTTACACTTCCTATGCCAACACATATAAAATTTATAAAATACATGAGCCAAATAACTGATCTAGCCCATGTTACTAAGAAAAAAAATTGACCTAGGTAAGCACTTCTGGTGATAAGCCTTAGGGCAGCCCCTGCATATTCCAAATTGCAAATCGCTGACTTCCTTATCTTCCTCTTGTTTGCAAACAAAACATATGTGAACTGGACAAGTAAAGGCCTCTCCAGAAGCTATCTTTGTTTCATGCTCTTTAGCTTCACCACTATCACCGGGGAATAGTAGTTTTGCAACACAAGATGGATGGTAGAAATGGCCACATGCATCAGAATCACAACGAAAAACCTAAGAAAAATGCAAATGCAACAAGTATCATTGTCAGTGTAAACCTCATCTTCATAGTCAGTCACAGAACACAAGAATCAGTGTACACAACAAAGGTAGATTGACATATGAGAACCACATATAAACATCTGTTATACCAACAACAAGCCCTTCCTGACCACACTAACAGCTTAGCCAAAATCTAAAAAAAAAATTCTCTAAAAAATATTATTTTCAGACAAAAGAAATGTTACTTTGATATGTTGTTTTGTCAGGTGAATGCCCTTCAAACTAGATCTTCAGCTAAAAGCTTAATTTATTAAGAGAGCTAGATATTTACAGTTTTAGAATCTTGCCAAAGTTTTCCAAAAATTCAGTTTCCGGCCTAATGTTCAAGTTGCTCAGAAATGGGCTACCAAACCAAATTTTGCACGAACCAGCTAATTCTGCAAGATCTTCCTAAATCTACGATTAGAAGTTGTACCCAAACAACACTAACACATATATCATAATAAAGCATCATCCATCAAATTTCCCGTTCTTCTTTCCTATCAATACGTACAAAAGCTGCTCAACTCCCAGGAAAACACATCCAAAATAATTGAAGAAAGCCAAGCAAGAACATATAAAGCTCAATGCAACGTGAAACAGTCCACATTTACCAATTCGAAAATTAAAATAGTTTCAGAAAGTATGTGAACAAAGAGTGAAGTACAGGTGATTCTTGAAAAAAAAAGCATTTCAATAGCAATCATTCAACATGTATAACAAAATTTAATTGATTCCAAAATAACATCCCAAACCTCAGGATTTGAAAATTTAGAAGGGCATAAGGCGGACTGCACAACTGAAGCTTCTCCGAGGTTTTCCCAAGGTTGATGATGAAAATACCTGATAAATAGGAAACACAATTCCAGAAAAAAACAGTCGCTCCAGTCGACAGTTTTGGCAAAATTCCCGTTTTGAAATCCCTACCTCGTGGTATTGACAGTTTCGGCACCAGTCGCTTCAGCTCCGACCCTTGCAGACTCACCCACCTCCCGCCCTCAGTTCGTCGCCGCCTTTCCCCCAGGTTCCCTTTCCCCCCTTTCAGCCTTTCCCCTTTTCCAGTTTCCCCCCTTCGGCCCGACTCTCCCGAGTCCCGACCCTAAAAAAAAAATTGTACCAATATATTGTCGAAACCCGATATATCAACATTTTTTGTAAAAAAGCTATAGACCGAGTCTCGTTTTATCGGTTCAGGACCGAAAACGATATATTGCCGATTTTTTCGCTGTGCGCACATTCGCAAGGCTACCCGAATCTATACACCAAACACATACACTATGGGGCTTTATTTAGACAGGGAAAATGAGCTTCAAATGGCTATTTTAGTACGCCCTTTGTTCGGATTTAATCTTTCGATTGGGAAAAGGTGGCATTTTTTTAAAACGTGGGGCCCACTTGGAGCTCAATGCATATCAGTTTCCCTTTCATAATAAAACCCTTGCCCCCCTCCTCCTCAAATTCTCTCCTCTCCCACTCCCATCTCCATCTTATGTAGCTCCTCTCGGCCAGTCGCCACCAACCGACTACCCTCCCATTTGCCGGCTAGGACTCTTTACCTTATGTCGTTTCCCGCCACACCCCACAACCTCCACTATCGCCTACAGCTCTGCGTTTGCAAGCTTTGCCACCTTGCCTCTCTTTTCCTATCAGCCCACTACGGTTCTCTCTCTCTCTCTCTCACCGTCTTAAAAAAGAAAATATTGGAGTCTTGGCCTTAACTTACAAATGCTCACAGATTTAAACATTGTGCCAAATAGAAAGGGTATTTTTAAACAATTTTTTTATCAAATAGAAAGGGTATTTCTGAACACGGGTGTATGGATTTGGTGTACAAAAATCAGTGTTCTGTTATCAGATTCCATCTTTACCTTGCGCATCGCAAGAGCCCAAAGCGGACGTGGACTCTGGGTCATATCGAGATCCCAAAAATCTGAAATTTCCAAGTTCGGAACCTGCAACACGTCTCTTGTGTCCAGCCTTGTGGGAGGAGCAGAGTCCAGAGACAGAGAGAAACAGGAGAATGGAGGGAGAACAGAAAGTAGACATAGAGTGGTGCATCTCCCTGCCCAAGATCGAGCTCCATGCTCATCTCAACGGCTCCATTCGAGACTCCACGCTACTGTATGTCTTCTCCTTTCTGCTCCAATACTTGTGATTTTGCCAAAGTTGTTGCCTGCTTGTTGGTGTGCTTGTATGATTGTATCAGAGTTTAAGTTCGGAATTTGTAGATCTCGTCAGAATTTCGCTGCATATGGGTGTGATTGCTGGCTCAAGTCCGCCCCATTTTAGAGTGCTTAGGTTTTTTTATGATGTTGAAGTTATGGGACGACAGCGTTTGCTGCGTAATTTAAATTCTTTGGTTAATTCAACGCTTGTTTGATCACATATCAGACAAAAAGTGTAATTTTCTTGTATTGAAAATACCTACTGAATTGGAATCAGCTTCTAGATTACATTTGTTACTCTTTCAAAATGACTCTTCCGGGCTCCCATGCAATTTATGTCATCATTCTCATGCCTAATTTGTGTTCATTTCAACTATATTTGCTGTTATATTCTATTTACTTCAAATTTCAATTTTTTTTTATAAATACTAAATTTCTTGTTTCATGGTGCATTGTTTGTATTAAAAAAACATTTATAAGTATCCAAAGATGAATGTTTGCAACCTACATTGTATTTCTGCAATTATGACTATCAGGTTTAGTACAGCTCTTATACGTCTCTATCATTTTATTTGTCAGCCTTCCCTTTATTTCCCATGAAACAGATTGTGTGAATCTTGCGTTCTTATGCAATGAAGTTTTTTTGCAGAGAGCTTGCGAAAGCATTGAATGAGAAAGGTGTCATAGATTTTGCTGACATAGAGGATGTTATTAAAAAAAGTACGTAGATAAGCTGTTCCCTTTGAGCCTTTTCTTGCCATTGTTTTGCTTCTCTGTATGCTATTAAGAAATTGATATCTTCCTGATTGCACGGATAAAATTTTCAGTGATAGAGCACTCTCTGCTTTATGATTTATTTGGGAAAGAATTGGTGCAGTGAGCTGTTTTCTTCATGTAAGCTGACCAGTTGAGAACCCAGGGAATTTGCTTACAAAAGCTTTTTCTGATGTCTCAATGGTAAAGTTTGATCTGGTGTGCTGGCCGCTCCCAGTGCACCAGATTAAATTTTGCCCTAATTTGGGTTGTTTGGGTGGGGGGCACTCAGCCCCAGCTCTGAACCTCCCTGTCATCCCCTATTTTCATGTTTGCATCTGTATTACTCCCTCCACCTTCCTCAGGGACGTTTCACAGCTGGGGTTAAGTAGCCGCCACCCAGATGACTCAACCCAGGCTCCTTTTTTCTTTTGCCGGAGAAGGCACTGGCAACAGAAATTCTGTTCTGGTATACTGTCATGTATGGAGTCCAGCAGGGGCAGGACACAGTGCATCATATCAGCACTCTTCAAGAGCACTGAGCTTTCGTTGTGTATATTTCACAATATCATCTTGATCAGCATGAAAGCAACCATGTATTGAAAAAAAATATGAAAGTAAGTGGTGGCTCCCAAGGAAGAGAGAATGGGTATGGAACCCAATGTCCTTCATGGTATTTATAGGACTTGATGTTGACCCAATGTCCTTCATCATATTTATTATGTTTAATTTTGGGGAGATTATGTTTTGCTGCAAGTGCTAAATGAACCTCATTACTGGTTTGATTCATGAGCCAAAATTAACTACTTAAGACTAGTCAAGCCTAAGCTTTTCTATATATTATTTACACAGATGATCGCTCTTTGCCCGACTGCTTCAGGCTGTTTGATCTGATTCACATTCTGACCACCGACCATGCAACTGTCACAAGAATCACCAGAGAAGTATGAATAATTTACTGTTGATAAAATGAGCAAGTGAATCTTTATGGTGTAAATCCTTTTCAAACAGGTAATTGAAGATTTTGCTGCGGAAAATGTTGTTTATCTGGAACTACGAACTACGCCAAAGGTCAAATCATGCTACACTCATTAATATTTCTTGTTCCTTGACAGTTTAGTCAAGCTGTTTTATCTTTTTTTTTTTCAGAAAAATGAATCAATTGGAATGACCAAGCGTTCTTACATGGAAGCAGTGTTTGAAGGACTGAGGACAATTGACTCAGTTGACGTTTCCTTTGGTCCATTTGACACGAAAAATTCAAACATGCCTCGATATGCTTTGGATAATGGGAGAAGAAAGATATTTGTTCGTTTCCTTCTCAGCATTGATCGTAGGGAGACTACTGAAGCAGCAATGGAAACAGTAGGTTGAAGGGCTTTGCTTTGGTTTGAAGGGAAATTTGTACTTGTAACCATTAAATATGGACTCAACTGTGGTCTCATTTTAAACAGGTTCAGCTAGCATTCGAAATGAGAAATATGGGGGTAGTTGGAATTGACCTATCTGGCAATCCCATTGTGGGGCAATGGTACTGTCAGGAACAAGATGTCTAGATTCGGGTATTCTAATATGAATCCCTTACAGTAGTATACTTTCTCTTGCAGGCCAACTTTCTTGCCAGCACTGAACTTAGCTAAGGAATTAGGTCTCTCTATAACTCTTCACTGTGGAGAGGTGTGTAAGAAATTCAGAGAGCCGTTGCATAGGCAGGCAATATTGCTACTTTTTTAGATGGTTGAATTGCTATAAACTTCTGATGGTGACAGTTCTGACTAATGTATTTTACATGAATTAGTACTTGTAGGTGCCTAACCCAACAGAAATTCAGGCTATGCTGGAATTTCGTCCTCAGAGACTTGGGCATGCTTGCTATCTTGAGGAAGAAGCGTGGAAAAATTTAAAGATTTCAAATATTCCGGTCATTTTTTTTGTGTACATCAGTTGTGTGCTTCCTCCACAAAACTCGAGTCTCATTACTTTGTTGGTGTTGTGCAGGTGGAAATTTGTTTGACATCTAATATCAAGACCAATCGTATTTCATCCATATACAAACACCATTTTGGTTTGAACTCTTTCTTTCAGCCAGTATTAAAGGCTGTTTTCTTTCTATTTTTTCTATAACAGAAACATGAAGGGTGATCTATAATGTGACTTGATTACTTATTTTTTCATATTTGCCTTAACAGTTGATCTTCACAAGGCAAAACACCCATTAGTCATCTGCACTGATGACACAGGAGTCTTCTCTACTAGCCTTTCACGTGAATACCACCTTGTTGCTTCAGCGTTTGGTAAGTGAAATTATTTTTTTATGCAAGTGCAGAAGGATGTCACAGCTGTCATATAGAATTTAAATGTAAGGTTTCCATTGTCGAAATCCAGGACTCAAAAAGGATGAGTTGTTTCAGCTTGCAAAAAAGGCAGTGGAGTTTGTATTCTCCCAGGATGGAGTGAATGCGGTTTTAAGAGAGATATTTCTTACATTTCGAGACAAATCCTTATGAATGAAAGGATAAACTGATTACTTATTTGGGTAAGCAATTGATTTGTCAAACTGCCAACTGTTACGTACTATTCTAGTTTAACAAAGGTTGCAACGCTAGTGACATAATTACCCGAATTTTTTTACCCGATTGAAATGACAATGAGTTAAGGAATGCAGACTCTTCTTTGTCTATTTCTTTTGTAGCTCTTTGGTGACTTTTTTTTAATACCACTTAATTCTGTAGTTGCTCCTATCTTGTGCCAGAGACTTCGGGATTCTACCATTGTTAAAAGACAAACAATTCTAGTAAAGATAAGTCTATATTTATTTTGGCTTCTGGGAAGTTACGCCAATCAATTCAGAGCTAAGTCTAAGCATCATAAACTCGATATATCATTTTTTGTTGGGCAAACTACCTGCCGTATATACGATGAGTAAGTCGCGTGTGTGTTTCCCATATTTTCCAACACCGAAGAGAAAGTTCTCATTTCCTTGAAATTGCCATTTCTTCCCTTTATTATCTGCAATTGGCACTAATGTTGGGATGAAGCTCTCCAGACGAAGCACACCCATCGATTTCTACTCTTCTACATACTACTTGATCCTGTTCTACATATTAAGACTTTCTGTTAAAAGACATGTATACCGCTTTTGCTCGACTCTCTTTGATATTGTCTAGATTTTGTGCCTTTGACTCTTTTGTTGACTCTTTAAGAATTTGGCATAACAAGATCTCCAAGGAAAATGATAATGCTACACTGAATCTGTACCATGGAATGTCGTATCGGATATCGGTAAAATATCGGTCGGTCAAAGAGACAAAATATCGGAGATATTGTGTAAAAAAATATCGGTAGTCAAAAACTAGTTTTTATTGTATATTTTCACAATCTAACTTTTAAAATGAGTTATACTAATTTAAACAAAGAATAAATTTCAAAATATGCCTATTAGGATAGAAAATAAACATGAAAGGTTTTTTTAAAAAAAAATAATTTTTTTTTAAAAAAATTAAAAATAATTTTTTAATTCAAAAAATACCAATATATCTGTCCGAAACTGATACATCGGCGATCGGCGATATTTAGAATTTTTTTTAAAAAAATAATATTAATTGATATCGATGTATCGATTTAGGGCCGATACCGATCGGCGAGACGATTTTCCATAATCTGCACACAAAACCCAGTGAGGTAGCGTGTTTTTGTTGCACAGTGAAAAGTGAGCCATCTGAAGGGAAAATTATTGGCTACGCGCCGCGCAGGGGGAACAGTGTGCTCATCACCGGAGATGTGCCCATTACCCATTGGTGATGAGCACACTGTTCACATACGCGGCGCGCAGGTAATAACTTCTCCATCTGATGTCCAGCAAAAGAATTGATCAAGTTCGGTATTGAGGGGGCGTTTGGGGCGTGATTATTGCAAAATATCCAGACTGGATATTGGATATATACGGTAGCATCCATGTGGATTTTTACATCCAGCTGAAAGGTGTTTCAGCTGGATATATAAAATATCCAGATGCTACAGTGTAGCAAAATATCTCATCTTTTAATCACGCCCCAAACGGCCCCTCAGTCATCAGCTTTTAGAAACGTACGATTTGAGGGGAGGTTATATGTCACGTTCATTAACAACCAATATATAAGGCAAAAAGAAAAACCACGTTCGCTCACACACCTCAACGCTCGCAGAACGCATGCACTCGTTTGGCGGCCACATGTGGGTCCCCCATACGGTGGCACGTGCATCAATGCGTCGGCAGCGCGCACTTGTACTCGAAGCAGCCTCCTGTAAACTCCGCTACTAGTTGAGCAAGCAGGACTCGTCTCGTCCGTTTCGAGTCCAAAGCGGTGGCCTCTGTTGCTTCCTCCTCCGGCCGTTTCTCCCGCCATTGCATCTCCCAGCGCCGTGTTGTGCCCGATCTGGGATATCTGTAGGTAGCCCATGTCGTGGGGTCTGGGGTGGAAGCGCCCTTCCGAGGCCTTCCATCTCACCCTCAATTACGGCGACAACGACGCCGATGACAATTTCGCCGCCGCCCCCGCACCCGATCAATCCTCGCCTGATCCACCGACTCCGTCTAGAGACGAGCTCGGCTTCCGAATCGAGCTCGACTGGACGGCCGGGGACGACGAGGACCAGGTCGCACTCCGCCTGCAGTCCCAACTCATGGTGGCCCTCCCCCCGCCGCAGGACACTGTGATTCTCGAATTGAGTCCGCGGAATGCGGATGGGCAGGCCGGCGCTAGTGGAGATCACGTGGAGGTGGGCATGAGGGTGGTCACCAGGAGAGAGCCGTTGAGGGTTCTTACCATGTCCAAGACTGCAGGGTCTGGCCAGCTGACCGATGGCGTCGGCGTGCTGACCAGGCTGCTGCGGTCGAATTTGGCCGGACCGGGCGACGGAGATGGGTCTACTAATGAGCACTGGAAGAGCCTGACTGTGTTAAATCTCCGCGGATGCTGTTTAGCGGTATGCCAAAGAGGAAAGCTTACTCCTGCAACTCCTTTATCTTTTAATTGTACATTTCCTTTAAGATTGAACTTTGAAGCTGTGACGACTTATCTTAATCAACTATGGGAATGTACTATAGTTTTCTTGTCCATTGTTGATCCCCATTTGGTCTGCTGTCATCAATTATCGATATGATTTGTGATCAGACCTTGCCAGTGGAGTTGACCCAGTTGCCACTGTTGGAGAAGTTATATCTTGATAACAATAAACTGTCTGTTTTGCCACCGGAGCTTGGTCAGCTGAAGAATCTGAAAGTGCTTAGAGTTGACAATAACATGCTCGCTTCCGTGCCTGGTACATTGATCATTTGCTTTTGCTATCAGAAGTAACTGTTGTTTGCTTGCTTCATATTGGTAATGCCGATTCACTTGCTTATTTTTTATAAAATATGGTGATCTTGTAAGCAGTTGAGCTTCGACAATGTGTTAAGCTGGTGGAGTTGTCTCTGGAGCATAACAAACTAGTTCGGCCACTTCTGGATTTCAGGTCATTGACTCAGCAGACAATAGCTGCATTATTTGATTTATCATACCATTGCCAAATTATACTTTTCTATTTGCTTGTCCACAACATCTAAAATTTACTTCAGTTTAATGGCAGAGCCATGGCTGAGCTTTGTGTTTTGAGGCTTTTCGGGAATCCTCTTGAATTTCTTCCTGAAATTCTACCTCTGCAGAATCTCCGTCATCTATCTCTTGCAAATATCAGAATTGAGGCTGATGAAAATTTGAAAACTGTTAATGTTCGAATTGAGGTAACCGCAATGCGAATGCTGCATAGTCTTTTTTTTTCTGAGTGGTATCTGATGCTCCTTTGTTTTATGTGATATGCAGACTGAAATCAGCTCCTATTTTGTTTCATCTAGGCATAAATTAAGTGCCTTCTTCTCCCTTATATTTCGTTTTTCTTCATGTCATCACCCTTTGCTGGCATCTGCACTTGCAAAGATCATGCAGGATGGTGGGAATCGTGCTGTAATAAGTAAAGATGAAAATGCTGTGCGGCAGCTTATAAGTATGATCAGCAGTGAAGACCGTCATGTGGTATGTAGGTAACTCATATTTGATGTTCAAGTTTTTTCTTTGTTTCTTCTTTGCTTTTCTATTTGCGTGCTAGAGAATTATCTTCACCTTAAATGACAGTCCTAGAAATCAAGTGGCCAAGAATACTACTAATAGTAAGACTCACAACATATGCAGGTTGAGCAAGCATGTTCAACTCTTTCATCACTAGCAGCCGACGGTTCTCTTGTAATGCAGCTGATAAAGTGTGATATTATGCAACCAATTCAGTCAGTCTTGAGATCTGTTGACCCAGAAGAGCTCCTTTCAGTTCTCGAGGTCATTGTTAACTTGGCCTTTGCATCTGATATTGTGGCTCAGAAGATGCTAAACAAGGATGTTTTGAAGTCTCTCAAAGCATTATGTGCACATAAGAACAAAAAGGTAGGTTTGCTTCATGCTTTATGTCATTCTTTTTAATATGTCACCTACAATATACTCATGGGTGGTTTTGTTTTTCTAGGTGCAAAGATTAGCTCTTTTTGCAGTTGGTAACTTAGCTTTTTGTTTGGAAAACCGCCAAACTCTTGCCACTTCTGAAAGCCTGCGTGGGCTTCTGCTCCGCTTAACTGCTGCACCTGAACCATGTGTGAAGAAAGCTGCAGTTCGTGCTTTGGCAATTCTTGGTCCGCTTCCTATTTATGGTGTAATTATTTTATGACAGTACTATACTTGACAGAGGAGTAAAAAGCTCAAAAAAGTGTGGAAATGTCTTGTCAATACATGTGATTTTTATAGTCATTTTCAGGAAAAAAAATTATCTTATATAGTTCTATGTGTGTGCCATTCTATTGGGAGGGGACTAAGAATTGTCCGGTTACGGTAGGTCTTCATCAAGGGTCAGCCTTAAGTCCTTTTGCTTTCACTTTAACTATGGATGAGCTTACTAGACATTTACAAGATAGTCTACCTTGGTGTATGCATTTTGTAGATGATGTAATTTTAATTGGTAAGAGTAAAGTATGTTTGAATGTGAAACTAGAATTATGGAGGGAGGCTCTAGAATCAAAAGGTTTCAAAATAAGCAGGACTAAGACAAAGTGCATAAAATTTAATTTTAAGGAAGGTGGAACTATAAGTAAAGTCTTAGTTGAAATAGATGGGCAAGAAGTGATCAATTCCGTTACTTAGGATCCACATAAAGAGGGGGATATTGATAGTGATGTGGTGCATAGGATAAATGCGAGGTGGGTAAAGTGGAGGGTAGCCTCAGGAGTGTTGTGTGATAGACGTGTTCTAAAAAGGCTTAAACGCAAGTTCTATAGGACAACCATTAGGCCTGCAATACTCTATGGAGCGAAGTGTTGGGCAGCAAAGAGAAGTCATATAGATTAGTTGAATATAGCCGAAATGAAAATGCTAAGGTGGATGAGTGAGATAACTAGGAGAGATAGAATTAAAAATTAATATATTCATGAGAGTTTAGGGGTAGCTCCTTTAGGGGAGAAGCTGGGGGAATGTAGGTTGCGTTGGTATGGGCATATGCAAAGAAGACCAATAGATGCCCTTGTGAGAAGATTAGAAGGGATGCATGTAAATGATGTAAAAAGAGGGAGAGGGAGACGTAAGAGAACTTGGATGGAATTAATAAAAAAAATTGACTTTACTATCTCTCACAAAAGAGGTAGCCCAAAACAGGCTTGAATGGAAGACTAAGATCCATGTCACCGACCCCGCGCTACTTGATTATGATTATGGTTATGTGTGCCATTATATAAGGACATGCATCAGCACATTTTTTTTCTCGTTATGTCTGTGCACACATTTCACGTTCATGTATGACGTCTCACGAATTTGTTAGTACCTTTAATTTTGTGTTTCACATGCTTATCTTGGGCAGGAGAGAATGAAAATCTGAGGCGAGCTATACGAGGGAGGCAGGTTGGAAAGCAGGGTTTGCGCATTCTGTCCATGGATGGTGGTGGTATGAAAGGTCTTGCAACTGTTCAAATGCTCAAACAAATAGAGCAAAGAACTGGTAAGCGCATCCATGAGATGTTTGACCTTATATGCGGCACATCTACTGGTGGCATGCTTGCTATAGCTCTTGGAATTAAACAAATGACCCTGGCCGAGTGCGAGGAGATATACAAAAGGCTTGGTAAGTGTCATCTCTTTGACGCTGGTATCATCATAGTTATCCCAAAGTGCCACCTTGGTTGCTTGGATAATATGGCAGAATTGTTATTGCTATCAATTAATCAATTTAGTTGTTGATATTATGTTCAATTTCTGTATTCAGGAAAGGTTGTATTTACAGAACGTGCCCCTAAGGATAATGAAGCAGCAACATGGATGGAGAAATTAGATCAACTTTACAAAAGCTCCTCCCAGAACTTTAGAGTTGTTGTTCATGGATCTAAAGTATGCTTATCCACTAATAGTGTCTTTTCACTTGTTTGTTCCAATTGCAAACAAATCGACTTACAACAAGCTCCCTAACAGCACAGTGCAGAACCTTTTGAGAGATTGCTAAAAGAGATGTGTGCTGATGAAGATGGTGATCTTATGATAGAATCTGCTGTCAAAAACATCCCCAAGGTTTTTGTCGTGTCAACTTTGGCCAGTATGGTGCCAGCTCAGCCTTTCCTATTTCGCAACTATCAGGTTCATACAGTTCCCTGTAAGCTGATATTCTTTTGTTTTAGATTGTTAGTGTATGCTGAGTTGAAATTTGTCTCTTTGCTGCCGGTTTTGCAGTATCCCATAGGCACAGTTGAGATCCCTTTCGGAGCACCAGAAAGTCCGATAACAGTGGGTGGAACTGCAGCTACAGCTAAGCAACGTGGGGCTTTGATGGGTAGCTGTAAGCATCGTGTGTGGGAGGCGATAAGAGCATCATCTGCTGCTCCTTATTATCTTGATGACTACTCTGATGGTATACTCTCTCTCTTTCTCTCCTTCCTTTGGTGTCATTCAGCATCTCTTATATTAAAGTTCTGACCTGCCCAGTATTAATACCTGCAAAATTCGGATTTTTTTGTGTAGATGTGAATCGATGGCAGGATGGTGCTATCTTGGCCAATAACCCCACAATTGTTGCTATTAGAGAAGCCCAACGTTTATGGCCTGATACTCGTGTAGATTGTCTAGTTTCAGTTGGATGTGGCTCTGTTCCAACAAAGGTATGCTCAAAGTTCCTTTTGCTCTTTGACATATGGATGAAAGCGAGTCTCACGCCTGTGCTTTTCACACCGTGAAACAAGAATTGTAGTGAGCATGAACCACCAGGATAATCATAATGCAAAATTTGATTGTTAGGTCCGGAAAGGAGGGTGGCGGCATATAGATACATGGCAAGTGTTGGTTGAAAGTGCCTGTTCAGTGGAGCGAGTAGAGGCAACACTAGATACCTTGCTGCCTATGATTCCTGACATAAGTTATTTCCGGTTTAATCCAGGTGAGATAGTCTTGTTCATCATAGTATTTTGTGCATAGCAGCAAATTCTATCCTTTCTATGTATAGCAATCTCGAGTAAGGCACTTACAAAGATATAATCACTACTGAATAAAAACTTTTCTTTGCACTTAGTTGATGATCGTTGTGATATGGAACTGGATGAGACCGATCCTGCGGTATGGCCCAAGCTAGAAGCTGCTACCGAGGAGTACATTCTTAATAACTCTGAGGCCTTCAAGAACGTTTGCGAGTTGCTGGTTCCTCCAATTGAAGAAGAAAAGTGGTCAGAGAAGCTGAATACTCAAAGCTTGTCTAGCGCAGGTCTCTTAATTTCTCCTTATTACCTCATGTTTAAATATCCTCTTGTATGAGTTGACATGAATTTGGAACTTGTAGCCTGTGTTCTCAGTGTTGTCTCTTATCTTAATTGAAGACAAATTTCTGGACATAATATGCGCTTTCTCTTCTTGATTGCTAACATTTGGTTCTTGGATCATCTATGTTGCAGTAGGGGATGAGAACAGTCCATCATTAGGCCGAAGGCGCATGGTACTTCTTGTTGAGTCTTCATGTTCCCCTGATTCGGGAAAAGCAACACATCATGCCCGGTCGCTTGAGTCATTCTGTGCCCGTAAGGCGATACGGCTGTCTGTCATTAACAAGATTCCCGAATTTCCGAAACCAGCAGCAGTGTTTCGCACTCCTTTCACCTCCCCTTTGTTGACTGGAAGCTTTCCCTCGAGTCCACTTCTATATAGTCCAGAAGCTGGTGCCCTCAAAACAAATAGAATTGATTTGGTTCCACCTCTGAATCTGGATGGCCTGCAGAGCATAAAGACATCTAATTCACCACCACAGTCTCCTTCTGGGATCAAACTCTTCTCTGTACCTGTCCGCTCATTGCATGAAAAGCTTCAGAATTTACCACATGTGGGCATAGTACATTTGGCTCTTCAAAATGATTCTGTCGGTTCAGTATTGAGGTAAATGAAACATAGGGATCTTTCAGTTTTCTCAACTCATGTAACTTGCAATTACACCACAACAATTAATTGACCTACATATTTCCAATTCCAGCTGGCGGAATGATGTCTTTGTCATTGCTGAACCGGGGGACCTCGCAGAGAGGTTTTTGCAAGGTGTCAAGTTGAGTTTGTCTCAAGTAAGCAATAGAAAGGATGTTGCTGCCCTTGCCAAGATAGTAAATATTGCTGACTTGGTTGCTTGCCAACCCCACTTCCAAGTTTGGGGAATCCTTCATCGCTACATAGGGCGCCAAACTCATGTAAATGGTTTTTGGTCACTGTTTTTTTGGAATATATGTTGATTTATGTTGCACTTACAAACTTCTTGTTACAATATATGAAGGTCTTAGAGGATGGTCAGGAGATCAGTGCCTTCATGTTTCGGCAGACAGTACCTGCAATTCACCTAACACCTGATGATGCTCGGTGGATGGTATGTTTTCAGCTGTGCATTTTTTCAAGTATTGACCTTCATTATCTGTCTGTAATCTTAGTGTGGATAACAAATTTTTGCTAGAGATTGTATTATTTTTACTTAGATATTGCCCTCGTGTCTTTTTGCCTGTTTGTCTAATAATTTCCTGCAGATAGGAGCTTGGCGAGACAGAATTATCATCTGCACTGGAAAGTGTGGACCTTGCCCCAGTTTAGTGAAGGCATTTCTTGATAATGGTGCGAAAGCTGTAGTTGCTTCATCAACGGAGCCTCCTGATACACACTCGGGGTTCTTTGGGTCGGGCGACTTGAATGGCATGGAAAACGGGAGATTCGAAATAGGAGATGAAGAGGGTGATAACGAAGAGCCAGAGCCTGCCAGTCCGGTGAGCGATTGGGAAGACAGTGATCCTGATCACTCTATTGGTTGGAGGGATGATGAAGAAGAAGAAGATTTGTCCCAGTTTGTTTGCCTTCTCTATGATGCAGTTTTCCGCGGCGTGAATATAAATGCAGCTTTGCGACATGCACTTGCATCCCATCCCAAACTCAAATATACCTGTCATCTTCCAAATATGCCCTAACCCTCAAGGAGGATAAAACTACAATTTTTTAAAACCATGAAAAATGAGGTTAGAATTTTTTTATTGAAACGACAAAAATAGAAGCAAATATGTTACTGGGCCAAAAAAAAATGTGTAAAGGGAATCATTTTCATGTATTTATGCGGGATTTTGTATACACATACATTCTTATACAAATACTGAGGATACAATTGCTTAAAGAATTCAGTTTAGCAGTTGTACATTTACAACAAAATATAAAGTACACATTGATGTGTTGCTGCGGAAAGAGAGCAAGGTGGAAACGGTATGGGATTGGAGCCTTCTCTGCTGTCCCTTTGAAGAGATTTTTCTATTTTACCTAGCCAATGAGCCAAGATTGCCATATTACCTGGTTTTTCGGGGCTCATGCTATATAACTTGGTTTCAGGACTTAGTTTTCCCATTTTGCCCTCTTCCCCAACCCTAAACCCTTTATGTTTTACCCACCTTGAGCAATGCCCCATTTCATACAAGTTTCTCCCGCATTGATCATACGGAGAGGAAGTTCTCTGTTGAAGGTAGAAGTTTGTTGGTGGAGAGACGGCGTTGTATGGCAGACACAAATATTTTCAACAACTTTCTCGGGTCAGACGGCTTCTTCTACCCGTGAGTAGGTAGAAGAAGCTCGCCAACGCAGTCCGAAGAAGCACTTTAACAACCTCCCCCATTTTATTGGAGAAGTGGTTCGACATCTCAGAATCATTGCTATTTCTTTATTCACACGTTCTTGAAATGAAAAATATTAAAATTTTGCACCGAGAAATAATTTTGGCCGAGTGGCAAACTACCCTTTACAAATTCATCATCCCCACAAGAAGGTGAGGAGAAAAAAATATAAAAAAATGGGCAAAAACGGATCATAAATTAGAGAGATATGACGAGATTGAATGTTGCCCTCAAATCGTGTCTTTAAACACACGATAGCACTACTATTATATCTTCGATGATACGATACTACTTGTATCGTGTCCTCTATGACACGGTACTACTGCTATAGTGTAATGTAATTAGGTGAAGAAACGATTATGGCCATTAGAGGAAAGGATAAAAGAGTGGCGGAGCCAAGGAGTACTTGCAGCCGAGTAGCGAAATACTCTTTGAAAATTCGTCATCCCCACAAAAAAGTGTCTCAAGAAATTTAAGATATCTACATAGGAAGAAAAATGATAAAATATAAAGAAGAATGCAAAAAAAAGGCGAAAACGGATAAGAAACAATGGAGATAGGATTTGTTGCTTGAATGTAATTCAACGAGTAATATCTCTCATTTTTTATCCCTTTTCGCCCATTCTTGCGTTCTTCTTCATTTTTCCTCATCTTTCTCCCTATTAAGAGAGCTAAAATATTATTACACACTTTTAATGGGGATGATAAATTTTAAAAAAGCGAGCATGTGATGAAACCATTATTATTTTACATAATTTTTTATTCTTTCTTCTTTTAAAATTATTCACCCCCACTAGGTAGTGTCTCAAGATTCTTGAGAAGAAAGAGAAGAAAAAATAAAAAAAACGTAAAAAAAAGGGGAAAACGGATAAGAAACGAGAAACGCAATTTGAATGCAAAATTCAATGAGTCATATCTCCATCGTTTCTTATCCGTTTTTTCCCATTCTTTTTGCGTTCTTCTTTATTTTTTCTCCTCTTTCTTTCTATGAAGATATCTTAATTTTTTTTAGACACCTTCTTGTGGGGATGACTAATTTTTAAAGAGTACTTCGTCACTCGACTACTAGTACTTCTTTGCTCCGCCACTCTTTTCTCCTTTCTTCTAATGGTCATGATCGTTTCTTCACCTAACTCAATTAGACAATAGCCATAGTATCGTGTACTCAATTACACGATAGCGGTGGTCTCAGCGTTTTAAAACCTGGTTCGGCCCAGCCGGTCGGACCCGGTCTGTTTTCTGGGTCGAATCACTCGGGTTTTTAACAACTTAAGACCGGGCCGGGTCAGCAATGGTCCAGGCGGGTTGACCCGATAACCAGCCAAAACGGACCGACCGGGTCAATAAAAAAACTACAAATTGCAGAGAACAAGCACCTCCCTCGATGACCACCGCCTCCGCCGCCCTGTCGTTCCCTGTGGCCTGGTCCCCAGATCTCTCCGCCTCACTCTACCGACTTGACGCCTGGGGTGCACCTTATTTCTCCGTCAACTCGGCGGGGAAGGTGACCATCCGCCCCCACGGTGCCGAGGCGCTGCCCCACCAAGAGGTGGATTTGATGAAAGTCGTTCGCTGGCCGGCCACGCCTTAGTCAGCCGGTGGGCTGGGTCTCTCTCTGCCTCTCCGATGTTCTCCGCAACCACCTTTGCTCCCTCCAATCCGCCTTTGATGTCGCCGTCCGCACCCAAGGGTACGCGTCCCACTACAAGAGCGTCTACCCCGTCAAGTGCAACCAGGACCGGTTCGTCGTCAAAGACATCCGGTGGCCACTCATAGAAAGATTGAATTTTTGGTATTTTTCTTGTTGATTCATACCATTTTTATCCTACAAAGGAGCATGGACGAAGTGGCGTTGTTACCTTTTGGCCACGTTGAATCACCACATCGTGTCAGACTTCGAACTGGACGATGATGGCGCCATCCCCTCATCTTCTGGATTCTACCACCAAAAGCACCAGAAAATGTCAGTCTTGAAGCTGCATTTTGCTTATTTTAGTGCTTGCTTTACTTGTCCAGTGAATAAAAATCGATTCTTTGCGTAGGCCGGAGGACAAACTCGTGGAGCTCCTGTGGCAGAATGGCCAGGTCGTGCTGCAGAACCAGACTCAGCGCGCGCCAACTCCGGAAGTCCGTCCTTCCGCAGCCGCGGTTCCACCTCGAAGACACCTCCTCCCTCCTCCACCATGTCCAGCCCAAGAAGATCGCCGCGCCCGCCGCCGATGTTAGCCCGTCGTCGGCGCCCGAGCAACAGCTTTACATTCAGGAGGACGAGATGGCGTTGTGGCTGCAGTACCATTCTTCTTCACACAAATCCCTCTTCTTCTGGAAAACAAAACAGTCTCAGAAGATGTCGACATCTCAAAAGATGGTAAAAGTTTGATCGACCCACCTGTTGTTCAGCCTTCCTTTCCATGCATGCCATCATGCTTGCGGGACCATTGAACATTATTTTTCAAATACATTAAATCATCTGGGTCGACCCGGGTTGACCCACCGGGCCAAACCGGTTGACCCGACCGAGTCACCAAACTGGGTCAATGACCGAACCGGGTTTTAAAACACTGGGTGGTCTCATGTCATCAAGGACACAATAACAATGATGTCGTGTATTAAATATACGATTTGATGGCAACATTCAATCTCGTCATACCTCCCTCAATTCCGATCTGTTTTCACCCATTCTGTTTGCGTTCTTCTATATTTTTTCTCATCTTTCTTCCTGAGGATATCTCAAATTTCTTAAGACACCTTGTGGGGATGATGAATTTGCAAAGTCTAGTTCGCCACTCGGCCAGAAGTACTTCTCAAAGTAAATTTTCAACTTTATTTGTTCCCAAAATGCGTGAATAAATAAATAATAATTATGAGTTGTCAAACAATTTCCACAATAAAATTAGGAGGTTATGAAAGTGTTTGTTCGGGCCACGTTTGTGAGCTTCTTTTGTTTACTTGAGGGTAGAAGAAGTCATCTGACATAAGAAAGCTACCACACAATGTCATCTCTCCACCGACAAATCTCTGTCTCTAATAGGGAACTTCCTCGCCAAATGATTGCTGTGGGGGAAGCTTGTATGAAATAGGGCACGACTCACGGCGGGTAAAACATGAAGGGTTTAAAGTTTAGGGTTAGGCAAGAGGGCAAAATAGGAAGACTAGGTCCCAAAACTAGGTTATATGGGATGAGTTTGAAAAAATTTCATAGTAATAGCAAACAACAGTTCAATGGACCAGTGAGACTCTGTGAACTGTGAAGAGAACAATGCGGCTTTTTGTTGTGAAAAAGTTTACTTAGAGGGCATTCGAGCCGAAGGAAGATGGACTGAATTATATCACACTTATGACTTAAATGATTGTGAGATCTTTAGTTCATAGTTTTTATCAAAAGCTACAAGTTTGCAAGGAAGATATTTGTGATCTCGTCCTTGCCGTGACCATTACTTTATCAAGGGAATATCGTGGTCTGGTTTGAGCTAGTATTTCAAAATTTAATTGTGTTATATAGCAAACATAACCAAACTGATAACGGGATCAATGAAGTACCTCAGGCACGCTTGGGAAGTGGAAGTGCAAGCTTTGTCTTCTAATCTTTATTTTTGTCTACCTTAGAAAATTGCCAATGTCATTGCGCAATAACTAATAATTTACCTGTTACGACGTCTACATCAACAACCATTTTTCGTCCACGGTAGTTAAAACAATAATGTCGTTGTAACAAACAGGTTAAGCATGTGTTACTACTTACTATTTGCACCAAGGGGACGATCAAGATTCAAGGTATGTTTCGTTCTTTGTGTGCTACAAGAAAGTTTGAGTGGACAGAGGAAGATACTTATGACAATTGAAAATTTATAACTATGGTAAATTAAGCACTACTTAAAATAAGATATCAGATTATATCCCAATTTACCCTGCACGTATGATAGGCAGGCCTTGTAAGTACTACCTATCCGCGGCAATTGGCAGCGGACGTTCTAAGAGGCTGGTTGCTCTGTCGCTTTTAGTCGGAACCTTAATGACTCGGATGCCTCTTATTATCTAACAATAAAAAAGATATCCATCTATGCAAGAGTTCTGAGGAAGAGATAATTTGGGCCCTCAAATGAGCCAGATCTTATGCTGAAATATTTTGGAAACTACAAAGACTTGAACGAGAATAAAACACGGCCAAAATAAATCTCGACACCGGTTTACATGATTAGTAAGCCATCTCCATCCGTGGCTGGGTAGGTAAGTGTAAATCATCACCATCGTCAGATCTTGATTTGATGGCTTAAAATTACTCGGGACATGCGAGCTATACGAAGAACAATTTCATTTAAACTTTTTCCATGAATTAATTAGCATTGTATCTACATAGAAAACTAACAAAACTTCATCTCCTTCGTTCTCGATCGTCGGCGAAGACGACCTATTCCACCTTTGACGAAGCTGCCACCCTTGCCTTGATCGAAATCAAGTAATCCTCTCTTGGAGGCATTCCGGTCGGTGGCATCGACGTGAGCCACCCTCTTTCCGAGACAAAACCAGCTCCTCATGCGCCATAAAGCAGCTCTTCCAACTCCCAATTGGCGCAGGCTGCTCCTGAGGCCACGAAAGGCAGACTTGTCTCCCAATGGCCATGCAAAGGAAGACGACGACGAGGCTGGAAACTCCATCTGTATGGAGCAAGGTATCGACGCCATGATTCTCCTCCTCCAATGCCCTCTCTGTTAGAAGTGGGTATAATAACCCATATTAAAACCCACTTTTAATATAAATGAGTGAATTGGGTGAAGGATGAATAGTCCCACATCCACACCAAAGAGGTGTTGTGGATGATATATAAGGTCCAAGGTTGGCCTTAGAAGTTAGGCCCAACGGCCACCTCACTTTTGTGGGGGAGAGAGATGTTGGACCCATGCACCTAGGTGGGCTAACCCACACGCGCGCGTGCTGCCGCCGCCGCCGTCCGTCTGGCCAGCTCGGCTCGGTTCGGTTCGGTTCGCACGCGCAGCCGGCCTGGCTGGGTTGGGTCAACAAGATAATATTATTTTGGGACAAATTCAATGATTTGGTTTTCTAATTTATTTTGGTTCAACCAAAACAGGTCCATTTTATTTTTATGACCGTTAATGGACGGACGCGTCCGTTTAACGGGAAAGGGTTTCAACGGGCTTTAACGAGAAATGGTGTGTTTTCAACGGGATTTCTATAAAGCTTGTAAAAACGGGTTTTTCTGTACAGTTTTTACCACTTCATCTTCCTCCTTCCTCTTCTATTCTGTGAAAGCATTACACATCTGCAGTTCGCTGCGCGTACTGTTTGGAGTGCTCCTACAGTACGTGGTTGATCGTCTTATCCTGGGAGGCAGACGCCCAAGAGTCCTAAGCACCGTAGGGAGGGCGCATTCTGTCTTAAGGACAAAGTGCTTCACTTGATTCGATCATAAATTTCTTCTAACTATTTTTCGTCTTTGCAAAAGTACACATTTCTCATCCTTAAGACAGTAGCAGTAAGTAAGATTTTTAACAATCTTAAGACAGAATTCTTTTACTGTTAATTGTGATTACTGTGTTATTACTGAGATAATCTTCTGTGATTTGAAAAGTTACAGAAATAACTACTGAGAACTTCACTCCGATACTAATTCCCACTCCGGTGAATGCTCCTGTTCAAGTTAAAGGGGAGAAACCAGAAAAATTCAGTGGTGTGGATTTCAAAAGATGGCAACAGAAAATGTTGTTCTATCTTACCACGCTGAATTTGACCCGATTCCTTAAAGTGGAAGTACCCGTTCTCACTGAAGAGAAACAGGAAGACAAAACGGCTGTTGCGGCAGTAGATGCATGGAAACATGCAGATTTCTTATGCCAAAATTATATCCTTAACGGATTGGACAACACATTATATAATATGTACAGTTCGATGACAAGTGCTAAGGCACTGTGGGAGTCTTTAGACAAGAAGTATAAAACTGAAGATGTTGGAACGAAGAAATTCGTGGTCGGCAAATTTTTGAACTTCAAAATGGTGGACTCTAAGACTGTGATCAATCAAGTTCAAGATCTACAAGTTATCCTTCATGAAATTCATGCAGAAGACATGACTTTAAGTGAGTCTTTCCAGGTGGCAGCAATAATTGAAAAACTACCACCATCCTGGAAGGATTTCAAGAACTACTTAAAGCATAAGAGGAAGGAGATGAACTTGGAAGATCTGATTATGAGGTTAAGGATTGAAGAGGACAACCGTTCTTCTGAAAAAAAAAACTGGAGGTCATGGCATGGAGGCTAAAGTCAATATTGTGGAACAAGGGCATAAAAGCAATGGCTTCACCAACAAAAAGAGGAAGCATCCTGGGGTTCAGTCAAACAATAACTCTAACAACAACAAGTTCAAGGGCAAGTGCTATGTGTGTGACAAGGTAGGCCATAAGGCTAAGGATTGTTACAAATGGAAGAAACAAGATGGTTTTAAAAAGAAGAAGGCACAAGCCCACATGACCGAAGTGGAGAATCTCTCCACCAATGTGCATGACATCAACCTTTCTGCTGTGATTTCAGAAGTGAATTTGGTCACTAATGATAGAGAATGGTGGGTGGATACTGGGGCTACCCGTCATGTGTGCTCAAACAGAAGGATGTTCTCCACTTATCACTCCGTGAAAAATGGTGAACAACTGTTTATGGGCAACTCTTTTACTTCCAAGGTTGAAGGAATTGGAAAGGTGTGCTCAAGATGACTTCGGGCAAGGAACTCATGCTCAACAATGTGATGCATATGCCAGAAATTCGAAAGAATTTAGTGTCTGGATCATTGCTGAGCAAGAATAGCTTCAAGTTGGTGTTTGAGTTAGACAAATTTGTTTTGACTAAGGGTGGGATGTACCTGGGAAAAAGGTACTTGAATGAAGGGCTTTTTAAGCTCAATGTTTTAAATATTGTATCTGTTGCTAATGTTATGAATGAGAATGCTTCTTCCTCTTATATGATTGAGTCATGTGATGTGTGGCATGGTAGATTAGGACATGTTAATTATAATGCTTTACGTTGATTGATTAATATGGAATATCTGCCTAAATTTAATATTGACTCTAATCATAAATGCGAAACTTGTGTGGAATCTAAATTAACAAGGAAATCATTCCAAAGTATTGAGAGATGTACTAAACCTCTTGAGTTAATTCACAGCGATGTATGTGATTTAAAACTTGTTCAAACAAGAGGAGGTAAAAAGTACTTTATTATATTTATTGACGATTGCACTCGTTATTGTTATGTATACTTGCTGAGAAGTAAAGATGAGGCTATAAACATGTTTATATTATATAAAACAGAGGTTGAGAATCAACTTGGCAAGAAAATAAAAGTTCTAAGAAGTGACAAAGGTGGGGAATACGAATCACCTTTTGGCGAATTCTGTTCACAACATGGTATTATACACCAAACCATGGCACCTTATTCACCACAGCAAAATGGAGTTGCTGAATGGAAAAATAGAACTTTAAAAGAAATGATGAATATTATGTTAATCAGTTCTGGGTTACCTCAGAACATGTGGGGGGAAGCTTTGCTTTCAGCCAATTATATTCTCAACAAAATACCTCATAAGAAAACCTTGCAAACACCATATGAGTTATGGAAAGGTCGAAAGCCTTCCTACAACTTCTTAAAAGTGTGGGGGTGTCTAACAAAAGTGGCAGTCCCTAATCCCAAGAGGATTAAAATTGGACCAAAGACCATTGATTGCGTATTCATTGGTTATGCCAATAATAGTAGTGCATATCGTTTTCTTGTTCATAAATCGGATATTCCTGATGTAAATGTCAATACTGTGATTGAATCAAGGAATGCTTCATTTTTTGAACATATTTTTCCTTGCAATTCTACACAAAATGAAAGTTCTCTTAAAAGAACTTTGGATGTTGCAAAAGACACTAGTGATGACCAAGAGGGAGAAGAAGATGAACCTAGACGTAGTAAATGTGCTAGAACATAAAAATCCTTTGGTCCAGATTTTCTAACTTATTTGTTAGAAAATGAGACTCAAAGCTTTAAGGAAGCCATGTCCTCTCCTGAAACACAATATTAGAAGGAGGCTGTAAATAGTGAAATTGAATCCATTATGCTAAATCACACTTGGGAGTTGGTAGATCTACCTCCAGGGAGTAAACCTCTCGGATACAAGTGGATATTCAAAAGGAAGATGAAGGCCGATGGATCAATTGACAAATATAAAGCAAGACCTGTTACCAATGGATACAAGCAAAAGGAAGGTCAAGATTATTTTGATACATATTCACCAGTCACAAGAATAACTTCCATTAGGATGTTAATTGCTATGGCTGCTTTGTATAATCTTGAAATACATCAAATGGATGTAAAAATAGCATTCTTGAATGGTGACTTGAATGATGAAATATATATGCAATAACCTAAAGGGTTTGTTGTACCGGGTCAAGAAAACAAAGTGTGCAGACTTGTTAAATCTCTTTATGGGCTTAAACAAGCACCTAAGCAATGACATAAAAAATTTGACAAAATAATGATGTCAAATGGATTCAAAATCAATGAATGTGACAAATGTGTTTATGTCAAAGCTAGACCTGAAAGCTATGTTATTGTATGCCTATATGTGGATGATATGCTCATTATTGGTAGCAATAATAATATCATTAAAGCTACTAAGAGGATGTTAAACAAACAGTTTGGCATGAAGGATATGGGTGTTGCAGATGTTATACTAGGAATGAAAATCACTAGAACATCTGATGGATATGCGTTATCTCAATCTTATTACATTACAAAAATCCTAGACAAATTTAATGAGAATGATAATCGTCCAACGAGAACACCTGTAGATGTGACATTGCATTTAAACAAAAACATGGGTGAGAGCATATCACAACTCCAATATTCTCAAATTATTGGAAGTCTCATGTACCTCCTGAATTGTACGAGACCAGACATTGCATACTCAATAAGTAAACTGAGTAATGATAATCGTCCAGTGAGAACACCTGTGGATGTGACATTGCATTTAAGCAAAAACACGGGTGAGAGCATATCACAAATCTAATATTCACAAATTATTGGACGTCTTATGTACCTCATAAATTGTACGAGACCGGACATTGCATACTCAGTAAGTAAACTTAGTAGATATAATAACAATCCAGAGGAAGACCACTGGAAGGCTCTAGTCAGGGTTCTTAGATATCTAAGATATACCTTGGACTATGGACTGCACTATACAAGATATCCAGCAGTATTAGAGGGGTACTGTGATGCAAATTGGATATCTGATACAAGGGACTCCAAATCCACAAGTGGATATGTCTTTACTATTGGAGGTGCAGCAGTGTCTTGGAAATCTTCTAAACAAACGTGCATTGCAAGATTCACAATGAAATCAGAATTCATTGCATTTGATAAAGCAGGCGAAGAAGCTGAGTGGCTTCGTCATTTTTTAGAAGATATTCCAATGTGGGGGAAACCTGTGCCACCTATATGTATCTATTGTGATAGTCGATCTGCTATAGGAAGAGCACAAAGTAACTTGTATAATGGTAAGTCTCGACATATACGTCGGAGGTATAATACCATAAAATAATTGCTCTCTAGTGGACAAATGAGCAATTCATCGAGGGGAATGGGCTTGAAGCCTATACATTAAGAATCACCATAATGGCAAGCCAACCTAGTTGACTGGAGATTCCACGATCTAGGTTCAAAGGGACAACCGAATTGTGGGGGAATCACTATGGAGATAAAATCTCTTTCCCATTCCTATGATGAGATAGTGATGCCTACTGAATGAATCAGGATAAGCTTTGCTTTTAATGGTTCTCATAGCTTGACTTAATTCGAGTGGGGTATTACAGGATGCTCCTAATGAGAATCACCTATATGAGTGTGAAGGGGCCACTTCTATGAGGATTTTAAGGCTAAATCTTCTAGAGCACTAATGAAAACCAGGTTTGTTCGGGGCCAAAATGAACAAAGTCATGAGAACCACAATGTGTCTAAGAAGTGATTGTGTAACTTCTATTGTATTAGTTTACACAAACGGCTGAACAGTTCAAGACATCACGTTCACTGATTAGCCAGTAAACCCAATAGTCTTCACAAGGGAAGGTTCAAAGCCGAAAGCTACCTTTCCCCTATGCATGATCTTCTCAATATTTGCTTTCACAAGTTTTCTGCATAGTTTTTTGTATAGTTATCCAACCAATTCTCATTCATGTGGAGGATTGTTAGAAGTGGCTATAATAACCCATATTAAAACCCACTTTTGATATGAATGAGTGAATTGGGTGAAGGATGAATAGTCCTACATCCACACCAAAGAGGTGTTGTGGATGGTATATAAGGTCCAAGGTTGGCCTTATAAGTTAGGCCCAAGGGCCACCCCACTTTTGTGGGGGAGAGAGATGTTGGACCCATGCACCTAGGTGGGCTAACCCACATGCGCGCGTCGCTGCCGCCACCGCCGTCTGTCCATCCAGCCGGCTCGGCTCGGTTCGGTTCGCACGCGCGGTCGGCCGAGCTGGGTCGGGTCGGGTTGGGTTGGGTCAACAAGATAATATTATTTTGGGACAAATTCAATGGTTTGCTTTTCTAATTTATTTTGGTTCAACCAAAACAGGTCCGTTTTATTTTTATGACCGTTAACGGACGAACGCGTCCGTTTAACGAGAAAGGGTTTCAACGGGCTTTAACGGGAAACAGTGTGTTTTCAACGGGCTTTAAGGGGATTTCTATAAAGCTTGTAAAAACGGGTTTTTTTATACAATTTTTACCACTTCATCTTCCTCCTTCCTCTTATCTTCTGTGAAAGTATTACACATCTGTGGTTCGCTGCGCGTACTATTTGGAGTGCTCCTACAGTACGTGGTTGATCGTCTTATCCTGGGAGGCAGACGCCCAAGAGTCCTAAGCACCATAGGGAGGGCGCATTCTGTCTTAAGGACAAAGTGCTTCGCTTGATTCGATCATAAATCTCTTCTAATTATTTTTTGTCTTTGCAAAAGTACACATTTCTCATCCTTAAGACAGTAGCAGTAAGTAAGATTTTTAACACTCTCCACCCCCGCTCTCACTTCATGGGAATCCAAACTCGATGTCTTCATGGGCTATTTATGGGCGATTCTACGGGTATCTCGTGGAACTACATATCTTGCACCATAGCCAATTTAGGAAACCATATCCTAATTCTAATCAAATTCTGCGAGCGTCGTGGGCTCATTTTACCTTGGGGTAAAATTGGAGTACGTAAGTATGGTGGAATTGCACTTAACCCCAATGACTTTGTGAAAATATCCACTCAACCCCTATAGCTTATGAAAGAGATAATTTTGTTTACCCACTCTCTTTACTAATAAATTCACCTTCTTCCTGGTCGTAGTCCCTCTTTACACCGTGGACAGACCCCGAGCATATTCCTCGACTGCTGCGGTAATGTGATGGCCTCGCTTTCTCTCAACTCAAGAAACTTAGTTGCTTGTCATGGCCTTCATGGTTACTATCAGGTCCTAAACTTGGAGCAAAATTAGGATGGGATATTGGGTGAAATTGTCTTAAAATTGAAAAAAATAATATGCATGGGTCATATGCCTATATTCATAGGATTATAGTGCAATATAATATATCTTCAGGCCCATAATATATTTGGAACCAAAATGGATATTGGGCCTAGTATTAGTAATATACTTTACTTGGGCCTCCCGTCTCTGCTAAACTCACCTAAACGAACGACAAACGACAGCGCGGCAAAGCCACGTGTCGCTGTCACAGCCCCCACCACCGTGCCGGCGACGAACGACGGATTCGCGCGGACAACTCGATTCCTCTGTCATTCCAAAACCAAACTCTCATTAAAAATTCCAAACGAAATTTCGGTTCAGCAATCTCCCATTTCTGTCCCCTGAATTCCCGCCGCGCTTGTCGCAACTCGAGCTCCCCAAGTCGTCTCCCCAATTCGCCTCAACTTCCTTGCTCGCTTCCCATCCCGATCCTCCCCAATTCGGGTTTCTGAGGGTTTTTCTGGAACCCCTGGGCCTGGATTCGGGTTCCGATCTTGGTGTTTGGAAGATGAGCTTTCAGGATTTGGAGTCCGGGAAGTCGCTGCCCCTCCGGCGGGGGCTAGTCAATGGTAGGCAGGATCCGTCGCAGGCTGTGGCCGCGGGCGTCTTCCAGATCAACACGGCCGTCTCGGCTTTTCAGCGCCTCGTCAACACCATCGGCACCCCGAAAGATACGCCGGAGCTCCGCGAGAAACTGTAAGGTTTACGGATTATGGTTCGTCATGTGCGTATGATTGTGAATTTTGATTCCCGTGGTCGTTCTGTACTCGAATACTTAGATATGAGTTGATGCCAGAACTTCGGTTCGTGAATTGCTACTGGGTTTGTTATGGTTTGCTTAGGTTATTTGTCTCATTCTTGATTACTGATATTGTAACATGATTAAGGGAGGCTTCGTGCTCGATGCCTTCAAAATTTGGAGTAAATAAGTTTTTTCTCATCAATGACGATAATGTGGAGTTGTGCCGCTGACGGAAAAATGTCAGGCATGAAAATAGGCTACATATCGGCAAATGCATGAATTTTCCTGCAGCATGTGTCCTGTTTTGGCAAATTCAAGAATACTTGCTTTTCGTTAACAACTACTTTTCTCGACTGATCTCCATGTTTTTGTAGGCACAAAACTAGGCTACATATTGGGCAGTTGGTGAAAGATACATCAGACAAGCTTAAGAAAGCTAGTGAAACAGATCATCATACTGGAGTAACTGTAAGTGTGGCAAATGTTTCTATGATATTTCCAGGCCTTTTGTCGTTTTCCCCCTCTTATATTTAGTTCATAGATTGCTTAAGAACTGCATTGATTGTGTCACTTCACGAGCAGAAATGCAGACCTGTAATGTCATCCAGATCTGGCTGTTTACATCGCTCTTGTGTTATTGTTATGGTGTTAAAAGGCCTCTGGGTCAACCTCTCTAAAAGGAGCTTGTTAACACCAGCTTCTGCTGCCCCTTTTATCCAAATTAGTTGGAAATAGTACATTGAAACTGGAAATAATTGTGATTTGGTGAAACATTCTTATTCAATATAATGTTTCACGAGAACTGTACCAAATTTATTTTTGGGCGTTTCTTTTTAATGATCTACTTTTGTAACCTGTATCAAAAGGGGGTTTCATTATATGCATGCAGGCCAGTAAAAAGATTGCAGATGCAAAACTTGCCAAAGATTTCCAGGCAGTATTGAAAGAGTTTCAAAAGGCCCAACGGCTCGCTGCTGAGAGGGAAACAGCCTATTCTCCATTTGTGCATCAAGAAGCTCCTCCATCCAGGCATGCATCTTCACTGCTGGAAAACATTTGCTTTTGCTTTTAAGTGATTTTTCATGGGCTATGAGTTTTCTCTTTTTTTTGTTTCCCTCCTTTTTCTTCCATTTGATGGCTTATTTATTGCTTCTCTTTTTCTTTTCTTCATGCACTTGATGTTGACATTATGTCCTAGAATTCCTATTGCACTTTTTTTTTATCTTAATTTTAATATCGTTGTAATTTTTTCAGTAATGCTGCAAGTGAGTTGGATAGCCGTGCGGGTAAACACACTGAAGAACATGCTGTGCTTCTAGAATCTCGAAGGTCAGTACAACCTTGTCATTCCCCTGTCATGCACCTCGAACACATAGCATTTGCTTGAACTAGGCTCCATCCACACAATGATGAATGAACTTATGGCGGAAATTGCTTTAAGTTATGATGCTTGAGAGCATCTTCAACTGTTCCCTTTTATTGCTTGTCAAAATATATTTTTCCTTGTATCTGGCCTCTTTTTACCTCCGTTCCTGTCCTGGTTTGCACAAATAGGAATTAGCCACCTGCCTTGCTACTTTAATTTGAATCTTGTTTAATTATGTCAAAATAAAAATTTGATATTTTCGATGGCAGACAATTAATTTGAAGATAATTGCAGTTGCAGGTCTAATTTCCTCTTGTTGGTGAAGCATTGTTCATAGATATAACAATCCATACTGGATCCTATCTGATTTAGTGGCCTTATTTGTTTTCGGATTTGAATCAGCTCATGAACAGTAGCTTGTGCTGTGCAATGACATTCAAATACATCTAATTTCTGGCATTTCATATAATTCGAAGCATAATTCACTTCCACTGCTTGATTGAATTTTGAAGTAACATTGTTCAGATATTTCCATATGTTCTATATGTTGCCTGTTTATTCTTTCCTAGCTTTAAGAATATGGTGCCCTTGCCATTTTCTTGCAGACAAGAGGTCTTGCTTCTGGACAATGAAATTGTTTTCAATGAGGCCATCATTGAAGAAAGAGAGCAGGGAATCCAAGATATTCAACAACAGATTGGTGAGGTGAATGAAATTTTCAAGGATCTTGCAGTTCTTGTCCATGAGCAAGGAGCAATGATTGGTATGCTGAACAAATTAACTTGCCCTCAAAGGCAAAGAACGCTTTTTTCCTTCATTGGTTAAATGTTACTCACTGCCGTATTTGTAATGCTGTCCACTGCCTGATTTGCAACAGATGACATTGATTCCAATATTGAGAACTCCTATGCTGCCACCGCACAGGCCAAAACCCAGTTAGTGAAAGCAGCCAAGGCCCAAAAGTCCAATTCATCACTGGTATTTTTTTCCCTGAAGTTAACTTGTTTGCAATCGATGGTATATACAACACTTTATCTAACCATTTTGCTTGACGCTTCTCATGCAGACGTGCTTGCTTCTTGTGATTTTTGGAGTTGTGTTGCTTATTGTAATTATTGTTCTTGCGGCTTGATCACTTCAGCGATGGTCTTTGTGATTATTTAAATTGGAGTGCAGCGTACTGCTGGAAGTTCAGTGTTGATTACAACCTGTGGAGGGTTGTCTGGAGGTTAGATTATGCGGTGAGAGCTTTCTGGTTGGCTCTTTACGGTATATGACAACTATGATAATATTATAATTCTTTGCTTTGTTTTTCGAATGGCTCAAGTGTAACAACCTTTGTGTTATACTTGCCAAACCAAATATTTAAACTTTGGCATAGATATTGCTGACTTAAAGCATTATGGCATAGTCAAAACATTGTACAGATGCGATCGCCACCGCCCCCTTGTTCAAGTAGAGGCTAATCTGTTGGTATTAGGTTCGGCAGGTGCATCCTTTTCCTCGTGAAGGACTCCCCACACTCCGGATGGCTGTCAGACATCAGAGCAAAAAATTTGAGTTGTCCATGCTGTTAAAAAAACTGCATATCCAAACTTGAAAACGGGCTCTATTTTGCCATTTGACTGTTCCGTCAATTCAAAAATAGGTTGCACGAGAAAATGGCCTTCAACTTGGGAGAAGGGTACAATTTCTTGTGTTTTGTTTTAATTTTGGCGCGATCATAGCAACTTTCTGGGAATATGTAACCTGAACCCCACGAACCATGGTTGATCACGAGCTTCATAAAACTATTGATGAGCTTAAATGAAGAAACGAAATGGCTTGAACGAGTAAAAAGGACATACCTTGTCAGCTAAAGGATCCTATAACCGAGTTGATGCCCTTTCTCCGAGCAACAAAGTCATCTAGCTAAATTTCAGTAACACGATGAAGTTAAGACGCAAATCGACTGACAACAAAATGTCAATGTTTAACTGACATTGAGAGTTAAGGGAAGCAGGCCCTTACCCAGTCAGTTTTTCCAGAGACAACTAACCCAATGAATGAAGCAAGATACCATTCATTTACTATCATCCAGCAGTACATCCAAAATTCCACAATCTAAGTTCATGCCCGCTGCGAACTAAATGATTAAGATGGAGATTAGTGAATATAAAGAAAAAAGGAAGAGAATTTACACTCCAAGTAAAGGACCGGAAGCTAATCGACTCAGAGAGATCATATTGCGCAAATTCCAGAACCTTTCCAGATGCGCATCGCCAACTGCGCGTTGAGCAATCTCTTTCTCACTCGCCAATTCCCTTGTCACAGGTTCCGGCTGCTCTCGCACATTCCCCGTCCGGAAATCCAAAAGGTGATTGGGAACTGGCGACAGCGATGACAACTCCGGCTTGAGAAAGCTGAAATTGCCATGGGAGTAGAGTGGCCCCGTGAAGTGAAGCCATTCGCCGGAGAAGGGAGAGAAGAAGCGTGAGCGGGAGTAGGCCAGTCGGATATCCGGCGGAAACAAAGGCTAGACGAGATGCGAGGAGGAGGGAGGAGAGAGAGGGACAGCAGCCACGCAATGGAAGCTTTGGGAGGAGCAGAGGAGGAGAGCCCTCTTGGCTAGTGGCTACTCAATTTGGGCTTCTTCTTCTGCTGCTGCTAGAGAGACAACTGAAAACAGTCATCAATCAATCAATGGATTTGGCATGGATGAATTTGATCGAGATCGACTGCAGCTCCGCCAGTGCTTCTACTTTCTCACCTTACTTCCAGTTGGAGAGTTGCCGCCGCTTATGAAAATGGTACTCCCTGCGTGCAACATTACCTGTCTGGATTTAGAAACCGGTTTTCTAATCTAGACAACTGCAAATAGACGGATGTGGTACCATTGGCCCAGTGTCCAAAAATGTGGGCTTCTTCTTGGGCCCCAGCATCTGGCCCAACTCCCTTATCCAAAAAATGGAGGGAAACGGAAGCGTGTGCAGCAACGAAAAATGGAGGGAAATGCTCCCGGAAATCAATCCCCGCCACCGGTTCTCTCCTTGTCTGGTCTCCTCCGCCTCCCCGGCTCCATGTTTTTCGTTGCTTCCCACTTTCTCTTGCCGCGTTTGGTTTCCTCCTCCTCCTCCTCCTCCTCCTCTTTTGAGTCACCCCACGCCCCTGCTCTCTCTGTCTTCTATCTTCTTGCCTCTCTTCATCATCATCTCTACTGCTGTCCGGGTGCTCTCCTTTGCATTTCGATTAGTTTCAGAGGTACAAAGAGTGTCAGGAAGAGAGAGTGATTAGGGTGATTGTTATTTTCACGGTCTTTTGTTTTGTTTTGATTCTTCGTACGGTGGTTTGATAGGCCGATGTGTGTTGCGATACAGGGAACCATTTTTGCTGGGCAGGCGAGCGGTTGCATTATCTATTGATTGAGTAGAAATTGGGATTCCCAAGTAATGCTCCAATGACGCTCTATTGTTCTTTCATTCAATGGCAGCATATTTGATACCCTACCTTTTGGCCTTCGAAATGTGGGATGCTAGCTGAATTTTGCAGAGCAAGGCCGTATCTAGAATGAACCTGATAGCCACGAGGATTGGGTTGCTTTTCTTCCTTTATGCCAAAAAAAACATATTATGCAATTTATCCCTATTTGTTTCGTAAAATATCAGAAGGGTCTTTTTAGTCCTTCAGCAATTTTATTTGACTGAATATTGTCGAATGTCTATATTCTATTAAGTTGATAAATAATCGCATCAAATTCTTTCAAGTGGCTCAAATTTATACCATATTTGAATTGTTTCAATCTGAAATCGATTCTCAAGAAATAACTGGAGTTTAATAAGAGTGGTACTTTTCTCATCAATCCAGATGGATCACGTTTGAGCCATTGCTGGAGAGGGAAGGAAGGCAAGGAGGGGAAATGAACTGCTTTCGGTGTTGTAGGATCCACAACAGGAGGAGAAGGCCGTTAAGGAAGAGCCAGGAGAGGAAACCAGGGATTACTCTAGCCTCATTTGTTGATCATCTCTCTCTTAAATCGGGTAGGTGAAAGCTGCTTTCTGCAATGCCATATTCATGCGGTTTTTTTGCATAATGCCATATAAGCAATCATTTGTAGTGTAATTAATATGGACAAAATTATTTGAACTACAAACTGGTCATTGTCTAGAATGGATCTCTAACTCAAAATTTAGGTGGCGTCATTATTAAAAATATGGATCAAGAGGATCATTGGCAATATTAAGGCCCTATAGCTGATTAATTGTTCACTCTACTCTGATGATAGCAAGGCAACCTTTTAGTTGATAAATTGTCTTAATCACACAAGCTGTTTTTTTAAAAAAAACTTCACTTAAAACATCTAAATAAAGCTAAAACAAAATGCTTCATTGAATATGTGAACTCCTTCATGGGTAACCTGCCTTTGTACTCGTATACGTGCAGATAGTGACAAGCAAAAAGCTATAGCTGAAGAGCTTATGCGCCTTGGCAAGGGGAATGCTACTGCTCAGACATTCACATTTCGAGAATTAGCAGCCGCAACAAAAAATTTTAAAACAGAGTGTTTATTAGGTGAAGGTGGCTTCGGACGAGTATACAAAGGGAACTTGGAGAAAACAGATCAAGTATTAATTTATGGAACAAGCAGCTCGTGTTTTGCGTCTCTTTTTTTTTGCATTTTAGATGATTTTGATCTGTATTTTGTTCATTGGTTTCAGGTAGTTGCTGTCAAACAACTGGACAGGAATGGATTGCAAGGAAATAGGGAGTTTCTTGTTGAAGTGTTGATGTTGAGCCTGCTTCATCATCCAAATCTCGTTAACCTTATTGGGTACTGCACTGATGGCGATCAGAGAATTCTGGTGTATGAGTTTATGCCATTGGGGTCCTTGGAGGATCACCTTCTTGGTGAGTCACAGAACCCTCTTTTTAGGAGTCTATTGTTTAATCTGTTTCTTGAATATATTTCTCATTTGAATGGTCATCACTTTTTCGACAGATCTGTCACCAAGTAAGAAGCCTCTGGATTGGAATACGAGAATGAAAATAGCTGAAGGTGCAGCCAAGGGTTTAGAGTACTTGCATGATATAGCTAATCCACCAGTGATATATCGAGATTTTAAAGCCTCAAATATTTTATTAGACGAACATTATAATCCAAAGCTTTCGGATTTTGGGCTTGCCAAACATGGTCCGACAGGAGATAAGACCCATGTATCAACCCGGGTGATGGGAACTTATGGTTACTGTGCACCGGAGTATGCAATGACAGGTCAATTAACAACAAAGTCTGATGTGTATAGTTTTGGGGTGGTGTTTTTAGAGATAATCACGGGAAGAAGAGCAATTGACAGCTCAAAACCTTCATGTGAGCAGAATCTCGTAGCTTGGGTATGTTACCATATTCTGTTCTAGTTTTGAAATTTGAAACCATTTTTTCTTTGTTAAATAACAAAATGGTGCACTGGTTTCCAAATGGTAGCATTAACATGCGTAGGCAATTTCTCTAAAAAAGAAAGAAACTTCTAGATTATACTGATCATATGCTTGCTTATGAAATCATGTAGGCTCAACCTTTATTTAAAGATAGGAGGAAGTTTACTTTAATGGCGGATCCGTTGCTTCAAGGAAACTACCCTGTCAAGGGTCTCTATCAAGCTCTTGCTGTTGCGGCCATGTGTCTCCAAGAGGAGGCTAGCACTCGCCCTTTAATAAGCGATGTTGTAACGGCCCTCGAGTACTTGGCTGTTAAAGATGATTCCGAGGGAATTCCTAGAGAGCCAACTCCAGTAAGTGTACCCTCTCCAGATAGAAATATAGAGAGACAAGGTAGTGAAAATGTGAAGAACAAGTATAAATCAAACTTATTCTAGTGCTGTTAGAAAGAACAGCAACTCCCTTGGTTTTAACCAAGAGAGTAATAGGAAACTAAGGTTCTTGTGAAATAGTCAATGGGGACTATAGTGGTGTGTATAAAATGATGTTGGGCAAGTTCAAAACAGCAGAAAGTTTAGAAGAACATTATATACAAATTTGGTGTCTCCATGTATGAAGTTGGAAGAAAATTGTTGTTATGCTTGTTCCTATTGAGAGCCAGCCTGAGAATTTTGCATCTGTGTGCTTTGCTCTTGCTTAAACTAAGAATGCTTTCTTTGTAGCGTCTGTCTCATACTGCACCATTCATGCTTGTATTATCGCCCTGCCTGTTATATTGGTTATAGTAGTTACGTAGTTATAATTGCGTCTCGAAAATCCATGAACAATTATGCCCAGTATTCGTAACAGACACTTCGCACAACGGACATGGAAAATTCAGTTTCCACTGTCTTTTGGAGCTATTGTGTAATTGATAATCATCTGCAGTAGCTTCCAGGATACTCGGACAGATTGGAAAGGGATTTTGGTTACTTTGATGAACCTGCAAGTATGTGGACCAAAGGAAGGTGGCTTTGTTTCTTGGTGGACCATGTAATCATCAGCGGTGAGATGAAGAGCAGGCACCCTGCTACTACAAGAACAGTGGTGAATGGCCAGCAGAGAGCCCGACCTGGTGGCGAAAACCAGGCCACTAAGCCAATGCTAGTAGCATCTTTAGTTGGGAAGTGGAATCTTCTCTGCTGGGGCTCCGGGCTTTCATCGCCAAATGACTTGCGAGTCTCAAAATGGCTTACCCATTATGCGACGCCCCTCAATCCACGTACGCACACTGCAAAGCACAAGAAGCAACAGAGACTGAGAGTCTTATATATGACCCTCATCTCCTTCTACAACCAGCTTTACCAGTTACCACTTGCCTCCTCCTCCTTCATCGACCCATATGTGCGACATGTCTGTCTTGCCACAGCAATGGCGCTCCCTGACTCTGAGGCGGTCCGTGTCCACTTTCAGCTACGCTCCCCTCCTATCACCAACCACACACGCGGGAGATCGACCCGAGCCTCAAATCCACCTGGGGCCATCGCGCATGGGTTGCTAGCGGCTGCACCACCGTCCTATTCTCCATCTCCAAATCCGTTGCCGTGTCCCACTCATTGGCAGAGCCCCTGCTAGCGGGCCTCGCCGGCTACGTCATGGCCGACCTGGGCACCGGCATCTACCATTGGGAGATTGATAAGTATGGTGGGCCAGAGACTCCCGCGGGCATTCCAGGGCCATCACAAGTGGCCCTGGACCATCACCCGGCGCCAGTTCGCTAACAACCACCACGCCCTCGGCCGAGCCGTCACCTTCGTGGTCCTCCGGGCAGAGCTGCTGTTGGGCAACGCGCCGCGCTGGCCTTTGTCGGTGTGTGCTCCGGGTGCATCATGTTCAGCCAGCAGTTCCACGCATGGGCCCACGGCACCAAGAGCCGGCTGCCGCCCCTGCTGGTGGCCCTGCAGGACATGGGCCTCTTGATCTCGCGGGGCAAGCACGGGGCCCATCACCGGCCTCCCTATGACAACAATTACTGCATCGTGAGTGGAATGTGGAACAAATTGTTGGACAAGTATAGGGTGTTAGAGACCGTGGAGATGGTTCTCTTCTTCAAATTGGGGACACGGCCACGCTCTTGGGGAGAGCCATCTTGAATTACTGACGAAAAGTCGGAGGATCAGATAACATCCTACAAGTTTGTGAATAATTCTTTGTGCAAACAGAACATAGCACTTCTTTGAGAATTAAAGTCTTTGACATGAAATTGAAGTGAAGATACTTAAGCTATCATGTACCTAATATGAGTGTTGAGGAAGCACAAATTTGATGCATCTCAATTCTCATATTTGGCACGATGTTGAAGTTTGTTCTATTTTAATGGGGAATTACACAATCCAGTGTGTTATCGTGTAATCATGTCATCCTGTAATCCAATGCATGATAGCTTATCGTGTAATCTAACGCATAATAGCTCAATTGATTATATGATAGCACGGTGTAATCTCCTTGAAAAATCGATTACATGATAGCCTAACAAACTATCGTGTAATCGATTACATGATTACACGATAACATGAGGGAGATATGACCACAGGGTGTAAAGGTGTAAGCAAACACCGGGGTGACCGGCTTTGGACGACTCGAACAATTGTTCGGGAGAGAGGGGAGGGGGGGGGGGGGGCACGGGCTTCCTCGGCTCAACGGGGCAGCTGTCGAGGTGAGGGGCTCAACGAGGCAGTGGCGACAGCAACCCACCGCCACCGCCATCGCCACAAGGGAGAAAGAGGGTAACAACGAGTGAGCATGACGACGGGCGAGGGGGCGGTGGGTAGTTTTTTCTGTCAGCTCTCCCTCGTCTACCTGATTGTCGCTCGGGTGAGAATCAGCCTTTCAGGATGAAAGGTGAAAAATTGTCACCTTTCATTGCCACTTTTCAACCTTTTAGCAACCAAACACAATCTGTGGTCTGAAAGGTGAAAATTTTCACCTATCACCGTCACTGACTACTTTCACTATTTCAGCTTCCAAACACTTTTCACGGTGATAGGTAAAAATTTCCACCTTTCAGGCCTAAAAGATGGGTTCTCTCAACTTCCAAACTCACCCTTAGCACTCACATCTAGAGCCTTTGATTTTTTATCAAACGCCTAATTATTTTTTTAGCTTAGGAGCTGTTAATTATGATATAATGGTGATACAGGTAATTGGGTGGACAATGAACAATTAAACCCGTTTATTTTTCTTTTGTGAAAGGATGTTCATTTATCTCTCTTTGTGAAAGGGTGCCCGTTCGTTTCCTTTAGTAAAAAGAGTTCGTTGGATTCTGGTTTATATAAATGACTGCCTTAACCTAAAAATAACACATACAGAACATAGTTCGTTTTAGAATTCTCTCATTCTCCTTTTGTGATTCTTCTTCTGCAAAGACAATAATTACTTTTTCTTTGAGTTCGGGTCAGACTTGTTGGAGTGCACTACTCGTCGACCGGTCTGTTGTTCGGGTCAGACTTGTTGGAATGCACTACTCGTCGACCGGTCTGTTGTATCTTGGGGACAGATTACTGGAAAAAAGCTTGTGCATAAAGAGGGCGAAAATAACTGTTTCGAAGTCAGTCGTGCCAAATCACTGTGCCTCAGACGAATTGATTTCGATATGCAATTTTAAGTTCAATTGAAATATAATTCAACACAGACGGGTAAAGTACAATCCCTCTCGGTTATATATAAGTTTTCAACAGAATCCGATGTTGCCGCCTGTCGTGGGATGATCTATACATGAAATATGCATTTTATTATCTCCTAAGCTTATGATTATGCTAGTGTTTGATTAGAATAACTACTACTTTAATATAGTTTTTGGTTTTTGTAGGAAACAAGAGTAATACACAGAAATGAGGAGAAAAGTAACTCGAATGGTTAAATCATAATAACTTCGTGTACAAATGTCGGATTGGACTGATTCAAGTCTCATTGTTAAAGTTCAAGAAGTCAGCTTTCCAACGCCACCAACCACGCGTAATTCGGAGTTCGGGACACAAAGTTATAGCCATTTGAATTTTATGTATCATGTAATTGATTACATGATTACACGATAACATGAGGGAGATATGACCACAGGGTGTAAAGGTGTAAGCAAACACCGGGGTGACCGGCTTTGGACGACTCGAACAATTGTCCGGGAGAGAGGGGAGGGGGGGGGGGGGCGCGGGCTTCCTCGGCTCAACGGGGCAGCTGTCGAGGTGAAGGGCTCAACGAGGCAGTGGCGGCAGCAACCCACCGCCACCGCCATCACCACAAGGGAGAAAGAGGGCAACAACGAGTGAGCATGACGACGGGCGAGGGGGCAGTGGGTAGTTTTTTCTGTCAGCTCTCCCTCGTCTGCCTGATTGTCGCTCGGGTGAGAATCAGCCTTTCAGGATGAAAGGTGAAAAATTGTCACCTTTCATTGCCACTTTTCAACCTTTTAGCAACCAAACACAATCTGTGGTCTGAAAGGTGAAAATTTTCACCTATCACCGTCACCGACTACTTTTCACTATTTCAGCTTCCAAACACTTTTCACGGTGATAGGTAAAAATTTCCACCTTTCAGGCCTAAAAGATGGGTTCTCTCAACTTCCAAACGCACCCTTAGCACTCACATCTAGAGCCTTTGATTTTTTATCAAACGCCTAATTATTTTTTTAGCTCAGGAGCCGTTAATTATGATATAATGGTGATACAGGTAATTGGGTGGACAATGAACAATTAAACCCGTTTATTTTTCTTTTGTGAAAGGATGTTCATTTATCTCTCTTTGTGAAAGGGTGCCCGTTCGTTTCCTTTAGTAAAAAGAGTTCGTTGGATTCTGGTTTATATAAATGACTGCCTTAACCTAAAAATAACACATACAGAACATAGTTCGTTTTAGAATTCTCTCATTCTCCTTTTGTGATTCTTCTTCTGTAAAGACAATAATTACTTTTTCTCTGAGTTCGGGTCAGACTTGTTGGAGTGCACTACTCGTCGACCGGTCTGTTGTTTGGGTCAGACTTGTTGGAATGCACTACTCGTCGACCGGTCTGTTGTATCTTGGGGACAGATTGCTGGAAAAAAGCTTGTGCATAAAGAGGGCGACAATAACTGTTTCGAAGTCAGTCGTGCCAAATCACTGTGCCTCGGACGAATTGATTTCGATATGCAATTTTAAGTTCAATTGAAATATAATTCAACACAGACGGGTAAAGTACAATCCCTCTCAGTTATATATAAGTTTTCAACAGAATCCGGTGTTGCCGCCTGTCGTGGGTGATCTATACATGAAATATGCATTTTATTATCTCCTAAGCTTATAATTATGCTAGTGTTTGATTAGAATAACTATTACTTTAATATAGTTTTTGGTTTTTGTAGGAAATAAGAGTAATACACAGAAATGAGGAGAAAAGTAACTCGAATGGTTAAATCATCATAACTTCGTGTACAAATGTCGGATTGGACTGATCCAAGTCTCATGTTAAAGTTCAAGAAGTCAGCTTTCCAACGCCACCAACCACGTCAATTCGTAGTTTGGGATACAAAGTTATAGCCATTTGAAGTTTATGAACAGTAACTACGATCGATCGAAAATCACTGCGATCGATCGCCAGAGCCGCAAAAGCACTGTATTGAAGGACACGATCGATCGGTATAAAAACGATCGATCGTATCTACTGAAATTTTTCAATCGCGCAAGACAGTAACTAAGATCGATCGGTATCATACGGCGTCGATCGGCACGCGATCGATCGGGGTAAAATAGTGAAGGAATTACGATCAATCGGATAGCGAACGATCGTCAATACGTACGATCGATCGCCATATGCGGCAAACCGGAATTAAGACCTATTTCGACTTGGATTTGGAAGGAGACTTCGTGGTTTCTCTTCACTATTATAAATAGGCCTTATGGGAGAACGTTTTGGGCACCACATATTCAACCTAGAGAGCAATTTGAGACCTTGGAGGCTAGAGCAAAGGAAGAAGAAGATGATGAAGATGAAGATGATGGATTCTCTTCCCATGCTTGGCTAAACTCCTATCCAAGGCGTAGATGAAGCCCATTAATCTGGTTGTGTAGTTTCTTTTCTCTCATCTTATGTTTTTACTCTAGTTGGTGTATGAAACTTTGTTATGCAATTAAAGTTAATTCATTGAGTTTATTCTTTGTGCTTGAGAGAGACAAGAGTGGATTTTATGAATTTCAATATGAAAGATTACTTGCATGTCTGAGAGGAATGTGAGTGTTCTGATTTGTCATATGTTAATAAAGTTTCATTGATTTATGCTTGAGAGAGATAGATCACAATTCCATATGCTTAATCGATTTATGTGTTACGTCCGAGAGGAGAGCACTATAATTTGAATTGACAAGTGTATGTCTGAGAGGAATACACCAGCCAATTGGAAATCTTTATTTAAAAGAGAGAGAGAGACTTTACACTAGTTTATTGTGGTGGATTCGAAGCCTTGGTATTCCACATATTGATTAAATCTCAGCTTAGTTTAGTTTAAAGTTCATTGCTTTCTTAGTCTAAAATCAACACTGCTTTCTTCTCTTGAATTTGGTAAAAGATTAATCCGTCCCTGAGGTTCGACAACCCTTTAATACTCACCGTAGTATAATTGCCTTGTGCACTTGCAAGGGTTTAATTTTAAATGATCAGTGGGACATGGGAATGGTGACAACGTCCACATACCGTCAAGGTCGATCCTCTCGAGCAGCCTGAACTACCTCATGAACCTCTTGTCCGGCTCCTCTGCAAGTTGTACCGCTCGGATGATCATATAGAGTGAGTCCTCCGCTCCACTCGTACCTCCTCTTTCTGCACCCATATAGTCACAAAAAAAAAGTCAATTAAATTAAGGGGAATTTATATAATAAATCGTAAAAAAAAAATTATGAAAATGACACACTGTAGAAAATATTTACAAAATAGGGTATTTGACAAGCCACACAGGCACCCGCGTGGCGCGGGCGCTTGCATGGCTTTTTTTTTAAAACCAAACCGAAAGGCGTCGGTTGAACCGACGCCTCTCTGTTAAAAGAGAAAGGCGTCGGGCGTCGGTTGAACCGACGCCTTTTACTGCCTTAAAGATTTTTCGTCCCATTTTAAATAGGCACTCACTTCAACGATACATATCTCTCTCATTTCTAACCTATTTTCGCCCATTTTTTTTCACTCTTCCTTATTTTTAGTGCTATTTCTAGTCATTATAATATCACAAAGATGTTGAGCCATCACATACCATTTATCGTAGTTTTTGTAGTATTTTTTTCGATAAATAGCATGCGATGGATCAATATCTTTGCGATATCATTATGACCAGAAAGACCACTAAAAATAAGGAAGAATGAAAAAAAATGGGCAAAAATGGATGAAGAATGAGAGAGATATGCATAATTGAAATTTGTCCCACTAAAACAAATCTGTCCCATTTTAAAGGGGTGATAACTTCAATGATGCATATCTCTCTCATTCTTTATCCATTTTCATCCATTTTTTTTTCATTCTTCATTATTTTTAGTGGTCTTTCTGTTCATAATGATATCGCAAAGATGTTGATCCATCGCATGCTATTTATCGAAAAAAATACTACAAAAACTACGATAAATGGTATGTGATGGCTCAACATCTTTGTGATATTATAATGACTAGAAAGAGCACTAAAAATAAGGAAGAGTGAAAAAAAAAGGGCAAAAATGGGTTAGAAATGAGAGAGATATGTATCGTTGAAGTGAGTGCTTATTTAAAATGGGACGGAAAATATTTAAGGCAGTAAAAGGCGTCGGTTCTCTTCGGTTTGGTTTTAAAAAAAAAGCCACGCAAGTGCCCACGCCATGCGGGCGCCTGCGTGGCTTGTGAGATACCTTATTTTGCAAATATTTTCTACAGTGTGTCATTTTCATAATTTTTTTTTAATAATTTATTATATTATTTTCCCTTAAATTAACTCTCAAATATTCCAACAAGGAGCTACCTATGTCCACCACCAGGGGGAGAACACAGACCAGGGAGGTCGGCGGAGAAGATGTGATGCTCGGTGGCCTCGGTCCAGCAGACGTGGTTGTCAGGGTGTTGGGAGAAGTAGAGTGGGAAGGGGGCCGAGAGGAAGAAGGGCCATGAGGAGCGGTGAAGAGGAGAGATGTCCATTCCCGCCTTTTCCATGAGGTCCATGGCATTGAAGGATTCTTGTCCTTTTTATAGGAGACGAGGGAATTAGCGCTTTTATTCAAGGTGGAATTTACCGTGTCAACCTTGACCGACATGGGCTCTGAACTCCGAAGTACATCTCCTTTACCGAAGCCTCGCGGGGAAAGAGCGGCGCTTTACAAAATATGTTTGGTCACTTTTGATGGCTCCATAATTAACTTCCATAAGATTGTACTAGATTCAATAAAAGTGAAGTAATAAAATACTAAAATAAAATACTAAAATGCCCAAAAGCAATTCTAAGAATTTAAATATTCTTTAGAGTATTACGTAGCAAAAACAGTGAAGAGTATGAAATAAAAGTACCACAGGAAAAAAATTGTGGGAAAGGAATGGGGTAAGAATAGTCTCTCAAAACGAAATAAACTGCAAAAAGAAAAAGAAAAAGAAACTGCAGGTCCATGTCTGAATATCAAAAGAATCCTGAGACACAGAGGGATCGATCAGTATCAGGATATCAACATCTAAATTTATTGCCATTATAATTCAGCAACCTACCGTCATTGAATCAGAGCTCAAGTTTTCACCCCCCCTCCCAAAAAAATATTAAGCTGAAGTGCATATCTGTTTTTGGTACTTGGTACGGAAGCCAACGAAGTGGCTCATGCGTTAGCTAGACAATGCAATTGCTTCCCTTCCTTCCTATCACATCCATCAAATTCTTAATCCTCCAATAACTGCCATAGCAACCCTCTCTTCTCTTTGGATCACCTCAGGCCACTGGAGAAGAATAAAGAAATGTGGCACAGAAGTTCTTATCTTTAAAGAACTTGGAATTGAATTCTAAAATCTGTATTACACATTTCCATTTCTATTAGTTAACAAATTACCACAAAGTTAAACATGATATATACACACGAATTTTATACTAGAACATAAAGCAGGGTGCTTATTAAAGATTACATGAGCTCCAATTAAACTTACAAACATCTGCTTTAGACAGTTACTCCTACTGGCAGCCAAATTAGTGAAAGTTTCTTGTGAAGTCGACGGAAGAACTTTGAGATTGGCCAATGCGAGGCTGTGCACTAGGAGGAGGCTGGGTAATGTGCTGCTGACTCTGATGGCTTCCCATTTGATGCAACATTGGCGAGGGGGTGAAAAATTGAGGAACAGATGGCTGCAGGCCTCTGTTAAAAGAGCTGTTGGCCTGTGGAACTTGACCAGTTGCTATCTTGAGCCTTTGAACTTCATCTCTCAGTGCTTCACTTAATGCTGCGGGAGGCAAAAAAGCAAAACTAGGTTATAACTCCTAATAGGATTTATTACTAATGTGAGATAAAGAAAAACAGAAAAAAGAAATCAAAACAAAAAAATCCATAATCAACTTGTGTAATTAATATCTGTACGTGGACCGCTCAAAGCAACTAGCAATAATGAGGGTTCATATCGTCTTCGACAGGTTGCCAAATATTATATATCTGAGTCATCCATCAAGAGGCCATATCATCCATGGTTAATAGCTTAAAGTTCATTTTAGCATAAAGTCTCAACTGACCACCTACTAGCCATTCACTATGCATTCTTGCATTAATAATTTTGTCGCCAACTAAAGAAGAAATGCAAAAAATTTAGGTGGTATACCATCTTGAAGATGTGCTTGTTGTTCCATAGCCTGCAACCGCAATTTCAATTCCTTATTCTCACTGGTTAGATCATTTGTGTCTCTCTGCAACCAGCATAACATATAAAATGGTTAATTACTGCCATTAAAAAAATAAATTCACAATATATGCTTTGTTAGTACAGTTCTGTACCGATCTTCAAATACTAAAAATCCTCCACTACCTAAAGCATCTGCAAATCATTAAAGTCAATTTAGGCCAGCATCAATAGTTATGCATATATTCATTATTGTTGCCTGAAATATGAAGCATCGACTATTATATCAGTCGCAGCATCAATTATGTATAATTGTTATTGTTGCCAGTTGCCTGGATAATGAAGCAATCTTCTAAATATATGCAAGTGGCATATGTTGAAACTCCAAGAAGAAGCAATTCAATAATGTTAGCTCAGTTTCATATTATCTCATTTTAGGTGACAACTTCCAATTTAATGAGAGATCACTATTTTGAAGAAAAAAACAGTGAAAGGCCATGGACAAATGTGCACCTTCTAAAAAAAAATCAAACACACCAAAACTAATAAATTATTACGTTCTGCAAGGAGAATGAAAGAGGCAGCCCCCCTCCGACCACCAATACTTTTACACTGTTTGTTGACTTGTGCCGTCATAAATCTAGGCAGTCGATTGAAGGCAGAGAAATTACAAATTTCATTAACATAATGTCTGACTTCAAGGTGAACATGCACTCATGCGGCATGTGTAAGCAAAGTGACAGCTTAGGAGGATCTCTTGACAGTATATAGAATTAACAAAGTCTCCAACCATGGCAATGTCTATGATCATACCCTTTTTTCCTATAACAAGAGTGCAGGGGCAGGGGGATTGGAACTCAATAAAACATATCAAGGAGTTTGGAAACTCGATGCACTATTAGAAACCCTCGAATCATGAAACAACAAATCGTTTTGTCATGGTTGGTGTGTTCACCACCATCATCATCGTCACAACATTAGCAGCGATACAAGAACCAGTTTAAATAGAACCAATTTCTGTCCCATTGCTCTGCCATTCCTACATTCAAGAATATTGTCTTTTCCACTTCTCTCATCATGTAATGAACAAATAAGTCAAATTATCAGCAAAAAGGGCATTATAAGACCTCATAAGTTTTACATACCCTCATCAATTTACAACTTGACCAACCGGTTTCATTGTTAGGTAGAATATAATATGACCAAACACACAATTCATCCACTAAGATGTTACTCAAGACTAGAACACAAATCTCTGAGATTTCTAACACAAACATACAACATAACACTTGAACACAACAACTTATCGGCAGGAAACCAAAAGCATTAAAAAAATAAAATACACAGTTCATCAGGTAGAAAACTGTAACAAGCATAAAAATAAACCTGAAGGAGTGTCAGCTGTGCAGAAAGGGTGGTTGCCTCAGTCTGTAGAGTCTGGACCTTCCTCTCCAGCTCACTGGTATATCGAATTTTCCTCTCCTTCGAGCGCGCTGCCGATTGCCTGTTCGCCAGGATTCTGCAGCCAGCCACAAGTAGTGACCCCAAATAACAAATCAATCAGCTGAATCGAACAAGGGAAGAAAAACAAAACATTCAGCCGACTCCACAAGGTGAGGAATCATGAGGGGAAAGAGGAAACGCGCCTCTTAGCTCTCTTGGGATCCATCAACGCCAGCTCCGCAAGCTTCTCTGGTGCCATTGCCTTCTTCGCATAATCCAAGGCGGAAGAGTCCACCTCCAGGGAAGACGAAAGGAACCCATCCATGGAACTAGTGTGCCGGTGGCCTCTCCTCTCAGGACCCCCCTTCCCCCCCGGCCCGGAGGCCGGCTGGAGATTCAACACATCGAAGAAAGCCTCATCCATGGAGAAGCTCCGGAGATGGTTGAAGGGAGGCTTGGGGCCGTCCGGCGCGGCGGCGGAGGCGGGGAAGACGTCGTTGGAATCATCAGAAGCGGCGGGGAGGGCGGAGGAGGAGTCGGGGTCGGAGACGGTAAGGGAGTGGAGTGAGAAATCAAAGTCGGGGGCGTCAAAGAGGATGGGATCGTCGTCGTCGTCGTCGGTGACGGCGGCAGCGGAGGGAGAGGGGAGGCGGAAGAGGGTGTCGGAGTGGGCCCTGCGGTGGGACCCACGCCTAGTGGGCTCGGGCCCAGGAGGCCCCCTCCTGCTGTTGTCGAACTCCGGCTCCATGATGGCGGCCAATACAACTGGAGCAGTTGTAGAGTAAAGGGCGGATAGAGAGCTCTGGTCGTCGGGGCTGAGGAGAGGAGTGGGGAATGGGGATTGAGTGTCTGATCGATGACTTTTCAGAAGAAAGGAAAGGCAGGGGTGGAAGTTGAGTTGCGTTTGTGCGTGTATTGTACTCCTTTTGTCTACGCGTAGGGCTACTTGTCAGTTGTCACATGGCGAGCGGTGCTGCAGAAGATCCCCTAACTGTGGACCCCGTTGCCTCCATTCCGAACTTTTCTACTGGAATGATCCAATAATTGGGGCTATGAGCAGGGGACTGGTCTGCAGTCTGCACTAGTAGGGAATTGCTCTGCTCGCTCTAAGCGGGTACTAATTGGGACTCTGACACCATTCGTTATATAAAAAAAATGGTCACAAATTTCTTTGATTATTTACATGTATTCTACCGATCATTATAGAGTTGCAAAGCAAAGCTTGAAGTTAAGTGTCGTATCCTCGAGGCCCATCAAGCGAACATCTCGTGGATTTCAGCTGATCAATAAAAGCCTACGTCGCAGGCCCATAGCTCATTTGATCGCCTACAACTACAAGTGACTCACGCTCTCTCGTCTCCAGCTTCATACCACCGCGCCCCCCCCCAACTCCGTCCGTCTCGGACAGAAACCAGCACCCTCGTCGCCGGCACAGATCTCCGGCTATCCATCTTCTTTTCTGCAAGGCAAGAAGTAAGCGGGAAGGAGGAGAGGGGATCAGAAATGGGTCGCAGAAATAAAGGAGCTGGTGGCACTGTTGCCGCGGCTTCGTTCTCGGAAGCGCTGCTCTTCACTACCATGTGCATTGTTGGATTGCCCGTCGAGGTCCAGGTCAAGGACGGATCCGTCTATTCCGGCATCTTCCACACAGCCTCGGTTGAAAACGATTACGGTAACAATTTGCTCCCAATCATTTGGGCTTGTTATCTGCTTTTGGGATTCGGTGCTTGCTTTTATCCATCTTCGCTTGAAGTGGGTGTTTCTTTTAAGAAAATGAAGTTTTTTAGAAGTTTTACCGTTGCAAGAGTGAATTCTGGCGTCGGTTTTGGTTTAAATGATACTGATTGATCAGGGCGTTTAGTTAGCTCCATGCGAAATTCCGAGTATCATGTCATTTGATCATTTGTACTTCTGATCCATGGAGATATTGTTATGTAAATTATCTCCAAGCTGACTCTAAATGCTGTCTTTTGCATCATTTTGTGAATTTTTTTTTGACAATGATGATAAGGTACTTGTAGCAATTGAAACAAACATAGTATCAAACTATTAACAATTTTTTAGACATTTCCTCTTCTCCAAAGCAGTTAAGTTTGTTCAGCTAAGATGATGTTTGGTGTATAGTTTTTCTCCTGAGACGAGAATGGATTAAGGTCGTGAACAACACCTTAAGTGAATGGTTGAAAGGATATATTATAGTATAGGCAAAGAAGTTGATAGTTCACTGTTGAATAAACGGAATTAAGTTTAGGATGAAACTTGGAGACATCATCTGTTCCATTTTTAGGACTTTTGGCCTCTCTCTGATGCTGCCGAGTTAGTAATTAGTTAGTAAGGAAAACTCAAGGGATCAGTACATCTGACTTCCTATTAGATACCTGCAGCGAATACATTTCAAAAATCATTAAAACTTTAATTCAGTCTTAGTTGTTGCAACTATATTACACTTGTTCGATCTAGTGACTGGCTTTTAAATATATATTTCGCATGTCATCTTTCTGGCTCTGATGATGTAGATATTGTTCTAAAGAAGGCAAAAATGATCCAAAAAGGTACAACTTGCACAAATATGGCTAGAGGATCTGTAGATACACTTGTTGTACACTCTGGAGACCTAGTTCAAGTTGTTGCCAAGGTATTTTGTTTAAGTTATTTTTTGTGATTACTCTGAGATATTGCTTGTTGTTTTCTTTAGTTTAATTATATGATATTGTACATTGCAGGGAGTACCATTTCCAACAGATGATTCAATTGGTGATGTTGAAGGCGCTTTGATGGATTCTGCATGGCCTGGAAGCCTCCTGTACGGGGAGACAAAAAATGACCCAGCAAGGTAATAACCTATACTCATAGTCCTTGATAAGCTTTTAAGTTACTTCTGACTCCTAGTCATTATCTGAGTTGCTTTAATTATACGAGGCATTGTCAATTTTTCTCATGCAGCAACCATTGGTTTATTTTGAGTTACCAAAAATAATATTCATTCATTTTGGGTATAACAAAGATAGAATGCATGTTCTTGACAATGTAGATAGGTGGGACAAGGCGTATTTTTTTATAGTGATATTTCAAACCCGGTGCTGGTTTTGATTTATAAGATGTTGGCTTTATGTTGAACCTGGACAAGACTATCTCTTGCTCGTAGGCAATCTTTCAAATTTTGAAGATCACGTCTATTTATAAAATTTACTTATGCTGAAGTGTTTGCAAGGATTGTTTTTTCATTTTTTTATGTAAAAGAGTACTGAGTCCTGTTATGGTTTTTTTTGCCTTTCTGCATTTGTTGGATCATATTTTCACCCTCAAGCGTCAATGCAGGAGCTTTGAGCACAACAATGGAACTACCCGTGTGTCTGATGTCTTAAACACGAAAATAGAAGGCATCTCTGAACAAGCTGAAGGTGCTCTTGGCAGCAGCAAAGCAACTGCGGATGAGAAGCCTAATAGTTCTGTTATGGGAAAGGTGATCTGCTGCTTTTGCACATTTGCGCATTTTAGCAATCTTCTTTTTGCCACCAATTTGTCGAAGCCTGATGTAAATGTTGTTCAGGAAGTACTCAATATGAAAAATATGTGACAATTTAACATGAAAGATGTATCTGCTCCACCTTTCTTTTACCTTTTAAGGGTAGGTGGTAGTACTAACAGTAGGGAAAACAGTTATTAGATAATGAGAATATGTTGAGAGTGAAATTGGAGTTCTCCCTGGCACCTGCATAACTTGTTGTGTGGCTGACCACAAGGGCATAGGGTTACCCAACAGGCAACGAACCTACTTTGCCATATTTAGTGGCTAATACGTTATTCGTGTTTCAAAATGTACTCTCATATTGTAAATTGATTCAGCTATTTACTATTTTGGCGGAAGGATAGCTCATGTATCATATACAATAGAAAAATATCAACTTATGATTACAGTTATCAATGCCACGAAAAATACTGGAGACATTTTTACTCTTGCGGGGAGGACAAGGGAGCAAGGTTTTACATCTGCGGAGTGATAAAACTATCACTGTCTTTAAACTCTTTAAAGTTTGGGTTGGTTTCATAGTTCTTTCTTTCTCAACCCTCAATATGTTGAGTTATTGTCCACTTCATAAGCACACCTTTAAAATTGTTTACCAAGTAATTATCAACTCGGCTGCCCTCCTATTGAACATTCTTGTTTGTCCTTTTAAGCTAATCTTATTTATTATAATTTCAACCTTAGATTGTGATTGATTCTAATGTGCTGACAGACAGGTTGGGACAAAGCAACCAGCACTCAGACCAAGAAGGTACGTCGAAGCTTTTTTTTGTATTTTGTTATTGCCAGCATTGAAAGTGAGTACCTTCCATTTTTTTTTTTTAAAATAACTTATTAGTTTCTATATAACTGTATGTAGGCGGGCCACAAAGTTCGTTCTTCTACTTCAAAAAGTGAGTAATGAATTTTACAAATTTATGTTCTGTACTTTATCATTTGCTTGTTAGGTAACGTTAGTATTTTGATCTCATGCTCTATGGTTCAGTTTTATTCACTGAAGTAACATTTTTTATGCAGCAAACATTAAGATACTTGATGCCAAGTTATCTGCTGAACAAATGACTGAGAAATCTTCTGACCCATCTTTTAAGATGGACTCATCTGTCTTCCCATCTAGTTCTGTGGTCTCCCATGAAGCTACAGCTGGAAACATGCCTCATCATGCTAGTCAGTCATCTGCAGTGCATACAATGAAACTGCCTCTAGTGTCTACAACGGATATAGTATCATCATCATGTCCAAGTCGAGCAGTGTCGCCATCTGGACCAGTCTCTAATAGCAAGGTATGTTGTTTATCTTTTCCTATTTGTGGGACTCTTTAGAAAGATATTCAATATATAGAGTCCAGAACCTAGTTCACAGAAATTGTAGATTAATAGGCTGAATGTTAAGATCCATGCCAAACAAGGATTAGGAGCATGATAATAATGTAGGTTTTTTTCTAGTGCAATTGATGATATTAAGTAGTTCTGCAGGAATTCAAGCTCAATCCTGCTGCAAAAACTTTTTTACCGTCGTACACGAGTTCGAGGACAGTGCCCCTTATGTTGTCCACCAGTAGGAATTTAGGCTATGTGCAAAGCAGCTCTTCTATGGGTCCTGTTCCTTCTGCTCAAGCAGGTGTTGAAATGAACCCGTTTGCACCTCGGGCTTCTTTGCCTGTGAAGTTTGTAGAGTACAATAACGTAGTAGCTGGCAATAGTGGGCGCATCTCCCAGTATTCTGTGCCTGTAAGCAATTTTTCCCCCTCACGTTATTCTTTTTTCTCTTATCCATATGTCTTGTGGTTCATTATCCTGTCTGCATTTATTTGACAGGCGAAAAATCAAAATTTCTTGAACTCTTTTACTTATTCTATTCTTTGTGCATGGCTTTTAGATTAGTGGACACATGGGTTTCCGCCAACAAACTCTGAGATATGGATGCCCATATCCAATACCACCTGCATATGTGCAACCAAATCATCCACAATCTCAACCAGTAAGTGGTAAACCAACCATTGATGAACCTTGAGTTGATGCAGACATTGCTCGTTCATTTTTGCGACTATGAAAGGAGTATGCTGTGACTTCCTTCAAATTTTACTAACTGTTAAGTACATGTCCTTGCTTCAGGTTATGTTGGGACGGTTAGGACAGGTTGTCTGTGTTCATCCAAGCAGTCAGGTAAAAGCACTGAATTCTAAATAGCTTTTCTATGAATATGATTATTATGGATTATGGTAGGTGTTTTCATATCTCGAAATGATGACTTTACATATACTGCATATTAATGGTATGTCATGTTCTATTAAGCAAATGTGCATCATGTTAAAGATCTCATAAAATGCACTGTACTAGTCCCCTTTCCCTCTCTATCTCTAGTTGATTCCTGCAAAGTGAGAGATTATGTGCTTTGCAGTCTTCATAAAATCATCACTGTTCCCCACCATTTGTCACTCCTATTATCTCTATTTATGTTAATACTTTATACCTATTACTTTGGATTTACTGAAGGATGTGAATCAAGGGGCAGCAGCTCTCTCACATGGACCACAATCGCAATCTGTACTTGTGTCACCACACCTTTTACATCTTTCGAAGAGCCAAGGTATATAGTATTCTCTATTTCATGCATGCATTATGTATTTTGTTTTCTGTTGGATTGGTACATAATTTGTATATTCATTCTTAATGAATTTACAAATATGTATGCGTATGGGTTGTAAAGAGAGCGGTTTATGTTTTGCTTGGTGCATGTCATTCCATGGATCTTATGTTGGTTTCACATATGATAAGTTCGCATAGTGATGTGCAACAACAAAAAATGAGTTTTGCCTAGTAATGTAATTATGATTTGGTTATTGGTTTAAATGGCAATACACATCTTAAGGGTGCGTTTGGATGCTGATAGGTGAAAGGTTGAAAATTTATATCAGCCTGAAAATAATCAAGGAGATTTTTCTGATCGGTGACAACCCGTTTGGGAACCTGAAAGTAATCAGGCGTCAGGGTGAAAATTTTCAGGCCTGATTTGTGAAAGGTGAAATATGTTTAGGAATTGAAAATAAATCACGTTGATGTCGCCCTCTTTTTCCCCGGTGGTGATGGCGGCGGCGGCCTCGCCCTCCCCGGTTGCCGCCGCCGCTGCCTCGTTAAGCCCCCCACATTGACGCTGCCGCTACCCCCCCCGATGTCTACACCACTACGCCTCTGTCGCCGCACCGTTGAGCCGAGGGAGCGCCCCAGCCATATCTCCCTTAAATTTAGTCCGTTTTTTGCCATTTTTTCATCATTATAAGAAAGAGCCCTAAAAATTAGAAAGAATGAAAAAAATGGGCCAAAACGGATAAGAAATGAGTAAGAAACAAATCGTTGAAATTTGTCCCATTAAAAAGTTATCGTGTAATAGCACTGGTTATCGTGTAGTTGATTACACTATAGCACTGGCTATTGTGTAATCGATTGCACTATAGCAGTGATATCGTGTGTTGTCAGCTATCGTGTAATCGATTATATGATAATTTTTTTAATGGGACAAACTTTAACGATGCGTTACTGATTTCTGATCCATTTTTGCCCATTTTGTTTCCATTCTTCCTCATTTTTAGGGTTCTTTCTTATAATGATGAAAAAATGACAAAAACGGACTAAATTTAAGAGAGATATTACCGGGGGGCTCCCTCAGCTCAACGGTGCAGCGGCGGAGGCGTAGGGGTGTAGGCAAACACCGGGGTGAGGAGGGCTTTGGAGATGAGGGGGGCACGGGCTCCCTCGGCTCAACTGGGCGGCGGTAGCGTTGAGATGGGGGGCTCAACGAGGCAGCTGCGGCGGCGACGAGGGGGGGGGGGGGGGCTCAACGAGGTCGCCGCCGCCATCACCACCAGGGAGAAAGAGGGCGACAACGAGTGAGCCCGACGACGGGCGAGGGGGGCGGTGGGTAGTTTTTTCTGTCAGCTCTCCCTCGTCTGTCTGATTCTCATCCGAATCAGCCTTTCAGGGTGAAATGTGAAAAATTGCCACCTTTCATCTTTTAGGGCTACTTTTCAGCCTTTCAACAACCAAACACAACCACAGGCCTTGAAAGGTGAAAATTTTCACCAATCACCATCACCGACCACTTTTCACCCTTTCAGCTTCCAAACACTTTTCACCTTGATAGGTAGGTGAAAATTTTCACCTTTTAGGGCTGAAAAATGGGGTTTTTCAGCTTCCAAACGCACCATAAGATGATAAGAACAACTTCCCCATGGATCTTATGTTTGTTCTTCTTGTGATTAGTACTGTAGTAGGATCTAAATTAAGATCAGTATTTTGGTTTATAATGGTGACCATTGTCAACGGTCTGAGAACAAATAGTCAGTCGTGGAGGATCATATTGTAAATCACGACTGAAAACAACTCTCACTTGACCCTATATATATTGTAGATGTGTGTGTATTTCTAGACCAGTTGGAGTGCTTGACAGAACAGGATGATCCATATTTTTTTGGTGTACACATCAACTAGCTTTCTTATGGGATTCAAAACACTGGCTGTGAAACCTGTAAAAATTGCTGCCATGCAGAGTCATAAAAATGTCTTGTACTAACATCAAACGACTAATTAAAATTGCACTGTATAACATGCAACTTATCAACGTGCTTTTCTCAATGCTGTTGAGCAGAAGAGGGAAAAATACACTTAGGCCATTTTCTGTTTGAAGTAACTCTTCTAATCTAGTTTGATTTTTGTTTCTGCTGGAGTTCCTATTTATGCATTTATATCAACATTTCAGGAGTGGCGGCATTAGTGCCACAACTTTCTATGGGTCCGTCCTTCATAGCTACTGTACCACCACCAATTGCAGTGTCTAGCAATATGCAATCGCCGCAGTCTGTGCCACTTAACCGACCGGTTCAGATGATGGTCCCAGCAGTTACAGGGGTCTTTGGTAGTAAGTTCCCATGAAGGTATAGTTTTTATCCAATTTTTGTTCTATCAGATACAGCAGAGGTTGGAAAAGAGGTAGTGTAACTTGGTCAACAATCTTTCTGCCCTTTTGTGAAGGAAATGTATTGAGTTTTGCCGTCCATGCACACCCAGAAAGCTCACTGATTTTAGAAATGTGGGCAGTTTTTTTTTACTGCTTTGAAGGGCAACTGTGTGTGGATGGTCATGTTTTTAGTTTTTTAACCCTGTTTGCTAGAATTCCTTTGGACTTGTTGAAATAGATAAAATGAATTGAAACTGCAAAGTTGCATGTATACTTGGGATATTGGAAAATCGTACATGAGGTTGAAGTTTACATTTTTGTAGTATATGGAATTCTGAACTTGTATCTCCGCGTCAAATAGAAAATGATGATTTGCAGCTTGGGCGAAATTCATTAGTGAAGTACGGGACATTTAACTGTTTCATGGAAATCATCCTAATAATGGCAATAGATGAGTGAACATGGAAGGAGTTGGCTTTAACATGGGTAATACAAAAAAAAAGGTGTCATACATGAATAAGCTGAAGTAGCCTGTCATCTCAGCTGGAGCAACTTGGCGTGGGCTTTCAAGCTTCAACTATGCTGGTGAAAGATCGTGCAAATAAAATCATAACCAAATAATTTTAGTGCATTGAAATCTTGATCCTATCGCCTAGAGCATATAGGTGGTTTTGCGTCCCGTTTCCCAGTTTTGGCCAAGTATTCAGGCTTCTACATTGACTGACAAGAAGACTGTTGCACAGAGCTTGAGAGGAGTTCGGGCTGTTAGAGTGGAGCCCACTGCCTCGAGCCTTAAAAATTTCACCTGAGAACTTGCGACTTCTAGGGGCTAATATTAGCTGTTGTGCCGCCAAAAGCAAGTGAGCAAGCTTTTCATTTTTCTTGGCACTTGATTAAACAAGTTGGCTGTTGCTGAGAGAGTTTGAGAGGACCGTTCTGTATGCAATTAACATACCAAATAGACTGCTTTGTGACCTGCCCTTGTGCAGTACGGTTCATAGTTTTTTTCCGTTAAAAAAACATTCGTTAAGTAAACTTTGAACGGCTAATTCGTAAGGATTTTTGCTTGGTTAGCAAGCTCTAAGTTCTAATGCACTTCTGGCACGTCCAATTGGGGAACAACCTGAGCTAGGAAGGTGATTCCAAGGTGCTCCTTTAGATTCTCATGAATCAGTCTTCCGCTTCATAGTGTATTGGGTCTATTCTCGTGAAGCCAATACACTATGAAGCTGATACTGTATCAATAATTAGATTAAAAAACTTGGTGGTATGGTTACTGATCCCCTCATCAGCTCCTCTCTTGGAAGTTCAATTCCAACATTTTCATCATTAGGCTAATGAATCTGGATAAGAGTCCACCTCTGGAACAGCACGCTTCCTTGGATTCGGATTCTAATGATTTGGCTTTGTCGCTAAAAGAATATGCCGCATGCCAACCACCGAGTTTGAGATGTACAACAACAGTGCAGGTTCCCTTGGCCCACCCAGTCAACGAAGGAGTCGTCCGGTTCCACCCGTCCTATGAAGACCGGGTCCCACTTCTGAGAGACTCGAAACTGAAAAGAAAAAGGGAGAAAAGTGGAAAACAGAAAACAGAAAAATTAAAAAGTCCGGGCTGGAAGTTGGGAGTGGGTAGCGTCGTCTTCAAGCTTCATCCTTCCCAGGCCCCCAGCCCTAAAACCCTGCGCTTGCTAGGGTTTCCTCATCTCTCCATCTTCTCCTTCCGTTTCTCTTGGGAGCTTCTCCTCGCACTTTGCAGCGCGCTTTGCGTCGACGCCGAGGCGACAGAGAGAGAGAGGGAACCTTATCTGTGCTGCCGCCATGGCTGAGAAACTGAGGGACTTGAGTCAGCCCATCGATGTGGCCCTGCTCGACGCCACCGTTTCCGCTTTTTACGGTACCGGATCCATGGACGAGGTGAGTTTCCTCTTGAGTCAGTCGTTGTTGCTTTCCCATTCTCTGATTTTGCTGAAAAAATGACATTTTTTGCACTGGAAATCGTTCCTTGCTGAAAGGCGGGAATGGCTTCCGGTTGGCATGCTTTTTGATTGTTGGGTGATACTCCCTCCGTCCTGTTTTAATAGCTCCATTATAAAAAAAATGTTTATTTTTGTTGGATGGTGGAAACCCCAACTAGTGTTCAAGATCCATTTAAATTGATCATATGGAGCATCTAAAACGTGACTGTCCTCTTTTCCAAATGGAGCATCTAAAACAGTATGGAGGGAGTAGTTGTGAAGCAATTGCCATTTTTTTGTTCATTGCTCGTGATTTTTTCTGTGTTACTTTTTTAGTTGTGGTAGTTGCCTTTTCTTCTGGAGGCATCTTGATATTTGGGTATTAAATGTAGTACAATTCATCGTCAAAAGCAGCATTTGCATCTTAAGCCATGTTTCCATTGTTTTGGACCAAGTGTTCTGCAGTTCTTCAAGGATGCCAATGCAGCATTTCCTTTACTCATTTCTGTGGCACTGCTTTTACTCCATGCTGTCCACTCTATTATGTTGACAGAGAGCAGCTGCAGATCAGATATTGCGTGAATTACAAAACAACCCAGATACATGGCTGCAAGTTGTTCGCATTCTACAAAATTCACAAAGTATGAACACGAAGTTCTTCGCTCTACAGGTGCCACCCTCTTCTGATTTACCATTTATATGCAATACATGATAAATTTTTTGTTAGCCAGTGCTTTGATCCTTTTAAAATTAAATTTTCGTTTATATAAAGAGATCACTTAGCCCGTAAGTGACCACAGTCTGTGATTGAGTGGCTGTGAGGGAGGGTTGCTGGAGTGTTGGGCAGAGGGCAAGAGGCTGTGGGTGTGTCAGGGAAGAGAATGGTGTTGCTTGAGGCCGAGGAAGGGCCTACGTGAGAGAAGGGCATGAGGGTGAGGCTGGGTTAGATTTGGTTAACTGGGTAGGTTGTAGTTTTTATGTGGAGATCTAACGCTGATCAGATGCCCACCTATTAACCCGCACAAGATCCTTAAACACTCAACTATTTTAATTAGAAAAGGCCACCTAATTCTCCCCCAAATTGGTATGGTATATAACTTGGGCTGGATGTTATAGTTGGGATGTATTCAAAATTAGTTTGCTTTTGTTGTAGGTCAGGTGCAATTACTTACCCTTTTTCTCTGAATAAGAATAACCTTTCTATTCTTTGTGGAAGTCCATATTTTGTCTAATAAGAATTCAATTATTTGGTCAAATGGAATTTTCACATTAGACAAGGATGATACTCCTTTCCTCATTCCAAACAAATTAAGCAGAGTCGTTTTTAATTTGTCCAGCCTTGCTATTATGGCATAAGAATTTGAAAGAAGGTTATTTATACTCCATGGAGAGGTTTGATTATACTTAGGCGATTGATGGAGCAGTTTGGTAGTAAGAAGACATATGGTTATTGATTTGGACAAAGCTCGTGATAGGGTGCCAAGGTATATTATTTGTGATCTGCTAGACAGGAAAGACTCGCAAAGGGTTATTATGTGGATGCTATAAAGACATCAGCTCTGACTATCGTATGGAATATTGGTGGATAGACCATAGGTTTGCATCAAGGATTAAGCTCATATCTACATAATGACTGGTGAACTGACAAGTCAATTTTTCTTTTTATGCAGCAAATAAGATCTAAGAACAAGTCCTTGGTGCATGTTTTTTGTCTGATTATACAGTTTTGTTAGATGTAATCAGGGAAGGAGTTAATGAGAAGTTGGAATTATAGTAAGGAAGCAATCCTTGGGTATTAGGTTTAGTTGTGCTCGGACTGTATGTATGGAATGCAATTTCAATACTAATGTTGAGATTGAAACCATGTTAGATCGGATACCCCAGAACTCCAAGACGGGTGTACTATGCCGAGAAGAATTACCTGAGTGGCATTGAGTCAAGTATCTTGGTTATGGGATTAGGACTAGGGTTCGGAATGTAGAAATAACTTTAGGGGTGCTTTGTGTTAAATGCTTTCCCAAATTAACTAAATGGTTAAATATAGATGAAAACAGAGCAACCTGCAATGTTGCATGCCACAGAATATTAGGCAACAAATGGAAGGCATATTGAAAAGATTAGTGTTGCATAGTTGTTATTGTTAAGTTGGATGAAAGAACTATTAGGGAATAGGGATCGTATGAAAGAAGACCTTATTTGAGGGAGCCTAGGGTTAGCCCCAGTTGGTGATGAATTCAGAGAAAGATGATTGAGATGGTTTGACCATATGAAAATGAGGCCATAATCAGCTCCTGTTTGGATACGTGATTAATGGCTTATAGAGGCCCCTGTAAGAGAAAGAGGATGACCCAAAATGACTTAGAGGGAACTAATGAGAGAGATTTGATGATGTTTAGCTTGGATGTAGAAGTGGCTTATGACGAGGTCGAAATACAGAGTAGAATTCCTTCGCCTGACCACCTACAAGCGAGATAAGGTGGTGGTGTTGGTGTTAATGAGGATTGCGACGACAATAATGATGATGATGATGATGATGGTGATTGTTGATTTTGATGATAAGGTCTCCTATGCATTATGAATTGGAATGCATAGCAATAATGCTTACTTTTAATAGTGTCCTCAGCGACCCTTTTTTTTCCAATTCGGTTGAAGATGATATTTCATACATTGTAGTGATATATGGTGTGAACCTAATGCCTTTAAAATGTGAAGGTTCTTGAAGGCGTCATAAAGTATCGATGGAATGCGTTGCCCATAGAACAGCGTGATGGAATAAAAAATTATATCTCTGATCTTATTGTACAGGTAGCCTATAAAATCTTTCATCAAATTTATAACCATTTCTTCTGTTTAGAGTCTGTACTTTGGCATTATGTTGATACCATACTTTCTGCCCTTCAATTTGCAGCTTTCTAGCAATGAAGTTTCTTTCAGGCAAGAGAAGCTTTATGTCAATAAACTTAACATCATATTGGTTCAGGTGATCCATAATTTTTTCCCCAACTCTTATTTGTAGTCTATGAAGTAAAAAGCAGTCTCTTCAAGAAGGCTTGTCTGTTTTTTTTTTAAATGAATATACCATGTTTTGGGTGCAATTTCTGTATTTGAAAACAACTTTTTTACTTGATTGGGAATATTTTTATTTTCTGAAATTACAGGTCTTGAAACATGAATGGCCTGCAAGGTGGAGGACTTTTATTCCTGATCTTGTTTCAGCTGCAAAAAGTAGTGAAACAATATGTGAAAATTGCATGGCCATATTAAAGGTTAAATCTTATTGTTATCCATCTGGTCCTGCTACTCAAATTGTAACTGAAACTTAACATAAATATTTTGTTACCTAGCTCCTCAGTGAAGAAATTTTTGACTTTTCAAGAGGAGAGATGACACAACAAAAGATTAAGGAGCTTAAACAATCTTTAAACAGGTAATATGTTGGTGTAACAATTTTGTTGTAGACGCGGCTCACAATAATATTTATCGCAGATATATCGGTGACTTAAAGATCAGATGGAAAAAAATTGGTGACTTAAAAATGTTTTGACATGTACCCTGTTAGTCTAAGCAAATAATAACACCTAAAAGTCCTAATGCTAATCTCAAATAATTGTAACATTTGAGTACACTTGCACTAACATAAATTATATTTATCAAGTGGAAAGCATGGTCTATAATGATAAAAAAGACGAAGTTTGAAGGTAATATCAATGATTAAGTGGAGAACATAATGGTGCATATCTTTAAAAGTCACAACTAGAATATGTAATGAAGAACATGATAGTGTAAGGGTTGCCAGTATTGAGGGGAATCAGAGTGTTCAAACACTGTTGCTAGGTGCTTGAAAGGTGGTTTGGATCCAAGGTATGGGCAAATACCTCAGATACATCCATCTGGGATATTGGGAAGGATACATATTTACAGATATATCTCATAACTTAGATTTTGCGAACCATGGTCATAAAACCCGTAGTTTTGGTTGTGGTATTAGCTTAAATGTCATGCCTATGCTTTTGTAGGCTCCACAATGTCAATAACGTGCTTACTGTATATCTTACCTTATTTACAAATAATCACAAAAGTGAAGTTTTTTTTTGTTTGTATACAGTGAGTTTCAGCTCATTCATGAGTTATGCTTATATGTTCTCTCCGCATCCCAAAGAGCAGAGCTTATTCGAGCGACACTTGCTACGTTGCATGCTTTCTTGTCATGGATCCCGCTTGGCTATATCTTCGAATCCCCACTGGTCCGGCTTGCCAAATACGCTTTACTTTCTACTCAAATTCTTTACATAATGCATATTCAAATGATTTTGCTTCCTCTGGGTACTTTGAGGACAATGGTGACACATGTTTTGTTTGTTGCAGCTGGAAACTGTTTTGAATTTTTTCCCGATGGCTTCATACAGAAACCTCGCTCTCCAGTGTTTGACTGAGGCAAGAGACTTTCTGCGTTTCTCATGTGTCCGTTTCCCAGCTTTCGCCATATTTATCTAAAATTGTGCAGTTCACAGGTCGCTGCCTTACAGTTTGGTGACTTCTATGATTTGCAATATGTGAAAATGTACACTATTTTCATCACTCAATTACAGGTCAGTTGGTAGTTGATGATCATGGGCATTCCCATGAATTTTGGTGAACTTTATGTTGCCTTTTTATGCCCGGCATAAGATTTTTTTCTTCAAATATTTGGTCCACTATATGGAAAGTGTTCTTTTCTTCATCACCTTTGTGTTGAAGCAGTGAGGCATTGCTTTTTGTGCTACAGAATATTCTTCCTCCTGGAACAAATATCCCAGATGCCTATGCCAATGGATCTAATGATGACCAGGTATAACCTTCTTTGTCTGAACTCACTTCTTTGGAATCTATACCTTTTTACCTCTTCAATTTTTTTTCCTTCTGAAAGCTGATTTTTTACTTTGTTTTTGCAGGCATTCATACAGAATTTGGCATTATTTCTCACTTCTTTTTTTAAGGCAAGTTCTTGTGTGAGTCAACCTTTTACTAATGAAACATGCGAGTTTAGGCAAAAGTTCTTAGTGTAAAGGAGTTCTGCAAAGTTTAAAGCTGCTTTTTGTCTATTCCTTTTTCGTGCTTTTAATTGCATTTGTTATGGAAATCTCACTGGGTGTTGACATAAGCATTTGTTTTTTGAAGTCTCATGTTCGAGTGTTGGAGACCACAGCTCAGAATAGTGCCGCGCTTTTATTGGGTCTCGAGTATCTCATTGGTATTTCATATGTTGAAGATACAGAAGTCTTCAAGGTCCCACCAATATATGTTTATGTTGCTTATATTAATCTTTGTGATGGTTGTTAGTTGGTGTTTATGTGCATTGAATGGATGCACAGGTTTGCTTGGATTACTGGAATTCATTGATCCTTGAACTGTTTGAAGCACATTATAATAAGGATAATCCTGCAGCATCTGCAAACTTGATGGGGCTTCAGGTATGTGGCATTATTAAAAACTATGTTTTAAGTAAAAATTAAACATTCTTCTTTCGGACCATCACAACAGGACGAGGGTTAGTAGCGCTCTCTAACAATTTGATTGTTGGCTTGCTTTGACGGGCAAACATTCAAATGAGCTTCTTGTTGCGGGTGCAAGCTCTGGTTTTCAGCAAGATTTTTCACAAATAGGAAATTAAAACAATCCTGGTGAATAAAAATGCACATTGCTTACTGTAGTTAGTGACACAAGCTAGTGGCCATGATAAGTAACTGGGAATATACAGGGGGGAGAGGCACAAAGGGAGAATCAGGATATGCTAAACAGTTGTGAACACACAACATGCTTCTTGAAGTGAAATTTTTATAATGTAGTAGTATCTTTTTAACCTCAAAAAATTACCTTTTGCTATTTGTGGAATAATCTTGCAGGTGCAACCTCTTCCACTTGTCAATTCTAAATTTGATGTATAAGCTGAGGCTTTTTATTGTAATACAACGTGTAAATTTGCAGGTCCCTTTGCTCTCTGGCATGGTTGATGGTCTGAGTTCTCAGCTTGCTCAACGAAGGCAGCTGTATTCTGGTCTGATGTCAAAATTAAGAATGCTTGTGATATGTCGCATGGCAAAGCCTGAGGAGGTTTTAATTGTTGAGGATGAGAATGGAAATATTGTTCGGGAAACCATGAAAGACAATGATGTTCTTGTGCAATATAAGGTGATAACCACTCTTATGGTAACGATTTTTTGCTTATAGTTATTTTTCTGTGTTTTATAAGGAGACTGAAGTATTTTCAGTTCTTTTGAGATGGTTTGAAGTATTTTATTCCTCAGTATCACACGTTTATGTGATGCTCATTTTGCAGATAATGAGGGAAACTCTTATTTATCTGGCACACCTTGATCAAGATGATACCGAAAAGCAGGTGAATAATAGTTACTAAAATCTTCTGTTGTTTTCATGTTCTAAATGGTTTCCTTCTCCTTTATGCTTACGAATATTGGTATATACAAGTACTCTTTTTAATAGCATATGAGTGTGCAGAGTTGTTTTTTTATTGAATTCTTCTTGATTCTGTCTCATTAATACCAGATGTTGGGGAAGCTAACCATGCAGCTGAATGGTGAAGATTGGACATGGAACAATTTAAATACTTTATGTTGGGCAATAGGATCGATATCTGGTTCTATGGCTGAGGAACAGGTACGGATGCTTAATGAGATATATTATGTGTGTGAGTATGTATATATATATATATATATATATGGGAAAAGTTTAAATGAGATCGCTCTCATATAGCTTATATGAGGCCACTTTAAATTGTAGCCCTTGGATCTTGATCTAACGGCTACAAATAGCCATAATGATCTCACCCACTCCCTGATGTGACACACTCACCTACCCAATGATTTAATATCCATCCTCCGATTGGAATCCAACGGCTATAAAGATTGACCTCATGCTCCTTATATGAGAACGATCTCATATAAACCCTTCTCTCTCTCTCTCTCTCTCTCTATATATATATATATATATACACGGTGACACATAAGTAGATCTGCTTAGAATAGGTTTCTTTAGGATGAGAGTGTTGAGATTATCAGTGGGAGATCTAAGGATTGGCTTAGGTGGAACTTCACAAGGAGAATTATGTAGCATTTCTGGTTGGTAAATTTGGAAAACATTTATTAGGTTGGCCTGTTCACATTCAAAGGAGGCAAGCTAAATTTCTCTAAGGAATTTTTCTCATGGCTAGAAGTGGTCCTTTACTAGATGAGTTAAGATCACAGATGACTTGGAACAACATCTTGAAATGAGTTTCATAGGTTGGAGCTGGCCTATAGGAATACAGGGTGGAGAATTTCTCATCGCTTCTGAACATATCTGGTCATTGATGCGTGTTATTGATTGACGTTTCAGTTATCTGTCTAGGATTCTAGGCATGCCATTTGTTGTCCACTTTTCTTAAACTTGATAGTTTGATATAATTGGCAGAACAATTTTTTGATGGATTGGAATAGAACTTTCAAATGATTGTTTGCTGCTCCTTTCAGGAAAACAGGTTTCTTGTTATGGTTATTCGTGACCTCTTGAATCTATGCGAGGTCACCAAAGGAAAAGATAACAAAGCTGTCATAGCGAGTAACATCATGTAAATATTATTTTCGTCCTTATGATGCATTGGAAAGCAAAGTGCTTATTAAGATAACTTCAAGAAAGTGGGCTGCACTACCTTGGAGTTTTTACCTTTGGCTTTACTTTGTCCATTGCATTGTATGTGCAGCTTGTTTGTGTGGTGCTTTTCACGGTATTGATTGTTTTTTTGGGGAGCATTGCCAGGTATGTTGTGGGTCAGTACCCAAAGTTCTTAAGAGCCCATTGGAAATTTTTGAAAACTGTGGTGAACAAGTTGTTTGAATTCATGCATGAAACACATCCGGGAGTTCAGGTTAGTATGCTTACTACTGTCGGTATGGCTTTTGTTTTTTGCACGTGTTACAACTTGGAGTAAGCAATGTTGCTGTTTTCTTCTTTTCAGGATATGGCATGTGACACCTTTTTAAAAATAGTTCAGAAATGTAAACGTAAATTTGTTCTTGTGCAGGTAATATTTGCATTTATAGATTACATTTTCTTGACAAATTTTATCTATGAATAACTGTTCTGCCTTTTCAAGTAGAACGATTTTTTGTCAGTAAATTACGGTATAAATTGTTGTAGATGAGGAAGTGCTTGATCAGCTATCTGGGTGCAGGTTGGGGAAAGTGAACCATTTGTTTCTGAACTCTTAACTGGCCTTCCAATCACAATAGCAGACCTTGAGCCGCATCAGATTCATACATTTTATGAGTCGGTACGTTTGCAGGTCCCTACTTGTGAGAAACAATTTTGCTTCTTTTATTTCTGTTGAAAGCTTGAGTGTAATAATATTTGTCTTCTTACGACAGGTTGGCCAGATGATTCAAGCAGAAACTGATCTACAGAAGAGGGATGAGTACCTTCAGAGGCTAATGCAACTCCCAAATCAGGTCTTTCAGTTAATCTGGCATTAGTTTTCGCTTTTCTATTTTCCTATACTTTATTTTGTATAAAAATGTTGATGCTCAGCTGTTCCTTCTCCTATTTAACTTTTTTTGGGCATTTCATAGCTGGTGGCTTAGTAGGTTTACTCGTGATGCAGAAATGGGCAGAAATTATTGGTCAAGCACGGCAAAGTGTTGATTACCTCAAGGATCAAGGTGTTATCAGAACAGTGCTGAACATACTTCAGGTAATGAACCAATGAAGCGGTGACATATATATATATATATATATATATATATATATATATAGGGAAAAGTTTATATGAGATCGCTCTTATATTGCTTATATGAGGCCACTTTGAATCGTAGCCGTTGGATCTTGATCTGACGGCTACAAATATCCATAATGATCTCACCCGATGTGACACACTCACCTACCACTGATTTGATATCCACCCTCTGATCGGAATCTAACGGCAATAAAGATTGGCCTCATGCTCCTTATATGAGAACGATCTCATGTAAACTCATCTTTTATATATATATATATATATATATATATATAGAGAGAAAGAGAGAGAGAGAGAGAGAGAGAGAGAGAGAGAGAGAGAGAGAGAGAAGTTTAAATGAGATCGCTCTCATATTGCTTATATGAGGCCACTTTGAATCGTAGCCGTTGGATCTTGATCTTACGGGTACAAATATCAATAATGATCTCACCTACTCTTTGATGTGACACACTCACCAACCCACTGATTTGATATCCACCATCCGATTGGAATCTGACGGCAATAAAGATTGGCCTCATGCTCCTTATATGAGAACGATCTCATGTAAACACTTCCCATATGGGTTGGTGAGTGTGTCACATCAAAGAGTAGGTGAGATCATTATTGATATTTGTACCCGTCAGATCAAGATCCAACGGCTACGATTCAAAGTGGCCTCATATAAGCAATATGAGAGCGATCTCATATAAACTTTTCCCTATATATATATATATATAGAGAGAGAGAGAGAGAGAGAGAGAAGGGTTTATATGAGATCGTTCTCATATAAGGAGCATGAGGCTAATCTTTATAGCCGTTGGATTCCGATCGGAGGATGGATATTAAATCAGTGGGTAGGTAAGTGTGCCACATCAGGGAGTGGGTGAGATCATTATGACTATTTGGAGCCGTTAGATCAAGATCCAAGGACTATGATTTAAAGTGGCCTCATATAAGCAATATGAGAGCGATCTCATATAAACTTTTTCCATATATATATATTTAGAAGTCATGCCAAAAGAATTTAAAAAATCAGTTCTGACAATTTTTTTTTAATTTTCTTGTCAATTGGTGCGTGAAAATGTTTGGAATATTTTGAAATCATTGTAAGCTTCATATTATGGGTATTTTGAAACACGACATCCAATTGCCCGTTTCATCTCTTTTGCTTTTAATAGTAGTAGTATAGATATACTCTCTCTGTCCAAAATCATCTGTCCTCATTAAAATACCAAAATGAACTGATTTTAGTTCATTTTGGTTTTCTAATGAGGACAGGTAATTTTGGACGGAGGGAGTATATATCTGGTGTTGTGAAAGATACAAGGAGGAGGTAAGTGTTCTCTCAGGAAGGGAAAGAAAAGGAAGAAGTTGATTAGAGAAAGAAGGGGATGATGTCTGATTGAGATTTTAAACCAAACTCTTGTTTATTGAATAAGAAAATGCCTGAAGCTGCTTAATAAAACTTTCTCATCAAGTTGTTAAAAAGAACTCCTAGCTTTGTATATGTTAGGACTTGCAAATCTGCATTAATCAGTCGCTGAAGAAGACATGATATGTAATTAGCACTGCATCTTGTTGGTTGATTGGTTTCTAGTAACTCATCTATTAGGATCTTTTCAGCTTTTTTTTTATCACTTAATGACAGAGGTTTGATGTAAATACTATAAAATTGCAGACAAATACAAGTGTTGCTAGTTCGCTTGGAATGTACTTTTTGTCACAAATATCACTTATCTTTTTGGACATGCTTAGTGTCTACAGGTATGACTTTTATGAGGGTTTGTTACTCGTCTTTCCTTTGTTACTAGTGAAATATATACCATAACGATCCTATGTTTGAGACAGAATGTACAGCGAACTTGTATCAAGTAATATAGCCGCAGGAGGACCCTTTACTTCAAGGACCTCATTTGTGAAACTTCTTAGGTAGATCTGAAGCTTTACAATTTAATCCTTTTTTTTGTGATTACTTCTAAGCAGCACTATTATTGTTTTAGTAATTATCTGAAAATATCACTTTATACAGATCCGTTAAAAGGGAAACTCTTAAATTGATTGAAACATTTTTGGACAAAACTGAAGACCAACCCCAAATGGGTAAGCAGTTTGTGCCACCGATGATGGATCCAATTCTCGGCGACTATGCAAGAAATTTGCCCGATGCAAGGGAGTCTGAAGTTTTATCTCTTTATGCCACTATCATAAACAAGTACGTGTGTCTTGTGCTATCTTACCGGAAAAAGTGTCTTGTGCGTTTTTATCTCCAGTTTTTTTTATATATAAGCTGTTATTGTACGAGGAGGCACTTTTAAGATCTTCTGAACTTGTGACTTGGAGTCGGTTTTTTCTTTTTTGCTTATGCGTTGATTAATTTGGTCAATAGGTACAAGGGAGTCATGACCGAGGATGTTCCTCGAATATTTGAAGCTGTTTTTGAATGCACACTTGAGGTTTGATATTTAAATGCAGTCTGTTCAACATTACTCTCTTGTTTTATGCTTCTGGGTGGCAATTTATCTTCACTGCAGATGATAACTAAAAATTTTGAAGATTACCCTGAGCATCGATTGAAGTTCTTTTCTCTGTTGCGGGCCATTGCTATTCATTGTTTCCCTGCGTTGATCCACTTGTCTAGTCAGGTTAGCATAGATTCTGTTCATATATCTGCTCATATGATTAGATATTAGTGTTCACTAGTTTTAATTGAAATATGGTTACTTCAGCAACTGAAACTCGTAATGGATTCTATAAATTGGGCATTTCGGCATACTGAGAGAAATATTGCAGAAACTGGCCTCATTCTTTTGCTAGAAATGCTGAAGAACTTTGAGGTTGGTGTTTATTTCTTTACTGTGATTTTGATCAGTGCTAATTATGTGATAATTTAGAAGTGAATAGTCTGCCCCATGTAACCTTTGATGAAGCTTTAGTTCCATGTTTTTTTCTGGACAATGCAGTGTTTACTAGGTAGTTTACTTAAATTATAATTTTGGTTACTGTGCAGGCGTCCGAGTTCTGTAATCAGTTCCACAAGACGTACTTCCTCACAATTGTGCAAGAAATATTTGCCGTTTTAACTGATACGTTTCACAAACCTGGATTCAAGCTGCATGTCTTAGTCTTGAACCACTTGTTTTGCTTGGTAAGAAAGCATTGGTCATTACTTATTTGTGTTGATTACAATTCAGTAACAGTGCTTGACAAGTTTGGATTTTAGGTGGATTCCGGGTCACTAACTGAGTCTCTTTGGGATGCTGCTTCTGTCTCACTTCCTTATCAAAATAACATGATGTTTGTTCGTGACAACACTATAAAGTTGTTAGAGACTTCTTTTCCCAACATGACAACTGCTGAGGTACAACAGGCAGCTGTCATTCTTATCCTGTCATGGTTTATTTATTCTATTACTGTGTAGTGTTGTCTGATGGATGTTGAGCCATCTGCAGGTGACTCAGTTTGTTGACAGGTTGATGGAGTCCAGAAATGATCTTGCATCGTTTAAAAATTGTATCCGGGATTTCCTTGTTCAGTCCAAGGAATTCTCTGTTCAGGTGAATTAGCTTCTCTCAGAACCTGCGGATCTAAGATATTGTTGGATTCTGACTATTTTTGCTCATTACTATTATAACTGCTTCTAATGATAACTTGTTTTTTGATATTTTCTTCAGGATAATAGGGACCTCTATGCAGAGGAAGCTGCTGCACAAAGAGAAAGAGAGCGTCAAAGAATGCTTTCCATTCCAGGGCTTATTGCACCTAGTGAGTTGCAAGATGAGATGGTGGATTCATGAGCTTCGGAATATCATATACTAGATTAGCCTTACACTCAGGATGGCTGATGTGGACTGCCGAATTTTCAACAGAGGTGTCCACAAAAACTGCCGCTTTTAGTTTCGTCTCCAGACCTCTGATCAGATTCTGCTGCAAGGGTTTTCTTCCCCTTCAAACTGCTGGTGATACTTGCGGAACGTTGGAATGCCAGTTGAAGCAGTTGCGGTCAATGGCTTTTGTCAAGCTGAGACTTCCTACTAGTGTACAAGTATCAGCTTCCTTGCGGTCAATGGGACTCTAGGATGGTTTGTGTTATTAGCATTGGATGCAGTCTTGGTTGGAGTAGCATAGGATCCATGGCGATTGGTATGTGTATAAAATTTTGTATTTGATAGTTTGTCTAAAAGCAGATTGTACTTGTTTGAGACCACTAATGGGTGACAGCATGTCTCAGCAACAAGTCATGATGAGGCATATGAGCGGATGGAATTGTATTTTATTTAGTTTGAGTAAACAACTATTTTAAGGTAAAGAATGTACACACTGAAATCATGGTTGAAGGCTGTTGCTTTCATTGTTGTGGCCACTTTGATAACCTCAGAGACTTGAATGAAAACTGGGTTGCTACAAATTTAAGGCTCCCAAATAATTGAATCATTGTCCTAGGGCTGTTTATCTAAGACATTGTTGTACTAGCTTTTACCGGGTTATCTTGTTCTCATCGAACTGATAGTTGTGCCTGGAAGGTCGAAGGCAGTAGAACTTGGGACATAAGCTGGTACAATTTATAATATAAAAGCTGCAAAGAAATCTTGCGTATAATGGCTCAAAATCTCAGGCCATGCGAGTAAATTATCTCATGTAAAATGCCCCACAGCATGTCTGCTCCTTGGCACATTCGTGTCTGGGAAAATACTTGAAAGATGGGCATAGTAGTAGTAGACAAGGCAGGAAATTAACATTCATAACTAACGATCATTGTCCATAAATAAAAGCACCTTTCAAACCCTTTCGAACATCAGCCAGGTTCAATCTGGTCTATCGTTGTTCATCTCCTTTTGAAAGAGTGGAGTATTGACATGAGGAACTTACTATTCTTTTTTGGGTTCAACTTCCCAATCTTCTAATTCAACACTAGGCATAAAAATCATTAGAAGTTTGTTAATGCTATTGGCAAGACGTTAACTTATATGTGAACCAAATGATTCTATCAAGGAAAAGGTTTGCTTATCCGAGGGCAAAGGTTATATGGGGACCTGATCATTAGGAGGATTATCATTACTATTGGCAAGTTACATGACTCAATTTTAGTTGACAGGACATACGAGTCTTACCTTTCTTAGCCTGTAATTTATGAATGTAAGCCAGCTTTAAGCAATAAATGCCATGATTTTGGTCATGTTATTAGTTCTTGCTCTACCGGACAAGAATGGGTGGCAATAGGCATCCTCTTCTAATCATCTTTAGTGACTAGTGCTAATTTCATTAGTAATGAAGGACAGGATTCAGCTTACTCCTCCATGTGCTTCCCCTGTAATTCCTCAGGGAGATGGTAGGAATGTTCCTTACGATGACTTATCTGGTTCCTTGACTGATTCGACACTTGGTGCTAATTCAAATCCCACTTCTAGATACCCAGCGACCGACAATCTTACTACCTCCAGCCACTCTCAAACAGAAGAAATCCAGTAATAACCCGTCTTCGCCAAAAGGCAGGTCTAAGAAGATCGGGTCAAATTGGATCTCGTTCCAACAATTACAACTTGATTAGAGATTTTCTTCAAGTCTGATTCTGCCCTTCACCATATGGCACAACACCCAAACGGGAGGGATCCAATCAGGCTCCTCAAGGCTATAATTCACACTACCTAGAGATCATGCCCAAGAAAATCCAAGCATTCTCAAAAGAAGCACAGTACCTCACATTTAGGGCATGTTTGGTAGCAGCTTTATGGAGTACGAAAGCCAAATTTTAAAGAAGAAACAGGGTGTTTGGTTGGGAAGAATCAATTTTTAGAGAAGAATTCAGGGCCCGATGGCATATTTTGTAAATAAACATAGAAGACATGGGCATATAATAGAAAAAATATGTTTTTAATTATGTGCCTTTGTCTTATTTATAAAATTACAAAATATGCAACTGAGAAAAGTCAAAGTAATAATCACTTCTTTTGAAAAATCTCCTTATATAGAGAAGTTAGATTCTCCTAAAAATTGGGGGTGTAGCCTACTACTTAGGAGATAAAGTGGGAGGATGGGTCAAGAGGCACACTCATACATCATACACCAATCGCTTCCATATATAAAGGCATTGTAGCATGTTGATATCTACGAAATATACACATTTTTATATGCCTTTATGCCTATATTTTGATCGTAATTTTAGTTGAAAGTAAGAATTATTAATGGTTATTTATGTTAGGTGGGTAATTAAGAGTTTAATAAATAAATACGTTTAATTGATTAATTTAGATGCGTTAATTGGATTTAATGGATTTATATTTTATAATGCGTCTAAATTATATTTAATTTTATTTATGTAGGTTTTAAAAGTTCCAAATGCAGATCGTGAAAAGGAACGCGCCGAACAGTCTATGTGAAGAGATGAGATCCGATGAACGAGAGCAGTACAACGGGTTATAAAGAAGAAAAGAAAAAAAAGAAGAGAAAACCAAACCGGCCCGAATTAGAATGGTTCGGTTCGGTTCGGTTTTAAAAGAAAAAAATAACAAAAGACGACCCGAGCCATCTGCTCGGGCGTCTGTTTCTGAAAACAGGGCGCTCGAGCTCGAGCTCGAGTGCCGGCAAAGAACTCGATGGGTCAAGGAGATGACGGCGGAATGGGCAGGGACAGCGAAGACGGAGCACGGTGGCGAGGCTAGCCATGATTCACGGCGGGGTCGATTACGGTGGTTCTGGGTCGAGCTCGGAGGTGATCGGTGATGATGAAGGTCTGGGCTTGAGGAAGGGTGGCACGGTAGCCATGATTCACGGCGGGGCGAGGACTGTGGCGGCTAGGAAGACGGCAAGACGGAGCTTGGTAGCTGTGAGGCAGGTGGCCACGACGTTGACGGCGGTGGGTGTCTAAACCGGAAATGAAAAAAAAAAAACACAGTCCTGCTCGAATTGGAAACAGGGATCTCGATTCCATTTGGAAGCGGCGCAGATGCGTGTTCGACTAGGACTTGGCTGGATTGATCAAGGAGGACTCTTTGATTTCGGACTACCTATAAAAACAGAAATTAATCGCAGGAAAGAAAAAAATGACAGAGCTTGACGAGAACAGAGCTGTTATGTTCCCATATAGAACACTAAGAAAATCAAACGCCATGGTGAAAAAGGGAGAAAAGAAGAAGAAGAAAAGAGAATAAGGAAAACTGGATTCAATATTGCATGCCCCAGAAGGAGGAAGAAGACCTCCTTATAAGGAAGGAGAGGCGCGTCTTCCAGGACTAATTACAAGATGTGACTTTTCATATTCCTAGACTGACTCTTCATCTTCCTAGACTGATTACAACACGTTCACAACATTCCACCACGCTTCCGCTACCGCCTTGTCCTCAAGGCGGCCAAGAAGAAGCGCTCCAACCGGGGAGGAAACCGGATATAAAATAAGCGATCTCCAAACATCTCACTTTCTGCGTAGTGCTGCCAATAACTCATAAAGCTTGTGGGCTGACGAAGCTCAAAGGCTTTCTCTGATGATTTCATCACAAATGCTGCGGAAATGCCTTCCTGGACAAACACACTAGAACCGACAACACAAATGACCATTCTCCCAACTTCAGTGGATCCTGGGAAACTGTCATTGGCAACGTCCATATGTGAGCTAATTGCAGCGTCAGCAGTTGGCCCAAATATACTAACCACTGTTAAGACTCCATCTGGGATATATTCGATTGGGTAGGATGCCCGAGGGTTCTCTGGAACAAAATTATCGTTGTAGTCCACTTCTCTTGTGTGGTCATCGAACACAACATTGTCCAATACAGTCCCAAACTTGATGGCATTCCAGATATCCTTTTTCTGTAGCCCAAGGAAAAGAGTCATCCATGTGGCAAAACGAGAAGAGTAGAACCACGAATGCTCCTGAAAACTGTTGCGCAAAGCATGGTATGCTTCCACCGGACCTACACCATCAGTAGCCTGTAAAGTCGATTCAATAAGAGCCAACAATTTAGGAACTAGCACCGAATCGACATTGGCACCGGTACCGGCACTCTGAGCAAGGGCAACTTCAACAGTGGCTGCAGCTAATGCTAGTGCATCGTTGATACCATCACCAGTCATCGCAACCACTGCATTTTGGTTTTGAAGAGCCTCAACCAGCATCTTTTTGTGAGATGGACCTACCCTGGTGAAGAATATCATGCGCTGCAAAGCTAATGCTTGCTGCAATGGTGGAAGCTGTTCGAATTCAGAAGCAGAAGCAAGGTGGACAAAAACCCCAATCTGGCGACACAAGGAGTCAGCTGTAGATTTATTAGTCCCAGTAACAACGATCACCAGGATTCCCTCATACATACACGAAAGACTTGCATTCCGAACTTCTTTTCTTGGTGGAGCATGCATTCCACTCAATCCCGTAAAGGTAAGGCCAACCTCATTGTTGCTAGAGATCGTGTGCCTGTCCACCAACTCATTTGTAGTATCCAAGACATCAGTAGAAGTGTCATCATCAAACACAAGAAGCAAAATGAACCCATTAACACTATCTTTAGTGTAGAAAAAAATTAGTATGCAAAGCATGAGATCCATCGAGTGACCCTTGTTCCTGGACGATCGTGTGCAGCACCCAACGGACATCCTTGGCCATGCCTTTTGTCTCACCACATACAGAAATATAATCACCTGGAAAGATGATATTCCATATGTCTGCGGCTTTCTCCGCTATCTTGTACTGATCATAACCTTGGATAGGGCATTCTCGTGAGACAGCAACAACAGTGAACCAATCAACAAAATTGGAGCCCTCCCATTTGAAAAGAGTAATCCTCGCAGTCCAACCTTGATTGTAATCAGTGGAGACATGCCAATTGCTGCTAACTTCGCAAAATTCCCCACAAGGCAAAGGACTTGGCACGTTGAAGTGTTTGAGGTTGGCCCAAGCAAGGGCCGTATCTGTTCGGTTGGCGAAAGGAACGAAAAGAGACTCCAGTGGAAGAAGAAGTGCAGGGGCCCTGGAACTCCAAGTGTTACCCACGCTAACAGGGCAACCACACGCATCATTCTGGCATGGAACTACAGAATCGTTGTAAAACGTAGAGAATAAAACACAGCATCGAGGTTTCAAGCCCTTCGCCTGAGTAGTGTTACAACCCACCTGCCAACTCGCAATTGCCGATGTGGTGGACTGCCAGCCACGAGAAGCAGGAAATTGAGCTGGGCTCATGCGCACCGGAGGGCCGCACTCGTAGTCTGGATTGAGGGTTCCACTGATCGTCCAGTTCTGAGGCGCGAAAAGCATCATCCTATCGAGACCCGGTGGCATTTTGTAGACCTGGAGCTGGAATGTTGATGCAGAGTTGCTGAAATCCATGGTGGGTGGCAACAAGGTACCATTCCGGCAACAAGAAGGAATCAACCCCACGTCCGTGTCATTGGCTTTACTCAAAGGAAGATCGACAAGGGTCAACATGCTCTCGCAATTCATAATTCTGGTGTAATCGAAGTCCTTATCTGACAATGCAGTCTGGATGATCATTTTGGTCTTCGGGTGAGGAACTTTGTCAAACATCTGGCAGTCGTAGGGCCTTGAAGTTGGGAGAGAGCAGAAAGGGAAGGCAGTGATACCGGACTTGAGGGTCTCATTGGAGGGTTTGACAGCGAGGCCGGACTTGTAGGCGGCGATGGCGGCGGTGGCTGCGACGTCGGTGTCGGGAAAAGCGCAGTCTTCAAATATCGAAACTTTGGTCTCGTGGCCAGGGAGAAGGGGCTCCAGTTTCAGGGCGGCGTGGTCTCCAGACGGTGGCGAAAGGCTCGTCTTCACCAGAAAGTGGCCCGTAGAGGTCACGACGGCGGCTCTTAAGGCTGAAAGGTCCTTCTTTTCCTTACCCAAATATCCAAAAAAATGTCTGGTACCGGAGGGGATGGAGGCGACGCGACGGGGCTTCTTGACACCACCGGTGGCCGGAATGGACTTGCGCGAGTGACGGGGCTTTGGAAGATGAGGTGTGTCCGGCGGAACGATCGCGTCGATGTTGTCGATCGGGACGGCAATGGTCGTCAAGGCGGCGGTGGAGGAAGGTGACAGAGCGGTGGGTATGGGAACCACTCCATCGACATCGTCGGCAAGTTCGTCCTCCTCCTCTTCTACGTCGTCCACATCCATCTCGGTCGGAGCCGTCAACGGCAAGACCATCGGCTGAGCTGTGGCATTGGTCGCGGCGACTGGGGCCGAAGGAGGTGCTCCTGGCGATGGTGGAGAGCACCATGGAAGGGATGGATTGCCCCAGCAGGGCCTGTTCGACGGATGGACATACGGAGAGTCGACCCATTCGCCGGCACAAACAATTGAGGCGATCTGAGGAAACTGAGAAGGTCTCTGATTTTGACGGGGTTGGTGGTGTGAGTTCCATCGCGAAACTGAGGGTGGTGGCAATGGCTGAACGGCGGCGGCCCCTTGGGAGGAGTACCAGGCGGCGGCGCCCGGCAACGGTGCCGGCGGCAGCGGAGGTGAGTCCCATTCCGGCTGAGAGGAAAACCAGGCGGCTCCCTTGCGTGGCCGATAAGGATCCTCTGCGTCTCCGCGTGGCCGGTAAGGAACAACCCGCTCTGATACCAATGTTGTGTTCCCATATAGAACACTAACAAAATCAAACGCCATGGTGAAAAAGGGAGAAAAGAAGAAGAAGAAAAGAGAATAAGGAAAAATGGATTCAATATTGCATGCCCCAGAAGGAGGAAGAAGACCTCCTTATAAGGAAGGAGAGGCGCGTCTTCCAGGACTGATTACAAGATGTGACTTTTCATATTACTAGACTGACTCTTCATCTTCCTAGACTGATTACAACATTCCTGACCTCTTCATCTTCGTAGACTGACTCTTCATCTTCCTAAACTGACTCTTCATCTTCCTAGACTGACTCTTCATCTTCCTAGACTGATTACAACATGTTCACAACAAGAGCTTTTCACAGAGAAAAAAAAAAGGACTTTTAGAGAGAATTTCCGCCGGAAAAAGCCGGACTTTCTGGTGCAGGTTTCGCCGGAGGAAGAGGAGAAGAGGATAGGAGAAGAGAAGCTCCGATTTCGCACTGATTTTCAATTGCTACAGTGACGATTCAAAATTGCTACAGTACCGTGCTCGAGGAAGAAGACAGTGAATAGTGATTTTGCTACAGTGCTACAGTACCAGAAACAGTAATTTGTGAACCGTTTTTCTGCAAATGACTTTTTCGACTAATCAGGCTTCTTCTTTCTCTTATTCTATGTCTGGCTAATTTTCTTATCAAGGCTAGATGAAGCCCTAAATTTGTATTTGCTACTCTGAGTTGTTTAATTTAATAAAATTTGATAATGATTTTTCATGCTTAATGCGATTTCATTACTGTTCCTCTTAAGTGCTTTGACCGAGACTTAATGAATGATTAATGGAATTTGATTTTGATATTTCCTGTGTTTAGATAATAACAGGATTACGATTAATTCTATGCCCGACCAAGGATAGAGTTAGTTATATTAATTTATAGTGGATGAATTTTTCGTGTCTGGACAAGAACGTGGAGTTCATTCACTGGTAATTTGTGTGTCCGGCCAAGAACATAAATTACTATATTATATCAATTTGTGGAGATAATAATTGAGAGTAGTAATTGCATGTTTAGTGGTGGATTCGACGCTTTGATATTCTTATTCATCCGATTTCTTATTAAAGTTTATTTTCTTTAGTTAATTAAATCATAAAAATTCAATCTTTCATTAGAATTAGATTAATCTTCCAAGTCCTTTGGGTTTGACCTCGTTTCCACTAGACTATATTGAGTTTCATGCGATTGCGAGTAAATAATTAAAAATTCAATCAATCACATGTCAAGTAGAGGAGCAAAAGAGGAGTGAGGTAAAAGGTAGAATGCCTTGCATATAGGGAAGGGGTTGCGCTTTGAACGTACGTACCCCTCACTCCGCCTAGTTGAGCAAAGGTGCCGGTGTACCTTTTCCTTGTCAAAAGACTACTACTCATAAAAAATATACATGATCCGCCAGTTCCTAGAATTTCCATTTCAAATAATGAGAAAAATCCAATTCGCCCTAAATGACAACACAAATCTGGATTCTCTATCATTGTACTGCATTAGGGAGTCATTTTACATGTCTTAAACCCAAGCATAAAGTAACTAAGCAATGACAAATGGCTTCACTGAACTAGAGCGTCAAGCATCCAGCCTCATGTGCATAGCATCCAGCTTCATGTTAATGCATAATCACCATTTGACATATGGATGTCGATATTTCACTGCACAAGTAAATTTTGTTAATACGAAGGAAATTAAATAGGTGGGAAATATGTTCCGTTAGAAGGAAACACGGTTTCTGCAAACAAAGGGCACATACCCTTCTAACAATAAAATAGACTAGGACAATAAATACGTAGCGCACTGATGAATCAGACACAAATTTAAATCACATCAAAGGATGTACTGAAACTATCAACTATTGAATGTATGCAATTATATGACTTTTATAGTGTTGACAGGTTTTCTTAAAGATGAGATACTGACGTGGGAAGAAAAACAGGCTTTGTTAAAGATGCATTCTCATCAAGGCAAACAACAACACTTCCACAGAAAATGAATATAAGCATAGTGGTAGCATCTCAAGTAGGGAAGCGCACAAATTGACCGGGCTCGCTTTATATTCTGTGTTCTCGTTATGACTACAGTTTTTTAAAGTGAAGATGACGTATTGAATAACTATAAGAAATATAACTTTCATATCATGTAATAGAAAATATGTAGAAAGTCGAACTCTACTGTTATACAAATGTAGTCTCAACCTGAGGCAATCTCAAAAACTGCTCGTGCACCCGTGTTCAAGCTTTGAGCAGAAGAGCTCAATCAAGAGACTTGAGCTGAAATGGCTCCAAGCTTGTGAAAACAGCAGAACCAATCCAAAAAGATCCATTCGCTTCTTCTAACTCTCTAGGTTCGATTCTCAAAGATTCATTTGCTTTCTCATTATTAAAATATATAAGTTGAATACCATTTGTATTATCCACACGGAACAACCGCACTGCATATTTAGTGTAAGAACATAAACATTGCATTCTCTCAGCATTACAAACATCAAGGTTTGTCATGCCAGAAAAATGTACATTAGAAATCATCCGAAGTCAGGTATTACCACATGATGGAGATGATATATCCCTTCGTCCCATTATATCCAATTTGGAAAACCAAATTGACTCCATTTTGAAAAACCAAAGAGGAAAATTATATGGGACAGAAGGAGTATTTAACAGATGATCTTTGTTTACATATATCGAATCAGAACAAATAAAAAAAGCATTCACCAATAAGTAAACCATGCGAGGAATCAGTTGAAAGATGCTAATGCAACACGGTTACCTGCTGCTGCTGCTGCTGGACCTGCTGGTAGCATCCATAGCCAGGATATCCTCCTCCATAGGCATACATGTTTGGATCCTTGGAAGGAGCATAATCATAGGCATCTTAGCTTTGACCGTACCCGTAGTACCCAATGTTGTTCCAATGGTTAGAATCTGTCTGAGGCTGGGGGCCTGGGGTCATCCTGCAGAAGTGTCCTATAAAATTATTCAATCATTAAAATGCCTCACTCCAGTGGCCAGGAATATACATCGGATGATGGGTAAATTAAACCAACCTGTTTAATACTTGACACGGCCCAATACCAATTTGGAAGTGGTTGAACGCACCCAACTAGTGCAAGTGTGCAACAAACTAAACGGAGTGGGACTTCAATTGGGTGCCCAGGTAACTGTGGACTCTCGGCCTACGGACGGAATGCGCAGCAACTGCTCCAACAATATGAAGACTCTCATAATCTTGATTCCACAAAAATTATAAAAAAAATCTAATTTGAACTGAGATCATTTAGTCTGATTTTTCTTTTGAAGAATATATATATATATATATATATATGCTGTGTGTTCATTTTAGTTTTTTTTTCAGTTTATGTTTTGGTATCCAGTGGACTTCCATAGCAACTCATTGATACTTCTTTTAATATCCTCATAATATCAGCGATCCTACTGTTTGTTTTCTCCCTCGCTCTCACCTCTAGTTCATTCATTGGTACATGATGTCCAATTCCCTTCTATTTTTCTGCACTCACCCTCCCTTCTTGGCCATACGGGAACCCAACCTAATACGATGGTCAATCTCCATCTGATCAGATGACGTGCGAGCACAAAACAAAAACCTGAAAGCATGCAGTTGACGCATTTGATAGAACGTCTTCCAGGACGCATTTTCAAGTTTTGTCTATCAAATTCAAGCGTCCTAATGGATGGAGATTGCGAGCAAGGTGCATGTACATCAAGGCCCAAACTAGCTAGAACTAGTATATCCCATCCCCATTCGCTGCAGAGCAAAAAATTATTATAACCATTTTCTTAACTACACGCGATGTAACAAAGTGGGTTTTTCTCTATTTATCCCACGTCAGAAAAAACATGCATGCAGTTCCCATCGTCAGTAGAGTCGTGATAAACCTCGATTTACGGAAGCTAACTAGCCAATGGTGACGACCCCTATGCATGCTGCATTATCGGTTTGGCTTTGATCAGATGCATGTTAATGTCATTGTTTTTTCGATGCTAAAGAGCAATGTTCCATTGTCATGCGTCATTTGCTTCATTTTGCAAGGGCGTTGACATATCTCAAGGCTCACGACAACAAAAATTGCCTTTAGCGACGGCAAAATCCGTCGCTAAAAGTACCTTTTCCGTGGTTATTACTCCTATTGCGATGGACAAATTCCGTCGCTAAATCTCTCGATAATACCCGCCTCGGTGTTGCTCAGAGACGACGGATAACAGTAACTGTCGGTAATTAGCTTTATCGACAGATATAGCGACGGACTTTAAACTGGCGCTAATTATTTTTTGCTACGGTAGATTTTCTATCGAAAAAGAAGCTTTAGTGACGGATAAATTTCCGTTGAAAATATGTTATTTCGACGTATATTACCGTCAGAAAAGGAAAATTTCTGCCAAGAATGATATATAACGACTGTTTTTATCCGTCGGTATAAATGTTAGCGACGGTTTTAAAGACGGAGACTAGACTCCGTTGAATACTTATTTCGACGGTTTTAGATTATTTGTGACAGATTTTATCTGTCGGTACAGACTTCAAAAAAAAAAAACAGCAGCTTTACGTTGCTGTGCTAAATATGGATAACAAGCATTATTCATAAATTCAAAAGATATTTTCATATATTATTAATATAATTAGTACAACATTGTATTCATAAACATGAATCATCAACATTTAATTGCAAGATATAAAGCTCATAAACACGAATAATTAGTACAACATTGTCTTCATAAAACTCTATGAGCATACATTTGGCGTTTGCTTGACATAGGTTGTATCAAGATATAAAGCTATACAACGAATCATCAACTTTTGATTGCAAGTATCTTGCCAGCATTTTTTCAACCAAAGAGAGAAACACCAAGTTTGGGCTTTGACCCACCAACAACTGCAAAGTTAGAGAGATATGTGCTTCATATTCCATTTGTATTTGTTGGTACAGATTTCCACCCATCTTGTGCAAACAAAGATTATAAACAGCCTGTCCAAAATTAGCAGTTTCTGTTCTAAGCACAACACTCTTGAAGATATAAGCAAAACACCACATTTAAAAATTATTATAAAGACAAAAGGAGTAATTCTAGGCATATATATACTAAGTGAATTCATGCAAATCAGAAAGCATTATTCTAGGTGCTTCAACCAAGTTCCAACTTAAGAAGTTGTCCTTCAACTATTCTTCTACATGGTTGTTGGTCTAGTCTGGTGGGTGCGTTAATTTTATTGCACTAATCTTCTGTACCCTTCCTTTGGAACTTAATGTTTTCTTTGCATACCTAGCAAATATTTCAAGCAAATTTACATGGATAGATAAAATTACTCCTAGTAATTTTTCAACTTTCGAAGCAAAGGACATGGTACAGGTAGTATTATGTGTATTAACTTACTTTTCTGGTGTGGGATATGTGACCAATTGCTGAAGAAGGACCATCTAATCAGTTAGCACTTGATGATAGGTCAAGTGTGTCAACAAGAGGGCAAATGAAAGCTCAACAAGTCTTGCCTGTTACAGATGCATTTCCCCTTAACAGCTCATAAACTGATTCCACGAAGTCTCTGTAAAATGCTACAACACCTGCAATTCAAAAACATGTAAACTTAATCATCACTTCTGCATATGACAAGCTATTTCACATCTTCCCTACAAAAAGGGAAAATTAGTCCATTTCAAACACCAAAGAGACAATATCTGATGGGTGACGTATTTGCCATTGCTCAGGAAAATCTGCAAGAGACATCCATTCAATCATAAGCACGGTTATTTTTTTTCCTTTTTTTTTAAGTTAGAGACACTACTATCTATATAGAACTTTATACCCTTAGGCAAACACCGAAAATTGAACCTGTAAAAAATGTTTAACAGTGTAGATATCCTCAATTTCAATTGTGCTACCTGGATTTCCTGGGAAAAGCAATATATGTAATGAGGGATCCTCTGAGTGAATCTTCAAAAGTTCAGTTGTAAAGCTGTGAACCAGAAATCAACACAATACATAACTCACTCAAAACTCACCACAATTACTTTTGGGTGAATGAAAAACAAAACAACATTTACCCTGCCATGTCATCGCTGAATTGAACAAAAGAGAACAACATACCCAGAAACATTACATAATCTACTGGTGGCCACATATTACTTCACAAGATGATCTGTTATATGATGCAATCCTTGGAACAAGCTGAAACAAAAGAAAAATTGAACAAATGATATGTATATCTATAGGGATGACATTCAGTTACATGAACACTAAGAACTATTACAAACCATACAGCACAACCATCAGAACTTAACATGAGTAGATTAAAGTTAAAATAGCATGCTAAAATGGAACTAAAGTGATAAAAAGATTGCTGCAGCTCGAAGGAAGAAAAAGAATTGATAATCATAATACGAAGACAAAATCAGCATTATATTGTAATACAACCTAACATCTTAAATATTAATGTAACAAGGTATGAGACAAGAAAGGTAAATAAAAATACAAAAGGTTACCTCAATAGCAGCAAGAAGGGAAGATTCGACACCCTGCTGAAGGCAATAGTACAGGGCAACCTGCATGGCCTTCGAATTCATGAATTCTCGTGTTACAGTTTGAACAATTTGAGTAATATCTGATTCATCCATTACACCTTGATCATCTACAACGCTCCTCAAAGAGTTCAATGGAAATGAATAAGAATGATCCCTTGGTAAAAAATTTTCGTGTGCATTTGTCAAAGCTCACATTGCCTTGCATGCTTCACGTGCAGCAGGAAATAAACTAGACGAACCAGCCATTAGACTCGAACCGGAAATGACTAAACATTGGCCAAGCAGTTCCAAAGTACCACCTGATTTGGCATGACCTATTATATCTTTTAAAATTTCTGTAGTTTCAGAATTAGAAGAAACTGCTGCAGACCCTCCGGCTGATATGAGTGACCTAAGTCCTACAGCTACTCAAGTTAACATGACTACAATACATGCTGTTGCCTTGTACAAGATTTTTCCAGATGAATCTCTGTAATTATCAACAATCTACAGCTTCGAAAAGTGCAAATTTCAATTAAAACCTAGAAGTAGTAAGCAAACAAATCTTAAATACAGAAATCATAGTCGTAGAATTAAAAGAACCTTTGAATAGATTTTGTTGAGGGCAAGCCAATGTTGGCAGTATGTACATTCCAATCGGTTCCCATCATCTTCCAAAAGTTTTTTCAAAATTGTAAGACACTGCATAAAGCACAAGGAGCAGACTTAAACAGGCAATACAAATATATATTGAATAAAAAAATACTTGTTTTTGAATGGCCAATAATACCTTTACAAGAAGTGTACCATTACCATCACAGAACTCCATTTCAACCAGAAAACTTGCTAAACCTAGCATTGTGCTTATTATACTATTAAATACTGCATTGGAATGAATAGCTCCAGCATCAGTTAAGTTTAAAAGAATTCTCATTGACTGATTTATGCGTGCATTCACCTGATCCCTGATGAATACACGAACTTTTTTAGAATTTGCAGCAGTTAATGGCACCAGCAAAGTGAAACGAACAACAGTGCCAAGGGCACATCAGAGTAAAGAAAAAATATACTTGAAGGGCACAGAGAATGTAGACATGCTATAAATGTAGCACATAATTGTAGACCAACAAACTCCAACATAGTCCACATAAGATGGATGACTGATGACAATGAGCAAAATTAATAACATTGCAAATCGAGACGGCGTTATCGGAGGACTTACCAGACGAAGTAGAAGGGCGAGCATCATGATCGAACGCCAACTATTCGTGTAGAAAGGCGAAATCTTGCGCGGACACGTTTCTATCATCACCTCGATCCGGAGCGGCATCCAACGAAGGGACCATGACCGAGAAATCGGCGTCTGCCAATCCAGCCAAGATGAGGAGTCGGAGTCTGGGAGGAAGGAGGGATGGGAGAGAAGCCATCAGAGCACAAAGGAGGGCCGGAGGAGCAGGGACTTCAGCGGGCGGCGGATCGGAGAGAAGGTCCGTACGTTGACGGGAGAAGAGGTCTGGCCGCCGGAGGGAGAGGAGGTAGAAAGAATGGGTACAGGGGAGAGGCTGATGGGGGTTAAAAATCAGGGTTTTCATCCGACGGCCTGTAATCTCTCTTTAACGGTGAAGATTAACTTTTTAGCGACAGATTATAATCTGTCACAAAACTATGTTAATATATATATATTACCGACGGTTTTTATAACCACGGATTATAAACCGTCGAGAATGGATACAATTATCGACTATTTAGTTTCTGTCACAAAAGTCTGTCGCAAATGCTATAACTTTACCCACAGTTCATTTTCTGTCGTAAAAATATATCTTTATCCACGGTTCTTTTAGCGACAGAAATAAAACCGTCGCTAATGCCCGATTTTGTTGTACTGGCTATTCTGGTTCAAGTCCCTGCATTAACGCGATATTCTAAACCAGTTTTCGCTTGTGCCCCACTAATTGTAACATTGTATTACCATTCTGAACAAGAGTAATCCTCCAATACTTGCACACATGAAATGACTCCCGAATGAAAATTTAATTTCCATATGTCTAGAAATACAATTACACAGACAATAAAATGTCACATTGATAACCATTTTTCAGTTGTACTAATTTATTTCGATGTAAGATGTGCTATATTAATGAAGGCCACTAATAATCGTTTGGGGTGTTTCTGCTTCTTCTTCTTTCCTTTTTTTTTTCGGTTAGTATAACTGTTTTAAAAAATCTCGTTAGGGATGGACTTAGATTTTTCTTCAAATGTAATGAGCATTCTGACAAATCGTCAGGTCGATACTACATACAATATTTTTTCTTTAACATACATATCACTTCTTCGACCGGCTTTTCAATTGGATCATTTAAATTCTGATTTAGTTGACTACAGGTTCTAGGTCTCTCTTCTGACCCTGTTCCACGTCGATGCAGATTTGGATTCCATGCCCAGCCTTGAGACAGATGACATTGGTGGCCTAATATTACCAAAACAACCGTTGACACTTGATCTGGGACAAGGCAATAGCCGGCAGCTTTAGAACTTCGATTCCCAACCAACCACGCCCCCCCACTCTTTGGCGTTGGAACATGTCCGGCCTCTGTTATTCAATGTTCCAACTCAGTGTCAGCAAACAATGTTGTTGACTAAATTTCCTTACTCCAATTCCGGGCGGTGCAATTTTTATTCCCTCTAATTAAAGCTGTACGTCTAGTTTTGTCTATTCTTCCCTGTTTGACTTAAATGGCACATTATAATTGAGTGTCACTGTCTGCTGTAGGTGCTGATCACTGAAGTCACCCAATTAACTGTTCTTCCGTATGGGAAAAACGTTTCAATTAACTAATCTTTTACTTTTTAGCCTATGTTTGATGGTTTAAAGCTTTCCAAGCAAAACATTAAACAACCTGTATATATAATCTTCGACATTTTACAAATACTAAAACTATTCCCTCTGTCCAAAAATACGTGTCCTCATTGGAGAATCAAAATGAACTAAAATCAGCTCATTTTGGTTTTCTAATGAGAACACACATTTTTGGACGGAGGGAGTACTACATTTTATATAATTTTTTTGCTACAAAAACATATTCTATAGTTGATGTGCAAGGTAGGTGTATATGCATATATATATTTCTTGAAGGCAGTCGGTGATCAATCTAATTCATGGAGTGTGCAACTGCAAGGGGACCCATGTATGTGTAAGGGGTGGTGCCGTGGTAAGCATTTTCATTTGCCAGCAGGATGACGGCAAGGGCCAACCAAAGTTTGCATGAACTTCTATTATTGTGCAGTTCACAACTGAGTGGCGTGCTTCGCTTATCTCAGCACCATCAAACCTCGCATGGTCCACCTACTTACTACCCATAGTATAATATCAGTAATCTCTCCTTACACGACCCTTGTCGTCATATTTGCCGAAAGACATACGGAAATTAAAACAGTATATATAGCACATTACATGACCAACCACAACCTCTTCAATCAAATGTACACACTTTTGACATTTCTCACCTGTCTTCCTTCAGTCTAGACCGGTGAACCCTTCTTTTTCCCTTGAGCTGTCAGTACTTAATTTCCTTCAATCTCTCAGTCTCTTTGCCTTTCTTCTTCCCCTGTCAAACATGAAGTGTTTGAAGCGACAGTGTTCTTACGAGAAGCTGGGGAAGGAAGATCTAGACCCGGAAGAAATGGCACATCGGAGGGCGCAGTGGCTGATTGCACGGGTGTTAGAGGAAGCAGATGGAAGAAGGCAAACTTCCAGGATGCGGGTGAGAATCCGCAGGCTAGAGATTAAGATGGGGAAAAGGTTGAAACGGCTACGGAAGAGCGTTCATTTGTCCTTGTTTGCGGCCAAGGCTCGGCTCTATCGGCAGGCAGCGGAGCAATTGAAGGCCTTGAAATATATATTAGGAGGGAAGGGGGCAGCAGTAGGTCTGCCTACAATCCCTGCTTGGTTTAACTAGGGAGAGCAATATACTGTCCACGGAATGGGGACCAGATTTTCATGAGTCCCATTGTCTTCCATGTTAACATATACTCCATTCGCATGTCATGTGCGTAAGACTGTTAGGCTTGTTCTATAAGTTTTATTATATACATGCATTTTTCCGGGGGAAAAACTTAAATGGCGTTGGTGTCTTATACGAGGCCAATTCAATTTGTAGCCATTGGATCTAGATTTGACAGCTACAATCAACTCACCTATCTACTAATTTGATACACTCACCTGCATACTAATTTGATACCTACACTCATATCAGAATCTAATGACCTAAAATATTAGTCTCATGCTCCTTATAAGAATGATCTCATGTAACCCATTCTCTTTTCTTAAATGAACATTTCCTCAAATACTTGGAAGACACAAATTTAATATGGTTCACCGCCAAGGCAATAGTTATGTCCACGACGTCTAAAGACTAAATACACTACTATCAAATTTAGATACAATCTACCTGATAGAGATTACATCAACATTCAAGGATAAAGACTCTCTCACAAGCTATTGAAAAATCTCACATTTAAGTAGAATACAAAAAGAATAAAGATAGAAGAATTAGCACGAACCACCTATGATTTGTCTTTTCTTTCATAAGAGGATGCCTTGACTTCAAAAGTTTCTTTTTTTTTTCTTTATTCTTCTTCCTCCAAGAAAACCCAATTTCTTGATTTCCAAAGTTCTATCAAAGTTGTAATTTTTTTTTATCTTTTTTTCTTTCTCAAAAGAACTATATTTTAAGAAGAATTAATTTTTTACAAAGAAACATTTCTTTGTTTTAACAACGTACAATTAACTCCAAAGTGGATTAAATAGTGGGTCTCTCTACATGAGAGGGAGACCCAAACAACTATAGGCCTAACATGAGGAGAGAAAAAGGTCCAACAAAAATGATTTAATATTAGGGTGAATGACTAACAATTGAGGAAAAAGTGCCAAAAACCAATGAGCCCCATCAAAAGCCCCAACTCCAAAGAACTGAGTTAAACAATATCAGGAAACCAACAGAAACTAACAAATTTCTTCTTTTTTTTCTTGGTGAACTCTAATTGAGTATCCCATAGCCCGGAGCGCCACTCTCACCGCAGCAGGTTTGCCTATCCTATTTGTATTATGTATAAATGGGATCCGCATTCAATCACGTGGGCATAGATCTATATTTGTAACATTGAGATCATTACATGTTACAGTCAACTTTGACATAAATCAGGCGATTCAATTAAGTCATATCAAGGGAGATGTATGGAAATGTTTACAAATTGGAGAGAATCAAGGAGCTGGCACATCCTTCTGGATGTTATCAGTTATCATCATAATTCTCCACTGGCTGGCAACCGGCTCTGCACTGATCGCTGATTTGGAGGGGGAAGTTGCAAGCCAAAGTGGTAGTGCGCACTCTGAGATGTCCGTGTGGTGTAGAAGATTCATACGGACCGCGTTGTTCAACACTATTTACACTTCCATTAATGTGTTGACTGCAAGGTCCATGCTCCATGTATCTTAAGACCTAACTGAACACATGGGCTCTGTCAGGGAGCCTAATGGCGTGGGAAGTAGAGATAGAGAGATATGCGGGAAACACAGCTGATGAACGGAACTGGAGAGATAGACATTGATTCGATATCCCTTGGCCGACAAAAAGCTAGCTAGCTCGACAAATTAGGCTTGAAAATTTTCACCCTGACGCTTGATTACTTTTCAGGTTTCAAATAGTTGTCACCAATCAGAAAATATCAACATGATTATTTTCAGGCTGATATAAATTTTCAAGAAAAAATAACATAATAAATCATAAAAAAAATAATATAAAAATGACACACTGCAGCAAATATTTGCAAAATATGGTATTTGACAAGCCACGCAGGCGCCCGCATGGTGCGGGTGCTTGTGTGGCTTTTTTTTTTAAAACTAAATCAAAAAGCGTCGGTTCACCACGCCTTTACTGCCTTACAATTTTCTGTCCCATTTTAAATAGGCAGTCACTTCAACGATACATATCTCTCTCATTTCTAACCCATTTTCACTATTTTTTTTATTCTTTCTTATTTTTAGTGCTCTTTCTAGTCATTATGATATCACAAAGATGTTGAGCCATCACATACCATTTATCATAGTTTTTGTAGTATTTTTTTCGATAAATAACATGGGATGGATCAGCATCTTTGCGATATCATTATGACCAGAAAGACCACTAAAAATAGGAAGAATGAAAAAAAAATGGGCGAAAATGGATGAAGAATGAAAGAGATATGCATCATTGAAATTTGTCCCACTAAAATAAATCTGTCCCATTTTAAAGGGGTGATAACTTCAATGATGCATATCTCTCTCATTCTTTATCCATTTTCGCCCATTTTTTTTTTATTCTTCCTTATTTTTAGTGATCTTTCTGGTCATAATAATATCGCAAAGATGTTGATCCATCACATGCTATTTATCGAAAAAAATACTAAAAAAATTACAATAAATGGTATGTGATGGCTCAACATCTTTGTGATATCATAATGACTAAAAAGAGCACTAAAAATAAGGAAGAATAAAAAAAATGAGTAAAAATAGGTTAGAAATGAGAGAGATATTTATCATTGAAATAACTGCCTATTTAAAATGGGACGGAAAATTATAATGCAGTAACTCTTTTAACCGAGAGGCGTCGGTTTTGGTTTGGTTTTAAAAAAAAAGCCAGGCAAGTGCCCGTGCCACGGGGGTGCCTGCGTGGCTTGTCAGATACCCTATTTCGCAAATATTTGATACAGTGTGTCATTTTCATAATTTTTTTTTACGATTTATTATATAAATTCTCCAATTTTCAACCTTTCACCTATAGAAGACCTGGCAGCGTAGGTTGACAGCTTTGGCGTTGTGAAAAAAATCTATTCATCAATCTTAATTATTGAACATTATGAACCAGAGCCCAGGAACGTTTAAGAGGCCCAGAGGCCAGATATCCCGAAGCAATCACCGTATTTTCAGAAAAAGGCACTAGTATGCGCTTTAGCAATGGACAAACACAAGTGTATCAAAGAAAAAAATAGACAAATAGAAGGCCTAGGAGCGTTTAAGAGGCCCAGAGGCCAGAACTCCCGAAGCAATGACCATAGTTTCAGAAAAAAAAAGGCACTTTTACATGAATCTCGTTTACATGAGCTTTTGCTCTCGCGTGCCTGCATGAGCTTAGATGATCTAGGTCATCGGATTTTGATCGGCGGCGGGCTTTAATACAATGGCAGGCAGGTTTGAATCACTGTCCACCCTATACGCCGACAAGCCTCAATTTGACGCAGGCCCATCTTAACTTTTTCATTAAAAACCAGTGCAAAATTCCCTCCGTGTAGGCTTAAGCTAACTTGCTAATAAAAGTTTTTTTTCTTTTCGATGAACTCGCGGATAAATGTTAGAAACATGTAAAGTGGACATGTCTCTTTTAGGCCGGCCTTAAAAAGAAAAACAAAATAGACTGCCCCCCTTATACTCCATAATCCCCAGGCGCCAACCATTTGTTTGGAGGAAGTGATGGGGAGAGGAGGAGAAAGGAATGTGATTCTCTTCCAGTGGTTTGGGTGGAAAGTCTAGGACAGTAGAACATTTTTTACTTCCTCCGTCCAATATTACCTGCCTAGATTAGAAAACGAAAATGAATTAAAATCAGATCATTTTGCTTTTCTATTCCAGACAAATAAAATTGGACGGAGGGAGTACGTTTTAACTCAGAAAAATTTACTAATGGCCAACTGCCCGTTTTGTATATTTTTTCCGTTTTGCTGCCGTCTACGTAATTCCTTCAAACGAGTTTCTCTGACCCACGACTGTACCAACTGTACTAGAGATTTCTTATCAAGTTTAAGAATCGAAGTCCTTGTTCTGCATATTACCCATTTAGAATTGGTTGCTGGTTATTGGCAGTTGGTACACATGCGTAGTGCAGTAATGTGGGGATGAACGGGCTAGAGAGTGAAAAACATATAGTTCCACTCGTATGTTCTCTTTTCCCAAATAATTTCTTCTATCAATGAAACTAAATTGCATACTAGAAAAGGCAGCCGAAAACATAAGAACAAAATGCCCATGTCTTTCACCATAATGCAACAGCAATAGATATATACTAATGACGGTAAACTTTCACTTTCCTCTTCCCTATTTGTTACTCCTACGAGCTTCGCTGCAGCTGGGCTGGGTTGCCCCTGCTTCCCGTTACTGATCGCCCAAGCCCACGTGCCCTCTCCTTCTAGCAACTTTAAGATTATTACACCATAATTTACGAACTTACTATTAGGCAATTTAAAGAGTAGAATTAATCGCATTCCTTTAATTAGCCGGCCATAATGATTAGTGATATGGTTGGAAGATGTTCGGGCGATGCATAAATTTTGACTTTTAAGAAAGTCGTATAGCTACCTTCATTTTCAATTGAAGAAGAGGCCAAGATAAAGACGTCCCAAGACTAGTACAATATCGCTGGCACAAGGTGGATATGCGGATGACGGACTAGATAGATTGGTTGGTAAATCTATGGCTTTTTAGAACCTCCAACAGGCAATACCTACCTACCCGTCAATTCAATTATACTAAAATTATAAGATCATGAGAGGCGAGCATGTCTCCCCTCCTGATCCAGATCCACGGCAGCATAACAAGTCAAATTGTCACTAGCCTTCAATTTAATGAACTTTTTGAAGCATGTCTCTGGTCTTCCGTAGTTTGGACATCAATCTAATTTAACCCAACAATAATCGTTCAACCAGATTTGAACATATTGGATTCAGGCAGCGCCATTAACATATAAAACTCCATTAACAAATTAAATATTTGGAACTTAGTCAAAACCACGATTATTACCATAAGGAATAAAGGATCGGATCGGCCTTGTGCCGCCACGGCACAAACGTGCAAAAGGAAAGAGAGAAGAAGAAGAACATCTATTTGTACCGAAAAAAAAAACATCTATTTATCTATGTATGTATATTCGAGGACGTAAATCCCCCCGCTCAAAAAAGAGAAGAAAAAGAAAAGTTGTTCTAATGCTAAAAGATCTCTTCTGATCTATGTACATGGCTGGTATCAACAATCATTTTTTAAGTATCCAAATGTCTCTCACAACACCAAAACTAACCAAAGAAAGAAAGAAAAAGCGTGTATGGACATGGCAAATGGGGAGGGAAAGATCCCCACCTCCTGATCAGCACACGGTAGGCCGGACATGAACATGGGATCGTTAGTTGATCTCAGGGATGCTCTGTAAAACTGGCTTCCAAGGCCGGTGCCGCACCTGAAACTCTCCGTTCACCTTCACCAGCTGCATGAGCAGCTGCTCCGTCGACATCCCCTCGATGTCAGCCCTCCCCAGCAGCTCCTCCAGTTGCTTCTTCGTGATCTTGATCTTCACCTCTGTCCCAGCACTACCAGATGGCCCTCCTCCCTGGATCCCATCTCCCAGCAGACCTCGCTCCTTTTCATGATACGGCGATAGTCCGCCTCGCTCGTCGTATAGGTCCCACTCGTCCCCATCATCCCAAGACATGGACGACGATCCCTGGCGCTTCAAACAATTACCCATCTTGATCTTTCCTTGCTTGTATTCTTCCTATATGAACTTCTTGTCTTGTCTATATGTGTATGTATGCACTTCCTATATGAGTTGTCCTACTAATGTATGTGGAAGAGAAGAGATTTGGGGAAGGAGGGTGGTGATATTTATAGATATTAGAAGAAATGAAAGAGAAAAGGTGGGAGGATTGCACTAAAAAAAAGGGAAGTTGGGAGAAGAAGAGTTTGGTTGGGATGGAGGGAGGTGGTGACGGAGCAGCCGAGCAGGAATATGGATTATGTTGGTTCGAGGAAGCGTAGATATATCTATGGATGGATTGAGACATGGAGAGAAACAGTCGAAGCTTATCCTGCTGCCATGCCGGATGGATGCAGTCCTACGTGGTGCCCAGCTCCTGACGTCAACTGACGGTGATGTCGGTATTAGCCGACGGCTAAACGCTCTGTCTTCTTCGGCTCAGCTTCATTTGCACTCACATCGTTAGGAGGATGCTAGAAGTCGAGTCGGCGGGGTGGCGCTATCATCTGGAATGAGGGGCGAAGGAGTGAGAGGAATAAAGGACAGAAGTGTGAAAAGGGTTCAGGATGGGAATCTGGGAAGAGTTGAGCACAGAAAAGCAGTGTGAACACGGACTGGGAAATGGAATCTCTGCTCTGCTTGTGCTTAAAAAAATTGGGTGGTGGGTGCCCAGCTCTTCACATGGTTTGGTGCAGCACAGCCCAACAGCCAATGCTGGCCAACCGTGCGCTTGTTATTTATCTCACTAGTATTAACATTTTGTACTGGTTTAGTAATGCCTTTTTTTGTCCACTATTTTTTTTTGTGAAAGAGACCGGCCGGCCGAGCTAGTTCACCTGTTTATATGAACTAAACTGGGGCGGGGGGTCGAATTGGTTTTGTAATCTTCCTCCATTGGACAATGGTAATTATAGTTGGTAACAAAAGGACCCAAAATAATAAATGGGTAATTGCTGATCCCAAAACAGTTATCAACAGATCCAGCAATGATCATTCGAAATTTTATTTTGTATGACTCATTTGGTCCCATCTTAATAGTCTCATTTAAAAAGACCGAATACTAAACATAATCTAATTATACTGTGCAGTACAAATCTATAAATATTCAGAATATCCGTCAATAAGAAAAAAGATCTTGATCAACTCCTTCCTTGGTGTACTTCTCCAAGCATGGTATAATCCCCTTACGAAACATTTGGTTCTAATTCGTAGTCTAAAGAAAATAAAAATCTCGAGTACTATGTGCCATGGCCCATTTAAAATGTAAGTACTCTAACAAATAAATAAAGGTAGAATAATCTGAGAACGCAATGAATGGTGATCTTATCTTCGCTTGGTAATTGGCCTCGTGGATCTTTTAGTGTTTCCCCTTTTCCTTAATTAACGTCCTTGTGCGTTGCGAGTCCCAACTTGTTTCCTACTAGGCTACTATAACTTTTCCGTTAGCTGCATGCTTGCTCTGACCAAGCATTTTTGACGTAATCAGCCACCAAGCTGATCACAATTTGGATCCTTTACGTGGAATAAAAACCCGTATACCTGATTAGTTTACCATGAAAGAAGAAAAATAGTCAAATCACGGTCAAGCTGATAATGAGCACGAGCTTCTTAGGAGGAATTAGACAGCCTGCATAGAGTGATCGAGATAAAAACGAAGCAAAGACAATGTCTCTTAGCTTAACTGATGATTTCAGACTGAAATATATGGTCATTTAGGATGCCGGCATGCATGACGACGACCATGCAAGACAAGAGAAGCGTCTCACGGGATTTGTGGAATCTTACTAACCATTTCTATGACTTCTGGACTAGTAACAGTTACTTCCAAAAGAACAGATTGTTTTTATCGTACTGAAGTGGGAGCAGTACTGTTGAGCATGAAGGGCGATCTCTGACTTGGGTCTCGTTTTTTGCATGTTCTCTTGTAACTGTTCTTTAATTTCCATGAATGTGCATCAAGGGTGCAAAAAACGAAGATGCTGACTGTGAGTGTTTAATTTGAATGCATGCGCACATCAGTTTTTTTAAAATATTGATAATGCAAAAGTGTTGAATATACAAACGGAAGTTTGCGACCTGCTCAGCCCTCGGCCCAGTTTCAAGCTTGTTGGTGCCTATAATAGGCTTACAAAATCAGAAGTTAAAATTGCTAGTCTGCAGCAACTTAATTTTTATTCCCAGCTATATTGGTTTTATATATTTTACAAATCTAGCGACAACCCTGGAATATGGCAACCGAATTGCCGTTTGGTGCGTGATAAAAAGGGGGATGTTTCACTTTCACTATTTATTTTCTGTTTTTTTTTACTGTAGATATTTTAGATTTAATCACGAACCAAACAGCCCAAGAAGTCAAAATGAGCATGTTCACCCATTGGCCATCAATAAAAGGACGTGAATGATCATTGAACATGCACGCCTTCTACTGTATGTATGTATCCAAGTTATTTGGACGAGGTCTTTCTAGGTCCTAGGGTCCCCTATGACCAGGTCTATATTCCTGCGTGCTCTTCTCGCATATTTCCTTGCATGTTATATTGCCTTCACTTAATATTTTTTAGCGCTCTTTTTATCAAAAAAATGTACATTTCCAATCTAAAACCAAGTCTGCATGTTTAAATTAGACCTAGACAATCCTACTGGGTTGACCCATGTTAACCTAACCCGGCCTTTTATTCTCATTTTTTATTGTACACAGAAGATGCTTGCCACTGGGCCATTAGACATTAGACCCTCGGCACAACACACGCTTTAGAATATTTTTACAGCGTGTTTTTATCTAGGGTAAAAATTTCAGCTGGTTAGCTGGTGGTTAGCTTGGCTTAACTAGGTATTAAAAATTATCTAATGAAGCCACTCTTAACTTTAATTTTTTGAACGCAATTTCAATCTACATGTATTTCACACAATCAATTGACAAAAGTTATGCGTCCCACTTAAGTATGGTGGCTAAATTTTAAATCCACCTCCTTTTTTTAACTTAGTTATGCTCTTAAAATATTTAGATGTTTTTATTGATAAGCCTCCTTTAACTTAAAATCCACCTCCTCTTTTTACAGTTATTTTGCAGTTCTACTTTCCAAACATGAAAGAGAATATATGTCAAACTCTTAAGCAGTTTTAAAACATGATATGTCGTTTCTCGATATAGATGTATTAGAATTTTTTTTTCAAAATTAAAGTTTTTCATGTCATTCACAAGTTTCATAAAATTTTAAATTTAAAGTCTTATGTTTTCGTTTCCTACCAGTTCGAGGTTTTAGGAAACAAAATATTTAGTTGATTTATTTTAACAAGAACAACCTGTCACCATGAGATCAAATGCATATGAGATGCAGTCAACGAAAAAGAAACTTATGAGTTACTCGGGGCCTTTACTCAGTTGTAAACATGACCGGTTCTGGTTACGTGCTGTACATAAGCTAACAAAATCGCAAGACAATATTGGAATTACTTGTTGGAAGAAACTGACCAATGTCATTGCGCCAGCTAAACAAATTGGCTTTGTAAATCACCGGGCCAGGTCTTTGATGATGACTGAAAACGCACCTTCTGTATCCAACTTATGTGGGGGTTCAGTTGACGAAGTTTTTCTCCTACTCCCTCCGTTCCATATTAGTCTAGTAATTTGGTTTTTCAATTTGAGGAGAGAATGACAAGTTTTTTTATTTAATCTGTTTATAGAGTATTTGTTTTCACATGACTTGGTCATCATGGGCCAGATTATGAGTGGGTCTGTTCTATCATGTTTGCTGTTTATCTCGACATGGCATGGAATCATGAATTTAGATGTTTGCAATGAGAGTCATGGACTATGAAGTGTTACGAGTACAACTATGCTGAGCGCTGAAGTGCGAGAATTTTGGTCCAAGATCCTTATATCTTTTGAAGATAAGAGTACAAACTAAGAAGAAATTAAGTACGTTAATACTACACATAGCGTGAAACTTTTGAAGTTAATTGAAATACGTAACTACAGTTCTACAAAATTCTTTTGCTGTTGGATTTTGTTGCTCGCTTTCACGTTTTGCATATGAAAGATAGTCAAGTCAAGGAGTACTGTGTGATTTCTGATATAAGCTCCATTACCTTAATTTTGTTTTAAACCTTTGGCATGTTACAGGTGACTGTCATGGGAATTGAAATGGATTGGAGATGGGAAACAGATTATCTAATGACAGAAAAGAGATGAAACAAGAGGAAGAGATGGAAATATGAAGTACAATGATCTTTCAATACACAAATCAGAATGAACCACAAGAGCAGCTCCCTGAGCCCTCGGAAAAGGTTACAGAGGAAGCTCCTCTCAAATGTATAAGTACAGATTCGAATTGAAATACACCAACGTTTCTCTTCCACGCTCTTTCTCCCTTTATTTTTGTTACCTCCCTCCAAAGAAATCAACAAAAAGTTAGCTTACATTTAAATAAGTGGCCCAAGTTGGAACAATGTGAACTGAAGTAATGGGCTTGTGGCCCATTTAGCCCTTCTTTTTATTGTTCTTGTTTCACTTCATTCAAACTTAGACGATTCCAATAGGCCTCAACAACCAGTTCTACATTGATCAGATTGCCATCACTAGCAACTCTATATGAGCTTTGGATTATGAAAATGGATGTCAGAAAGAAGAAGTATCCTCCTCTTCAAAGCATGTGGAATTTGAAGTCCGCGTATCAAGGTTCACAGGTCACACATATTTACAGCTCCCTTTTCCGATAATCAAATTAATGCAGAGACATTCCTCTTGTTCTAGACTCCCACCTTTTGATTCCTCGGCTACATGCTAAGTAAAATATGGATTTAAGATCATATAAACTTTATTCATCTTTGGTTCTATGGTGATTCCTTCTATGATGATAGATGCAATGTTTATAAATGGAATAAATAGCAGTTCATTCATTTTTTTTTAGGTCTCTGCTCAACTACTGCATAGTTTCAGGAAATATCTTTAATTTATACAATGTTAAGGAAATTTGTAGTCAGTATATAAGAAATTTATATTCAGAGGTGGGTAATGATCTTCCGACCACTTCAGAATTATATCTTGTGGTAGAATGTTTGGAGCAACTAAATGGGACTTTGCGAATAAAAAACTAAATGGGACCCTCAAAGTTTTTAGCAGCAAAATGGGTGGACAAAGCCAGCTAATTAGCATCGTCATGGTAATAATTTCTCCCTCCGACCATGTTAATAGTCCCATTTGGTTTTGCAAAATGAACTTTGAAAAACCAAATTGGTTTTTAAAGTAGGACAGAGGGAGAGTATACCATTGTTCCTGACAATCATAATAAACCTAAAGCTGTCATAAGAAATTAAATTGATCATTTGCATTTGTGCCACCACTAGTACTATTAAGGAGCCCACCACCTCTATTATGCAACCTAAAATCATATCAGTTTCACATGGACTACACTATCAACTATGTGGGGGCACCGTCCTCAATATCCAAACATAAAATAATCGCCTAATTGCGCACTCATGTACGATTTTAATATACATACACCTCAATCAATTACTGCTCCATTCATAAAAATACAAAAATGAAGTCCAGTAAATTGGGTGGCTACCACCCTAATCAAGCAAGGCACGTACATTACACTACAATTTTGGTTGATTAGCGATCTCTTAATAACCAATTTGCTCAATAATATCTCTTCACTTATTTATCTGTCTCTAGAAGCTGCTGCTTATGGCAGGAAGCAGGTCGAGATTCTGATTCCGCCAACCAGACCTGCGATCTTATGTTTGGCCCACCAAAGATTCATCTCTCCTTCTATATTCACAAGTTCTTCTTGCTCTTGAGCACTTATTTTAGATTAAATTAGATCAGATAGTGGACGGTTGGGAGTTGCTGCTTCTAGCAGCGAATCAACGGCAGCTTGGTGAGAGTTCCAAAGCTACAGAAAGAAAAAGGTGATGATGTGAGATGATGACAATGAAAGGAAATTGGGGCGATGATGATGATAAGGTATTGCTCAGTCTCAGTAAACACGACAAAGGCACTCTGGGGCATTCCTTCTCCACCGTTCAATGTGCCATGCATGAGTACTCACACCCTTCTTTCCTGGCCATGCACTTGTAGGGGAGCCGTGCATGAGCTCAAAATATGCTTTATGTCAATAAAAAGCCTTAACTCTTACGAAAAACATTTTTTGTGCATCCCATGGAATGTATCGGACCCCACCCAATATATTGATACGAGTTAATCTCGTTTTTTCAAATTTTTTCAAGTACGTCATTTAAAAAAAATGTTTAAAAAAATTAATTTTTTTTAAAAAAATTCCTATTTATTTCCCATCATAATATGCATTTGTATGCATATTTTGAAATCTATGTTTTGTCTAAATTAGTATAACTCATTTTAGAAGTTAGATTGTGAAAATATACGATAAAAACTAGTTTTCGACCACCGATATTTTTTTACATAATATCTCCGATATTTCGTCTATTTGGCCGACCGATATTTTACCGATATCCGATACAACATTCTATGGTGCATCCCACACCACAGTGGCCATGTATCTTACCATTCACTAAACCACAAGTTAGTGTGTGTCATAACCTATTATGTTAAATAACCAAGTTTTTCAAAAGCTCGAGTTGCTAAGGAAGGGTTGTTATTAGTATTTAACTCAATTCAACACTCTCCTACAAGTGCAAGCATGTATTATAGCTTAGCGCATGGATATAACAAGAAGAGGCGAGGAGGAAAAATCAACAAGACCTTGGAGAAAATATACTCAAACCAAAGCTGAGATAAAATTGATGCTTGCAAAATTTGGAACTAGACCTAGGCTATAATACCATGTTAAACTTGGTTATCTTACATGTTAATTTGTGAATGGTGAGATACACGGACAAGCGTGGTGTGGGGCGCACAATAGAAATCTTCTCCCATTGTTGCCTTGAGACAAGGTGATTACCTTGATGACATTGAAATTTATGATAAAAACGAGTTTTTTCTGTGTTACCTCATCAATGAGACAACAATTCCATATTAATTGGAATTTTTGTAGAAATACCATATCACCCGGATATGCCACATGTTCTTCCTAAAATGCCCTCCTAACAACCCTTAATAATTTTACATGCCTAGAGACATCCCACGCCAAAATGTTGCGACCTTCAAGTGAAGAAATTTTTATAACGACCACCTATTGGTGTTCAAACCGTTTATGGTTGTTGGAAGAGAGGAAAAATGAGTAGCGGAGCCGTGGAATACTTGTCATCCCCTATTAGTAGGTGTCTTAAAGAAATGATATATCCTCATAGGCATAAAGAGGAGGAAAAATAAACAAGAACACAAAAAGAATGGACAAAATGAATAAAAAAAATTAGTAATTTATGACATTTTGAACTTGGCACTAAAATTGTGTATTTACATACACAACTTCACCTCAAATCGTGTCATCATGCACACATTAAGTCAAGTAGTGTATTTAAATACGTTTTTTAGGGTAAATTTTAAAATGTCATAAATCACTAATTTTTTATCTATTTTCGTCCATACTTTTTTGGTTCTTCTCTTTTTTTTATCCTCTTTACCTATGTGAGAATATCCTAAATTTTTTAAGTGCATCCACTAGTAGGGATGAATAACTTATGAAGAGAGAGCATATGGTGAAATCGTATATAAGATCTTTTTTAGAGAGATTTATCAAAGTAGATCCATCGCAGGTTGTTCATCTATTCAAATTGGTCATTTCACTATGTGGTGTCTCATAATCTTTTGGTTATCTTAATGAGATTGAAGAGGAGAAAAAAATAAAAACATAAATTAATTAACAAAAATAGATAAAAAATAAACGATTTATGATATTTTAAACTTTGCATAAAAATTATATATTTATATACATAACTTCATTTCAAATTGTGTCACCATTTGTGCCCATTCTTTTCACATTTTTTTAATTTTTCTGCCTCTTTATTCCTATAAAGATATATTAATTTTTTTATACTCTTACTAGTGAAGATAACGAATTTGTAAAAAGTACTTTGTTATTCGCGGCAAGTACTTTGCAGGTCAGGGCAGTCGTTACTAGAATTCTCACTGGAGGTCGCAAACATTTGGGCACGGAGCATGTCTCCAGGCATAGGCGTGTAAAACCGTTAATGGTAGTGATAAGGGCATATTGGGAGGAATATGTGGCATATCCGGGTAATATGTTATGAGAGGGGTTTACATGAGATCGTTCTCATATAAGGAGCATGAGGCCAATTCTTATAGCCGTTGGATTCCGATCGGAGGATGGATATTAAATCAGTGAGTAGGTGAGTGTGTCACATCAAAGAGTGGGTGAGATCATTATGGCTATATGTAGCCGTTAGATCAAGATCGAAGGGCTACAATTCAAAATGGCCTCATATAAGCTATATGAGAGCGATCTCATTTAAACATTTCCCATATGTTATTTCGGGTAATATGGAATTCCTAGCTAAAAACTCCGATAAAACCAGCGGAGGAATCCAAGGCATTGAAATGGACGGGCAACGCCCGGGAAAGGGTCCATCCAACTCTGCCTCCCCGCCACCACTGGTCGACCCCGTGCCACGTGGTTCACGATTTTCTCCCCTCCCAAGTCACGACAACTCCCATGGGGCCCAATTGCCAGCGTGTCGTTGTACGATACGCCAAGATGTCGATAACCAAACAACCCGATACTTTTGTTTTGAGTTGAATGGTTCGCGCGGTCGCGGGTCCCACTCCCTCCAGCCCAGTCAACAGCACCAACCCCATCACGTAGGCCCCGCACCAACAAGGCGACACCATGAGATCAAAATCATGAAACCAAATGCAGATGGAATGAAATGTTAATGAAAATTTTCAGAAGTGAAGCTCATGTTATACTGGTTATAAATAGGAGATGGCGTTGAGCTCCAGCCATCGCCATGCAAATAAGATTTTGGACCTTTTGGTCTGCTTGAGCTTAGCTTAGAGCAGTTTAGTTAGTTACTTGTGTAAATGTATAGACATTGTAGATAGTGATCAGCTTTGATATTATGTTCATGTTTCAATCAGGGTGTAGCTCCAAGGAGTTTTCAGGTGGCCGGCGAGCATGAAGATGATCTCCAAGGCAGGCGCGGCCATGACCAAAGGAAGCAGATCATTCGGGTCGGCCAGCTTTCACGAACGCTTCCTTGGGAGCTATGGGTATGTTCCGGATCATGCCGGTGCCGGCGCCGGTGATCTGTCCGAGCTCGGGGAGGAAGACGTGTGGCCTATGGCGGCTGGGCCTGAGCATGAGTACGAGGATAAACGTGGGTACGGCGGGAGATCAGAGTCGGAGTTCGAAGGGAGAAACGGCCCAAGTCAGGTGAGCTTCCTCGGCGGCGAGCAAGGGTGGATCTCTAACGGCGGCCGGCAAGTGGGAGGTCTGTCGCTGGCGTTTGAGGATGCCGGCAACAGGGGCTCGCCGAGAATTATCCACCAGCGCCGTGCGCCGGAGGGAGGCAGCAGCAGCAAGGCGGCGGCGTCGGCTTCTCGCGTGACCGGGTCGGCTCCGGTGAACGTGCCGAATTGGCCAAGGATGATGCGGGTGGAGTCGACGGGGGCGCTGCATGAAGGGAACGACTCGTGGGTGGACGAGGCGGACGAGGAGCGGATGCCGCCGCACGAGTACCTTGCCCGGGAGTACGCGCAGAGCCAGAGGGCGGCGGCGACGTCGGTGCTGGAGGGGGTGGGGCGCACGCTCAAGGGCCGGGACATGAGCCGGGTCCGGGACGCAGTGTGGAGCCAGACCGGCTTCTTTGGCTGAGCCGGGATTGAATTCATCGGAGTGAAATGCCCAAAAGTTGGAATATTCATCATTGACAAATGACTATTGAGATTGTTGTTGTATTTGGATGGGAAAGAAGCGGTGATTAGGAAAAGTAATCAATATTTGTTGTTAGCTATCACATCACAAACTCTGTGGCTATTAGTTGAAGGTTCTTTATCCTCCTTTTCTTTTGGATCCCTCTTGGAGGCTTTTCATCCTCATCATCATTTCTTCCTCTCCTTCTTCATGTTGTTGTGTAAACCACCCTTTTAATGAGCAGCATTGGACTGTGATATGGTCATGTTGAGGAACTCAAATCCATTTCTTAGTATTTTAGCTGCTTTATGATCCATTATTAAGTTGTAATCAGCTGGTGAAGCTTCCTTGCGGGTGAGCTATCGCGCGTGCCATGGATCTCCCGTGAACAACGTCTAGTGAAGCTTCACCAAAGACTACTATGCCGGTGAAACAGCAACCGGTGAAGCTTCACTAGCTGATTACATTGATGGGTCTTTCAGGGCACTTATTCTATTCTCTCATGTCCATCAATCACTAGATTTTTTGTTGTTCTTCTTCTTGTTGATTCACCACTGAAATTGAATTGCCTGCGACCAAGCGGGGGAAAGATGAGTGAAATTTTGCTGGTAATTAATTGACTTAATGGTGATTTTGATGTGTTTGGAAGGAAATAGACATAGTGCTGGTGCATATCCTCCTCATCAGTGGCATCCATTGGATTCATATAGATCAGACGTTACTTTCCTTGGTCACAAATTGGAGGGATGTGGTGGCGAGAGAATTTATGGGGTGGACACCATATGATGATAAAAGTTAAAATAAGAGGAAACAAGTTGGCACGGCTGAACAAGGACTCAGATGCTTTGGAGCTGCTTCCTTTTTTAAGAAAGTGACTCGCCCTTTTGTCTCCTCCCTCCGCTCCCACCCATCCACAGTCTGGGCCCTACCACTGTCATTTTCTGTACCCCAGAACCGGCCCATCTGAGGCTCTCATCTGGACTGGGCTGACATTTTGGCTCCGTCCTTGGGCCCCACGTTTTTAAATTCGAACCATCACGGAGACCCAGGCCCACGTAAACCACGAAACCAGACGTAGCAAAATCAAACACTCAACTTCTCTGTCCGGGTCTCTCCCAGTCTGGTGTAATTTCTGGCATTACATGGAGGACATAGCTGCATCCAATAATGTTGGAGCTGTGGACGAATGGACATAAGGTGTTCGTTCCCAGGAGTGACATAGCACTAGAGTAGCTGGATTTAAATTCCCGGGTGGGAGCTTCTTCTTACGTGTGTAATAGGTTTCTGGGGCATGCGATATGTTCCTCATCTCAGCAACATCATTTACTAGCAGCTATTGGTGGACAACTTTGACTCTTTTAATCCTTACAAGAGCAACTGGCCAATTTTTGTTCCTCGCCTAGCATTATTATAAGGATGAGCCAAACTTTGGGCACGATGGGCAAGAATCTGATGATGGCCTGCATGAGGACCATGTACTCCGTATATGAGTGTCACAGTTGGCATACCAAAGTGCTTTCAAATTAAAAGCACCATCCTCTCCTTTACCCCAAAAAATAGCACACACTATCTCTCTCACAGCTGTTTGTATACAATTTTCTCACCTTTTTCATACTCCCTCCGGTCACTTAAAAAAAAAACAGTTTTCTTCAAATGAACTAAAGTTTTGGCGTATTAAAAAAAATTGTATATATTAAAGAAAACTGTATTTATTAAAACTGACCGGAGGGAGTACATGAAAAATGTATGAGAGTATTCACATAGTCGCTGCTTGGGCATTCGCTCGAAACTTGCAGAATTTGTTTCTCTGCCTATTAGACCCGTTGAACGAATAGATCTCAATCCATGCAGGTTCGGGCAAAAATCACGATGGTCGTCAAAGTACTGAGATTGTTAGTTGTTAGGGCTTTTACAGTCTGAATGTAATAAAACTGTTTTAAAAAAAATTAGTTTGCACTTAATTTGAAAAGAAAATATTTTTTTTGTACTCAATGACAATGTTAAAAAGAAGAAAAATGCTTCTTCTCCCACTTTATTTTCACGGCCACCCAAGTGCCCCTCATGGAAATATTATGGGGCCCACATTTTATTCTTTTCACCACACTAAACACGTGAAGTTGGCCGTAATAAAAAAGCGGGATGAATAGCAGTACTAAAAAAAAAAGTTTTTATAGTCAGAAAAATATCTCAAGAAAGACATCAATGATGTACCTAAAGAAAAAGACATCGGTGAGTTTTTACACCTCAGTAAAACAGTAACCCATGGAATTGGGTTATGCACAGGAATATAATACTTAGGGATTCAATTCCCATCTCACCAACCCTCCTGGGCCTCCTCCCCCACCCTTATACTGGCCACCGCCACCGTTCTAGCTGAGAGTACCTAAAAACCTCGCCAATGGCAAATGGGTGGGCTTTCTATTCTTTGGGGGGCAAATCAGCCATCCGAACAAAAATAGTCAACGGTTCAACTCGGCACCACAGGTTTCCTACTGAGAAACGCAAAACAAACCCTTTGATTTTCGGAAAAATTCAAGATAGATTAGAAACTAATCGTTATTTGCTACATCATTCCAAGCTCCATATAAATCACAGACAAGACACCTAACAATGAGATAATTGTTCTGACAGACCCATTTTTATGAAACTTAATTAAATATAAATATTACTTGGTCAAGTGATTCCTTCCGGTGAAATTGCTGAAATCACTTAACAATGAGAATGCAACATCATACTGTCACACATTTGCAGGGCACAGGTCCTCCTAAACTCGTATAAAAATACTGATAACCAGCTTATCAAAAAACATACTGATAATCATCTAAAGATATCGTCTCTGTATTGATTGCCATATAAGTTAATCAAAAAGCCATTACAAAACATCAAGCCATTTTGTAACAAGTACATAATTGTCTTTTTAACCTCATACAATGTCCAAGTGACTAGAACCACAGAAAACAATGTGATCTCTACGAGTATAAAATTGAAGACAAATTCCAAGAGGAACACCCCTGCCACCAATAGACTGAATTTTCGAGCTAATGCCGAATAAACTGCCTATTGTCACCATCCCTTCGCTTACCATAGGGATTGATTGCATTGATTCCATGGCGAGAACCTTCAATTTTTCGCTTCTTCCTGAATTTCGATGCATTGCTGTCTATAGGAAGCTCTACCTTTGGAGGACCAGAGAAACAAAATGAAGCAGCGATAGCCTGGACCAATAAACTTTAACGGCTTAGTATGGCTCAAACTTGTGACCAAGAAAACACATTTTTCCAGGTTAGAACTCAATACCTTTAAATCTAGGCGGTGAACATTGAAAATATCCTTCATGGAATGTGAGTTATAGGCCAATAAATAGGATCTATATGCTTCTTTAGCCGATCTATTAAGATAATAGTTCTTAGATACCAAATTTTCCTGCAGTTTATCATGTCGTGTTAGTGTCATAAACTAAAACTACACGAGAAACAGTTAAAAATGAAAATCTACGATCAACCAGTACAAACGTACAAGGTGAGATTGCACATTGGCCAGCTTCTTTTCATCAAATTCATATTCTTTAACAGGCACTTTTTCTGCCTGCAACCACCCAAATAAAGGGGAGACTTGTAAACATTGATAAGACACTTCTTGAAACACAGTCTCTAGCACAAAAATTAATGGGCCAAAACTAACAGAAATTAGAACTGATATCAGATACTAGACCTTGAGATATATGAGAAACTGCAATTCCTCTGGCATTAGAAACAAAAGTGCATGCCCCTTCCCACCTTCTCCACGTGCTGTTCGACCAACCCGATGTATATACTCCTGAAAACATGTTCAGACTCATTCAAAAAAATTAGCCAAAAAATCATCAAGGCAAAATACACATGATGCTCTGTACCTTTGGTTCATCTGGTGGGTCAAATTGAACTATCCAGTCCTAAAGAAAAAACAAAAAAAAAACATTATTTTCAAGAAAAGTGCAAGTGAAAGAAATGAATTTCCAGAGGGCATTCCGGAAAAAGAAATCAAAATATTTCATTCTAGAACCTACATGAACATTCAAACTTTCAAATCTTAATTTTCCATATCGATGCCCAATATCACCAATACACGTGCAACAGAATCATAATGATGTTCCTTAATTCACATAATCAACAAATGCCTAATTTGCTGGTGTGAGAACATAAATAATCAAATATTTCATTCGAGAACATACATAAATGATGATGCTTAATCCACATAATACACAAAGGCCTACTGACTAAAGAGTCATCCAACTAATCAATAACCCAGAATAATGAAATAGAAGGTGCATGTTGCATAATAAAGTGGGTAAAGTTTCTCATAACAAAGTTTTCAAATAAAATAGAGTGAATGCAGAAAGATTAAGTTTTATCTATCTTGTAGAACAGGGATCAAGAGATAGATCTTCAAGAAAAGGAAGCCTACCACAGCTGGAATATCAAGCCCTCGAGCAGCAACATCGGTACATAAAAGGATCCCCTTCTCTGCCTTACAGAAGTCAAAAAAAGTGGAAGTTCGTTTCTGCTGCTTTTGCTTACCATGGATATCAAAACAGTCGACTTGGATATACTTAAGCAGCTCCGAATGGTACTTGACAGAGTTACAAGACGAAAAAAATACCATAACCTTCTTAGAAAGGTTTCTCTTCAAAAAGGAATACAATAAAATGAACCTATTGGCAGCTGGGACCACACAATATCCCTGTTGTAGTCCGTCAACTGTGACCTACAAAGGCACAAAGTCACAAGAATAAGCAACGACAGTATAGTGCATTCATATTCTTATTTGACCTTTAAAAAATAATAATACAAAAATTACCTTAGATCTCCCATCATCCACTCCAATATAAATTGGACTTTTCAATGATACGCGAGCAAGATCTTCAACCTGCATCACAAACAAATAAAACTCTAATTTGAGCTCCCATGGATAGCATTTATTCCTACAATAAACTCAGAAAATCCATATGGATAGCAGACCTGCTGAGTCTGAGTGGCAGAGAAAAGAGCTGTCTGCCTTTCCTGCAAAGATAGCATCTAAGTGAGCAGGACACACAGACAGAGATGCATCATTATATAAAGCAGTATAATAGATTGACTTTAAGAGAGTTAGCATTCCGACTTCAACAGATGCATCCATGCCATTATCCTTACACAAGTAGCGCATCAAAGTCTAAGAGGCATAATATTCAAATTTCCTCCTGGAAGTTCTATAACACCATTAGAAGATGGGATTGAAGTCATACATTTGAGAAGTAATCTCAGACTAACAATGTTAAACAATACTTGGAGAAATAAAATCTTGAACGTTTGGCATTTTAATCCGAATGATGATATCTAGTGTTTCACGGTGAATATCTAAGATGCAATTATGTTTTATGTCACCGAAAAACAAATCATAAATCAGAGTTCAGAACAAATACTCAAAAAAGTTTTTCCCAAAAACATTACTAGACAGGAGCCTTATATTTACCTTTGGTAAAATCTTAATAATTTGTCTCATTTCTTCTTCAAAATTAGCTTCCAGTATGCGATCAGCTTCATCTATTACAAGGCACTGCACATCAAAATTACTTTTTTAACAAACCAGACCAAATAAATGCTTGTCATTAGATTAGAGGAAAAGAAATTCGACCGTACTTTCAAATTTTTGTAGATGAAACCCTTTGTATTCTGTAGATGGTCCAATAGCCTGCCTGGGGTAGCCACTAAAAGATTAACTCCCTTCACAAGGCGCTCAGCTTCTCCTCTTCTAGCTGCACCACCAATAACCAACCCTAAAGTTTGTGAATGGTACTTTAGAAGGTCCTTAGCCACTGCATGTGTCTGTGAGGAAATGAACAATCTAAAATTAGCAGATAAAACCAGAAGTTTGATGTATTTTGTGCCTACTTTGATCCAAAATATCATACAAACTGGAATAACATGGTAGTCAACACACTATATTCTGCTTTGCCAATCCACTCAATTAACTACCGGATAATGTAAAAACAGAATACAAAAGAGTAACACAAAAATGCCAGCTAAGGTTCAAGACAAATGAATGAGAAAGGAACGTTACCTGAATCGCAAGCTCCCTGGTTGGACATATGACAACAACACCAGTTCCATTTCGCGGAGTAAAATGAATGTGGTACAATAACTCGATAGCTGGCACCAGAAAGGCAAGTGTCTTTCCAGAACCCGTTCTTGCAGCTCCAAGTACATCATTGCCCTCTAGTAAACGTGGTATAGATCCCGCTTGAATCTGTAACACGAGTTTGGGATTAAAACAAAAAAATATACTCTAGCTTTCTTAACTACCTCTCACAAGCATTAGGCTTTTCACTTCCAGCATAACATGCTTGTGATGAAACGCAGTTCTCGCACTCCGCGTAGTAAAAGACATATAATTCCCCGTCCGGAATTAGCAGTAACATTTTATTTTGCAAAATGAACTCAGTTCATAAATTTGAAATCATAACATAATTTGTTATCAATGATATTCGATATGTTGCATAAATTTGAAGGGCAATTCAACGAAAAGGTCTTCTAAATGCATCAAGGTAGCTCTAGTCATGAGTATGAAAACCAATGAATTTGATTAGCCTACTTTAACAAAAAAAACGAAGTCTACTGTTAAACAAGCTCTCACCTGGGTCATGTTCTCAAATCCCATTTCTTTGATTGCTTGCAGGGTGGGTTCAGAAATGTTCAAAGTAGAAAAGGGCACCGTGCTCATTATACCCAATCCCGTATGAACCTTCCGTTTCTTAGCACCACGACTCTCGCCCACTTCATTCTCCTCGCCGCCGCCGCCGACTCCATTGCTTCCCAGTCCAGCATCTTCCGCAGCAGACTCCTCACGCTTCTCCTCATCTTCTTCTTCCGCCGGAGCACCCGAAAGAGAAGCAGGGATGGGCTCTTCTTCAGTGCCCGCCTTCCTCTTCTTCAACTTCTTATCCTTCTTCTTCTGCCTCCTTTTCTTCACTTCCATGTTCACGGGGATTTCCTCCTTATCAGTCATGTTGGCAAAAAAAGAATGGATTTTACAGATGCTCGGTTTGCCACAACTCTACTGAACCCTAATTCATGCGATTACATCCCCGGAATCTATGCAGATAGGCAGCGCCGGAGAGGTCGTCAAGGGGAGGTGACAGGGAGCGTAGGCGGCCGACGCAAGAGGGGTTTTTAGGTCTCTAAAGCCCTAAGGTTAGGGATGGAAAAAAAACCCGACCCGACAAGTTCCGATTCCGGATTTGAAAGAGGAACCGACCCATCGGGTCGAGTCGGGTCCGAATTTTCATATAAAACCTGGACCCGACTTGGGTATACGATATATATATATATATGAGATAAGTTTACATGAGATCGTTCTCATATAAGGAGCATGAGGCCAATCTTTATTGCCGTTAGATTCCGATCGGAGGGTGGATATCAAATCAATGGGTAGGTGAGTGTGTCACATCAAGGAGTGGGTGAGATGATTATGGATATTTGTAGCCGTCAGATCAAGATCCAATGGCTACGATTCAAAGTGGCCTCATATAAGCAATATGAGAGCGATCTCATTTAGAGATAAGTTTACATGAGATCGTTCTCATATAAGGAGCATGAGGCCAATCTTTATTGCCGTTAGATTCCGATCGGAGGGTGGATATCAAATCAATGGGTAGGTGAGTGTGTCACATCAAGGAGTGGGTGAGATGATTATGGATATTTGTAGCCGTCAGATCAAGATCCAATGGCTACGATTCAAAGTGGCCTCATATAAGCAATATGAGAGCGATCTCATTTAAACTTTTCCCATATATATATCATACACTTTGACTCATATTTATTTTTTTTATAAATATTTTTTTTGGGCAAAGGCACTCGTATTTCTTATTTGAATAGTTTGGATTTTTATGAATATATATTATTAATAAAAAAATAAAATAGTTAATAGTTTAATATATATGACATTAAAAATATAAAAGTTTTGGTACCGGGGAGGGGCAGGTCTGGGTTTCAAGTTCTAGTACCGAGGCAGGTCCGGGTCTTTGAAACTAGACCCGTGGTGGGTCTAAGATGGTTATGGGTTTGAAGAATTAAAATGGTTCTGGGGCCGGGTATGTATGCCAATACCCGGCCCACACCCGCCCCGGTTCCATCCCTACTAAGGTTATGCCCATTGTCTGGCCCAATCTGACTAAAACCTAGATAAATGTTTGCTGGCCCGCGTCCGGTCTGATCTTACGTGCTAACGTAGTATGTAAACAACTTTGTGTAGTTTCTCGGTCGTCGGTAGTTAGGATTGGTCACCAAAATCAAGTTATAACCAAACCGATTTTACCGCATCAACAATGTCGACCAAGGGGAAGGAAAAAAAGACTGAATAGAATGAAAAATAGAAAAATACAACTTTAATGAGATTCCTGGGTCCACCCACCACATGTCCTTTAGTCATGCATAAGATATTATGGTTAGGAAAACATTTGCCTAAGGATTATAAACACCAATAATCGAGAAATTATTCATGGCCAGCGTCACGTGCGGAGAATTCATGCTCACCACCAACAGGTGATTGACACGACTCCCCCATTTGTCATGAGAGCTCACGATGACCAAAAATTAGAAATCGTGTCAACCACCCATTGGTGATGAGCACAACCTCGCCGCGTACCTAATAACTTCTCCCAAGAATCCCATCTTCTCTTATTACAATCAATAAAATTGAGAATTGCTCTCCCATCTCTTATTTTCTGGGTGATACGTTTCAATACCCCAATTTTTTAGTAACACTATGTGATCTATAAAATTTTTAAAGTTTTTTTACAATTTTATAGTAACACCGTACTATTTTCATTCACGATTTTGTCAGCAAGACACTTCTGGCAAATATTAAGGATCTTGACGGTAAATACGGATGGAACTTGGGTCGGGTTTTTACCCGACCCGGCCTTATTGGCTTGTTATGGGATTGCTTATTCAAGTACCCCGTTCTGGTTCCGGGTTTGAAAGAGGAACCGACCCATTGGGTCAGGTCGGGTTGGGGTCTATGATATATATCATATACTCGGACTCGTATCTATTCTTTTATCATGAATATTTTTTGGGTGAAAGCACTTGTATCTATTGATTTGAATTGTTTGGATTTTTATAAATATATATTATTAATAAAAAAAAATTAATAGTTTAATATATATGACATTAAAAATATAAAAGTTCTGGTACCGAGGAGGGTACCAGGGCGGTTCTGTGTCTTTGAAACTGGACCCGTGGTTGATTTGAGATAGTTCGGGCGCCCCCGGTTCCATCCCTAACAGTAAAACCCTGCTATCAAATATTTAAAAGTTGCGAAAAGACCTTACTATCAAATATATAACGGTGGACCTATGTCGCCAGACTGAACTTCATGAAATGATTGTAATGTATGTCGATGGAATGCCATCGTCAAATAATGAGATTTTTGTTGGTCGCAACTTTAAGGTGTTACTAAGCAGACCTGTCTCAGCTACGTCAAGACCTTGGCTCAGATTCTCGGCAGGCCTGTCTTTCTTCGATTCCATTTTCCCCTGTGGTTGTTTATGTTGTCTTCTTTAATTAATTGTTCTTATCAGTAGGGTTGCATGGGATGATTTTGCTGATCATAACGAATTTACAATTTCAACTATATAATTTTTTCTGCTTATTAATCAATTAAGAAGAAAATCATTTTATATTTGGTATGTATAGTTTAAAAATATTAACATGATGGGTTATTTCTCGTAAGCTGTCTTTTTTGTAAATGTGGGGATTTACCATTGCGAGTATAATTTGGAAGAAAATCATCTCTGGGGATTCCGTGTGGTGGAGTGGTTTTATATTTAAGCTCTTTAATTCATGACTTCAAATATCTTTGAGTTTCCATGCAGGGAATTTGTTGTAATTAAGACGTCCATGTAGATGCACAATCGCTTTTCTTTTGGTTATTGTTTGTGTTATTTGTAATTTGATGTTCATAAAAATTACTTGAAGTTTAGAAACAATTACACACATGGAACAGTATTTTCGAGGTAGAAGATGAAGATCTCAGAATACCTTCAAAAAAGGAGATGATTTAGTGATATTGGTTCCAAATGTCTTTAATAGGATGCTTTGGAATTTCTCATGTAGAATCAATTAGTGTGCTCAAACACTGAATTTATTATTTACAAAATGTTAGAAGGTGTTTTGGCAATTTCATAAAAATGTAAAACCATTGGCTCCTGTAATGAAATACAATGTCTTTGCATTTTTTTTTGGTATTTACCCTGTCTACATAGCAGCTAGTTCCTTGATTTGATTGCATTCGTTTAACTTCTAATATTCGTTTCTTCATTGCAGTGAATATGAAGCTAGGATGATAATTTACTCCGTATCAACAAAACACTACTATGCTTTTGGTGAGCTTGTTTATGAGGAGTTCCCACGCAAAATAAAAAGTGTGAACTTTTCTTTTCCACTCATGTCAGTTGATTTCATTTTCAGTTCCCTTATATTACCCCAGTTCCCTCACTGGTAATATGAATTTACTCATGCTTTAGGATTGCCTAGAGGAATATTTGTGCTCCCTGATTCTTACATGAACGTGTAGACTAAAGATTATGGAGGTGAGTTAAAAAATTTAAAAACTTTTCTCACTTACAGGTTTTTTGTTTGCGATACGGACGGCTCTGAATGCGAACACATTCTGTCCGCAGTTGCGTCTGCTCAGATGCCGGACTACCAAGGGTGTCCATGTATGTGATGGACAATTTTTTTATGTCCGTTTGCGTTATAAAACGGATGGATGGACAGTCGGACACGAACATCCGAACGCCGTTTACAGCCTTAACCCAAAGTACCACAAGGAGTGGGTTAGAAACCAGCACCAGCCGATGATCTACTTAGACAGGACCTTTTTTACATCAGCGGCAGACTTAGGAACTACTTATACAACTGGTGAGTTCGAAGGCAGGCACAAGCAAATGATTCATTAAACCTGGGACTTCTAGACGTCTGCAATAGAACTGTGCTATACTTAAACCGAGCATGATGAAGATGATGGCGAGACTGTTCCTTATCACCCCGAGGTTGTGTTCGAAGGCAGGCACGAGCAATTGATCTATTAAACCAGCGACTTGGAGACATCTCCTATAGTATTGTTGACTACTTAGCGACTATACTGAAAATAGCACTCTCGAGAAATAAGAGAGTTGAGTTACAAGCCTAAGCACTACATTAGGGTTTAATTTTGGCCTGACTCGGGCTGGACTGTTCATGGCTGCGTCCTACCCACTTTTGTGTTTGTTTTTGAACTCCTAACTTTGGTACAAGGTCCGTTATTGGTTGAACTAAGGTTTTTTTTTTTTTGGTGAAGTAGGAGCCTCAAAAGTTTAGGAAAAGAAAAAAGTTAAGCCCGTTATTGCCAAAAGGATGAAAAAATCGAAGCTCCAAAAGGAAGCCAATTCTTTTCTATTTTTGCGAATATGTTTTGTCTTTTATTTTTATTCTTCAAACTCCCGCTTATTGGACTTTTAGTTGGCACATATTCTTGATAAAGCAATTATTGTTCTTGATAGAAAAGATTACTGGACTTTGAATGGACGAGAATAGTAGCATCCACATACATTTTTTTTGCTAAATAACTTTATTAATGCAAAGTTAACGACGAAAAACAGAGAAACTCATCTGATCCTCCCGGATAATGGAGTGAAGAGCAGATGGAGAAACAAATCGCCAGCACCTACCTCCCTTCTCCAAGAGGACCAAATTAGCAAAGCAGTCAGCCAACCTATTACCCTCCCTATATACATGTTGGAAGGTTATAGATTCAAAGTACGATAAGTCGATAACAGATGATAACTTTTTTTGGCAACAGACAGAGACTTTAACTTGACATATTACAACTTCGATAGAATTAGCCACTGCCCACTTGGAATCAACTAACAGTTTAACAACCAGCAGTGATTCGAACTTCCACCACCACATTTTTTGAGCAATCTCCATATACTTCACCCACCGTTTACGTTTTTTTCTTCAAATATAGAGAAGATCTAACGCCAAGAGAAATCGCCTGATCTTGATCAAAATGCCGAGGAAGAGGTTACAAAAGTATGGGTGACAGAGTCAGTGTAGACTGTAGAACATAACTGTTGAGTTGGCTCGGGTAAAGGAACCTCGCGTCAACCGAGTCAAGAGAGCCAATCAAGCAGTGTCGGCCACTCCACACTCCCATTATGGTCCACTTACAACTCAAACCTTTGAAGACAGATACTCCACAGAACAGCTGTGGGCCTTTTGATGCCTCCTCGAGATTTTTCTAATTCTGACTTCTACGCCAAATGGAAAGGAAAGCAAATAATAGAAAAGATATGGAAACTAGAAGAAAATAGAAATACACATGAAGGCTGAAGCACAATGAATGCAAAAAAGGAAAAATTACGCCATGGCTAATATAATTTGGTTAACTTCAATCCGCTTGAAAATGGCTACAAACTAATCCATCCGTCAGCTTCATTGGACGGAGCAACATCGTTTAAAAGGGTGAAGTATTAAAAATTTCTTGTGTTTTGATTTTGGCATGGCATGGACGGAATTTTGTTTCGTTTTTTTATTTAGAGGTTCAACTTTCAACCGACCAGAACAACACGCCAAAGAGTTGAGTTGTTTATACAGCGCCAAAATGGGCAGGCTGAATCTCAAAACCGCGTGTTTGGCTTTTTCAAACAAAGCTTAAAGGCTGCCCAAGCTCCAATGTAATTTGGTGGTGGTACTCGACACGTTTTCCGTTCCCGTCTTCTTCCATTCACTTCACCATTCTCTGCAAGCATCAGACATCATCCTTCATCCGGTCCTGCCCACCATCCCCGCCTACTTCTCTGTCTCTTAAGCTGGAATCTCTTGCATTTTTATAGAATATTGCCTGTCTATTAGGTGGCTTTGAGGCTTTCTATATCCAGTTCCTCCCTCATCTTGCTACTAGTATTTATCTTATTGGTTGGACTTTAGTTAGTATACGACCTTTTTACTACTGTTTTAACCCAACTCCATTTTACATCATCACCAATACATAATAATCCAATAGCCAGCAAGTTTTTGAAATATTATACTCCCAGTTTCAGATCATAAAGACCTTTAGTTTTGGGAATTCTTATCTGGAGTCAAAGGCAGGGAATTGGTCGTTTGCTTCTTATTTTTCCTTTGTGGGCGTCTCTTAGTTTGCTTCTTTGATCCAACTTTCTTAGTCTAAGTGATTGTGATTGCTTCTTTGATCTCCGAATACCATCGTCTTGTTCATTTGCTGCTTGTATGTTTCCATTGGAATTTGGATTTGCCTGAACTAGGAAAGAGCAGAGCAGAATCCCCGAAGACTGGATCTTTCCTCAAATTTTCAGTTAGTCGAAGATGGGACAGTGCTGCAGCAGGAGCAGAGTTACAGAACCAGATATGAATGGTTATACTGGTTTGAGACAGCAGCATAGGCAGCGAGAAGAAGAGCCTGCTTACCACCAGAAGGCAGCATCTCAAAACCCCTATCCGATCCCTGAAAGGCGAAGTGAAGCCGTGCCAGTAGTCAAACCATCATCCCCTCTTGCTCCACCACCTCCCAAACCAGTTCATGCACATGACACCATACTGGGCAAGCCTTATGAAGATGTCAGATCCTTCTACACACTTGGGAAAGAGCTGGGTCGAGGTCAGTTTGGGGTGACTCACCTTTGTACTGAAAATTCCACTGGACACTATTACGCCTGCAAATCCATTTCAAAGAGGAAGCTTGTCAACAAAAGTGATAAGGAGGACACCAAGAGGGAGATTCTGATCGTGCAACACTTATCTGGTCAGGCTAATATAGTGGAATTTAAAGGAGCTTATGAGGACAAGCATTCAGTCCACCTGGTGATGGAGTTGTGTGCTGGTGGGGAATTGTTTGATCGGATCATTGCCAAGGGCTACTACTCTGAAAGGGCCGCCGCAAATATCTTCCGCGAAATTGTGAATGTTGTGCATGTCTGTCATTTCATGGGGGTTATGCATAGAGATCTCAAACCAGAAAATTTCCTTCTTTCAAGCAAGGATGAAGGAGCAGCATTGAAGGCCACAGATTTTGGGCTGTCCGTCTTCATTGAGGAAGGTGATATTTTTCTAAAACTTTGATTCTTAGCTACTTTGTTACGTGAGTTCTAACACTTCTGAAAAACATATGTGCTTCCAGTTTGGATCTAAAAGTTCAAAATAGGAAGACAAGACCGAGTAGTTGATTATCTGTTAATTTACCAAATAAAACTTTCAATCCTACTGGTTGTCAAAGATGGACATAAAATTTGTTCTGATCCTCGTGCGATTTCAGATCTTTTCAGTTGAAGTTCTACCTCATTTAGTCCATGTATAGCTGAATTTCTTATAATGTGCCTATTGGCTAGCTAGTTAAATTTCATAGATTTGTAAGAACTAACAGTTGTAACTAGTGGTCAGCAGTCGGAGAACACTAGCTCTTTATCGTTAATTTGTTACTTGATTTTGCTTTTGCCTGCACATAATTGAGAATTTACAGTATATCATCTTGCACAACTACATTTTGGGTCAAATTCCAACTCCTCCCTTATGAGTGGAAATGTAGTAACTTCTTGTGATATGATTTTTTTTTTAACAAAAAGTGGAGTTCATGGCAGTAATACGTATGAGGATGTAACCATTGGACAAGAGCTTAATTAAGACAAAGAGCTACACATGAGCCGGATTGCAGGCAGTGCATGACGCACCCTAAGTTAACAGAAGGGGCTAGATCCGTAACTGAGATAGAATAGTGGCAAAACTACAAGAAGAGGAATATTTTTTAAAAGGCTTAGGTAGTCTGTGTAGGTATTAAAGCAAGAAAAACTTTATTAGATGGTACATGCATTTGCAATAGATTTCAATTAGTGCTTGTGAGCAGTCTTCAACCACTAGCTAAGAGGCCTTAGTGGAGAAGAGAATTATTTAGTACGAATTGATTATTAGGAAGAAGCCAGAAGATGCAATATTTTGTTTAGAAATGGCTCATTATAATGCTATATTTATAGACCGAGTCTGTTTTGCTAGTTTGCAGTATCCTAATAAGAGTTATGGTGCTAATGCTAATGCTAATGCTAATGCTAATGCTCCAGGGGCAATCACTTGAGCAAACAGTTGATTGGTTCCTTTGCTGTATTTGGCTTCTTGCCATCATCATCTGCAACTTAGGAGTATTGGTTATGTGTGCGCATGTACTCCTTTTGTCAATCTGGAAACTGTGCCTACTTGGCTTGGTGATTACAAGATGCACAACTGCGATAGTTTTGGTGTGTGGAAATATAATATTTGGTTCACCCTAATAAAAAAATGATTAGTTCATATGTTACTTGCGGCAACATATAGAAGGTATTAGTGTACAGAATCAATGTGTATAGCCAATGTGTAGCACGTGGTTCATCTTCAATGTAAGACTGATATTACCACTTAAGTTATTTTCCTCGGTGATGATCTTAGTTCCATATAGAGTGAGGTTATTGGAAAATCAAAAGCGTAGAAGATCATATGAGGCTGCAGTCTCTTAAGATATTCGGCAATACATGTTTGATGAGATGTTTTACTAGATTTCTGCATTGATTTAAAATGAAAATCTTAATCTTAATAGAATAGTTGGGAAAAGGCGCTACCCCAAATAGTTGGGAAAAGGCGCTACTTGATTATGATTATGATTATGAATCTTAATAGAATGAAGTTGCTAGGGGATCAAAAGCGTAGACGATTGAATGTTTTACGAGGCTACAATATTTGCAAAGAATTTGCGTATATATTTGCACTAAAATGGTGCGTTGATTTACTAAGAAGTTCGTTTACTTGAACTGGTACTGGAATTTTTATTCTCCTCATATTTCGAATTGTATGCTTTAGTAGTTGGTTATTAGGGACACCTGCTGAGAGCAGGTACATACCCGGCCACCTCATTCCACTGGGAGGTGTTAAGATAGCTCAAAAGATGGTTTATAATTTCTTTGGGTCTGAAATCTCCCTTCATATTAGACCTTATTCTATATTTTCGTTGTCCCATGGGATTCGAAAAGAGCAGATTTCCAAAGCAAAAGCGCTGACAAACTACCAGAAGTGGTCATTTCATTTCCTTCGATATGTCATGTCATATGCTGTAGCATTATTGAGGATCTTTGGAGGGCAGGGGGGATGATAAATCTGAGCAATTAACTGTTTTGTTTTATAACTTAATAAGTCTATTGGACTTTAGAATTTTATATATGTTGCCCACTTAATTCTCAACCTTTTACACTTAATTCTAAGCCCTGTGAAAATGCTATGACGCATTATAACAATATCCTGACAAGTTTAGTTGGCCTTATTTAGTGAACTGTCTTCTTTTTGCCCGTTTGGATGTGGTTCTGTTAAAATTCTGCACCGCACACCCAGCTGTGTTTCCTCTTCTGATTTGACGGCTCCTATAATTGCTAGTAGGGAGCTCCCATTCTCATAGCTGACATATCACTGGTTGAATCTTCTAATGGAAAGTCACTGCTCAGCTGAAAAGTGATGTGCCCTTCCTTATAAAAAAGCTATACCCAAATAATATCTGAGAAAGATAAATATATTGCATAGAAAGGTCATATATCTGTAAAAAGATTGCCCAGTTAGGACATCTAGCATACAGCATTGGCACACTAATTATGATGAGAAGCATAATAAATAAGGCAGAAATTTGATTTATATTATGTGATTCCATATTTCTAGGTGTAAATGGAGAGGATGAAGATTTGTATAACGTGGCTAGCTATGTCTTACATATTGTGGATCTTTTCAGGGAAAGTGTACCGCGATATTGTGGGAAGTGCCTACTATGTTGCCCCTGAAGTGCTTCGACGTAATTATGGGAAGGAGATAGATATCTGGAGTGCTGGTGTGATCTTATATATTCTTCTCAGTGGTGTCCCTCCATTTTGGGCTGGTAATTAACTCGTATTGGCGGTTTCACTTGATCTTGGGCTACTTATATTATATGATTTCCGCAGTCTCTTTGTGTGTTGTTGAACAAGCAACTATAATGTTTCACAGAAACCGAGAAGGGGATATTTGATGCTATCTTGGAGGGGGACATTGATTTTCAAAGTTCACCTTGGCCATCTATATCAAATAGCGCTAAAGATTTGGTACGAAGGATGCTGACATCAGATCCTAAGAAAAGAATTACTTCTGCGCAAGTTCTTGGTATGTAATCTGTTTAGATAGTGGGTTTAAGGCTGAGATTTGACAGTCATTGATGTGGAGATTTGTGCTCACAATGCCCTACTCTAAATATTCTGTGTGCAACGTATGCCTTTACCGTTAGTTGCCTGAAGAGGCTACTATGACTGTCAAAATTCAAGTATCATTCACCAGTTGACCATTCATACTTGTATATTGATTTGCTGTCTGATTGATCCAGATCACCCCTGGATTAGAGTTGGTGGAGAAGCATCTGACAAACCTATCGACAGTGCTGTCCTCTCAAGAATGAAGCAATTTAGAGCCATGAACAAGCTAAAGAAGCTTGCACTGAAGGTGCAACGACAACTTTTTTGTGTTCGAGTCTTTTCCCAATCTTTATTAAATGAAGCTTATTATGCATCTGTATTTGCTAAACTGTAGTGAAACCTTATTTCTTTTAGGTTATTGCGGAAAATCTTTCTGAAGAAGAGATTAAGGGGCTGAAATCCATGTTCACCAATATGGATACTGATAAAAGTGGCACAATCACCTATGAAGAATTGAAGTCTGGATTAGCTCGACTGGGTTCAAAACTCACTGAAGCAGAAGTGAAGCAGCTCATGGAAGCGGTTAGTTATGGGAAAAAATTCCTGCTGCTGTTTTTTTTAATATACCCTTTGATTAGATTACCTAATGGCTTTTGGAGTCAACTACTTGACTGTTGTTGTTCCTTGTCAATCATTAGGCTGATGTAGATGGAAACGGGACCATTGACTACATAGAATTTATTACAGCAACAATGCACAGACACAAACTAGAGAAGGATGAACATTTGTACAGTGCCTTTCAGCATTTTGACAAAGATAAAAGCGGGTTAGTCTACTTCTTTCTTTTCTTTTCAAAAAAAGTAATTTTCCAACTTTTGAGCATTAAAGGGCTGTATAAAGCCCTACAGAGTTGTGATAGGCTGGCTTACAGATTAAGCTTCTATTATGTTCCATGTTCTTACCATTTGCAATGTGCTAGTTGAAGCAATTGTTTGATAGTATGGATTTTCCAAGTGTATAGCATCTCTTAGTTACTGACTGAGCCTACTATATGCTATGTTTCTGACGTTACAAAAAACATGACAGTTCCTTGAAAATTGAACGCTAAAAATTTGAGATGGTAAAGAATATCTTGTCCATTTCCATAGTCAGTTCCCCGTTCTGGTTACATATGTGAACGAAGTTGACAGAATTGTTTCAAATGTTGTCCTTTTTTTTCGTCTTCTGTTCTTTACTTAACCTCTAGAATGCCGATGGAAACTTCACACTAAACGCAAATGTGATCTGATGTGTATTTTATAGTGGCGAACTAGTCAAAATCAGAAAACTTTTTCCCTCTTTATCTCAACAGTGCGAAATTCCCATTTCAAGGCCATGTTTGTTCCTATACTCCTGTGGAACCTTCTATTGAGCATTGAATTTGTTTTCACCAGTACCACATTAATCTCGTTTTTTGCCTTGTGCAACCAGGTTCATCACTAGGGATGAACTAGAGTTAGCCATGAAGGAGTATGGGATGGGTGATGAAGCTACTATAAAGGAAATCATATCCGAGGTGGATACTGATAATGTAAGTTGTGATCACGCTTATCTTGGTGGATAAATTATTGGTTTCTGCGCTCTCAGTTCAAAACTTTTACAGGATGGAAGGATCAACTACGATGAATTCTGTGCAATGATGAGAAGTGGGAGTACTCACCCTGGCAAGCTTTTCTAATCCTTCACCGAGGCGTGTACCCCTTTATATCCCAATGGAGATAAAAAAAATGCAGAAGGTAGAGGTCGTAAATGCATAACTCTTATTTACTGTTTCTGTGTCTGCTAAATTGCTAATACCAGATCTTGGTGTAAAGTAATTGATGAAGTTGGTTAGTCATGGAGGTCTTTTTTTTCTGGTGTATGATATGACTTGTACGAGGTTATGAAGAGTAAGGATCCAACAGTGATAACTACCAGAGTTACCACCAGTAGTCCTTCCTTAGCATTAAATTTGAGATGCTGCTGTTGCGATGTTTTCAATCTTGTATTATCTGAAGAGTTCTTTTTCATCAATTTTGATCGTTTCCAAGCTTGTGCCGCAGGCCTTATTAAACTCTAAAATCTTTCACATTACCACAATCAGAACTGATCACCTACAACTAAAGATGGTCATCTCTTAGTTGTTCAACGTGTTGTATTGAAGATGTAGCATGTTCCTGGATGCCTGTGATCCGCGCTGATTGTTGGACGCTGTTTGAGGCGAAGAACAAGTAATTTCTGAGGCCAAAATGTAGCTCATAATTAGGCAAAACGCAGTGGAATCCCCACCAAGAGAACTCTCTGGCTTTAGAACTCACCTAGTTTTCAACAGAAATTACTAGTAACTTCTTTTTATGTCGAAGACCCACAAGGGGCAATAAGACAATCCATACAAGAACTAACACGCTGCAATTACTAATTATAAATAAAATTGAAAATGCTAATGTAAGGTTATCACGATATTAGGATCTCAAATCTATCATGGTTAAACTAGGGACTTATTCCTTTTCTCGCTAGAATTGAAGTGGTTCACCTTGTCTTCCAGCTAGCATTCTGAGAATAATGGAATGGCACAACCAAAAATATAATAATAGGACGTCACCACAGCTAGGCAATTTTTGTCTGCTTTAAATTTGGATGTAGACAGATCCTTGTCGATGTGCGCCGGATCATTTACTAGAGATGTGCCCCCGGGCCACTCAACCCCACCTTGAACACCCTGAAAACATTGCTGCAGCACCGGAAGGCTTCCAGTGCTGCAGCCAAGTCGCTGGTGCTGCGAGGCGCTGGCGGTCAAAACAGCTGGCCAGCCTGTGACAAAGGACATTTACAAACGTTACTAAGCTATAGAGTTTCAGGGCAAGGAGGATATCTTCAGAATAACATTGCCGTGAGCTTTTTACATATGACCTGGCGCCAAACACCGGTTTGTCATATTACCCGGAATCCTTTTCTTCCTTCCATATGACCCGAAAAGTACCCAAAATGCCCTTAGGTTTAGGTATAAGGCACCCACACTTTGGTTTTCCATATTACCCGGAAAGGGAGTGACTACCCGGAGAAGCTGCCGGTAGTCGGAGAAGAAGGCGTTCCGTCCGGCCGCTCCGCCCATATCATCGCCGGCGCCGGCGTCGTCGAAGTCCGAAAAGGTCATCTTCGCGGCAACAAGCGGGAAAAGGAGCGGGAAAGATCGGGTATTGGAAAACAACTTCAACGGAGGCAAGGCACATCGAAAAACTGGTAGGTGAAGTTAAAATACGACGATTTATATCTTGAAAGTTGGTTCCAGAGAAGAAAGTTGAAAACGTAGCAAGTTTTCAACTGTTGTTACAGTCGTGTCGTCGACAACACGACTGTAACCATAGTCGTGTTTGATGAAACACGACTCATATACGATGCACTCATATACGGTTTTCAATATATCGTGTCTCACGGATTTGTAACTTATGTCGGGTTTTTAATGGCAGGTACGGATGGAGAAGATAGTTCTTTGTTTACACTACGATGGAGTTTTGACGGATTCTGGTAAGTACGTGGGCGGGATACGGAAGCTCCTGCCTATAGATACACGAGTAAAGTACCTGGAACTGTTGCAGCTAGTCGAAGAAAGATTACCACTTAAGTCTACACCTGGTACATTAACTTTGTCATATCATGTTGAATCTGAAGAATACACATTTCTCCTTGAAGACGATAAAGACGTAGAGTCAATATTTATACTTCACAAGAGCAAGCAAGGCACAAATGGACTACTCCGCCTATACGTGGAGTGGACTTCTACGGGCAATAACACCGAGACATCGACTCTCAATAAGGAAATAAATGCCAATGCGAATAACAGCCCGGCCGAGAGGCTACCAGAGGCAGAAGTGATGCCGGGCAGTAACACACCGCCGGAGAGGCTACCAGAGGCACAAGTAATGTCGGGCAGTAACACACCGCCGGAGAGGCTACCAGAGGCACAAGTGATGCCGGGCAGTAACACACCGCCGGAGAGGCCGTCCAGCCCGGGCAATAAGACACCCGCATCAACAGTCGAAGGAGGAAGAGATGGGGACTATGCGAGGTGAGACTTCTAAGGCGCGGATACAAGCAACTCGTGTGCTATTATAGTCGACTATAATAGTACACGACTAAAAGGGTTATCGTGCCGTATTGAACACGACTATATACTCGTCGTGTTGAATCGTAGACGACTATAAATCAATTCGTGTTGCATAAAACAATACCTCATAGTACACGACTAAAAGGGTTATCGTGCCGTATTGAACACGACTATATACCTAGTCGTGTTGAATCATAGACGACTATAAGTCAATTCGTGTTGCATAAAACAATACCTCATAGTACGTGCAATCGTTTTGTCAAGTCCATTCATACATGTTTTTGCCCGCAGTTTCGGAGATGGAGAAGGTGAAGATGAAGAAGAAGATGACGATGAAGATTCCAGTCCAGATGAAGAAGAATTGTTGGATGAAGATGAATTACCGTGGTCTGCAGATGAGTGGGATGAGCCTCTTACAGTACCACATTTCAGCCAGCCATATCACACGCGAACATCAACCTCTAGAGGTCCAACGGCAAGAGACACATCTAAAGGGAAATCTGTCGCGTCGGAGGACGATGACTATCTCAATATTGAGGGTGATGGTGGTTGGGATTGGGGTACCTATTCTGCAGAGGCCGGTCCTTCAAAACATTGTGAAGAGGAGACGATGTTGACCGGAAGTTTGCAAGCAGAAGACTACGAGGCACAACTTACCTTAGGGGCTAGATTCGAAAGCGTCAAGCAGTTCAAGATGGTTCTAACTGATCTGGCAATCAAGAGGAAATTCATGTTCAAAGTAGCGGATGAGAGCAAGGACACATTCGCTGCAAGTTGCAAGGTTTCGGGGTGCAAGTGGTACATACGAGCGTCGAACAGACTTGATGGAGTCAGCGTAACAAGGAGGGAAGAACGGCATACATGTGACACTTCTCTAAGTTCGAAAGATCATCCATTGGCTTCTCACCTATGGATCGCGAGGAAGTGTCATGGCCTCCATAAGGATTCAAACTCCATAAAAATCTCAAATATCCAACAATACATTGAGAAGCATTGGGGCGTCACCGTCAACTATAAAAGGGCATGGAGGGCGAAAGAGGAATTGATCCGATTGATCGATGGCAACCCTGAAGACGCTTATCGTATTTTGCCACAATACGGAAGGGAATTAGAGCGGTCTAACGCAGGTACACATGTGGTCATCGAAAGATCAGCTGATATACCTGATATCCCAATTGAGTTAGCCGGCTACGACTTCAGACGTGTGTTTTGGATGTTCGGCCCGGTTGCAAGAGCATTCCGAAGAACACTGAGACCGTTGCTCACGCTTGATGGAACATTCCTAAAAGGAAAGTACCCTGGAGTATTATTGGTTGCTACAGCAATCGACGGCAATCAACAATTAATGTGTCTTGCATATGCAATTATGGATAAAGAGAATATCAAAACGTGGTAAGTTTAGAACCAGGAAAGACGACTGTATGAGTAGTCGTGTTAGGCACGACACAACTGGGCACACAGTCGTGTAATCGACAACACGACTACTCATCTAGTCGTCCTTTGCTTATAGACGACCTTGTAACAACCTGAAGCATTCTATGTTTAATATGTTTGTCTCTCACTTGTACAGGACGTGGTTCCTCACCTTACTTAAATGTTTTCTCTTTACGGACCCCCCGGCATCCCTGGACACTATTGTCTCTGATAGACAGAAGGGCCTTCTGAGAGCGGTCGCCGATGTCTTTCCCGAGGCTCACCATGGGTTTTGCCTCCGGCATATGGCCGCAAATATGCTTAATACTTGGAAGGATAAGTACCTGAAGGAACTCCTATTCCGAGCTGCAAAATGCTTCAGGAGACCAGAATTCGACGCTACGATGGAGAAGATGAAGGAACACAATGAGGCGGCCTGGAAATATGTTGACAATATTCCGAAAACACATTGGGCGAACGTCGAATATCCGGGTAAAAGGTACGGCACTCTCACGTCGAACGCGTCAGAAAGTGTAAATAATATGCTTCTAAAGGCAAGGTTTTGGCCAATAACTCGGTTGATCGAGCAAACGCGGGCGACCACAAGCGTCCATTTTCAGAGACGCCGAATAGAGGCAGACGGCCTACCGACTCCGTTAACAAAATATGCACAGAATCATATCAATCAGATGAGGAATCAGAGTGCTGGAACAGTTCGAGTTCAACCGCTATCATTACGGCAGTTTGAAGTGACATCTTTATACCATGTGGTAAGCATAAATTTGTTTTCTGTAAGAGACGCCTATAACAAAGTCGTGTCGTCGAAGACACGACTAGCCATACAGTCGTGTCTTCGACGACACGACTGTATTGTCGAATACACTAATGTTGTTCATGTTTTCGCATCAGGATGTTGTGGACCTTACGAATAGAACATGCACATGCGGCTTCTTCCAGAGCATGGGACTTCCGTGCAAGCACGCCATGGCATGTATTGATGAGAGGAGTCTGGAAGCGGTAGAATATTGTGAGAAGTGGTACTGCGCAAGTACGTACCGCACCACGTACGAAGAAGTAGTGTTCCCTACTTTAGACAGAAGTCAGTGGGGAAATTACGGCGTATTATTTAAATGCGAACCGCCAAGGCTTGAAGCTCCAAAGAAGGGCAGGAGAAAGACAAAAAGAATTGAGTCACAGCCCGATCCACCTGCAAGGCCACGTGCGAAATGTGGGAATTGTCGTGAAGTTGGTCACAACCGTACAAAGTGCACAAAAAGCCCCGTTCCGAAAGAACATCGGACGCGCAGGAAACGAAAACTTCTGCAACAAGGCAAACTGTCTACGAACGAGACAGCGGATGTACGCCGCTCCGGCTTACCTCAGCCCCCACCATTCTTCACTTAGGATGTAGTCAAAGTCTTGTATAGCGCAGAAGGCCTACCCAAATTAACATCTCTACTGTCGTGTATTGTGAAACACGACTACATATAACGTCGTGTTGAATCAGAGACGATTATATACGTAGTCGTGTTGTTCCAGAGACGATTATATGCGTAGTCGTTTTCCATCAGAGACGATTATATGAAACTAACCTGTTGTATCAAGGCCGTATTCACATTCATGATAGCGATATTTTGTCTACATCTGGTATGAGTCAAATATGTGAACTTTGTACATTAAAAATGAACTTTGTACAGTGAAAGAGTACGGCCGGAAGCCGTACATCTGGTATTTACAGGAAATGAACTTTGTACATTAAAAGAATGTGAATAAAATGAATTTGAAGTTATTCTTTATCCGGAAGCCGCAAAAAACCCGCAACTGTGACAGCATCTTTTGTGCCTTGTCCGGAATCGTCGTCAAACTCGCTGTTAATAAGCCCCCGAATCAAGGTTGAAGCGATGACTGGTCGCCACAGTCGTGTGATTGTGGACTGGTCAAACTCCGGGGGGTTCACATTGGACGCCAAATGCGCGACGTACATCATGATGAAGATGCCACAGTCTTTCGAATTTTGTTGCCACGGCGCTTTGGTTATCTGAGTCATCTTCCAGTCTAGCAAACCAAACCACCCCAGCTTGCCTGCCATAACGACGTTCATGAACTGCGTGAATTTGTCAGCAGCTTTTCTGTGATGCGGATATAATTGGGATCTGCCAGACAGTGGGTTGTAGAAGCGCCATACACAGTGCGGGAAATGGACATACACGAGGCAGAAGTGGGAGCCGGTGCGGATTGGGAAAAATGCGTAGAACATGTTCCTATTCAAGCCGTCCAGCATCCTCCCGAGCTTTTTAACCAATTTGGCATTATTTCCCCCTTCCTGGTGCTCCTGCGAAAGCGAAAGAGATTTAGACAACGATCTAATAATATCATAATTATTTACTTATCACTCCTTCTGCAGGGAACACTTACGTTGTCGAATATCTCTTTGAATGCGTGGCAACCAAAAAATGCCCACGGATATTTCATCGGGTTTCTCTCGTTGCGCTGGCTCAACAGACTTAAAAAAGCATCTATAACCTACAGAAAACATATTGAGGAGTCATTACACTTCGGTAAGGCAACATGCAACTTCCAATTAAAAGTCGATTATTCTATATATACGATCTGCATAGTAGTCGTGTCCTCGATAGACACGACTATGCGTATAGTCGTGTATTCCATAGACACGACTACGCGCAAAGTCGTGTCTTCGAATACCGACTTTATGTCTACAAAAAGATATGAGGAGCATAGGTTTACTTACATTGGTGTTTATTTCTGTTGTTTGTAGGAGGGATAAATAGTCGTCATCACATAGCGTTGGGATTGGATAAGCCTTCCTCGGATTGGCCATCCATCCATCTATTGCCACTCTATCCCGCTCTAACAGTACCCCCTTGTCGAAGCATAACTCCGAATCGGCATAGTGGTCGGGGAGAGCAATTACAGACTTAGACTTCTGAGGGGTTAGGAGGACATCGACGTCAACCGGCTGTGATGCGGTTAAGCCAGTGCCCTCGGCGACCTCCTCCTCCTCCCTCACCTTCTCCTCCTCAGCCTCCTCTTCCTTCAACTCCTCCGTCTTCTCCTCCTCCATCGCCTCTTCGTCTGCTTGCACCTCCTCCTCCTTCCCCTCCTCCTCCTTCGCCTCCTCCTCCTTCCCCTCCCCCTCCTTCGTCTCTTTGTCCAGAACATCCGCCTTCACCTCCTCCTCTTCGACGTCCCCGCCCTTCACATCCTCCTTCACCTCCTCCTTCACGGTTTCGATATCCGACTGCCGTATGGAAGAGATGACCTCATCGATGATAGAGGTCGCCTCTCTATCGGATATGGTTTGTTCGGAGTCGGCTTTCGGCTGAGGGGACCTATTTCTTCTTTTCTGCTCCTCCGCCATTCTCCGTATATGGTCCTCTTCTCTAATCCTCTGCTCCTCCTTCGAGCCGACAGTCCTGAAGCGCTTCCTTATCACTACACCAGGGGGGAATATGTCCCGGCCGTACGTCGGACGGGACTCGACTTCTGCACGCTCCATATCTTCCTTGAATTCTGGTTGGAGCTTCTTCAAAAACATCTTGGCAGAGGATCTCTTCGCAGCCCGTTCCATCTTGTCTTCCTCAACCGCGCGTTTGATGGGAGCTGAAATGACATTTTACTTCTTCATGTCAGTAGTAGCAGCACGATAAAAAACATAGTCGTGTTATATAGAACACGATAAACCACATAGTCGTGTACAATGAAACACGACAAATATAGTAGTCGTGTATAATGGGGCACGAAAAAATAAATCATCGTCTACAACTTACCTTTACCCCATTTCGTCGAATCCAGATGTGACTTCCTTGCCAGCTCCTTCGTCCGCATACCGATAGGAGTGTTCTTATTATGCTCCTTTTGAAGGGGCCGCTTCTTTGGGTTCATCTGATGCACTGATGACGATTGTGGCCCCATTTGGGGCCGCTTCTTCGGCTCCATCTGATGCACCGATGACTTCTTTCTCTCCATTTCGGGGCGCTTCTTCGGCTCATTCGTCGGCTCGTCAGTCATCTCCTCCTTCGGATGCTCGAAGATCTGACCTTCTAACAGCATTGACGCTGAGGCGGCAGAGGACTTCATAGAGTGGAGAATCTCTCGTAGAGGTCCCACTCTCCTTCCCATCTCCTCATAGGAAGACAGAGCTATCTCTATTAGTGACTGTATGCCCTGAAGGGCACCCTCCAATCGGCCCATTGCAGTTGCAGTCGACTGGGCAGCCTTTCTCGAGGAAGTGGAGGCAGGTTGGTTGGGAGTCGTCTTCATTTCTGGCCTCTGCGGCCTCTGCCGTCGTGGAGGATGGGCCCCTGAGGTTGATGAAGCAAGGAGATATGCCTCTCCGGCCATGGGGCTGATTACGTCGACGAGTTCCTCCCCTATTTGAAGATTGTGGAACACTCCTGTCCAATAGTCGGCCATGCGGTGCTTCTTCTGTGCACCTTTCTTCACCTCTGTAATGAGGGCCCCACTTCCTGGCCATCTTTTCGCCCGTGGGCTGGTAGGGCCCATGACAGGATGGAAGATTGTCGTGTGCTCAAAAAACCAAATCTGCAAATTAAACAGTTGAAAACATTATAACAATGCGCGGTTGCCTTAGTCGACTATAAGTTCAACACGAATTGAACTATGGTCGTGTCCTAAAAAACACGACTATATACCTAGTCGTGTTTCATTATACACGACTATAAATATAGTCGTGTTCTATAATACATGACTATATATATAGTGGTATTGTATAAGACTTTTTCCCGATCGAAGACTATGAATGCTACATACCTGAAGGACATATGCGGCGCCATTTAGGCATCCACCGCCCAGGCACTCTCCTTGCGATCTCGCTCCCACTAGGCGGCTGGTATGGGTTATACCAGAAACCAACATCTTATGTATAGCCCCAGCCCAATTGTATGACCTCAATCTTGGGAGGTCGTCAATGTAACAGTACAAAGAGGGATGAACCGCTCTAGTGCTGTGTGGAAACAACACCGTGGAGAAGAGGAGGCAGATGATCATCCTCGCAATGTCCTCCTCTTCCATCTTCAGTTCGCCCGCGCTAAGCTTGTCTATCATTTCCTCAATGTGTGGAATGTCTGCTCTCCTCGCGGCGAAGTACTTTCTGAAGAATTGACCTTCCGGTCGGCGTGTCAAAGAGGGGAGGACCTCAACTCTGTCGCCCTTTGCGGGCAATCCGGTGATAAGGGCAACATCTTCCTCTGTGAAATGTAGCGTCCTACCCTTGATATTGAAGACCTTCGCCGACTCATCCCAGTACCTGACCAAATGGTCGAGGAGGTTCCGAGATACAACAACGTCCTCACCTTCAAAAATGACAGCGAAACCAGCCTCGTTCATCACTTGGGCACATCTTTGGTGACGCTGTAGGAGGGCCGCACACTTTTTCATCGCCCCCGGTTGACAACACGTCTTCAGCGCCGGTCGCGCATTATATGTTCTCTTCTCTGGTCGGTCCATCGGAGCCTCCCTTTTCCTGCCCCTCTGATTTCGCTGCCGAGGTGCGAAGACAAAATCATGATCCTCCTCCTCTTCCGGTGGTATTTCCTCCATAGACTCATCTCTTTTTTTATCCATCTGCAAGGAGTGAGGTATAGTGGTCAGTACAAAAGTGTCCTCGGTGCAACACGAAAATATAAAAGTCGTGTCATCGCGGACACGACTAAATACACAGTCGTGTCTACTCTAGACACGACTTTATAGTTCATAGTAAAAATTAAAAATTCAAATGTCCGACCTTATGAAACTAAAATCAGGTAGGATAGTTGTAACTTACCGTAGTTTAGTCGTCTGTATGTCTGTATTTCCTCGCAGGTGCCTTCACAGTCTTCCTCGCCGTGCACCGAAGCTCAATCCGGTCAATCCGCCTGTTGCATGCAGGCGGAGGGAGCCGCGGGGGTCTTCTCAAGGTTGAAGATCAGAAATCCCGACGGATGCGCTTCAAATCGCCGCCTTTGTCCACTCTCCCTCAGTCGTGTCGTCGAAATCCAGCAGGGGGACAGCTCGATATCGAGATGGGGGACGCGAATAGGCTCGAACTCGTCCGTGTATTCCGCCGGTTGAATCGCCGCTCCAACTCGCCGGTCGCCGGTGCCGTCGCCGATGAGAATCGCCGGAGAACTTCACACTCGAGGCGTGTTGTACACAACACGCCTCTTCGCACAGTGTTAACACGAAAAAATAGAAGAAAGGGCATTTTGGGTACATCAAGTCCAGATTCCGGGTCATATGAGATTTCACGGGAAAAACCTGGTAATATGGGAATATGAGATTTCGCGCCAGGTAATATGGAAAAAACTCCATTGCCGTAGTTTAGTATTGGAATAGTGAATTTCGTTGATGGAATAGTGAAACGACACAATCAGTCGGTACTTGGTCCCATGCAGACTACAGCCCCATCTCAAATGTAGACATGTAAGGGATGCTCTGCATTATTGAATGTGAACATTAGCCAGTACTATTCCTAACCCCATCTCAAATGTACCACCACCCTGATTATATATAAATGAACAAGGAGACAGAAACACCACCCAATGATCCAAAATCTGTGCTCCATTTTATCACCTTTGTCATCATCTCCTGGATGGTTTTCTCGTCACACCATACATTGTGAATTGTGTTGGTCTCTCCCCCTTTATTTGGGTGCATTGCACTTGGAAGGAGGGTCCACGAAGGTCCACTATGGTGGTCCCCCTACACATATTTGGGACCAATGCGTACAATCTTAAATCCAATTCTAATTCCCATCCACCAGACCAAGAGATTACTTTTTTATACGTGTAAGGAAGAAAAGATAAAAAGAGAGATGAACATGATTCCAGTCCAAGCAAATGCATCATCATACATACCACAGACATCACCTCTCCCAGACCCCCCTCCATTAAAACATATACATCAGACGTCACCTCTCCCCTCCACCAAAAGCAATACAACAAACAAGGCCCTAAGGCCCAAGCAACTGACTAGTCAGAAATAGAAATGTCTACAAGCTAAAATACCCATGCCTGTAGGCTGAACACATACAGGCAAAAACACATGCAACATCCGTCACCCCATAAAAGCCCATATCTGATCTGATCTCTTTATTCGTGAGAGGAGAAACCCACGCAGATCAGGAAGACTAGAGATCTCATGTCTCTTAATTAGTGGTGCTTGTTGGCGACGTTGCACTGCTTCCTGATCTCACCCTTGGTGCCGGTGAGAGGGTTGTTCTCGGAGAGGATGGCGATGGCCCTGCCGAACTCCGTGAAGAAGTAGTCCTGGCTCTTGGCCATCTTCTTCACGTAAGGCTTGGTCCTCTTGTCGTTGGCCAGCTGATGGTCTACGATCAGCAGCCCCTTGTTGTCCAAAATGTTGCGGTAATAGTTGTTGTCCAGCACCATCGGCGTGCCCCTGTCGTTGCGCACGTACTGCACTGCCTTCGGGTCTGGGATGGAGTCCGGGCACTTGTACAACATGTGCTCGACGTGGTCAGGGTTCAGGGCAGGGTCTACCTCTGGGTACAGACGATGCACCAGCTTCACACAGTGGGTCCTTCCCACACTGTGGGCACCTGTTCAACCAAAGCCCATAAAGACGATTAGTTTGCTACTTAATTAGCACTTAATTATACTTAATTTGTCGGATTGTTATGAGAGGGAGGAAGAGAGATGCATGCATACCGAGAAGGGCGACAACTCCAGGGGTGTCGATGCCCATGGCACCAAATCTTTCAAGAACAACGGAGATGCTCTCGTTGTGGTCGGGGAGATACTGCTCAATCACATCTGAACGGCTCCTCCTCCCGTCTCTTCTTCCGGTCTTGAGAGGGATGTAAGGACCACCCAACTGTTTAAGCACCAAGATCACACAAACATGAGATAACCCAACTCAAATCCATAATCTAAGCACATCCCAAGTGATGAAATTGCACATCAAAAGTCAGAGATCATCAGATCTGTATTTCAGCCACCATATCGTCAAGAGAAGTACAGTATATAGGAGTTAATAACAACAAAATTCCTAGAGTAAAATTTGAGATGAAACTGTACAAAGGTGGGAGATTGGAGGAAGAGAAGTTGTTTTATACCGCAACAATGCCTTCTCTAGCGGACAAGACCAAGATATCGGCACAAGAGACCACTTCAGGGCACTCTCTCTCCACAGCCTCCTTGATGGTGTCCATATACCTGAAATTCCTGAGGCCGAAGCTCCTGTCTGTCTCCTTCTCGGACAAGGTCCTCCTAGTCGAATCCAGAAGCAGGGAAGCATCGCATGACTGTTCAGAGACATCAGAACAAAGCAATGTGACTTAAAAGCATGCCAGTTGAAGAAGATCTCCAAAAAAGTTTTAAAACATCCGTAAATTAAACTAAAAGCATGACAGTTGATTTATTTCTCCTTGCATTTTAAGTTTGTTAGAGTACCTGAACAGCACAGTCATGAAAAATGTTCCTCAGCCATGAGAATGCAGTGTTCTTGTGGCGCTTGTACATAAGCTTCACCTGCTCCTTGATAATGTCCTCAGCCTGAGGGCAGGAGTCCTTGTAAAAGTTCATAACAAGACCTGGGTCTTCCTCATTTTCAGCAAGTACAGGCTTCAGAGCCACCAAAGATAAGGTGAGGAGGAGACCAAGGAAAAACAGAGAAGAAGAAGAAGCCATTATCTTCTTCTCAGGCAGAGAGAGAGAGATGAGCTCCTTCCAGGCTTCCACCACACCCCAATGAGCTCTTAAATAATAGCCAATGGTAGGAAAAGAGAGTGGGGCAGTAAAAAAGAAAAAAGGAAAGAAAGCACAGAAGGGTGTAAAACAAAAGAAACAGGTGGACTGATGTATGGGCCTTTGGGGTCTGATTCCACAATCTGTCAGCAGCTGGTAATTACTACCCTCGTCTCCCCAGATCACAGGCTCTCTTCCCTTTTTTTTTTGTTTGGTAAAATCCCCAAATGACAGTTTGGACATCTAAGAGACACTTATCAAGATCTAGCCGTTAAGTTCAGGGTCTGAGAAGGAGGTTTAGACTTGGAGTTTGGGGACTAGATCCAGCAGATTAACTCGCTGGGTAAATCTAGCAAGTTGAGACATGCCAGGCCATTTTATGTCTCTATTCAATTTCTCCAATCTTACAATATTGTTTCCTCCCAAAAAATTTATTACGGACTTGGCAGTGTCCTTTTAACCCCATGCTCAGTATTATGTCTCTTTTAATTCTATAGTGACTAGTAAGCACTGCCACTAAGCACAACACCAGAGTGGCCGAGTGGGTGTGCTGGTCCTTGTACTCTTTTAATTTTTCTTTTTTTCATTTTGTAACCAAGAGGAGGCCCACTGCATTGATTGAAGTATTGAATATAAATGACTTTTCTCTATCACAGTTGTGATTTGTGAATGCTGTGTCTGGAAAACAAACCTGTTAGCATAAAAAAGGTAAAAAAATGTGGAGTGAACAAATCAAACCTTCAATGTGGATAATAAATTCAACTGAAACGCCAATGCAGTGCAATTTGCTTTAAGGTCTGAGGAATCTCCAGAATGCACTCGGAGGAATGGTCATTCTTGGCTTAGTACATATAATGTGACTGAGATTTATTTGCAAGGGATGGGAGCTAGTCATCAGCTGAAAAAACTGGAAGGCTTAGCGTACAGTTTTCTTTTTAGCAAAAAATGTAGAAAAATCCAGCATCGTTTAGATCCCTCAATCATGGTGACAGACAGACCATTCTAGAAGACATAAATTAGGCTGCTAATCGCTGTCACTTGAAAAGCTATAACACTTGAAACACTATGGTTGATAACAGTTTTTTTTTGTTTTTTACTTACAATGTGGAGCATACAAGATTTGGTAGAACTGCAACTTTCTTTACTAGTGCAAGTCTATATATGTGTTGAATGACAAGAATCTCATTGAAGACCAAATGACCAACAGTAATGAAAGAATAAATCATATGGCGCACTTACCATGGACACGATGAGCTTGAGCTGCCACCGACACTTTGGCAAGTTGCTTCTCGCTCACTCTACAATGTATATTTTAGGAATAAAAAAAAGATCAAAGTGGGGCCCCCATGCAAACCGTGACCGACGGATATTAAAGTATGATGAGGGATATATTTCTATATGTCGAAGGGAAAAGTTTAAATGAGATTGGTATTATGCAGTTTACATGAACTTGAGGAATCTTGAGCTGTCAGATCAAGATCTCACGGTAGTGGTGATTCACACTTACTCAGTGATTTGACACCCGCTGTCAGATTAGATATTGATCTGACAAATAGAGATGACTTGACTCATTAAAGCTACACGAGATCGGAGATCAGTCTTATGTAAACCCGTCTCTATTTGGAATCAGTGATTATTTTCTCCACTACCAGAATGAGTGAAAATTTTAAGTGACGAGGTTTGGGTGCGGATGTAGATATATATATTTGATAAGTATATGAACCACGTGGAAGATATTTAAATGTGTTTGACACGGAAAGTCGTGTGAGCACATTTGATAATCCTGTCGATAGATTCTTAAATGGGTCCTTAGATTTTTCAATGGAGAGATGGAGCCTATGCAGACCATCAAGCGGGAACTGCGAAAGGGGATTTTTTTCAATGGAGAGATGGAATCATAATTTCAGCATAAGTTGTATCTAAAAATTAGAGTTGCTGCAGCCTTGCAAGCTTGCAAGGATCAGAATCACGCAGCATGTAAGCCAGTGAGTAGACTGTAATGAAGTTTGGCAACGTGCGAGTGATTTCCAAGAAGCCGAAAGAGTTTATCTCGAAGATTTTAACCACAAGTCAAAGTAATTTATAGAACCGTGTTCCAAGGTTGGGCATGTGGTTCAAAAGAGAAAAGATTCCTCATGCATTCATAGTCCGTACATGTAGCCTATCTACTGCCATTTCTTTATTTGTTAGGACATGTGGCCCCTCGCCTAGACTTGGCATCTCAATGATGCGTTGCCTTATTCGGTGGTGCTCAAGGCCACAACCTTGTGAACGCTGTCAGCTCCGGTGGTTGAGGTCGCCATGGCAATGGACAAGCTCTTGGTGGCTACATGGGCACCAAAATTCGGGGCTCATGGGTCACCAGTATGTTTTGGGTGCGTAGCTCACTAGACCCTTTTTTATCCAGCCCACCCCACTTTACACAGACTACTCATCCAAATATTTTCCATACCGTGCTACTAGCCTACTGGGCACAATACTCATTTTCTTCTTGAGTATGTCAAACAATAGAGTCAGTAATGGGCTAAGGGGCCAATGGAGCTAGTAATGGGCTCAGATGTCCTTGACTCTTGCCCTTGTCAATCTAGTGGGCTCGTTCTCATTGCACCCAGTTTGTTTGGGTACCAAATGGGCGAAATGTTGAAGATGGCAAAGGTTGATATTTTTCAGCACCTCAATTTTTCTTAGTAACGTCACGTGCTTAGTAGAATCCAAAGTTTTTTTACACTTGCTGAGTAACACTACGCTATTCTCATTCACGATTTTGTTGGTAGGGCACCATTGTCAAATATTGATGATCTTAACGGTAGGATCTTACCTTCACGTATATAACAGTGGACCTCTATTGCCAGATTGAACTCAACAGAAGTCTTGCGCATCGGATGCTTGGCACCAAGTTCATCTTATTAGTAACATATTAAAATGTACATCTTATTAGTTGTACGAAATAAAACAAGTTCATTTTATTGATCTTTCTTTTATGGATGGACTAAACTCTGTCCAGATTCAAACCCAACTGAAAAATAAATGCAAAAAAAAACCAGTCTTCACAAGTTTTAACCCAGTGCTAAAGGAAAACAGCCGAGCAATTAAAACGACCACTGAAAAAATCTATATATTTTATATACTAGATGATAATGTGATGTATCCTTGTTATCCTTCTGCAGTTTTAGTGCATCATGTGTTTCATAGCCTTTCCTGACATGGAAGTTATATATTTCCAAGCCTGCATATTTATATATTTCTGGTAAATACTTGCACATTTATTTATCCCGTGACTGGTATTATCATCTTCATTTGTCTGCCGCTGAGACCCATTGATCACTCTTCCTCCCTTCAATAAAAGAGTTATGAGCACAACAAAGATAAAGGTTTAACAGAAGTATGCTAAAAGGGATTCTGAGCAACATTAAAAAGCATTCCACATGAGATGAAGACAGTTGCAATTACTGGTATTGGGAGTTGAAGCATTCTAGTGTGTTTGCTTGAATGCTTACATAGATTGTCAACCATCGTATTACTCAAGATCAGACATGGATAAACGCTTGTTCAATAGTCATGCCACCCAGTCCAATTCGTCGAAGGCCCAAGTTCGGGAAAAGGTTCCATCTATGGACACTGAAGGGTGCAAAAGAAACGCCTGAATGTAAAAAGTACGAATATACAACAGCTAGTGGACAACGGTCGAATTTCATTTTTGTCCCTTTTCTGTAGCATGAAAGACTATAAAATAGACAGGAAAACGAGAAGAAAAAGGAGACAAAAGTTGTGCGAATGAGAACTGTACAAAGGAAGAACAGCAACACATTTCTCCGTAAATTCATGTTTGAGACATCTACTTTCCCTTTTTGGACGATTTAGATCTCTTTAGCTTTTGACTCCTTTCGTCGACGCTAGTCCAAGTATAGTCCATGGGAATGGAGAAAGGATCTGATTCCATCGTAATCGAGTTCACGCCATTCCTTGATCGTCCACCATTACTAGCAAAACTCAAATAAGAACCCGAGGACGCGGCGGCGGAGGCGGAGGAGCTGAACTGATCCTCCCCCAACTGCCCAGGACTCGACAACGGCGTATAAAACTGCTCCGAAGCCTCCAAATTTACAAACTTTGTGAACGTAACGATCACCCTCACCGTAGGGACTACCGGAATCGCCACCTGCCCAGATAAGAAACAAAGAAAAGGATTAGACATCACTAGAAACACACAATTTAGTTCAAAATCTTCAATTAGCTAGAAAGCAAATTTTTTATTTCGGTTTGTTCATACTACTACCTTCACCGGAAAAGTTCCCGGCGGGAACTTGGTAGTGAGCAGCTCACGCAGTCGTCGCACGGCCTTGACCTTGTTGGATAGAATGTCGAGCAGCGGCAGCAGCTCCTCTGTCTTGAGCGGGAACTGCTCCGTCAGCCACACCGACGGCCGGAGGCTTTTAACGTACTCGCTCTCCTTGCACGTCGGCATCTCTGCAGGCCTCCGCCCGGCTCCTCTCTTTCCCTCGAAACTATGCCGAGCTGAAAAATGGGGAGGCGCAGCAGAAGATGGAATGTCGACACTTCTTCTCTCCAGAGAACCTCCCCAGCCTTTCCTCTTCTCCTTGGTTCGCAGCAAATCTCCCCTCTCCACGCAGCTGTTCCGCCTTTTTGGCGCCTCGAAGCTTATGAAATCGGAATTTTCAGCGACGAGAAACCCCTCTTCGTCGCTGTCTTGAAAGATCAGGGAGACCCCGTCCTCGTCCTTGCCGATTAGAGGCTGCTGCTGCGAAAGGGGCGCCGGCTTGCGGGTCCGGAAGCTGAAGACGACGTTGTGGATATCGTAGACCTTGGCCTTCCACTCCCCCACCGTCTCCGTCCTCTCCTGCTTCCGCCAGTTAGTCCTTCCCGTCAGCTCTGCCCGCGTCACGTCCACGCCTGGCCGGTAGACGCTGCTCTGGGACGCGAAGCTCGCCTCTTCTGCCGAGGATAGGGGCGCCCCCGCGTTCTCGAACACGTCGAAGACCTTTTTCTCGTTGCGGTTGAGGACGAGGAGGGTCCCCGAGGGGAGGTCGTGCGTCGGGTTCCCGTCACCGAAGAAGAGGAAGCTCTGATCGGCGCGGTGGATCTTCAGGCCGTCGAAGCCGGCGAGGGAGGTGTCGGCGCGGAGGTCTCCGTCGCGCTTCCAGATCCTGTAAGTGTCGGAGGGAGCGAAGTGACGGGCGAAGGGGAGGAGGGAGCTCTCGAAGTGGAAGGTCATTTCCATGTAGAAGTCGGGCATCCGGCGGAGTGCAGCGACGAGGCGAGGGAGACGACGGCGCCACTTGCCCCAGGCGGCGGCGTGGTGGTGGCGGAGGAGGACGAGGGCAACCTGGCTGCGGCGGGAGCACACGGCCTCCTGGAGGGGGTTCCAGCCTGCGGCGTTCTGGAGTGAGACATCGGCGCCGGCGGAGGTGAGGAGTTGGGCGGCACGGAGGTCGTTGAGGCGGACGGCGAGGTGGAGCGCAGTCTCGCGAGAAGGGACGTCGCGGCGGTCGAGTGCGGCAGAGATCTTGTCAGCGACTTGCTCTTGGGCGAGGGAGTCAGACTCGGTGCGGACGAGAGAAGGGTCGGCGAAGCGGGGGAGTGAGGCGACGAGGCGGGAGAGCCGGGAGTGGTCGCCAGAGGCAACCGCGTAGTGGGCCGGACTGTGGACATAGTCTTGAAGGCACATTTCCCTGCTTACCGTCTTCGCCATTGCAGCTTAGTAGCGCAAGGAAACCAACTCTGCATTACAGACAGCCCTTCGAGTTGCTGATGAAGGGAAGCTTGTACATGGGCATTGCATGAAGAGGAAAGCAGTCTACTATTGTGAGACTGGTAGTAGTACTACGGAGAATGTATGGCCATTTCTTGAGCCTTTTCCTTTTGCCTTTATCGGGCTTCGCCTCTTGTCACACTATATACTATGAACCGGAAGATGAAGAAAAGCACCGCAACCCTACAATGGTTTTGCTTTTTCCTGGCGTCCTCGAGGGAGGAGACGAGGCAACGCACGGAGGGAAAGCGATGGAGCGTAGCGAGCGCGACCCTTGGGATTGAGGACGCTGGGCTGCAGCATTCCCTGCTACTGACTAGTCGTGTCCATGTCGGGGCCGTGTAAATCTTGGACAGTTGGACGATGGGGGGGGGGGTCCCCCCCTTCATGCCATTCCTCGGCTCCTCGCATGATCAAACTCCATATGGCATATACTTCCTCCTATTGGCCATTGCGGTTTCGTCCACTGGTTTGGCTTCGGCGCACCACCGCTGCTGCCACCATGGCATGGCCGCTGTGCGTGGACCTTGGTGGGGGGACCCCACAGCAAGGAAGCTAAGTTCTTTGACTTGTGCAACTAGAATGTCACACTAGCTAGGGCCCTCGAGGCGCGTGGGGAGTTGTAATCCGGAGGCATCCCAGACCCTAATGTAAATGTCAGCAATCACTCCCACCGTTCTTTCTTGCAAGCGAACGGGTGATTGGCAAGCGAGGAGCGGTTTGGGCATGTGGAGACAAAGCTCGAAGGGACAGCTACAGGGTGCAGACTGAAATCAGGCTATCCGGGCCAATCTATTATAATGACCGTGGATGATACAACAAAATTTTTTTGGCCCCGGTTACGGCCTTCCTTCGGCATACGGCCTTTAAGGTAGGGTATCATGATATCATCATTGTGCAATGCACGCTTCTCTCCACAGCCAAACTAACCAAATGGATCTTAACCGGACTTTTTAAGAATCGTTATGTTATACTCCCTCCAGGCAATTGGCAAATAAGATTAGATGCCTTATGAAATGATTGAAGAGATGTACGTAAATGATGTAAAACGAAAAAGAAAGGAGAATTAAGATGATTTAGATGAAGTTAATAAAAAATTATATAATTTTAGTATCTCTTACTAATGTTTTAAAAATCAAACCGATCGGTCATCGACTTAAAATTCTTACCGAGTAGGTCCAACCGAGGGTCAACTCGGGTTGACCCAAATGCTGACATCATTAATATAAAAAATAAAAAAATTATATTTTCTAAAATTTTATATGATATAAAAATTTTGCATAGTCGAATATTCTGTGTGTATCAATGTACTGAACAAAATAACCACATTACAAAAATTAAAACTCTTAAATGAAAAAAATAATTTTGTTTAGACATAAAAAAAAATACGGTATGAGATTCTATTAAGATCGATGTCGAAAGAAATTGAAAGGATGTTGTAAAAAAAAAATTGTGTTAAAAATAGCTTAAACTCGACCCAACTTATGGGTCATAGTTTTAAAACCCGGCCGCCCGGCCGATTAGACTATGTTCAACCAGGCGAGTAAAACCAGATAGACTGGGTCAATCGACCCGGTCGACTCGGCTCGAAAACCCGACCGGCTCCGGTCAAATCGGGCCAGTCCGGGTTTTAAAACACTATCTCTTACAAAATAGTTGACACAAAATAGGCCTGAATGGAGGGTGAGATCAATGTCGTCGACCTTAAATAATAGAAAAAATGTGTAACTTGATTATGATTATGAGTTGATTTTCATTTAACTCGTTTCACAATCAACTCTATCTATTAAAAATGTCTGCAATGGCCGCCTGGACATTCCCCTTCAAGTAGATGTTCATTGTAAGTGTCTGCTTTTGTAGGTTGTGCTATAAAAAAAAAGAAAAAAACTAACCAAATTGAAGGAGAGGCTCATTCGGATAAGAACCTCAACAAAGCTTTGTACCAATGTGATACCCACAAAAAAAAAATTTATGACACGATAGTATCTACTGTGATTTGAGGTTTTGTGCTGATCGATCTCCAAGGCTTGCGATCGATCACCCCGGCGCGTGCAGTTTGTGATTTTTGAGATCTTTTTTAGTTGGAAATCCTACCAAATCAATGAGGCTTATTGGGGGAGCGACCTAGATGGTTAGGAGGAGGTTTTGGATCAATGGTGGAGATTAAAGTTAGTGTAACTAATGGGGAAAGTGATTTGGGAAGAGATTTCCTATTTGTGTTAGGGTTTTGCTATAAAAACCCATTACGAGGTGCTGTTCTAAGTGCATGAACGACCGGCCCTTATTACTTTTGAGTTTTTTTTTCCCTTACTTGATCATTAAGTGTTGGTGGCGTTCGATCCTTAGAGCGAGGCGGATTCGCGAGGAGGAAGCGGTGTTCTACGCGAAGACTAGAGGAACTCGTCGCGTACGGTGGCAGGATGTGTTTTTCCCTATTCCACTCTTGATTGATCTTTGTTCCATGATTCTAATAGTATTGCATGAAATATTATGATCCCTTATTCATAGTGTGATGATGCTTATTGTTTATAAAGATACCGATTTGAATGTTATACATGTATGAATCATGATGGTAAGTTGTGTTGATATTCGATGTGCTAGCGCTTAGATGGTTCCCATATTATAAATAATCTTTTTCGATGTTCAAGTATGGTGCTTGGGTGATTATGCAATGTGCTATCCTAAATTTGTTGTCTCCTTGTTGGGTTGTTCTAGGAGATCTAAAACAGGTAGCCTCTATTAATGGTAAATTTGTACATCTAGTTGTGTGTCATGATCAATACTCATGTTCAATGATCTATCTTGTGTCAAGACTCTTGATTCACAAGAAAGTTGATTCCTTTATGATTCTAACAGTTGATTAGCCTTCAGTTTGTGTCCGGGATTGGATGTCCTATTTAGGTGAAAAGTGATATTAATATGATGCTAATATACATAAGCAGTTTGTTGTAAGTTAAAGGTATCATAGTATGCGAAATATTACTTATTATTAAAGCATTAAAGGTCAGTAATACACCTTGGGGAATGGGTAATAATAATTAATATCACTAATTAGACTTCATATAATATATTTAATATGATAAGAACACAACAAAGTAAGATTCTCTCTCTCGGCCAGAACTGTTCCCGCGTCGACAAGTGGTAATGAAAATATTGTAACTAATTGTAGAAAATTCGAAAAAATATGCCGTTTATTGGGTTGGAAAACATATTCATTGGGAAATCTACTGTAAAAATTTTAGAACTTAAGTAGAACTGTAAAAATCGTGGTAAGTGTCGAAATTGGGCTATTATGCAAATAACAGTACATAGAAATAAGTTTCTACACACTATTACTTAGTATAACGTGGTTATATGAGAATTAATGGTGAAGATAACCTTTAATGAAGATGGAAAAACTTGGGTAATGGTTAGTACAGTAAGAACGATTCACTAAAAAGATGACAGTGGTTGAGTCATTCTGAACTGAGTTAGTGTCCTACGTGTTGTAGTTTCTGTTTACAGATTTAGTCGAAGAGTTCCAATTAGGGTTTGTACTCTCGGACCCTAATTATCTGGTTGCTTGATAACCAACGAAATCTACTGTCAATGTTGGGAATTCCTATCTAGGGCTATGCACAAAGAATATATTAGATAAGTTAAATCTATTTGTACATCCCATACAAGTTGATTGAGGATCAATAAGGAACTGTTATCATGTTACTCCATTGGTGAGTTAACCATTGATTGCGAAATTCTATTCATCATTCCTCTAATGAGTTTATTACTGATTGAGATATTAAAAGCTCATTGGTACTCCTATGAGAGTCATTTTGTGAAAGATGAGAATCTCGAATGATTTTGATACAATCTCTGTCGTTGTAAATTGACATTCAGTTCCCTGAAAATTGTTTTCTTCTACTAAAGGTTATTGATGGAAACTCTTCGAGGTGGAAATCATAGTATGCTCACGAGCCATAGCTAGATCCATAGTGATCTCCGATTTATTATGAACCTCTGTAGTTCAGCCGATGAAGGCACACATACGTTATTAGACTGTATGATATTATGGAAGGTCTGCAGTCTCTGCATCCCTAGACGCATGGCTGGGTTCATCTGAAGAACCTCTAGGATGTTTTGGTATAGAAGTCCATAGGGGAAGTGGACTGATCTGAAAGCAGAAATTGATGTCTCCTTACGCAATGGATGTTTGGAGTCTGAACATATTGTTATTTTCTCCCTATGCGATGAACGTTCAAAGTCTTCAATGATTATTCTACCCATACCATGAACCGTTATTGTCTTTGAGTATGGTCGATATTCAGGTAAGGTAAACACTGTATTTCCAATTCCTGAATCTGTTGAACTTTGATATTCTTCACTAGAACGTGACGTCTGTACATTTTCATTCCTTTTATCTATGAGGTTTTTGGCATCCTACTGGGTATTTCTTTCGGAATACTCACGCATCCTATGATGCAAGAATAAAAAGGGAGTGAAGCTGAGTAGATAAATTGTTGGAGTTGCTATGGGCGGCTAAAGCTCGAAGTAGAAGATTCTTTTAAATTTCATTTATGATTGCTTTTATTAGACTGGTTGGCCTGTGTGCCAGGAACTTGATATTTGGATTATTGTTTATTTGATTGCTATAATAGACTAAGTAGTTCTTTTGGTAATGTTATGTTTAAGATTGGATACTTGAATATTGTTCTGTCATATTGATCTTGTACGCTCCAATTTGTTAATTGGGTTGAGATCGATCGAGTATTCGGTCATTCTCCGAGTTTCTGACCTTCTGACTGTATTTGATTGGTTACTTATCCACTCTAATCGATGTCTGGAAATTTGGGGTGTGACAACCGAGGTTTTAAAAATCGGACTGGTCATCGACTCAGAATTCTAGCCGGATAGGATCAACTGGGTTCAATCGGGGGGTTGACCCAGTTGTTGACATCATCATATTAATTGACCCCGTTGCTGACATCATCATATTAAAAAAAAAAGATGACGTCTCATGAGAAATAGGATTCACAACCATAAAAAACCCGGCTTGACCGAGTCAACCATAAAAAAGCCGAGTCAACCTACCCGGCCGACCTAGCCCGAAAAAGCAGCCGACTCCGGTCGAACCAGCCAGGCCGGTCCGGTTTTTAAAACCATGCTTTGTACATTGAGTAGTATATTTATCGTTAATATCATGGATACAGAGTTATGTATTTGGAATCTGAACTTTTTCATGGCTACTTCTTTATACACTTCTATACATTAATGTTTTACACATGTTACTCTAAATAATTGCAGTTGGCATCGTACACGTGGGAGTCCAAACCAATAAAAGATGAAATGTTGTTCCACCTAGAACAAAAAATAAAGATGTTACTCCATAAATTGTAGAATAGTATGCTTTGTTTCTATATGATAGAATAGTAAGCATTAGCAACCAATAAAAATCTTTCAGGCCTGAGTAAGCATGACATAGGTGGGGTGAAGGTGGGTGTGATGATAAAACAAAATGGGGCTAGTAATGAAATAATGTAGTGTGAATTGTAGAATAGTAAGCTTTGTCTCTATATGATAGAATAGTAAGCATTAACAACCAATAAAAATCTTTCAGGCCTGAGTAAGCATGACATAGCTGGTGAAGGTGGGTGTGATGATAAAACAAAATGGGGCTAATAATGAAATAATGTAGTGTGAATTGTAGAATAGTAAGCATTAGCAACAAAATTATAGAATAGTAAGCATTAGCACCCAATAAAAATCTTTCAGGCCTGAGTAATAAGCATGACAGATGGGGTGAAGGTGGGTGCGATGATAAAACAAAATGGGGCTAATAATGAAATAATGTAGTGTGAATACAGAAATTTGTCTGTTTTCCTCAACCTTTAAATCAAGTTCCCGAATGTTTGCGAGGACCTGTTGCGTCTAGTAGCGCCAACTCACATTGACTTTGAATTAGACTTCGGAATAAGGTTGAAACCTTCAATATTTCTTTTTTTTTTTCGGTGGAGAAACTTTCAATATATTCAAGGTTATTAATAGAGATAAGTTTACATGAGATCGTTCTCATATAAGGAGCATGAGGCCAATCTTTATTGCCGTTAGATTCCGATCGGAGGGTGGATATCAAATCAATGGGTAGGTGAGTGTGTCACATCAAGGAGTGGGTGAGATGATAATGGATATTTGTAGCCATCAGATCAAGATCCAATGGCTACGATTCAAAGTGGCCTCATATAAGCAATATGAGAGCGATCTCATTTAAACTTTTCCCTTATTAATATTAGCATCCCTACTATTTTCATTTATAGGCTATCAAATAACATTTTAAGACCAACACCAGATCAAATATTCTGCGCGTGTGTTCAGTGTTTGTAGTTCTGAAGCAAAATACGGAGGAGGACTCCGAGGTTGAGGCAGAACCGAGAGACTCCCTTGATCATTCCTTGAACGTGCATCGATGGCGTTCTTCTCCTCCATGTCGATTTGCTTCTTTGGTTCACGACGTGTCACCTGCGATGGAAATTCCTGCACACTTCGCAAGTCCAGAAAGCGCCGCTGCTTCATTTCAAAGCGCAGATCCAAGCACAGCCCTCCTCCTCCTCCTCCTCTGCTCAACCATAGTTCTCCTAATCCTTAAATAACAGGAGTATCTTCCCTCTCATCCCTTGCGACACTAGTTGGGGAGGGGTGTAAGCTCAAAGAGAGGCTCCCATGGTAAGTGCTGTCCAACGTAAAGCTTTCCTGTATACATTTCATGTTTGTCAGTATAAGGGCAATAGATAAAGAAATGAAAGCAGAAACAATAGAAATGAGGATCATTTTCCCATTTTTTGTTGAAACTGCTTGAAATTTTAATGTTTAAGATGGTATTTGGATAAAAGATTTGCTGGATTACTGATCAGCAACATAAGTTGCCTCTCGATATATGTGAGTGATGTAACAAGATATTCCTCTTTCAAAGCTTTGAATAGTTAAACAAACAAAGACCCTTGATTTCCATGACACTGGTAATTACCAATATATATGCTGATCGATATTAACGAATCAGATTCCATAATAAATAAGCATGCTCCTCGCTTCTAGGAAGAAGCAAAAGCCAATTGAAGAGGCTATTACAGTAACAAATTGCCACTAGTCGTCTCAAATAATGCTCTAACGGCAGCCTACATCTATGGAACCATGCATTTCATCATCAAAGTTGATTTTCGCCAAAGCCCCACATTATGGGGCTGTTTGGGAGGCCATTTCCCACTTGGTTTCCCATCTTTTCCTTCCATTTCCCACAAGAAAGTGTTAGGGAGGCTATTTACATTTTCATTTACATTTAGTAAGTGAATGATCATTATGGTCATTTTTATTCTCTGAGGACATTCACTTGTCAAATGGATTTTTAAATGAGAATCTTATGACGAATGACCATAATTACCCTTCCATCATTCATGTCTCCTTTTTGAATCCCCAAAACCTATGCTTCAATCATCAAATGAAAATGAAAAACTTTTCCTTTCCTACAAACATCAAATAACAGCCCCTATGTGTCGACTTCGAATTTTGAAAAAGAGGATAGTTGTTGTAACACCCAAAAAATTAATAAGTATTCTAAAACCAAAATTTGACCCTCTTAATATTTGATTTAGTCGTGTTTTGCCTTGTGGAAATTAAAGTTGGTGAGAAGAGCTTTCCAACGCCACCAACTATGCGCGTTTTAGAGTTCGGAGTAAAAAGTTATGAGAAATCGAATTTAATTGAGCGTGATTGCAATCGATCGATCGGCAAGCTGAACCGATCGACGCCTTATCAAAACGATCGATCGTAGTTACTGTAATTTTTGAATGTTTTGTTTCGTGTAAAGCGATCGATCGGCAATAATGGCGATCGATCGGCTGTAACGCGGTAGTGTAAAACAACGCATACGACGATCGATCGCCGTATAGCCGATCGATCGCCGATTGCGGTTTTGCGATTTCTAGCTTATCTTTGGGGTGGATTTATTTGGGAAATATACCAAATCTCAATGGGACTTGTTTTGCACGTATCTAGAGGGATCATGAGGCCTTCCCATTGGTTGGAAGTGTCCATGATTTGGAAGATTAGTTTAAGATTAGATTCTCCCCCAACTCTATATAAACACTAGAGAATTGGCTTGTGCTAATCCTAGAACATCCAGAGACCTTTCCCCTTCTCCTTCCTACGTTCACCCATCTTCCTTAAGGCTTCTTCTTGTGGGAGTTTGCAAGAGCTTGGAGCGGGAGCTTTGGAGGAAGCGAAGGAGACAAGCAACGCGTAGAGAGGCAAAATCTTTGGTGAATTAAGTAGGATGGTTTTTCCCCTCTTCTCTCTTCTGATTATATGATTTTGACAAGTGTTTTGATTCGGCACCTTAGTTATTGTTTGGATTCTTGCGAGATGAACGAATTATGTCATTATTTCTATGCATAGTGCATCATAAATCATATATGCATTCATGTTTCATTTTTAGATGGGAATTCGTATATAAAGTCTGATGCTTTATTAATTTTCCAGAGATTAGAAGTTCTGATATTGCTTGATTGATTATTATCCACATTGAGTTTGTGTTTTTAGGGTGCATCTTGCATTAATTGTCTTGTTTGGGATGTATTAATGTTTAAAAACTGTGTTATATATAAGTGAACACAAGAAATGAGTAAACTTTAGTAATTCCAGATAATCCTAGGTTCTGTAATTAGTCTAGGAGGGGAGTATATGGTCTGTTAATGATATATTATCATTTATAATGTGTTATTAAGTAAGATAATCAGTTTAATTAAGAGCCTTAATCTCGGCCAGAACTATTTCTGTGCTGACAGTCGATAGTAAGTAATTCGTAACTAATTCAAATAAAATCAGAAAAATATAAAATCAGTGGGGTTGGAAACTAGACTCACGAGGGTATTATCAGTAAAAATTTAAGAAGCTAAGTCTTACTGTACAGACCACAGTAGTCATTGAAAGAGGACTATTGTGCAGGAGGCAGTGAGCTGAATCCAAGAGAAAATGCTAAGTATACAAATAACATCATGAAATATGATATGATAATGTCTAACGTGTCAATACCAGTAATTGAACTATATAGTTATGAAATATCACAATAAGAATTGGGTTAGAAGTAATCTAATTAGGAGGGATAATCCTTTAAACGAGTGATTCATAACTATCTATCCTAAAAGCGTTGATGTCGGTTTGATAATCCACTTAGAATTTAAATCATCTAAGATTCTTTGATTCTTTTCTCTGATATTTGTATTATAGAATTTTAATGTGAATGAGGAATTCCTATCTAGGGCTGAGCATGAAAAGTATGTATTGATTGTATGTTACCCCTTTCGGTGAGTTATTATTATTCGAAGTGTTTGGGTTGTCTTGTTATTCTATTTATACTTCATGAGAGATGAGATAGTCTATTCTGGTAAGAAATACCTTATGACCTTAGAGTGTTGTGACCTCTATTCCTTTGAGATATTGCTCATATTGATTACATGATTGTTTTTGTAACATCCGGAAAATTCGTAAGTATTTTAAAACCCAAATTTGACCCTCTTAATGTTTGATTTGGTCGAATTGTGCCTCGTGAAAATTAAAGCTGGTGAGAAGAGCTTTCCAACGCCACCTATTATGTGCGATTTGGAGTTCGGAGTAAAAAGATATGGGAAATTGAATAAATATACCCGTAGATGCGATCGATCGCAATAAAACGATCGATCGGCATTTTGAACACGATCGATCGGCTTCGATCGGATACGATCGGCGCCATCGCGCGATTGGTAATCAGGGCAGGACGATCGATCGCCGTATTGCCCGATCGATCGCCAGTTGCGGTTTGGCGAATCCTAACCTAATTTTGAGGCGGATTTGTTTGGGAAAGATGTCATATCCTAACTAAACTTATATTGCACGTTCCTAGGGTGATTTAGGGACTCTCCCATTGGTGGAAAGTGCCCAAGATATGGTAGAATTGATTGGGCAAAGATCTTCTAAAAACTCTATATAAACCCATAGAGTCTAGGCTTGTGCTTTTGAAAACTAAACCCTAGAACGTCCAGAGGCTTTCCCCTCTCCTTCTCACGTTCATCCCTCTCTTAGAAGACCTCTTCTTGTGGGAATTGCTCAAGAGCTTGGATCGGGAAGCTTTGAAGGAAGCGGAGGAGACGAACATCGCGTAGAAAGGCGACGTCTTGTGGTGATAAAGAGTAGGATGGTTTTTCCCTCTCTTCTTATTCTTTTCTCACATTATATGATGAGTATTCTTACTGATTTTCTTGGAGTATTGCTTTGAATCTTGCGGGATTAATGATTTATGTCTTGTCTTTCCATGTGTATTGCGATACATGCATATATGCCTTCATGCTTCATATCTAGATGGTAAATCAATCAAAGTTGGATGCTTTATTAATTTTACAGAAGATAAAAGTTCTGATATTGTTCTGATTATGATGTCTAATGATTGAGTCTTATGCTCTAATGATCGATTTGCTTAAATCGACTTAATTGAAAGATATTTGGTCTAAGGTTGTGTTATATGGGGAGAAACATGATAAAAAGGGAATCTTTTTGTAATTCTAGTTAATTCCAGGATCTGTAATTGATCTAGGAGGGGAGTACTATCATCTATCATGAGTATAATATCATCTATAAGTGGTACGGTATAAGTTAATTAAAGTTTAATCAAGTTTCTCACTTTCGGCCAGAACTGTTTCTGCACGGATAGTCGACAGTGAATAATTCATAACTAATTCATATGATATCAGAAAAATATAAAACCGGTGGGGTTAGAAACTAGACTCATAAGGGTACTCTCAGTAAAAATTTCAGAAGATAATACTAACTGTACAGAGTCTGGGAGCCGCCGGAAGTGGACTGTTATGCAAAAGACAGTGAGCAGAATCCAAGTGAAAACACTAAGTACTTAAGTAAAACCACTTAATATGATGTGAAGATGGTAGGACGTGTCAGTAACTATTACTGGATTATATCCTTATGATTATCACAGTAAGGTTGGGTTATGGTTAATATGATAGATGGGTAATACTTATGTCAAGAAAACCGTAATCGTGTATTTGAAGATAAAGCGCTTGTGTCGGTTTGAGGTTCCATTTGGAATCCAAATCATCTAGGACTCACTAATACCTTGTCTCTGATTTATATATTTCAATAAGACCTATATGATTTCCATCTAGGGCTGAGTATGAATGCATGTATGGATTGTGTTATTCTCTTGGTGTGACATTCCCACTTATACTCTGTATGTGAGTCTATTCCGGTGATTGATACCTTATGTGGTTAGAGCGTTGCGGCCTCTATTTCTTTGAATTATTATTCATCATGATTATTTGATTGATTCCTCCACTAGAGGTCTTGCGGGACTTCTCCGGAAGTGGATTCATAGTATGCTCACATTATGCCATTGCTTGATCTTGCGGGGTCACTAATATTCGTGGTACTGCGGTTCCACATTGCCCAAAAAGAGGCAACATACGTACGTTAGATTGTTGACATTACGGAAGGTCATCAGTCTCCGCCCATCGTGCCCGTAAGCACTGGTGGGGCCAGCATCCTAGACGCATGGCAGGGTTCCAAAAAGAGGACCCCTAGGGTGGTTCTGGTATAGTCACTTGCGGGTGATCGGTTCAGCGAGCAGAAATTGTACTCCTTTCACTTTTAATGTCTGGAGCTTTTCAATATGATTATCATTCCCTCCTTACTCATATGTGTAGTAGGAGCCTTATTGTTGTTTTCCTTACTTGCGGGTTGGAATTATTATTGACTAACCTTTCAGGTGTATAAATCCTTGGTTTAGTCCCGATGTTGCGGCATCTTCATAAACCTTTGTTATTCTTATCCTATTCATATTGTTTGTTCTAATTCAGTGGGTTTTTACATCCTACTGAGTGTTTCTATGAAATACTCATGCATCCTCTGATGCAGGCGCAAATGGAAATTGAGATCAGGAAGTTGCAGTAGTGAAGCGGTCGCAGGAGCCGTGAAGATTTAGAGTTTATATTATTTGCTTTGCTTATTTTGATGCTTATGACATTTAATGGCAATTGTGTGCCATAGATTCATAGGTTTATTTGATTTAACTTTCTTAAATGGATTATCAGTATTATTAAGTAAATTTCCATTCCATAGTATTCATTAATGTTTGTATGTGTATTGCACTGATTATGGGCATGTCCGATTACACATCCTTTTGAGATGATCGTAATTGGTGGTTAATTCGACAGTTCGGTCTCGCGCCCGAGATTCTCTACCTCCAAATGTATATCATTGATTGGCTTCCGCACTCCGTTCGAGGTATGGGATTTCGGGGCGTGACAGCGTGGTATCGGAGCCCTCAAACTCAGTCTAATACAGTACGGACATTGCTGAATTATGAAATGGAATAGTCGAACTTGATAGAAAGAATGTGGGTATCTAGAAGAACTTACTATGTGAGAGTAGATTCATAGATAGAACCTGAAACCTTATTTTAGAAGACTAATGATGACGTTTCTTGTGTAGGTTTAAATGGCTAGAACAAGAAGTGGTAGGATCTATGAGAAAGACAAGCAGGAAGCCGTTAGGCAGTGGCTTGAGGACTGGAAAAAGAAAGACATAGGGAGTGGAACCAAAGATGACCCATTACAGATTGACATAGAGGAAGTCCAGAACCCAGCGGCTGATGTAGAACCCTTGCCTATAGACGACCCAGAGTGGGATCCTTACTTAGACTACATGCCAGGAGTGGAGATCGAAGGATATGAGCAAGAAGAGATTGAAATAGCATTTTACGATGGATCTCCTTCTATATTTGTGATGGTAGAGGCCAAGATTGTGAGAAGGCACCCTGTCTATGTTCGGGCCAAGAATGATATTGCATTGTCTGACGCTCTGTACCATATGTTTAAATCTTTGGGTTACAGATGGCCATACATGACGATGTGGGAAATTCTGTGGCATACGCACTTGAGGCTTGCACCAACCTGGGTAGCTTTAGACATACTGGATGATTACCTCTGAAGGCAAGAGAGTAGGAAGGATGGCTAGGAGAAAGAGTTAGGATAGTTTTTAGTTTCAAAAATCTTTTGTAATAAAAACCCTGATTTATAAGGGATCTCAGTGTAGGAATCTTCTTATTAATGAATAAAAGAATTATTTGCTTTAATGCTTGCGTTGTGATTGTTTTATTTTATGCATGTTTTGTGTCTTGCGTGAGCGGTGCTAGGAGTCAAAGGAATGAGAGGTGAATTACAAATTGAGCTATATGTAAGATTTCTAATTCATCTCCTTTCTTTGACTGTAGATACGCGAGAATGGTGAACTCTGGAAATCGTGGACGTCGAACCAATGCGAACCCTAATCCTTCACAGGATGAGGGAGCCAGTCAGAATATGTCTGATATGGTTAGACAATTGGCGGCTGAATTGCGAAACGGTGGAAGTAGTAATGATAATGCTAAGGCGCCAACACTCGAACGATTTAAGAGGGCTGGACCTCAGTTTTCTGGTGAGGATGACCCAGAAAAGGCTGAGCGCTGGTTGGTTGAAGTGGAACGGCTGTTCAAGGGTATGAAGGTACCCGAGGCGGATCGGGTGATTTATGCTACTTTCCTGTTTGTTGGTGAGGCGGTATTTTGGTGGGAGTCCGCCGAGCGCAATAATTTTACTGCGAATCAGGAGATTTCTTGGGAAGAATTTAAGGAGGTGTTCAACGTCAAGTACTTTCCTTCCCATATTCAGCGGCGCAAGGAGAAAGAATTCTTGGAGTTAGTGCAAGGATCGATGACTGTGCTACAGTATGAGACGAAGTTTGAACAACTTCAACGATTTGCTACTAATGCTTGCCCTAATGAATTGATTAAAGCGCAACGTTTTGTGGATGGGCTGAAGGACGGCATAAGGTCGAGGGTATTGGTTTCTCAACCAACGACTGTAGCAAAGGCGGTCGAGCTAGCTTCTATTTTGGAGGATGATTTTAAAAGAACCTTGGAGAGGAGAACCAATCAGGTCAAAGCTCAAGAGAGTAAGCTGAAACGTTTTGGGGAGAAGCGTTTTAACAATAATGTTAATCGTGGGAATCAGCGACCATTTAAACAGCAAAGGCAGCAGCAACAGAACCGGATGAATGGTGCACCACGTCAACAGTTTCGAGGCAATGACAATGGTAACATGAATGGAGGTCGTTGCAGGATTTGTGGACAGGATTCGCATAGAGGGAAGCCGTGCCCTACGGATCCTCGAAGATGCTTCGTGTGCAATGAGGTTGGGCATATCTCTCCTAATTGCCCTAATCGTGAAAAGAAGACCGGGGCTGATATGAATAAGAAGACTCAGGCGAGGATTTTTGCTCTATCATCTGAAGATGCGCGTGGGTCGGATGAGGTTATTGAAGGTACTCTTCTTATCCTCAATCGTTTTGCTAGAGTGTTAATAGACCCGGGAGCTTCGCGATCTTTTATTTCTTCGGTGTTCGCTTTAAGTCTAGATAAGTCATTATCTAGACTGAGTGATGATGTGATGATTTCTACTCCTATGGGAGATTCGGTTATAGCAACCGAATATATTGAAAACGCTCCTGTGCTGATAGAAGATAGAATTTTGCTTGCTAATCTTGTGCTGATTGATATGTGTGATTTTGATGTAATCTTGGGAATGGATTGGTTATCAAAATATAATGCACTAGTGGATTGTACTAAAAAGAGAGTTTATTTTAAAATTCCTGGAGAGAAAGAACTATTGTTTCAGGGAATCCGGGATAGAAAAGGAGATTGTTTGATATCAGCTGTTAAAGCTCAGAAATTGTTGGCTAAAGGTTGTAGAGCCTATTTAGCTAATGTGACACCTGTTGAGATGCCTACCCCGAGAGTAGAGGACATTGAGGTAGTGAGGGATTTTCCCGAAGTCTTTCCTGATGAGTTACCTGGTTTGCCACCAAAGAGAGAGATCGATTTTACGATTGAATTGATACCGGGAACAGCACCTATTTCCAAAGCACCATATAGAATGGCGCCGGCTGAGTTGAAAGAATTGAAGGTGCAGTTACAAGAGTTGTTAGATAAGAGGTTTATTCGGCCTAGTGTTTCCCCTTGGGGCGCACCAGTGTTATTTGTAAAGAAGAAAGATGGGTCGATGAGATTGTGTATTGACTATCGTATGTTGAACCAAGTCACGGTGAAGAATAAATATCCTTTGCCTAGAATAGATGATTTGTTTGATCAGTTACAATCAGCAAAAGTATTTTCAAGAATTGATTTGAGATCGGGATACCATCAGTTAAGAATCAAGGAGGAGGATATATCCAAGACAGCATTCAGGACCAGGTATGGACACTACGAATTCCTGGTAATGCCTTTTGGTTTGACTAATGCGCCAGCAGCTTTTATGGACATGATGAACAGAATTTTTGTGGACTTATTAGACCGGATTGTGATAGTCTTCGTGGACGATATTTTGGTATATTCAACAAGTTGGGAAGAACACAGAACTCACTTGACTCTTGTGTTACAGATATTGAAGGATAATCAATTATATGCTAAGCTGAATAAGTGTGAATTTTGGTTGAACAAGGTGAATTTTCTTGGACATGTTATATCAGAAGATGGAGTATCAGTTGATCCAATGAAGGTAGAGGCAGTGTTAGAATGGGAACAACCAAAGAATGTGACGGAGATTCGAAGTTTCTTGGGATTGGCAGGTTACTATAGAAGATTCATTGAAGGATTTTCAAGTCTAGCTTTGCCAATGACGAAATTGACCAGAAAGGGAGTGAAGTTTATATGGAATGATGAATGTGATAAAAGTTTTAAGGAATTGAAGAAAAGATTAACATCGGCACCGATCTTGACTTTACCGTCGGGAACTGGAGGATTCGTTATATACAGTGATGCTTCGAAGAGTGGACTCGGGTGTGTACTAATGCAGCACGGACATGTTGTGGCGTATGCATCGAGACAACTGAAAATTCATGAGCAGAATTATCCAACACACGACTTGGAATTAGCAGCAGTGGTTTTTGCTTTCAAAATTTGGAGACATTACTTGTATGGAGAAACTTTTGAAGTATATACAGATCACAAAAGTTTGAAGTATATCTTTTCCCAGAAGGACCTGAATATGAGACAGAGAAGGTGGTTAGAGTACCTGAAGGATTATGATTTTTCCATTCATTACCATCCAGGCAAGGCGAATGTGGTAGCAGATGCATTAAGCAGAAAGACTGGGATAGTTGCTCACTTGTTAGTACAAGAGTGGAAACTGATGCAGAAAATGGGAGAATGTCATTTGGAATGGCCGACTTCAAGGAGGATATCATTCATTGGGAACCTTTCTATAAGATCAGTGGTGGTTGATAAAATCCTTGAAGCGCAAAAGGAGAACCCGCAGATACAGAAATTATTGGACAGGTCGGATTTTGAAAAAGGAGCAGACGGAAGTATTCGATTCCGAGGAAGATTGGTAGTACCTAAAGACATGGAATTAAGACAGGAAATTCTGCGTGAAGCACATCACTCTCAGTTTAACATTCATCCTGGAGGTACGAAGATGTATCAAGATTTAAAGAGGACAGTTTGGTGGAATGGGATGAAAAGAGATATTGGCAAGTTTGTATCGAGATGTTTAACTTGTCAACAAGTAAAGGCTGAACATCAAAGACCGGCTGGAATGTTGCAACCATTGGAGATTCCACAGTGGAAATGGGAGCATGTGACGATGGATTTTGTTGTGGCATTGCCAAAGACTCAGAGACAACGAGATGCGATTTGGGTTATAGTGGATCGACTCACAAAGTCAGCACACTTTCTTCCGATTAGATGGAAACAAAACCCGGAAAGTTTGGCAGAATTATACATAAGAGAAATCGTTAGACTACACGGTACGCCGTTATCTATTGTGTCTGACCGAGACCCTCGTTTTACATCGAGAACATGGAAGAGTATACAAGAGGCGTTGGGAACCAAGTTAAATTTTAGTACAGCATTTCATCCACAGAGTGATGGACAATCAGAACGTACGATTCAAACTTTGGAGGACATGCTTAGAGCCTGTGCAATCGATTGGAAAGGTAATTGGGATGATCATTTACCGTTGATAGAATTTGCTTATAATAACAGTTATCATTCGAGTATCGGAATGGCACCATTTGAAGCACTATATGGAAGACCATGTAGATCCCCTACATGTTGGACGGACGTTGGAGAGAATCAAGTGCTGAGATCAGAATTAGTGCAATACTGCGCAGAAAAGGTAAGACAGATCAGACAGAGATTGCAAACGGCTCAGAGTCGCCAAAAGAATTACGCTGACAACAGGCGAAGAGAGTTAGAATTTCAAATAGGAGACCATGTATTTTTGAAAGTATCACCTTCAAAAGGAATTATGAGATTTGGTAAGAAAGGAAAGTTGAGTCCGAGGTTTGTTGGACCATTTGAAATTTTGGAACGAGTTGGGCCAGTTGCATATCGGTTGGCGTTACCGCCGCAGTTGGATGAAGTACATAATACTTTCCATATTTCTATGCTGAGGAAATATGTGCCAGACCCATCACATGTTTTGGATTTCACAACGATGGAGTTAGAAGCAGATTTGACATTTCCAGTAAAACCTGTGAAGATATTGGACCGAAAGGATCAAGTACTTAGAAGAAAGACCATTCCTTTGGTGAAAGTTTTGTGGCAAAACCAGTTGGCTGAGGAAATGACTTGGGAAACGGAACGAGAAATGAGGAAATCCTACCCTTACCTTTTTGAAGATTGAGAGTCAGCATTTCGAGGACGAAATGTTCTTTTTAGGAGGGGAGGATGTAACATCCGGAAAATTCGTAAGTATTTTAAAACCCAAATTTGACCCTCTTAATGTTTGATTTGGTCGAATTGTGCCTCGTGAAAATTAAAGCTGGTGAGAAGAGCTTTCCAACGCCACCTATTATGTGCGATTTGGAGTTCGGAGTAAAAAGATATGGGAAATTGAATAAATATACCCGTAGATGCGATCGATCGCAATAAAACGATCGATCGGCATTTTGAACACGATCGATCGGCTTCGATCGGATACGATCGGCGCCATCGCGCGATTGGTAATCAGGGCAGGACGATCGATCGCCGTATTGCCCGATCGATCGCCAGTTGCGGTTTGGCGAATCCTAACCTAATTTTGAGGCGGATTTGTTTGGGAAAGATGTCATATCCTAACTAAACTTATATTGCACGTTCCTAGGGTGATTTAGGGACTCTCCCATTGGTGGAAAGTGCCCAAGATATGGTAGAATTGATTGGGCAAAGATCTTCTAAAAACTCTATATAAACCCATAGAGTCTAGGCTTGTGCTTTTGAAAACTAAACCCTAGAACGTCCAGAGGCTTTCCCCTCTCCTTCCCACGTTCATCCCTCTCTTAGAAGACCTCTTCTTGTGGGAATTGCTCAAGAGCTTGGATCGGGAAGCTTTGAAGGAAGCGGAGGAGACGAACATCGCGTAGAAAGGCGACGTCTTGTGGTGATAAAGAGTAGGATGGTTTTTCCCTCTCTTCTTATTCTTTTCTCACATTATATGATGAGTATTCTTACTGATTTTCTTGGAGTATTGCTTTGAATCTTGCGGGATTAATGATTTATGTCTTGTCTTTCCATGTGTATTGCGATACATGCATATATGCCTTCATGCTTCATATCTAGATGGTAAATCAATCAAAGTTGGATGCTTTATTAATTTTACAGAAGATAAAAGTTCTGATATTGTTCTGATTATGATGTCTAATGATTGAGTCTTATGCTCTAATGATCGATTTGCTTAAATCGACTTAATTGAAAGATATTTGGTCTAAGGTTGTGTTATATGGGGAGAAACATGATAAAAAGGGAATCTTTTTGTAATTCTAGTTAATTCCAGGATCTGTAATTGATCTAGGAGGGGAGTACTATCATCTATCATGAGTATAATATCATCTATAAGTGGTACGGTATAAGTTAATTAAAGTTTAATCAAGTTTCTCACTTTCGGCCAGAACTGTTTCTGCACGGATAGTCGACAGTGAATAATTCATAACTAATTCATATGATATCAGAAAAATATAAAACCGGTGGGGTTAGAAACTAGACTCATAAGGGTACTCTCAGTAAAAATTTCAGAAGATAATACTAACTGTACAGAGTCTGGGAGCCGCCGGAAGTGGACTGTTATGCAAAAGACAGTGAGCAGAATCCAAGTGAAAACACTAAGTACTTAAGTAAAACCACTTAATATGATGTGAAGATGGTAGGACGTGTCAGTAACTATTACTGGATTATATCCTTATGATTATCACAGTAAGGTTGGGTTATGGTTAATATGATAGATGGGTAATACTTATGTCAAGAAAACCGTAATCGTGTATTTGAAGATAAAGCGCTTGTGTCGGTTTGAGGTTCCATTTGGAATCCAAATCATCTAGGACTCACTAATACCTTGTCTCTGATTTATATATTTCAATAAGACCTATATGATTTCCATCTAGGGCTGAGTATGAATGCATGTATGGATTGTGTTATTCTCTTGGTGTGACATTCCCACTTATACTCTGTATGTGAGTCTATTCCGGTGATTGATACCTTATGTGGTTAGAGCGTTGCGGCCTCTATTTCTTTGAATTATTATTCATCATGATTATTTGATTGATTCCTCCACTAGAGGTCTTGCGGGACTTCTCCGGAAGTGGATTCATAGTATGCTCACATTATGCCATTGCTTGATCTTGCGGGGTCACTAATATTCGTGGTACTGCGGTTCCACATTGCCCAAAAAGAGGCAACATACGTACGTTAGATTGTTGACATTACGGAAGGTCATCAGTCTCCGCCCATCGTGCCCGTAAGCACTGGTGGGGCCAGCATCCTAGACGCATGGCAGGGTTCCAAAAAGAGGACCCCTAGGGTGGTTCTGGTATAGTCACTTGCGGGTGATCGGTTCAGCGAGCAGAAATTGTACTCCTTTCACTTTTAATGTCTGGAGCTTTTCAATATGATTATCATTCCCTCCTTACTCATATGTGTAGTAGGAGCCTTATTGTTGTTTTCCTTACTTGCGGGTTGGAATTATTATTGACTAACCTTTCAGGTGTATAAATCCTTGGTTTAGTCCCGATGTTGCGGCATCTTCATAAACCTTTGTTATTCTTATCCTATTCATATTGTTTGTTCTAATTCAGTGGGTTTTTACATCCTACTGAGTGTTTCTATGAAATACTCATGCATCCTCTGATGCAGGCGCAAATGGAAATTGAGATCAGGAAGTTGCAGTAGTGAAGCGGTCGCAGGAGCCGTGAAGATTTAGAGTTTATATTATTTGCTTTGCTTATTTTGATGCTTATGACATTTAATGGCAATTGTGTGCCATAGATTCATAGGTTTATTTGATTTAACTTTCTTAAATGGATTATCAGTATTATTAAGTAAATTTCCATTCCATAGTATTCATTAATGTTTGTATGTGTATTGCACTGATTATGGGCATGTCCGATTACACATCCTTTTGAGATGATCGTAATTGGTGGTTAATTCGACAGTTCGGTCTCGCGCCCGAGATTCTCTACCTCCAAATGTATATCATTGATTGGCTTCCGCACTCCGTTCGAGGTATGGGATTTCGGGGCGTGACAGTTTTTTCCACTGAAGACCTTGTGAGACTCTCCCCATGGTGGTTTCATAGTATGCTCAATTATGCCATTGCTAGATCTTGCGAGGTCACTTATATTTATGAAATTGCGATTCCATACTACCCGAAGGGAGGCACTATACGTACGTTAGATTGTGGACATTACGGAAGGTCCTCAGTAATCGTGTCCGTAAGCACTGGTGGGGTCAGCATCCTAGACGCATGGTAGAGTTCCAAAGAGAGAACCCCTAGGATGGTTCTGGTATATTATTTTAGTCACTTGCGAGCGACCAGGTTAGCGAGCAGAAATTGTAACTCCTTTCACTTTAGATGTCTGAAGCCTTTGATATGATTGTTATTCTCTCCTTACACATATGTTCGTTCGGAGCCTTATTGATGTTTTCCTATACTTGCGAGTTGGAATTGTGGTTGACTAACCTTGCAGGTGTATTGACCTCGGTTCAGTTCAAATGTTGTGGGATATTCACGATCCTTTGTTATTCTTATTCTCTCTTCATACTGTTTGTTTTCATTCAGTGAGTTTTTACATCCTACTGAGTGTTTCTATGAAATACTCATGCATCCTCTGATGCAGGCGCAAGTGACAATTGAGATCAGGAAGTGCAGTAGTGGAATGGCGGATTGCAGACGCCGAGAAGAGTTTAAAGATTATTTAGTTATTTGTTTTGCTTTTATTGATGCTTATGACATTATTGGCAATTGTGTGCCATAGACTTATAGTTTTATTTTATTTGACTTTCTTAAATGGATTATTATTATTAAATAAATTCATTTCATAGTATTCATTGGTGTCTATTATTGTATTACACTGATTGCGGGCATAATCGGTTACACGGCCTTTTGAGATGATTGTAATCGGTTGGTAAATCGTCTGTTCGGTCGCGTGCCCGGGATCTCTACCTCGAAATGTATTCCATTGATTGGCTTCCGCACTCCGATCGAGGTATAAGATTTTGAGGCGTGACAGATGTACGCCTTTCAAGGCCACAATGATGCGCCTATAGTCAACCTCCATCAGTGCCAACTCGTAATGAGCTTGCATCAAAGAAATAAAATTTGGCAACGACAACGAAGTCATGACGGACAATTTTTAGCACATTTTTACCACCTGGTGTTTGTCGAATCATAGGTTGATTCAATACAAACCACAACAAATTCATGAATGCTGGCAACCTTGATCGAGGATTTGTGGTGGATTTTGTAAAATTGTGTTTGGTAACACCAAGTTATAGTTTCCCATGAAGTGGATGAAGTAAATTTCGTTTGGCAACACAAAAACTTGTTTTTCCTAAAATTCAAAACAAATGGAAAAATGCCTGAATCAGCATTGTGAGGACAATTTCCTCATAAAAGAGTTTTGCCACAAAGTTAAAGGATTGAAAGTGTCTAACGAGGTAAATAAATGCCACTAGATATTCAAAGAGACCAAACAAAGGATCACATATATGTTACAATCCATGTGGCTCAATTTTTTTGGCTCACATATGTAGCCGAGCTTCTACCAAATTGTTGTGCTAATGAGTACTCACTATTGAAAGCCTTCATATTGAAACCTTTGGTCAAGGAAATGGTTATCGCACCAGGTTGCATATCTACTATGGTTACAATATCTATGATTTTATAGGTGTTCCTATATGTGCAATTAAATTACAGGATTTTGTGGCTAATTCTTTCGACCATTATCATTTTCCTTCTTCAGAACTCGGGGACACGGGGATAAAAAGGTAACGCTACACCAAATTTGCACACTTAGGGTTGTTTGGATAATAAATTTTTTAAAAAGTAAATTCCACGATTTAATTTGATGTGACCAGTCCACATGAAACTGACATATGACAGTGACTACAAATGTGGAGAATTTGGTGAATGGACTCTCGACCAAATTTTAACATTTCTAGGTGAATTCCCGATTTCTATCCAAACCTACTTTTGGTGAATGCAATTAAGGTTAATTTTCTACTTCTCTATGAAACCAAATAAGTGAATTGCTATCCAACACAGGCCCTTAAACCCATACATGGGCTGTACCAAAAAACCAATTGGGTTGTAGACAAAGAATTTGAGGCCTCCACTTACATTGTCTTGATTGGTGCATGGTTAGCTTCCGGGACCGAGAAGACACTCACCTGGGGATCTCGCTGCTGGAGTGAGTCGCTTTCAGCTATCCCGAGGACCAAGATTTGTTGGGACGCTGGGTCCCACAGACCTCCCCCCGCCAATTACCCTCATTAATTGAGTAAGAAGAGCGCTAATCCCGCTCGCTCCAGCCCAGTGATGTCACGTGGCACAAGAACGACGCTAGGAGATCCCCACTGGGCAGTGGGCACCCTTGACTATCTGACTTTTGCGGCTGAACCCAAACGGCGCCCTGACGGCGTCGATAAAGGAGCAACCATCTGCAGGTCCGAGCCTGAGGCTGATAAATCTAAAAATCAGCAAGGCGACAAACCGAGCCTCACGCTCGGAGATGCTACCTGAGGCTCGAGCCTCAGAAGCCCCAGTAAAAAGCGCGTGGGACCGGCGGTGGTAAGAGAGAGAAAGCGAGGCTCGGGATTGGTTGGGGGGGGGGGGGGGGGGGAAGGGAGAGGGGAGCGGGAGGAGGGATCTGGTCTGGAGAGATCGATGGGCAAGATCGCGGAGCCGACTGGGCGGGAAGGGCGGAAGCTGACGCCCGCGAGCAACGGCAGTAGGAAGCACCAGCAGCAGCTGAAGAAGAAGGACCGGCCTTCCTCCCGGCCGGAGGCACTGGAATCGGAGAGCCGTCGCAGCCTGCGGCAGCTCCGGCGCCGGCAGTACTACTGCGACTACTACGAGGACTTCGATGACGACTTGGCGTTGGACGACGATGAAGAGGAGGATGAGGAGCAGGAGACCAAGAGGAAGGAGAAGAAGCTCAACCTTGTGCTTAAAAAAGCCGCTGCTCCACCTGGTGGGCCCCACCACCACCCGCAGTACGACCTCCCGGCGGCGGCGGCTGCGGCTGCCGTCGCCGCTGATTCGTCCGACTGCGACAACAGGGAGGAGCGGCATCCGCTGAAGAAGCGGCGGATCAGCGGATTCGGCGATGCGAACGGCAAAGCCGGCGACGACGGCGTGCGATCGATTCGGTCAGGCGTCGAGAAGGTGGGGTTGCCTTCCGATTCGCTTGCTCCGTCGACCTCCAAATTCGACTTCTGTCTGACTATTTAAATCTTGAATCTGACTTGTGTGGTTTGTTTTCCGCTTTCGGTCGTCCCCTTTCGAGTCAACTGTCAATACCTGTTCCTCTTCTCTCTCTCCCTCTTTCTCTTTCACGTCGCCTCTCTCTTTCTCTCTCCTGTATTCATTGGTGTCCCTACATGGGTGATTGACTGGCTCTATTAATTGTCGCTAATATGCTTGTTGGAATTTGCAGGAGAGAACGGAAGGTGGAGTTGAGCAAGCTGGAACAGTCTCTGCTCCAGGTCTGTTGTTCTAGCTCTCCTAGGTCGTCCTTGTACGTCACTGTTACAAAATACTATGTGAAAAGTCTGATTCTTTGGTTTTAATACATTGTTAATTAGGGTCTCCGTCCTCTGAATCGCGTGCCGCAGCAACGCCATTGCCAGACCGAAAGGTGTTGGAGCTCATTCTCGATAAGCTTCAAAAGTGATACATCTCTCTTTGTCTTTCTGTTGACTTATTTTTTGTCAGCTGAAAAGTTATGCAGCATTTGTTAAGTGGTTCTGTCAGCTGTAACGAAACGTTGACTGCGTGTGGAACGTGTTTGTGTGTGGCAGGAAGGACACTTATGGTGTGTACGCTGAACCCGTGGATCCAGAGGAGGTCTGCATATTGAAATTTGGGCAAACATCTCTGAGTCCAAATCTTATGGGTATTTATCCGGAACTGATTCTTTATGTCTTCTCCATTGGTAGCTTCCTGATTACCATGATGCCATAAAAAATCCAATGGACTTCGCCACTGTGAGGAAGAAGCTGACGAGTGGGGCTTATAGTACCCTGTATCAGTTGGAGGTTAGTATATCACTATCGGCTTTTTCTTGATGTTTGGAAAGTACTTGATTTTTCTAGGTCGGTCTACATGTAGATGAATGTACTATATGGTACATGTTTTCTCAAGCACTTTGATTCAGTTCCTATATAAGTGAGAATTCTTGTTCAGATTTTGTGTTATAACATTTGGATCCTCAATAAGAAGAGACAACCTTTCAGACAGTTTCATGTATCTGTGAGCTTGTGGTGTATTAAGCATAATACAAATGATTGGTTGCTTCCAGATGTGCATTGATTTGAGATTTTAGTATATTATGATAGCTTTTCTGACTTTCTTGTCATCATAGTTGTTATTCTGGAGTGACTTGACAACATTTCCTCTCTTCTTTTTAATCTTAAAGTCGCGAGTATAATTTATGTGCTAAACCAAGGCTCCTTTTGATTAATTCACTCTTCTGAGCACTTGCTGTTATATGTTTATGTTAATCTGTCTCATATCTAATTTTAGAACACTGTTTCATAGCTACTTGTGGTCAGTGGTGTCTAAATCTTTTCATTTTATGTGTAGAATGATGTCTTCCTCATCTGCTCTAATGCTATGCAATACAACGCACCAGACACCATATACTTCAAGCAGGTGCCAGTTCTACATTCATTTACCATTCCTTTGTTTTGTAGTACCATCATAGTTTTGAACTTATTGTTGAATGTGTTCTGCGAAGGCACGTGCAATACAAGAGTTGGCAAGAAAAAAATTTGATAAATTGAAGGCTGATGAAATCAAGTCAGTGCAAAAAACAAGAACGACTTTTGAAACAGAGAAGCCAATTAAGAAAGATTTGACTAGTCTTCAAGAACATGGTGGTTCTGATTTTTCGTTAGGAACCACCTTTGCTGCCCCTAAAGTTGCTTGTGCCTTTCCAAATAATACTCGAGATGGTGGTGTTGAAAAGCCTGTAAATGGAAATGTGCATAATCCTGCTACAGATGCAGATTGTTTCTCAACTGAAAAGCAAATGGATAGGTTGGAGGATGTGTTAGGTATGTTTGTCGTGAGATTCTCTTTTTTTCCGGATGTGGCATTTAGTAATGTTGTTTTATCAGGTTAAACACTGTAATAATATTACATTTAGTGAATGCCATTTTGCCTATTAGCCTAAGAATGATTTGTGCTCTTGAGTATCTCATTTAACAATCTCCTCATGTCTGGCTTTTCTGTAATTTGTTATTCTTCAGCAAAGGAGTCACCACTTAAATTTGGGAGGAAGTTGTCAGTCCTAGACGAAAACCGGCGTGCAACCTACATATCCAATCAACTATGGGTCCAAACTGACTGTATATTTACAACATTTGAGAGCGAAACGAAGCAGTTGATTGCAGTATGTCACAAATGCACGATTAGTTATCTCATCTATTGCCATCTATACTCATATTTTGTTCTTTGTTTTCTGAATCAGGTCGGGCTTCATGCAGATCATTCTTATGCAAGGAGCCTAGCTAGGTTTGCTGCTGTGCTGGGGCCCACTGCTTGGGCGGTTGCCTCTAGGAAGATTGAGCAGGCATTACCTGCAGGCTGCAAATTTGGTCGTGGCTGGGTTGGAGAATATGAACCACTTCCAACCCCTGTATTAACCCTTGAGAACCACGTCCAAACCCAGCTTCCTTTTAAAGGTGTTTCGTGTGAAAGAGCTGATCTGAAGAAAGACAGGCAAAAGGAGACCACAAAGGTCAGAGAAAATGGTGGTCATAAAAATTTGCGGCTACGCCTTGGATCTAATTTGAACGCATCATCAGATGTAGCCTGTCATATGGTTCCCAATGCTATAGATGAAAGTAACACAAAGCGGGCTACTTTGGAAGGGAGGCCTGTGCTATTTGGTTCTCCTGCTGTCTGTCAGCAGCCAAAGAAATCAAGAGCCATTGAGTCAGCTAATCATGAAACTAGTGTGTTGAGGCAATCTGACTTTAGCCCGTCAATGAATGGCAATACTGTAGAAGTGGCTTCACTAAGGCTTGATCATAATCCAGAAGTTCAATCTTCTGGATTACTGGACATTTTTTCAAGGAAAAATTCTGGAGGTGCTACACTTTTCAAGCAGCCAGAAGTGATGATATTTCAAGGGGGACAGCCGCCATTCCAGGCTGGAAGTAGTATGGGGTTACCTAATGGGAGTAGCATCAGTAGTTCTGATGGTGTTAAAACCAGCCAGTTATCACTTGATTCGGGTCACAAGCATCCCTTTGGCCTTCCAAGTATCCTCATCCCAAATAACTGCCAGCAAGGTTTGGATGACCCCGTTCAGCTGATGAGGAAGCTATCAGAAAAGGCAGCAATGGGCCAAACTCAGTTGAACAACCCTGGTAACGCAGCAAATGGCATTGACGAGCGGATCATGCCATCTGCTCCATATGCACCAAAACCAGAGAATCCTAGTGCTGCAGCAGCTGCTGCACGTGCATGGATGTCCATTGGACCTGCTTCTCCCTATATCCCAGTCCGAGAAAACTTGATACCTGTTACTGTGAAGTCTGAGAATAAATATTTTGCAGCTCTACCGGCATCGCAAGCTGTTAATGTCAGTGGAGAAGCACAACAACATGATAGAGGTAGTTTGGTGGGTTTCCCCCAAAACATTGATGCAGACTCGCAGAGATTTCAACTTAAGTCTCACTGGCAAGGTCGTACAAATGCACAAAAAGGTCAGAGAAGAGATATGCTGCCTCCGGACCTGAACATTGGATTCCAGGGCCCTGGATCGCCAGTTAGACAGTCTTCTGGTATTCTTGTGGACTCCCTGGCATTGCAGCTTTAAGTATTGGAGTATTATTAGATAATTTCTCAGGGTATGCAGTGGAAGAGAAACATGCAAAGGATAATCTGCTAGCCAAGATGCATAGCCACAACTATTCAAATATGGTTTTTGAGATTTGGCTGTCTGAAGTTATAGTCTTGTCTGAATCTCACCTCCTATCTACGCAGGTCGTTAGCTTGAAGAGTTGAATTTGAAAAGCTTTGTGAGGAGGGATTGCCATGGAAGATTAATGTTGTTACACATTAAATTATCAGGGAGACGTTAAATCTTGTATTTAGTGCAGAAACTCATGTCACTCTCTTGGGGACCCCGGCGGGTGATATCTGCCATGACAGATCGCTCCGCTCTTTGGTCGGATTGTAATTTACGAACCGGGGATAGCTGGTTCACTCCTCCCTGCTTGATTATTTTATTTGTAACTACATTGATAGTTGCATGATTTTGTAGTGATGTAGAATGTACATCTGATGGAACATACAGCTGTGGTCGTTAGCTGTTTCATTAACTCTAATTCTGTGTACATATACTTGACCCATATATTTGCTTTTCCTAGTTTCTAAAAAGAAAAATATTTGCTCTTGCTGCTCATTTTGTAAGCTTGCCTATGGCGCACTGTTTTACATGATATAAACATTATAATGCCTGCCTTCCGTCGTTCTTAAATTGAATGGAACAGGAAAATGGCACACTGATCTGACCAAAAAATGATAAACACAATCATCTTTAGGATAGTCATATAAACGCAAAAATAATCTCCATACCTAAACACAATGACAGTCCTAATTCGATAGTAGAACAAAAGTCCTAATTTTGAGTGTAATCGAGTTTCTAACGGAGATAACTACCCTTTTAATTCGACAAGAGATGATTAGGCACTACAATTAGTTTGCAACCTTCAATCGTACGTGCGAGCTTCAAGCATGCGTGCGTCGTCGGTCGCTTGAAGTCTCCCGAGTCACCGCGAGGCGTTGACACAAATTTGGGAGACTCGCAGTATTCACGAGCGCGTGGGCTTGGCGACTCTCTAGGCTTTCCGTCTCCGCTTCCGACAGCCACCGCGACTTCCGCCACCGCTCGCGCTTCCAACCGCCGGCCAAATCGACCGGCCGAGAAGGCTACGGTTCCGTCTTCCTTTGATTCCTCGGCTTCAACTTCCCGATCCGGCGCCGGTGCCCCGTTTCCAATTCGTATCGCCGGCCAAATCGATTTATGTGGGAAGGGAGATGAAACCCCTGGCGACGAAGAAGAAGACGAGAAGGAGGAAGAAGAAGAGCACGCCCTCGGAGTCCTCCTCTAACCCGAGTAATCGAGATGCATCGCCGGCGCAGGACGAGGTTGAGGTCGGGCTCTCCGACTTCCCTCCCGAAGTCGCCTCTCTCCACTCTGTCGAGGAAAGCGGTTCTTCTTGCGGGGCCGCTTCCGTGTCAGATTCGGATGAGAAGGAGGAGATTGCCATTGAGAATTGCGGGGAGTGGAACGGGGGGAGCCCGCCATGGATGAGAAGCTGCGGAAGAGGTTCTCGCAAGCAGAAGCCAATGACCGTCTCGGCGGGATTGGTTTCGAATTTTCTGAGGAAGGATTATGTCCGATCCCAAACTAAGAAAACGAGCAGGGCGAGCGATCAGGCCAACTTGAAGGGCATGCCCAATGTGCCTAAGGATGAAGCGGAGGAGTTCCTCTGCTCGGTGCTTGGTGATGATTCGGAACTTCACATGGGCGTCGTGAGAGATGTACTGTGTGAGTCACTATCTCTGTCTCTTTTTTATTTTTCGTATGCAATGGCTTGTAAGAATGCTGAGTATTTCTTAAGTTAACAAAGTCGCTGGTTGTAGGAAAGAAAGTAAAAATCATTAGTCTTGCGTTGAAATTGTGGTCATATGCTTCTTTAAAGTAAAAGAGGGGAAAACTTACTTTTGTATATATTTTTCTGTGGTTCCAAGCCTTGAAATTCAAGCCCTTGGAAGCATCTGAGAATAAAAACTTTGATAAAGTTGCTAAGCTTGTAAGCTTTAGATGGAGATGAAAATACTAATGCATATCTGTGTCATGCTTCCATGGATAGAGCAGACTGGCTTTTGTCGTTACTAGCTTTTTGTGATTGAAGATGACCATATTAATATTTCCTGTGGAGCTATCACCTCCTGAAGTTAATCCACAAAGTTCAAACGACCTTTGATGAAGATGGTGACGTTCAATTTTCATCACATTATCCCCTCCCTAGACGGTTGCGTCAGGAAGGACATACGGCAAGAAACTTGCCACTGTGTTTCTATGCATGGATTTTGTACTATCATTTTGATTCTGATAAAAGTCAAATATGATATAGAATCCATGCCACCGACCACAGGTAGCTGGGATAAGGCGTATGATGATGATGGTCATTGGTGATATCAAGAATGACTGAGGAGAGCATGTTTGAGTTCGTGAAAATAGAATTGAAAAGATGCATCAAGCCACCATTTATGTGTGGAAAGCTTGCATTAGAGCTGAATGATGGAACAGGTTAGCTTGCTGTGTTAATGTACCGTATAGCGAAGATGAGGTGTCTTATTACAGAGATACAAGCCCGAATGTGGAAGCTAAATGCTCTGTATGTCTGAAGAAAGTTTGGTTGGAAGATGCAAGTTTGTTTATTGTAATTAATATTACCTGCATCTTACATTGCCTTGGCCTCATGCTTTTTTGTCTCCTCTAAATGGAAGCTATATTTGTACTTCTCTTCATTTGTTCTTCATATTGGAAATGGGTCTCATATGATTTTGGTGTTAGTTTGTAAATCAACATTCCGTGTTCTTTTGTTCTTATTCATATTTTTCATGTTATTCACCCCTTCTCTTATCTATCTCATCTGCATCATCTTGCAACTTTTTTCCCAATATATGTGCATCTGATGTGCTTGGTAGCGTAGTTAATGTTTGTGACTCGTGTTTGTGTTGCGTTGAAGTAAAGTGTGTGCTTATTGTTGCTTGCATGGACAACAACAATTGGAACAGAGTTTTTTTAATTGATCAAATAACCCAAAACTTATATCTATGCAGGTCAGTTTGGATATGATGTTAAGAAGGTATGTTTTTACATAACTGGTGATATGAGGTTGGCTTGTCATTTTAAGTAGCTGTTATATATTACTAATAACGTTGAGAAGGCATCATGTATTATCTGGTGCTGTAATTTACTTTTGTACTGCAGCATACTTCGAATATTTCTTATATGATGGAACTGTTTTTTTTAAACCAAGTTGGCAATTCGTTCTATCCTGTCACTTAATCAAGACATTGAAATATTAGGAATAATGTTGGAAAGGGTAAGTAAAGTAGTAAAAGAGAGGCATCTTGATGTTGAATAAAGTGGATTTCATAGTATGCCTGACCCAATTATATAAAAATATCCTCTTTGAATCATATCAGGCATAGACGTTTTTTTTTTACCTCTATCTTTTTCCCAGTCTCTCACCTGTGCGGGAAGGGGAGGCAGGGGGACCTGGGTTTTTTTTGGACCATATGATACTATATTAGAGGAATTCTTGGCTTGTAGGCTCTGGATTGCTTGCTTGAGTTATCAGCTTCTTCCAGTAGCAAGGACAGTGGCTTTTGCAGTTCCAGCGAAGTTGATAAGTTTGACTCGGGTTTTCTTCTTGATCAATCATGTGATGACCTTGTCAAGGGCTTTATGAGAAATTATCAGGTACTTGATAAAGATCCATCATTGAGTACCACTGGAAAATCATGATGCAAAATGTTGTTGTGCACATTCCTGATTTAAATGTTGTTTATTTTCTCTATATTCTCTAATTTCTTATTTCTATAGTGGCTGAGACATTTTCACATTGTTGATTGGCATAGCTATGGAACCTGATTCTTGTTTGCAGGTCACTGACAAGCAGTTGGCGTTTTATGCACCTGAAAAAAAAGCTCGTGAAATATTAGATTTCATGGACTACGGCAGCAGGTAAAAAGCTATGATTCATAAGCACTGTTGCAAAGTTTGAGTCTGCTAAAGAATATATATATATATATATATATATATAACTTTGCATGTTTTTGCTTATTTTGGTGGTAAAGGCATATGAAAAACTGAATGTTCAATTCATGTTATTGACTAGAGGTTGAGGATTGCAGCTAGTATGATTTGTATTGACTAAATGGTTACAACAGTTACCGTGATAATGTTGCAGACCTTCCATTAAACATTTAGCAAAACTTTCAGTAGAAATCTGGAAAAGCAGAGAAATGGGATTTAATTGCTTCATGGGGTATCTACCCATCTGGTTCACTTTGAGGGGGATGATCTTTTCAATTTCTTTATGTGATAGCTCTATGTGCGCATTAAATTACTCCGAGGAACCCATTGTGTATGTTGTAATATCTGTTATGTATAACTATAGAAGGAAGAAACTGAATTATATAATAAACCTAGAATTTTTTTTTAATTATAGTAGTGAATGCATTCAATTCTGTGCCTATTTCATTTTCTTCTGCTGTTGATATTGTACAGTATTATATAATGTTACTACAGATCTTTAAATTAATTGCTTTTCATGAAGGTTTTTTACCTTTTTATACTGAAAGTGCATAACAAAAAATGCAACACTTTTTTTCCTATAAGGATGTAGCTCATAAGCGTTTCACAGACTAACCTTTTCAATTGGGTTGGGTTAGGGATAGTCTATCCCCAAGGTTTGATACAGATAAAGCTGATCTTCACATGAGGGTGCTGGAATCTCTGTTCAATATTCCTAAAAGTGCTGAGTGTGTTCCTAACTCTATGGACTGGAAGAAAGTAGTTACAAAGATGGAGTCTCTAAAAAAACCGTGGAATTCCTGTCCTAATGAGGTCACAACAGTCGACCAGATTGATGGGCATGGTAACTGTTGTGATATATGCCATTAGATGTCTTTTTTGTTTGTGCCTTCATTTTGTAATTCTTCTAAAGTACATCCTCAGTGACTAGGTTTCTCTAGTTAACGATATATTTTGTCTAAACCCCAGAGGTCTTGCTTTGACTTTGTAGCTAAAGGAGATGAGTACCGAGTTCTCCGCGAACCTGCGAAACAGCATTGGGATACAATGAAAACTTATTATCAGAGGGTATGACTGGTTTAATAAATTGAATTTATCATCTCAGGAGTGATTTAACAATAGAACATCATTCTATAAATAAACACTGTGATGCGTTAATCAGGCGGCAGCTGCATATTCGAGGGGACAACGTGATCATGCCACTTATCTCTCTGAACAAGTATTATTTTCATCTTTGGGAGAAAAAAATCGATTTTGTGCTATTATTAAGAAATATCTAAATTATTGCTATATTTACTTGTTTGGATATTCGATTTTCGATTGCATCATTTTGTAGGGGAGGTTGTACAGCAAAAAGGCTCGTGAGGAAGATGAAAAGGCTAGCCAGAAAATTTTTGAAATCAGGTATGTGCTTGGAATTGCAGTATTTAGTTCAATTTTTGGTATTTTTATTCATGTGGACTCATGCTATCAAGCACCTATCAAATACAGAAACAAGAGTATACAAAATACAGTGACGATTGATATGCATGGGCAACATGTAGAGCAAGCAATGCAATTGTTGAAGCTTCATCTTTTTTTATGTTCTAATGTCCCCTGTAAGCATTTTAATGCGATTATTTGTCCTATACAAATTTTCAATTTTTTCCTAAGCTCGGCATGTGTTGGATCTGCCATCATTTTTGACTTCTAGATCACCTTTCCAGCTATTCAATATCTTAATGTTGTCACCGGGTGTGGTGGTGCACAAGGTGTTGGGATGGGCAAAGTCAAGCAGTCGGTAAGTGATTGCATCAGTTATTAATTATTGATCACTCTATCTTAACATCTTTTCCTATAAAATTTTATAGTTAAAGTTGGACTTTTGGGTTTTTTATGGACATTTGATGTATGCACTTTTGGGAAATGCATAAATAAAAATTATATATTGTACACGAATATAAATTATATCTGTACATTAAAGCCTAACACATCAGTTTTGATTGGACAGAGAAAAGCCCACCCCTACTGTTACGTGAGATGCATTTTTCTCCATCCAATCAAAATCCATCTGTAATCTGTATAAGAAAAACCCATCTGTAATGTTTTGATGTTCAAAATTTCGTGATGAGTAGTTAACCACCCACTCTTTTAGGCAGCCCATCCCCCATATACACAAGACGGTGGATATACACGGGTCTTGAAAATACACATCTGCATTCAAGGGATGGGCTGTCTACAATGGGGGATGGCAGATTACTCATCCAAAATGATAATTTTTATCAAGTATGTACATTGTAGTTTTAGTAATGTTTTTCTTTTGGTTGATTGTGATGTTGTGGCTAGCGAAACTCATCCGTGCTTCCTTTTTTTGTTTGGAATTTGTATTTGTCAAAAGGTCATAACCCTGTTGAAGAAGGAAGGTATTGACTGGAGGGAAGAGAACCGAGGTTCCCTGTTTATTAAGCTTGATGGGAGGAGGGAGTTTAACTTTACAAAGTCGGAATGCGAGGCAGAGTAGGACGGTACATCATAGTTTGACCAGTGACAGATTGGCATCTTCTTCTTTTCCAGATAATTGGAGTATTAGTTTTTTTTCTTACTGGCCATTGAGATTGTAGGCCTTGTACTTCCTACAATTGGTGGTTTCTCACTTACATTGACTGATCTTTCTTTCTAACTATTGTTGTTTTTCACTTTTTCATGTAGTGCTCGGCTCCCCCTTGTTGTGGGCAAGTAGAAGGGGAGTGGGGCCCGATCAGCCGGTACGGATTGGGCTTCAGACCCAGTCGAAGTAAATGTATATTCATGTAAAATATACATTATTGTTGGCCAATGTGCCTACACTGACGAATGTAAATTGTTATTTAGTTGGAGTTTACTATTGTCCTGGAGTGATCAAGTTACTGGTTCTGTTATTTTTTTCATCGTTCAAAGCATCGGGAAATTAGAAAGATAGGAAGTTTTGGGCATAGTTCAAAATGTCAGTTCGTTGTTCTCTCATGAATCTATAAGATATTGGGCTATTGGCCCATCAATTTGTTGGGGTTAGACTTGCGTCTGATTCCTGGGTGATCAAGAACCTCAACTCGCACAAAAAGTTGTCAGGCCACAATGAAATTGTATTATAAAAAGAAAAAAAAAGTTGCACCGACGGAATCCCCAAGCACTGTATCTCCGTTAGCGCCGAAATCCCCATCTCTTCCATCACCTCCTCACCCAAACCCAACTCCTCAAAACTCAAAGCATCCACATCCTTCTTCATTAAATTCTCACCAGCACCAACAGTTCTTTACTTCTTTTTGGTTTCTTGGGCTGGTTGTGAAGTGGTGGGCTCTTTGTAGACTTCCTAAGGTGCTGTTGTCAAACTTCTCAAGCATGAGGGAGTGCCGGAGGGGTTGCAAGTTTTGCTCCAGGTGGTGGAGAGGCAACGAGTAGTGGCGAAGCGACAGCAAGAGCCAAGAAGGGGAGAAAGGTGTGATTTTGAGGAATGAGTGTGAATTCGGAGGGGGAAGAAGGGGCGGGAGAGGATGTTGGAGGAGATGGAGAGGATTAGGAGTGTTGTCACCATTCGGGCGCCGGTGGCCATGACTGCTGTTGCTCTTGCTGTCGGAGTTTATTTCACTATGTTTGCTTGGCACCACTCCTTCACCGGTACTCAGGGATGAGGCTGAGATTGTGGAGAGAGAGCGGGAACAGAGTAGCATACGAGTGGGGTATCGGGGAGACAAAGTCACGTTACTTTTTGTGGGCCTCGTGGTCCAATAAAAATAGTAAATTTTTGAAATATAAATAATATTTCCGAATGGAGTGAATATAATTATAAAACGTAGATAAAATAATAACTTAAAAAATAGAACAACTGTAAAAGAAAAAGACACCTTGTGGCAACAGCTTCATAAAGCTAGGGAATAAAGTGAATTCATTAAGGGTGTGTTTGGAAACGGGGATTTGGATTTGGACGGCCGAAATCCAAATCCACCGTTTGGCTTCCACTTTTTTCTACGAATTTGGATTTGGCCCAAATCCGTAGGAATTCGCGAATCAACGTTTTAAGTTTAGAAGTGCGAATTTAGATATGACATGTCAGACATGTCATTTGGAAATTCACGGTTGGGCTCGGGCTCGGGGAACTCCCTGGAGTCATCTCCATCCCCAAATGGATCCTCCTCCAAGCCTCCCTTCACCCCGTTCGTCCTTTGTTGGCCCGTCCCCACCATCTCCTCTCTCTTCGGCACCGCATCCTCCTCTCTTTGGACATCTCATCCTCCTCTCTTTGGACATCTCATCCCAATTGGGTTAGGCTTTTGGTAGCCCGTGCTCCATTCCTCTCCCCTAATGGCAGAAGCTCTGTGGAATATGTCCAGTTTTTACTCTGGAAGAAGACGATGGTGCCTGACCAAGATCATCAGCTGCCCGATCGTCTCACCGATGTACTACGACAATTGCATGAATATGAGCATCGCGGATTCATGCTATCAAGGAGACTCAGAGGTGATGCCCTGGAACATGAAGGGGAGGAGTTCCGGCCAGCCGCCATCGGGAAGAATGGTAGAGGCAAGCTCGGACACAGTATCACAGAGCTTCTTGGCAATCGACTTTTGCTCCTCACGCTCGACGGACGCAAGAAGAAGAGATTTAAGGTTCGTCTGAGTGGCGGGGGCCAGGCTCGGCGAGAGGAATGAATCGTCCTGCGTGAGCTGCTTCCTAAGCAAAATTGCTGCCATGGCCCGCTCCTCGGCGTGTGGCGATGACTGAAGAAGTTGTGCGAGCTTGAGAGCAAGCCCATCGGGGCTTGCCTGCTTGCAGAGATTGAAGAGAGCCTTCGCATGTGACCGCTCCTCATTTGCGGCGGACATGAGGTGGGAGATGAGCATCTGAAACGGCGCCGGATCGGGGCCGAGGATTGCCGCCAACTTCCATCCTCCTTCATTTCCGTCGCTTCACCGACATTAAAAATTGAAAGCTTCCTTTGAGCATTTTTTTTTACGTAGGAAGCTCTAATCCCCTGTACTACTGGTTGTGAAAAAATTCGCACAGATTAAAAAATTCACAGTTAAAAAGTTACCAAACAACAAATTTTCAAATTTAAGTATTTCTCTTGTGCTAATTTGCGAATTTGTGGATTGGGAGGATTGGGAAACTTTTCTCCAAATCTAAATCTGTGTTGCCAAACTCAGCCTAAGGGTGCATTTGGGAATAAGGATTTGATTTTGGGGGGCGAAATCCAAATTCACTGTTTGGATTCTTTAATGGGGAGTTTGGGTTTCCACTTTCCACCAAAATCTGCTGGAATTCACAAATTTCCCTTTTAAATGTAAAGTGTTGATTTCTAAATAACGTGTAAGAAACGTCATTTAGAAATTCGGGGATCGGGCTCGGGCATCAGGGGGAGTCGTGAGAGTGCTTCCTCCATCTCCTTCCCACACTAATCATCCCTTCCTCCGGCCTCCAGCAATCATCCCCTCTGCTCCACCCTCATTGGCGCCAGATCCTCCACCTCCTTGCCGCTCCCCACCCCGTTGCCGCCCTTTGCCCGCCCAGCAGCGCTCTTCCGAAACAAGAGCGACATCCCATCTCGGTGCCTTCCATCGCCATCCGCAACCTTGCCCTCGCCCTCCGCAACATGTCGGCTTCTTCCCCTTTGGGGTCTCCCTTCCCGACGGCGTTGCATTCTGTGAGGGAAAAATGGTGAAAACCTTAGCCCACTAAGGTTAGTAAAGAAACCTACCCCCTCTCTGCCTCGTCGACCCCTACCCTCCTCCCCCGCAGTCAAGAGACTCTCCTTTCTGCCTCGACCATCCATCAATCTTATGGCCACCGCCAATCATGGCCATGATGGTCATTTTGCACGTGCCGGTGGTGTACCGCAGCCAACAAAGATCCCATGGAGGAAAGAGATGGTCAACTATATACTTTTGGTCAGAGTGGTAGCGTCTTCAATTCAGTTTGGACTCCCTCCATTTGATCCTCTTCTCCATTCCTCTTAAGTATTCCAAAATTTTCATATTTATTCCTTGTGCAACAGTTCGCATCAGCCATCCTACCAAAGATAGTAGTTCAGTTTTGAGTGGATCAAAGATTGATGGTAGCTCTCTCTTTCTAGTGATTAAGGCGACCATCATAGGTGTTGGAGAATCTCAGTTTTGAAAAAACAGTAGCTGTCAGCTGAAGCATCAAATGGGAATCCACATTTATCCCATCCATTGCCAAACAGTAAAAATATGAATATAAATAATAATCTTAAATAATTTAGAAATCTAAGCATTCTTATATCATTCCCAAATACGCCATAAGTCAAACCAGTGTTAAAGAAAATAATACTCGATCGGAAAGGACTTGTTGGTTTTAAGCTGGCTGGTGGCTCGCCCTTTCAGTTTCATCACCCAACCAGTCAGCAAAATCGGCACCAGAGTCGCTGTTGCCCGCTTTGTGCCTACATTTTGAGTTTTTGACTTCAAAATTTCCGTCTTTTAAAAGAGCAAAACATAATTACAACCCATAAATAAATATTTCTTGTACAGAAAAGAAAACAGAGAAATAAATCTGTCAAATAAATAGGACGAATTACTGGTGTTATGGGTAAGTAATGAAAGTAAATTATGGAGGTAACATCTCTTATCAAAATTTCAATGAACATGCTACATACAGGCAGAAAGGAACATATGCAGCAGCAACAACAAAAAGTTCCATAAATATCTTCCTAAGAGCCAATCAGATCTGCCTTGCATATCTGAGAAGTTATTAGGTACGCGGTGTGTACCGGATGGTTATGTTCATCACCAATCGGTGGTGGACATGGCTTCCAATTTGTGGGTCCTGCATGGGCCCTTATGATAAGATGGGGAGCCGTGTCAATCACCTGTTGGGTGGTGAGCATAGCGTAGCTAATAATTTTTCTACATATCTCCTCAGCCATATAAAAAAGAGTAGTGTTATTCCTCCCACTTATTTATCACGGCCAACCTCAAGGAAATATCTTCCTAATAGCCAATCAGATCTGCCATACATATCTCCCCAGCCATATAAAAAAGAAAAAAAAGTAATGCTATTCCTCCCCCTTATTTATCACTGCCAACCTCACGGGCTACTCATGGAAATGCTGTGTCCTCACGGAGGTTAGTTGGGGGGCCCGTGAGGTTGGCCGTGATAAATAAACGGGAGAAGAAGAATTTTCGTATAAAAAAAGCTTCAGCAAAGCCCAGAGGGCCTTTCTGGGTCCACCGCCCTGCCCGGCCCAAAACCAGCTCGGTCAGCTCCTTGCCGTTCACCGGCCATGGGCCGGGCCTAAGTCGGTAGCCTTGCCGCCAAATAAAGCTAGAAAACAAAGAGCATCGTCCTTAGGATCCATTGGGCCGGTGAATGGTGGTTCCGCGGCTCTCCTCCACATGACACGGGCTGGAGGTGGAGATTCCGGTTCGGCGGGGGAGTCGGGCCACACCAGCATGGGCGACGCCCCTTCCCCCGCGCGCCGCAAACCGGCCATGGAAGGCGGAGGAGGAGGGGGAAAGCAGGCGGAAGAGGAGGGAAGCAACGAGGTGTGGGCGGCGTTCAGCAAGGGGTTCAGGGAGGTGCAGACCTTGTTGGACCAGAACAGGATCCTGATCCAGCAGGTGAACGACAACCACCAGTCGAGGCTCCCGGACAACCTCACCAAGAACGTCTCCCTCATCCGGGAGATCAACGGCAACGTCTCCAAAGTCGCCTCCCTCTACTCCACCCTCTCCTCTGATTTCTGCCACGTCTTCCAGCAGGGCGACCACACCAACCGCTCCTGAAATCCAGTAATTTCTCTCGTTTCGTCAAATTTGGTCGCTTACGGATGCCAAATTGTGGTTTACTAGATAATCATGAAGCTGTTTGTTCTTGTTCTTGTGCGTGTCTGATGCTTGTACTCTGTTTTGTTTGTCTGCAATGTGTTTGTCTCTGTTGTTTGTGGGAAATTCAGACGTTGTTGATATCTTCTCAAACATGTGGATGGTGATGAACTTATGATGATGGATTGATATTGATATCTTTTCGTGTTAAGACCGGCCTCTTCATCCACTATGAGTGTAGGCGGGGGATTGCACTCCGGCAGTTCCTTCGCGGCGCTCGCTAATGCTGTGAAAGGTATTGCTTGCTCAGTGCATGTTCCTCTTACTTCTAATCTGGTTTTTTGTTCTTTCCTTTGATTTGTAGTTACACGAAAGGGGAGTGGAGAAACGATCAATTTGTGATAACTGTTCTCTTAAGTGAAATATATGCACTTTTTAAGTAGAATTGAACTAGACATATAGCAAAGTGATTATGTTCCAATTGACAAGTACCAAAAGGAATGAAGGAAGTTCCCTTTGCTGAAATTGGAGAAGACAGGAGTGCAACAGAAGATTCCGCTGTTGTAAATATAACAATGTAATACGAACTTAGGCTTTACAGAACTAGTATGGAGGATTTGTGTTTAAAGTTGAATGGTTATTGCACGAAGGGCACCATTTTGCCATCAAATAGGGCTACTTGTTGAAAGCAATTTGAATGCACAAAGATGCATAGGAAGCAGGCTGGTTACATATCAATTACTAGCATCCCAAGTCTGTTCTATTGTGAAATATGCATTCGGTGACGAGTGTCCACGAGCAGCCCATGTGTTACTGGCTTTTGGCTGCTTCAGTGATTTGATGTTCTTAATATGCATTGCTTGTTAATGCGTGGTTTCTGATTAGATTGACAGACACAAGGAAGTGGATGTTGCCATCTGCATTATGTATCTTTTTTTGGCTTGTAGCAGCACAGGGAATTTTAGATATTTGCTTTGCATAGTGCACAATGTGAAGCATCTGTTACTTCTCCAGAAATTTGTCCATATTACGTCGCAGAACTTGGCTGTTTTTTTGTTGCCACTATCTTCTTGGCCAATTTCAACATATCATGAAAGTTACGTACTTGAGTCTATTTTTGAGGAGGATCTTATGTATGCCATAAATAACATGAGCTTCTTAAGATGCGACAAATCTTTGTGTTGTATATGTCAGCTCGCAGTTTAGTATGAGTTTAGTCACAGCTCATTTTCAACAAAATAAAAAATTGCAGCTCATTCGAGGTGGTTAGTTGAAGTTGCATTTATCTTGGTTACTTTAGGACATAACAATATAGTATATGGCTGGTATCTAGTTTCCAGAATGTAAGTTATTTGATGTAATGTGGGGATACATCTTTTTGTTCTTGCCAGATTACCTTTGAGCACCACAGTTTAGAGGTTCCAGTTATTGACTTGTGCAGTTTGTTCTCTTTTTCTTCTATCCTTGTCGCTAGCAAAAAACTCTCATCTTAGTATGGCCTATCATATTAATTTTATTTGTCAAGTAAATTGTCAATCCTTGTTTTTCTCAGTTGAATTTGACAATAATGCTTCATGCGAAGTTTGCCATTCCAACACCTTTGTAATTCTCAAAGACCTGTCAGTTACTATCTGTCTTGTAAGTAATGTCCACTCTATGGATTGGGGATATCTGGAATTTGAATTGGTTCTATGGGACGGAGGAGTTAAAACAATTAGTTTTATGTACCCTTGCCTTTTTTACAGGAACAGTTTCTTGGACTTGAATCCGAAGCCATTATTCTGAATGCCTAAAGTGTCATAAAATATGAGAGGATCCCCCGTATTGGTCAAAATCTTTATGAGCAATTTTGTACTCGATGATGTCCAGGAGTTTCTAATAATCGTGGATGTGCAGTAATTATACATGTTCACACAACAGCGCATAAGAGCCCATCAAGTGCTTGTATCTTTTAGGTTTTTTGGAGGTAACATATTTTTGTATCTTCTAGTTTTTTTGGGGGGCAACCCAACCCAGATAGAACCGACCCGACATTGACCCTAATTGGGTCGGTTCCAAGATTTAAAAACCCAATTCTATTTTAGGTCAGGTCGGGTTTGACTTTAAAATACCCAAGAACCGAGATGCTAGATATATACCATTTAAAAATCCCTTATTTTTTAATGTATACAAATTTTTTATTATTATTTTAATTATATAAATTATTTTATTATATATTTTTATAATTATATTAATCATTTTATTAAAATCTCGATTCCTATCTCGGGTTTTTGAATATTGCGGGTTTTATCTCGAGTAAGGTCAGGTTTAGGATTCTCGGGTCCTATCTCGAGTAGGGTAAGGTTTAGGGTTCTCAGGTAGGGTTGGGTATATCAAAACCCAACCCTACCCAACCCAAGATGCAGCCTTACTGTATTTGCAATTGCAATGGGGAACAAAGACCTTGAAAATTTAAAAGACGGGTCAATGGCAAGAATATAGAGCTCATAGCTCATCAGAAGAAAAAAAAAATTTGAGCACCAATTTGGATCTTGGCTGGATACCTTTCTTAAAGAACGCTCTCAATCTCAACGAAGTAACATTACCAAACGGATGGAGACTAACCCCTTTAAATGTCGAAAGCATCAAATAATTTCAGGGCAACTTTTAGTTAACATATTAACTTACAATAAGCCTTAGTCGAGTGGTATAATGGACGTTTGAAAGATCGAAGTATGGATTATCCACTCGGAAGAGCCAATGCAGGGACGCTTTCCCTAGTTGTTACTTTCTTCGAATGCACCTGAGTAGCATGAGCTCAAGCAAAGCTCATAACGTAGATGTAGTATAGTAATAAATGATTGAATCAACTATTATATTCCTTCAATGGGAGTGTCCGATTACATAGGTAGCTCGCCACTATCAGCTATAGTAACTTTGCTTTTAGGAGTGCCACTTTGTGTTCCTTCAGCTTCGATCTTATCGATGACATCCATGCCAGAAAGCACATTGCCGAAAACGACATGCCTCCCATCCAACCTGTCAATTAAGAAGGACACATTCAACACTTTTTCCTTTTCTTACTATTAATACCCATCGTTTTAGTGCAAAACAGAGAGTGTCGGATGTTTTTGAACTGGTAAAGAGATGGCTTAATATAAGCAATCAGTGATATACCAGCCCGTCTTTACAGTTGTGATGAAGAATTGTGATCCATTTGTATCTGGCCCGGCATTTGCCATAGATAAAAATCCTGAAACAGCAAACGAGCATTCCATTACACGTGTTTAACTGCAGAGTGAGATGCTCAATGATGACATTTTAGAACGTTATTTGGAGAACCAAAATTCACAGTACAATAGCTGATTCAACTTCTCCAAGATGGCAAGACACTGCATACAAACAAGAGTAGCTCACCAGATACATGGCATTAGCCACGCATCAATGATGCTGGAATTTGACAGCATAATTTCTGGCATATTTTTGTCCTCCAAGCTGAATTATCAAAACCGACAAAGAGTAGATCTCAGGCTTTATAGCAGAGTTACCTGGTCCAGTGTGTTTCAACTTGAAGTTCTCATCAGCAAATGTCGTGCCATATATCGACTCCCCTCCCCTTCCATCACCAAGAGTAAAATCTCCTCCCTGTATCATGAAACGCGGAATAATCCTATGAAATGTGCTCCCTTTGTAGTGAAGGGGCTTTCCACTTTTTCCAACCCCTTTCTCTCCTACAAAAGAAAAATGGTCTATTCAAAGCCTGTTTTCAATAAGTAACGAAATGAAAAGCTAATGTATATGTGCTTTTGATTTGACTTCATTGCATAAAAATTGCTAGGATGATTTAGTTTCTATAATGTCCCAGTCCTTTGAAGCAATGGCCAACTAGACGATACAAAATATATTAAGTCCGTATTACCCAACATTTTAGCAGAATCAAACTTCTATTGCCGTTTGTCACATGATAATCTTTCTAATATCTCGTCTGGAATAGCTATTTCATACATCGAAAAGAACAATATAGTTACAGAACATATTCATCACTCAAAAGAAATTCTATCAATTTTACTCAGCATGTCTTTTTGCCATAGATTAGAAAAAATTAAAGAAGAACAAATGTTGCTTGTACCTGTACAAAGTGCTCGAAAATTCTCTGCACACAAAGACAAAGACTCATTATCAAGTTTTGTTCTTGTATTGAGGCACATAGCCAAAGTACGAATGAAGCACACAGAAACTTGACTAACAACCATGTATATACAACCTTGATATACCTGCCGTTTTAGGCACAGTCTTCCCAAAAAGGCCCATAACTATACGACCTGCAAACCAAATAACCATCAATCATGAAAACCAAATATTATTGTGCTCTATCTTAAGTTTTAGGATGAAAAGTAATCTTATCAGACTTTTAACCAATTTTATGGCACTATGGTGTTCTGTTTATATAATACTCCATCCATTCGGAAATACTCTTCGAAATTGGAGGAGGTGATGGAGGGGATCTGGGAGAGAAGGTCACGTGAATTTTTGTGGGACCAATGGTCCAATAAAAACAACAATTATTTGAAATGTACACGGTATTTCCGAATGGAGGGAGTATAATTATAAAAGGTAGATGAAATAACAACTAACTAAAATAGAACAACCTATAAAAGAAAAATAGAAAAAGACACCTTGTGGCAACAACAACTTCAGAAAGCTAGGGAATAAAGTGAACTCCTTAAGTCGAGCCAGTGTTAAGAAAATAATACTCGATCGGAAAGGACTTATTGCTTTTAAGCTAGCCGACAGAATGTACAGTTTAACACACGAAAAGCCGAGAGAATGTGGAGAAGCTCATCTAAAATATGCACAGTCGTTGACTTGTTATACCCAAATAGTTTTAGAAACAGTATTAGCAAGCACCAGCCACATAATAATTACATAACGTAGCCAAGGCAAGCAGGCATACCTGCAGGTTTCCCGGCAATCTCCACGTCGAAGTAAACCTTGTGCGTCACCTCATTCGGGTCATCTTTCGCCTGCAATTCATCCAGAGTACTCAACAAAAATGTTTTCAATTATCCATCATAACGGTTTTGGTAAAGGATTTGCCAAAACGTTGTAAAAAACACGAATTTACGAATCTCAGATCGTCTACCATCTAAAATCTGGTGTATAAGCAATTAAAACACACCAAAATAAGTAAAATATTTGATTTTTGAGGCTTCCGCAAGATGAAACAGGACAAGGGGCACAAGTCTGACCTGATCGACTTCGCTGGAGACATCGTCGTCATCAACTCGGGCAGGTATAGATCGTGCTCCAATATCACCAAATCGGTTCTGAAGAAGAATGATAGCAAAATTGGACACTACAACTGGGAGAGGTCTACTCCTCACACTAAAGAGGCTGCTGCTTGAACTGCAAACAACGGAAATGGTGGAAGTAGTTCTTTACCTGAATGAGGGCCAGGGTGGCGAAGATGATGAGCAGCCATAGCAGCCCGACCGACAACAACTTCGCCGGCGAGGGAGCCATCTCCGCCCGCTCCGTGATCTGAATCAGCCGCTCCGGTAGCCGAGACGAGAGAAGCTTAATGGCCCAAAAATAACGAGTTGTGGCTAGCCCAGTAATAAAGCCCATGTTCAGTTAATGCATCTTACAAGGCCCATCCATTCGTGGGCTTGTAGCCCAATGCCCGCGATGATGTCCGTCACGAGGCCCATGGGCTGGGGCCCGCATCGTCATCACTTTGCACGTGTCTGCTGGTCGCGTGGAGCTGCTGAGGGCTCTGGCCGAGTGGCCGGACTCCGGAGAGCTATTGCAGATCAGCTAATGGCAGCGAGCAAAGGTGGCGCCGCTGCCTCCTGTAGACGATGTCTGCCTTCTTCGCCCCTCATTCGACCTTTTCTATTCCTTGTCACCATCTTCTCCTCCGTGCTCCTCCTCCTCCTCGTCCACCAGGTTGGTCTTCCGACTGTTTATTCATTTTTTTTACTTAAAACGAGATGAGAACCTCTCTTGGCTTCCACTCGTTCTGTTCAATCCTTCTTTTTATACAATGCAACAGCGGATAGCATTATCATGATACTATTATTAGAAAATGTTTTTGTCAATCTTTGTTCTGGTTCCTAGTCGATTGCATGAGATGGATTCTTTTGATGGAGATTTGGATATCAATTGCATTGTTGATGATTCTTTGTAAATCAGTACTAGTAGTTAGGATGATATTAACAAAATAGTGTTTCAACTTGAGACTAGAAGGGAACGAATTACATATCTCGGACGAGGACGGTAGTAGGCCACAATCTGGAGCCCACTCCCTGGCATCTCTTCCAGCCCAAGCACTTCGCCCCTGGCGCCACCACCTACACCCAAATCCTCCACTGCTCCTACCTCTCCTGCGCCTCCCTCCCTGCTTGGTCCTCCTCTCCCAACACCACCACCTCAAATCAGCAAGATGAAGATCCTCCTCCATTTTGCCCATTCAGCTTCCGGTGGATCCACGAGGACCTGGTCCCATGGGCTAAGTCCGGGATATCCATGGCTGATCTAATGGAGGCGCAGAAGCACGCGGCCATGCGCGTCCTCATCCTTGGTGGTCGCCTCTACGTGGATTTTTACTATGCATGCGTGCAGAGCCGGGCCATGTTCACTCTGTGGGGCATTCTCCAGCTGCTGCGCAGGTACCCCGGCGTGGTTCCGGACGTCGACCTCATGTTCGACTGCATGGACCGGCCCGTCCTCAACAAGACCCTCTACGACCCCGGCCAACGCCCGCCGCCGCCTCTCTTCCGGTACTGCACCACTCCCCAGCATTATGACATCCCATTCCCTGACTGGTCTTTTTGGGGCTGGTATGAATTGTTTTCACGTCCTCTTCTTTCTTCGAAGATCTTCTCTGATATTGCCTTGTCCTACTAAGATTGGTGAGTATACATGCGTTTGTAGGCCTGAGGTGAACGTAGGCCCTTGGGATGAGGAGTTTGCAAATATAAAGGCAGGCTCTCAGGCTGAGAGTTGGAGCTCCAAGCTGCCCATTGCATACTGGAAGGGAAACCCTGATGTGGACTCACCTGTTCGCATGGATCTACTCAAATGCAATGACTCGACTACATGGGAAGCTCAAATTTTGCGTCAGGTAAGAACTGCTACTGTTTTCTATCAGACGGGCGTAATCTGTAGCCGACCTCTGCTAAATGTCCTTGAAACATGCTGGGGTTCATACCCCTGTGTGTCTTGAAAGTTGAATCGCTCACTGTTGCATGGTTGGCAGGATTGGGAAGGAGAAGTGAAAGCTGGTTTCGAACAGTCGAAGCTCTCAGGCCAGTGTAGACATAGGTGAGAAAGCCACCATCTTTTCACATATAAATGTTGTCATTCGTTTGTTTATGTTCATGGCCGTGATGTATAGGTACAAAATATATGCGGAGGGCTATGCATGGTCCGTCAGCTTGAAATACATACTCTCGTGCGGCTCTCTTGCACTGATCATAGATCCAGAGTATGAAGATTTCTTCAGTCGAGGCCTCAAACCAAGACAACATTATTGGCCTGTTACACGTGAAGAGCTTTGTCGCTCGATAAAATTTGCGGTCAACTGGGCCAATGACCACCCTTCTGAGGTTCCCTATTTCCTCCTTTTTTTCACCCTTTATCCTGTGTATGTAATTTCTTTTCAAAAGGTTCTTCTCATGGTTTCCATTGGCACTAACTGCACTTTGGTTACTCAACCTTGTATGCTGAATCCCATGATGTATCTCCATTGTCCAACTGCTTAATATAATTTCTTTACTATCTGTCTCACCATTGGAGGCTGACTGCCAATAATGCATTTTTTGTTGCAATGAAATGAACAGGCAGAGGCTATTGGAAAAGGAGGACAAGATTATATGGAAGAATTAAATATGGAGATGGTCTACGATTATATGTACCATCTCATTATGGAGTACCATAAACTACAAAACTTCAAGCTAGTGCGACCACCTTCTGCACAGGAGATATGTGAGGAATCTGTACTCTGTTATGCAGATGAAAAGCAGAAGCAGTTTCTTCAAAGATCATTTGCTTTGCCTTCATCCTCAAGTCCGTGTGTTCTCCCTTCTCCAAACCATCATCTCATTGAAGACTGGTTACAATATAAGCAGAAAACAGTGAACGATTTGGACAAATTTAACACTATTTCAAGGCGGAGTGAATATAAAAAAGTCCTTGTTTAAGTATGCAGTAACTGCATCAGAGTGGAAGAGTTTTGAGTCAATATAGCAAACAGCAGGAGTGGAGAACAAACTTGTATCCAGTTAAAAGCATAGAACGCAGTACGCTTGCCCAATTATGCTAGATAAGCTTTACAATTTTCGGTCTCAGTTTAAAGCATGACTGCATTGTGAGCCCTGTTAGCTGGGTTGTAGACACTGTATTCACCAAATTCCCGTCGTCCACTGGAGAATAGGAGTTCAAGTATCAATTCCGTTTGCAAAATTAACACATGGCATTTGGTAGCTTAATTTCATGGATACATAAATCTGATATATGAAGAACACATCAGCATACTATGTCACATAGAACATGACCAATCAATTGACTAGTTCACAAAAATAGCCAGTAGGTTACTCCAGCCTCATCTAGCATTATCAAAAGTTTTTAAAAACAACAAAAAGAAGAATCAGAGAACATTATTTTGCTAACATTGACCAATCCTGTAGCATAGCCAACAGGGAAAAGGAGGCAAAATGTGCTATATCATAAAAACAGAAGCATTTTTCATGGCATTCAATAGCTTACCTATGCATTATATCCCAGCCTACAGGCAAGAAACGAGGACGAACAGCTTCAACAAACACTTGTCTCCACTGTTGGCAAAACTGCCGAATACCATCCTCCCCATACTCTTCTAATAGAAGATCAACAACTTGTTTCCCATGCGGTCCATGCCCTAAGAGTGATAGCTTATTATTTGTGGTAACAGGAGGTGCAGTTTCTAGGGATTTCCCTACTTGCTCTTTGCTGTCATATTGATACTGCTCATTGGCAAACAAGGCACCATTTTTGTTTGCAGATGACATATTCTCTTCAATAGCACGAATAACTACAGCTTGCCCATTTTCTGATTGGCAAGCATTTTCAGAGGAAGCTAAGTCCACACTAAAATTTCTGTCCTCAGAGGTCATACCATTAAAATCATGGGACTTTTTCGAAAAGCTTTTCAAAGATAATCCTCTTTTCTTCTCAAGTCGTCGCCTCTCATGAGGGCTCATGCCAACTAGCAGAGCAGCTTCAAGATCCTCATCTGTAATTTCTCTTCCTCCAAAATATGACTGAACAATCTGAGGCAAGTTGAGCAAATACTTGAGATTAGCGAGAAATATAACCAAGTTAAAAATGGTGAATTGATCCTCAAGTTGAGCAAATACTTGAACGTTAGCGAGAAACCGCACCTGAGCAAGCTCCTCTCGACGTTTTATTGGCATCCTTGATCCATGCCGTAAAAGAGCAATGGCTGCTGTTCGAAGATGTAATGGAGACACTCCTTCAATATAAGTCCCAGTGGTCGAAGAATTCTCAATTACAAATCCATTCTGACCCGAATTAACTACTTTTCTTACGTAAAGGGGAACCCCAAACTCTTTTGCAACCTGTCTCTTGTATCTCTCCGCAGCAGAATGAGCAATTTCATGACAATCCACACAGAGTAAGACAATATCATGAGATCTGTGGCTTTTTAAGTGCTCTGGGAAATGCATCCTATAGCATGATGGTATAATTCTGTAACGTATGTAGTGGCCTCTTTCACCGCAACCAACACATATGTTTTTTTTACTCTGTACGTAGAAGTCATTACCTTCATCTTCTGGGCGACCTTTAGGTTCAAAAAGAAGCATTATGGCGGGAGGATCCTCATCAACCAGCCTAGCCAAATCCCTTTGAACATACCTGCAATATTTAAATGAACAACATTTATCATAAGACGGATATTACAAGTACTCAAAATCATAATCACACAAGACGGCACCAACCACTCAAGCTTCCTTCGATCACAATAACACAACAACCTCCCATCGCTCGCAAAAATACGACAATTGTGGTAGACTGGGGATTTACAAGAAAATTTTTTGATAAACAACTCCCGCGAAACTTTTCGACTGACATTTTTAGGTAACTTTCCTCCTTTCTGCTTTGACAACAACCTATTTACCTCTGCTGAGCCATATTTTGATAAGAGTCTGTCATTAAAAGCAGATCGCGCACAAGTCCCAATAGCAACAAGAATATTTTCAAGGATTCCATTGGAAACATCCGAATCAATAACGTCCTCTAGGAGAAGACACGAGAGGCTCTTCACATGACTGCAAACAATAGCAAATGGAGATGGAGAGGGAGTAGAGTTTATCATTGAAGAATCTAAATTTAAATCAGCTTCCCTTATAACATCCAATATAAGTTTTGGGTCCTTGGGTACTTTATAAGCAAGAGCTGCTATAGCTTGATCCGACAAGACGTATCTTAAGCTTTCATCATGGATACGAGCCTACAAAATTTGTGCCCACTATAGTCAGCCTTACTAATCTAGATTTTAGACAGATATCCTAAGCTTGATATTAGACATATCAAATTAAGTTTCTGGAAGGTTTACTCACTAACCATTAAATCTCTCCATATACATAATTTCCTCAGGAGCATCTGAAATACAATAAATAACAAGGTGGTATAACATAAACACATAAACAATTACCCAAAAAAAAGATAAACACATAAACTGTAATGTACAATGCAATTCAGAAAGAATCGAGCTTAGTCCTCACATTGACTGCAGAATCCCCTGAGGTACTTCCCTGACTAGCACCAAAGTACCTTAGGAAAATAGCTGCTGCAGCAGAATCAGATAGAGAAGCCTCCGTGTCTTTTGCAAATAGTTGCAAGCAAACCATGTTGGAGCGGCGACTAGCCTCACTAAGAAAATTAACATTATCACCTGTAGACATTAAAATTTAGAATATAATAAAACAATAGCCATAAAAGTTTATATGCACGAATCCAAGATTCTCCGAGTATGGCCCTCCACTCTTCCATCAACAGGACCTCCTAAAGAAGGAATACTAGTGGAAGGAGAGAAGGTATAGTCAAAATGGTGATTGTAGCTACATAAGAGAATGCAGTAAGAATGCCGAAGGCTACAATGGAAGGTCCAAATCCTTTTGAGTTAAACAAGGAAATATAGAAAGCTCCATGACATTGATGTATAAGACAGTGATTAGTAATTGATGCTCGACTTGTTTCTTGATAAAGTTGATTTTCTAATCTTGATCAATGAAAAAAGCCTCATCCATTTCCTTTATTATTTTCTGTCAACACTGATCCAAGCTGTTGATTAATGCTCTCACAAGGCCTGTTAATAAACTTAATGTGTTCATCCTATTTATCCTTCCTTCTCTTTAAAATAAATTAATTTTTAAATAATTGTAACATCCCAGGATTTGGAAACCATTTTCATGGGATTTTGCTTTACAACATTAGGGCATTCATATTATACACCAACATTCACAATAGCAAATGTTGTCAGGACCTTTTCTGCCATGTGCGAATAAAGCAACAATTGAAAATAACATACCTGATAAAGCAGTTATTGTTTTACAATGCTCCTGCCTTCCAAGCTAACCCTGCATCATAAGGATGCGAGAGTATTTTCATGTTAAAGCATTTACTGCAATAAATTTACTGATAAATTTTATCAGTTACATCATTATAAATTGTTGTTTTATTTGCAATGCAGAGAAGATTCGGACATCATTTGCTATTGTGAATGTTGATTCACCTATGGTTCAACATCAATGCCCAAGAATGTTTTAAAAAAAATCCCATGAAAATGGTTTCAAAATCCCAGGATGTTGCAATATCTCTTTCCCTTTGAGGTAGGGTACATACTTCGCAGCTGTTTATTAACTACAAATAATTTGTTATGTCTGTATCAAAAAATAATTGTTAATTTTCGAAAAATATCTTTTTGTCGTTCTTACCAATGCCTTTTGCTTCAAGTTCTTTGACTAAACAGTCTGCAATATACAATAGGTAGTGAGCATCAGTGATAGCATATTCAACCATCTCAGCTGAGAGTGGACGCTGCCTCCAATCTTCACGCTGTTATGTATACAAGATAAGTAGTTGAGATTAATTGCTATATTTGACAAAAGGAAGTTTTAAAGTATACAGACATAAGAAGATCTGGGAGCCCCTATTCATGACATCTAGAGATACAAAAGGGCAAACGATGAGATAGAAAATTCGTTTGTTATTGGAATGATGGTGAAAAACCAGTACCCCAGGGAAAATCCTCCAAAAGGCTGGTGTCATCAGAAGAGCTAGGCCAAGAATAGTAAACCCATGTTTTGTCTTAAAAACAAAAGCACTTAACTGCTCATTTGAAGATCACTAATCATGCCATTGCACCATAATAAAAGAAAAAACTGAGCTCACAGAAGTCAATGTACAATGAACATATACACGACAAGTTAGAAGGAACTATAACAGAGAGGCTATGGTTCATGATTGTTTTCCAAATTCAGTAGTGGTTGGACATTTAGAGCTCCCAGATTCTAGCATCTGGACTAGATTTGATCATATTACTAAGAAACCAAAATTTAAGATAACCACAATAGATGACTAATAACCACATAATGCAAGCAAAACATTTATAAATCATTAGAAAGGCTTCAACCTGCAGCAGTTTGTTGGCAGTTACTCCACAATATGTCTCAAGCAAATATGCCAATGACTTAAATGGTTTGGAAAGTACGTCACATGCCTAAAAGAACAAAGGTTATATTATAGTTTCTGACTCAAGACGAGCATAGAAATAGAAAATGGAAAGTGGAATCTACAATGCTGAAAAAGAAATTAGTCATATGCATATTCCTCCAAATGTAGATATTAGCTTTTGGGCTTTTGATAAGCCAGAACCTGACTCAGCCTGTATTGTATTGTTTGGATACCTTTTCTCCTTTCTTTTCCGTATTAACATAGTTTTTTTTTCTAGATGAACAATCTTGATTTAAGTGCTTGTATATACATTACTTCTGATAACGTTTTAGTGGCACTAAGTTAAATACAGATATTATATTTCTGCAATGAAAGCTAGCTCAAACAGAGAAATGCTAGAAAAGGTCAGGATATATGACCTCACCTTTGCAGTGTCAAATAGATTAACAACATAGATATGGAAGTCCCTTTGAAGCCATAAAACATCATTATCTGCTCCATGAAATAACTGTAAAAGAAACAATCGGGTTGAAATTGTCTAATACTGCCAGAAAATACTGTTGCTTTAACAAACGAAAAAAATAATGATTGAGTGGCAGAAGCTACGTATGAGCAAAGGAAAAAGACATGTAGATGCATGTAAAAAAACCTAAACAATTGTGTATAATCTTTTTTTCGAGCTGAATGTACATGTACGCAAAGGCCAATCACGATCCTACCTTACATATAGAAGGGTCTGCAAAAATAGGTCGGAGAATATGCATCTCATCATGCAGAGCTATCACATCCACTAAATAATCTTGTGACTCAGTCGAAATCTGTCAAAAGACAAACAAAATTCACACCATTATTAACATTGGACATAAAACGAAGCCTCAAGTACGATTTATTGCCAATACCTGCAGTAAGGCAGTAAATCCAAGGAATGAGCGTAGGCTATGTTGTTCAGTGTCAACAGCAAAAACTGATTCTTTGCTTAGTAGGTCTGCTAGGTCCTCGAGCTTGGACCGTGTTGCAACCCATATATGAGAACCAACCGGTGTTGGAAGATTATTATTGCTAACATATTTCGGTGGACTGGAAGGGTCTTCAAGAAAGCGGTTGATTTCAGCTTCGTAAGGGTGTTGACTTGTATTATTTTCTGACAATGATGTAACCAACATAACACACTAACAATAAGTCGACCCTCTATGTACGAAATGGAATTTAGATTCCCAAAGGTTAACTGGAAAATCTTTTATACTATATGTATATGTCAAGAATGATTTGGATAAAAACCACTCCCTCCATCCTGTTTTAATAGCTCCATTGCGAAAATTGTTGATTTTCATTGCATGGTGGAAACCACAGCTAAGAGAATTTGTCAGGGGAGACAAGGTTCAGAATCCACTTAAATTGAGCTCAATGGAGCATTTAATTTCATCCCGATTGAGCTATTAAAATAGGATGGAAAGAGTATGATATAGCGAGGCTATGGGCAGGACGGAGCAAAGAAGAGAGCCATGAGAGATAGAGTTGATCCTCTAGCCCAGTATATTATGTTGATTATGATTATGATTATGATTAAATTCAAGCAAATATATGCCTCAATTTTTTTGGCAACAAACTAATCTTCTTTTTTTGCCAAATTATAAAGAGATGAGTTTACATGAGATCGCTCTCATATAAGGAGCATGAGGCCAATCTTTATTGCCGTTAGATTCCGATCGGAGGGTGGATATCATATCAGTGGGTAAGTGAGTGTGTCACATCAAGGAGTGGGTGAAATCATTATGGATATTTATAGCCGTCAGATCAAGATCTAACGGCTACGATTCAAAGTGGCCTCATATAAGCAATATGAGAGCGATCTCATTTAAACTTTTCCCAATTATAAATATCAACTTAATTCATTCATATTTGTTGAATTTGTAAGGTGTATATTAATCAGTAACCTCACTTCAATAGATTCGTTTCTTCATTTGTAGATAAAGTAATACAATGCCATATTTTTTAAAGATGGTTATCAATATAATCAATAAAGTTTTTAGACCACAATAAGCTCTCCTACTAAATTATAATCAAGTAGCACTTTTTTCTAACAGTTAGGGGTTGCCGCATCCATTCTAGCCTGTTTTGTGCCAACTCCCCTAAGAGATAGCACAACATACCATCTATAGGTCTTCTTTACTCTAATCTTCTACCTGGAGCATCTATTGGTCTTCTTTGCATGTTGTCATACCAACGCAACCTACCCTCCCTAAGCTCTCTTAATGAATACATAATTACATTCCCAAATTAATTTGCCCCCCTCGTGACATTTTCCTGGCTCCATCCCTGTCTATATGATACCAATTTATCAAATAATCCAAATAAAAAGAGATAAAAAAGCTTAAGTTGAGAGAAGGGTGGGGGGCGGGGCTGCACCTTCGTCTGTCCCATGATGATGACGAAGATGTATGAAGGGCCCATAGGAATTGTCAGCGAGAACGTGTTTGAAGCTGTTCTGCGGCTTGCTCTCGAGCAGCAAGTAGCATTGCTCTTTGGCTCCGGCGCTCAGCCTGGATCGCCGCCTCCAGTAAGCTATAGCCGTCGCAAAACAGACAATAACTGCTACGATCAATTTCAACTCGTCCATCGCCTTAGTTGCCGTTGCCTGCCGACCGCCAGCTTCCTTTTTTTTGGTGAAGTACTGCAGAGACCGGGTCTGCACTCAGCTGAACATTTTTACACTTGCTGGGTCAGAATTTTTACTTGAGCAAGATTGGACTGGTTTGCCCTTTTTATCAATACTTCTTTTAAGGTGCAATGCATCTTAGGGGCCGTTTGGCGCGTGATTAAAAGCAAAACATCCACATGGATGCTACAGTAGATATCCAATATCCAGTCTGGATATTTTTGTAATAATCACTCCCCAAACGGCCCCTTAATTTTAGCTTAATCCTACGTAATTACGAAATACTACCTCCGGTCACTTTTCGCCATCACGTAATTAATCAATTTTATTGAAATGAATAAAGGCCTAAACTTTCCAAGCGAGGGAGACACCTTTTATTGCGGAGGCCTAAACCTCGACCTCAACCTCAATCTAAAGTCATTGCCAGTAGCCATCGTCGCTCCTGCTGCCCGGATGGAGAATAATCAGAGAACGGTATCATCTGATTTTATAATACGCATATTTTACTAATTATCTCAATTAAAAGTGAGGAGTAATTTAGTTGCGCTAGGGGCCGGCCTACAAGGCCAGGCAGGTAAAAATATGAGCCATCAGATTGCGATGTGCTGATGCGCATATTTTCAAATGTGCGTCTCTCAGTGCATATTAGCTGTTTGATTATATGGTATGATAAAATTGCATGCTAATGTCATTTGGCTAAATCTGGCGCGTTCTGCATATTCATTATATTAGTTGGCTAATTATTTCGCAACAAAATTGCATTTCAACAAAGTTTTTCCAAGAGAACTCTCCTGAACACACCCCCTCGGTGCTGCACGATACAATCATCAGGCCAATATATTTAAATTCCACTTAATCCTGGGCACCAGAACTTGATACTGTGAACTACTCCCTCTACCCCACATTGTCTTCACTGGAAATCCAATATGAGCTGATTTCCAATCTAGACAAATAATGTGGGATGGAGGAAGTGTTAAAATTGATGTATCTCATCAGATAAAATATTTTGCACTTGATTCGATGGTTCACATCATATTCTGAAATGAAGGGAACAACATTAGTGACACATTTGTAATTCTGTATACACTGCCTTTAACAACTTCAAAACATGGACAATTACAGTGGTTAGAGGTTCAAAACAAAACCTTCCCCAAAGGCATTAGTATGCATTTATGCAAACAGCAACAATTGGAGAACGATGTTGTAGCTATACTTTCTTTAATTTCTTCTACCTTTTTCTTTTGGGTAAGGGGGAAATGAGTTGTGGAGGGCTGTTTCATTCATCCTAATCGAACTGTCAATGTTTACATCCTTATATTATATGGGGCACGATTGGCCAGGGAATCCAAGTAGCAGGCTTCGTTTGACAAGATCAAGAATGATAATTGAGTGTTATGCCAAGGAAAAAAAGAATAATTGTAAAGTGACAACAAAAACAGTTTTTTTGTTATTGAAAAAAAAATGATAAATTGAACACCTAAATTTGAGTTCATTCCTAATTTAAAAAGTAGAAAGTTGCATATCAGATACTATGTAATACAGTCTATTCTCTCAAAGAGATAAGTGAAAGCCCACAATGTATACAACTTCTATCGTGTGAGAAACTGAGTACTATGTCCATAATGTCTACTTCACCACATTATTCTTGATAAATAATAAAATACAAAATGTCAAGCATGACATTCACTACCAAAAAATTCTGTGTAATCAACACAATACTCAATCTGCCAAGTTAACAAGTTACAAAATTTGGTTTACATACTACTCATCTTGAAACTAACAGTTATTCAGAACTTACCTAACCAGGGAAGGTTATTCATTTCTTCTGCGCAGTTAATACAGGTACATGCTGGATGCACTTAGCCCCAATCATTCCTAGCACTTCTACATTAGAAACATAATCTCCGTAGTTGCTTAATACACACTAGCTGGGTTAGGAGATCAACGGAATCACAAAGATGGTTCATGCAGCTGCCCAATTGGTTTCCTCTTCCTGCCAAGAACAGATGCCTTCTCCAATCTTGACCCACCTACTCGCCATTTCTTATATGACACCATTGAAGATCGAGCTGCCTCAAACACTTCCAAGGAAAAAATGGACAAGAGAAAATTATGGGTTTTTTTGGGTAATTAAGAGAAATGATTTTAAAAATGCCGATATTGAAACCTGAAAATGTCATTGTTAAATAATACTCCAACACAATAGAAGTCTTACACTGAGATTCCTCCTTAGTAAGAAGTGGCAAGAACTTGGGAGGACAAGAAAATGAAGCACTGTGTGCTTTGCTCAGTGCTTCCTTGTATCTACCCGTAAAAGTGTACAAGAGGAAGGTTCCAATGCTTCTGTCATCAATCCTGCCCAACACAATACATGGTCATTTTTGTGCAACTGCTAGATTGGCTATAGTGATAACACAATAGAAAGATAAGAAGGATAGCAAAAGAGAAGGAAAAGGAAGACTACTCTAGCATCTATATCTGTCAGTCATACCAATATGCAGCTAAAGAAAGATAAACAAAGATGATAACAGATGTCCAAGTACAGTGACAACATACAGTGGCGCAACTTTACATCCCAATTCGTAGAAGTATGGGCACCTACTTCTTAGATCCACACAGGCAGCATCAGCCTGGACTTCCTTCCATGTCCTGGACAAACCAACCTCTTTAGCATGCAAAATATATGAAAGGCATAGATTTGAGAAGTTTTCACAAAACTTCAATGAAATCAAAACATACAAATCTAGAGCTTTACTTTTGACTAAAACAAGGAGGCACATTGATCGAAACAGCTTGTCTTAAGTATAATTCTTGAGCAAGCCAGAATGGCAGATCTACCTTCGCTCCTTGTTCAATCTAAGGAACCGGCACAAATGAGATCAATGCATACTTAGTAATCTATGATGTATGAGATCGAATAGAGCTTACAGTGTTTGTTTCAGAGCCAGGATCAAGAAAACCAACTCCATTTGCCGCTACCCGGAAAACGACTGACATGAGCTGCATGACATGCATAAAAACAGTTACCAAGATTGAACGATTAATATTTAGAAGTTGTGATCAGACAAGCATCAGCAGAAGACAAAAGACAAAATTTTAACCTCCTCCTCCATCAAAATGTCATCTATATCATAGTAATTTGCCATTCTTGTCAGAGGGAGATTCCTCTCCTGTGTCACCTATGCCTTTATTTGGTTAACCTAAAAATGAAAACATGCAAGAAACTATAAACAAAATGAACATATTGCAAGATGTAAGAAGGAGAATTATCTTCCTCCCATCAACTTTGACTGTTTCAAGGATTTAAATCCTTGCAGTGTATTAGAGATATACCAAAAACTATATAAATTGCTGGAATATCAGAAATCTGATCTGATGTCGCTTATGCTACTATTATAATATAATTCACACAAACCTCCATAGAGACTAGCAAACCATTTTACATAACTACTTTACGAGACTACTCCAAGTAGAAACAACATAATAGATGCAGCAACAGAAATTTGGTTCAAAGAAGACAAAAGGCAAGCCAATCCATATTATTACAGATGAAGGATTTTCTCAAAAAGTAGGTGTACATTACTGAGAAGCACCCAAACAGTCAAAACCCACATAATTACTGTTCAGTAAATAAGCTTGCTTGCATCACCGTTAAGACATATAATATACCTATTTACGATAATACATCCAGTCAATAGTCATTCAAAATATAGCTCGAAAAACACATTGTCTTAAAATAGATGGCCGGCTTGCATTCATTAGGCTAGATGGCAATTTTACTTTCCCAGAAGCTTTATTCTATACATAGTTATTGATTAAAAACCTCAATTAAGTAGTAAACGAACAATAGATAGGCATGAAGACACCAACTACCAGCTGAATCAATCGCAAGGTTCAATCGAGCCAAGAGTGATCTGCTCAATTGGTAAAGCAGATCAATGCAAGCACAGATCTTTTCTCCACAATATATATCTACTCCATATATATTAATGAGTTCAAATTGTTACATGCTAATAAAGAAATGGGAAACCATTCTGCTCAAACTTGCAAAAATAAAAACAGCCATATTATTGCACACAACTACAGGAAACTACAACCAGTTTAAAAAGATAGAACAGAGACAAAAATGCGGCAATAACATTGACATCATATCCGGTACAAAATCAAAACATTTTCGTACAGTCAGATAAAAGGGATAAATAAGAATTAGACTGAGTACAACAAAATGACTAGCAAAAAAATAAGCATACCGTCGACGATCCGCAGTATCTTTAGACGAAGTGAGCAGAAAATTCAGTAAAAGGGAATTATCAAAGGAGTTGGCGGGAATATGAATTTCGAAAAAGTAAAATCGTGTCTCCGGAATCCAGATTGTTCTCAGGAAGCGAGATGACCAAACATGGCAGAAAAGCAACAGCTCATTCCGGGCTGGTTTGAATATTTTATCAATTCCATCACGTCAAAACCGGACGGGTTTACGTTTAACATTATCTGTCTGTATGAGAAAACCAAAATGAACTGATATAAGTTGGTTTTGGTTTTCTAATCCAGACAGGGAATGTTAAACGAATAAAAGAAACCACGGTGAACCAGGACAAGCGGTTCGGTTTTAAAAACCCTGCGAAAAGCCGGTCACCGAAAAGGGCAGAGGGTTGGGGAGCTCTCGGCGCGTTTTCCGTCGGGCATCGCCGTGAGAGACGAGGAAGAAAAACGCGAAATTCGTCCCCCAAATCGTCCGATCTTGGCTCTCGATTGACTGGAATGATCGAAGCTTTGTAGAAGAAGAAGCAGAAGCAGAGGCTTTGTAGATCGGAAGCGATGGGGGATTTCAATCTGGCCCTGCTGATCGTGGCCATCGTGGTCTGCGTGCTGGTCCTCCTCGTCAGCGTCTACCTTCTGGTGAACTACCAGCATCCAGATGACAAGAACCAGGCCTACTTCCCCAAGTTCGTCGTCATCATGGGGATCTCCATCGCCATCATCTCCATACTGATGCTCCCCGCCGATGTTGCCAATCGCCAGGCATGCCGGCATGCTATCTACAACGGAGCTTGCAATCTGACCCTACCCATGAAGGATCTCTGGCTCGCCGTCTACATCGTCGACGCCATCCTCGTCTTCTTCGTCATCCCTTTCTCCATCTTTTATTACGAGGGAGATCAGGACAAGTTCGCTCCTTTTTTCTTTTTCCTCCCTCTGTTTTGATGTTTACCCGCATTGCTCTTGTTTGGATAAAAGCTTGCCTTTTCTGCTTGTGTGCTCTATAATTGAGATTAGAACATAAAGAATGTTGTTTTGGTACTTGCAGAAGTGTCATGAAGCGGGCCAGAAGTGCGTTTTGTTATGTGTTGGTTATGGCATTTGCTTGTGCGTTATTGCTTGGCATCCTTTATGGTCAGAATCCTCTCTTCTTTCTTTCTTCCTTCTGTTATTTTGTATCGTGATAGTACTTGGTGGGTGAGTTAGTGCTTTTACTTTTAATATTATAACTGTTTTAGCCAGAAAAAATTGGAAATCCAGCCTAGGGATTGAAAGTGAATGAAATTTCATTATTTGATTCGAGCAGTTGGGTAGTAGGCCTGTTTGAATGAGATGTGGATTGATGTTCTGTGTTGACATATCAGTTTTTATGGTATGTCAATCAATTTGTTGCTCTTCTAAAACTAGGGGGGTGTAATTGAAATTTGCCAACTCCATTTCGGAACTAGGTAATGAGAGGCTGAGAAGAATTAAGAAGCTCTCAAGCTGAGATGTTTTATACTGTAAAAGACCACGTTTTATGTGGCTTCAATGAAGACATTAGATATGAGTAATATACATATTGTAGATCCTGGCTATAAGAGACTATTTTATTTTTTCTGAGCTGTGATTACATGTTATGATATTGCTGACGTGATAATCCGATGTATGTTTACTGAAATTATTATGGTGAGAGGATAACTTGAGTTTCTCTACTTCATTCAATAGACATAATTGCATAAACTCCGTTCTTCTATTTCTGGTGTAAAGCATGACAAAGATGCAGTGGTTTTGGATTCCATGTATGGAAAAAAAAATAGGCATACCATGAAGACTAATGTATTTATGATTGAGAGTTTGATCGTGATACTTACTAAATTCCTTTTTTCTGCCCCCTCCCTTTAATGGTACAGTATTTGCGGGAAAAGTTGATTTTACAGTTATGCACTTGTCCTCAACCGTGACGGGCTTCACTGGTTCTTGGACAAGCTTCTCAAGCTCGCAACCATGTATCGGGCAATCTAAGGTTTCGTCCTTTATAATAATGATTTTTATTGCTATTTCTCTTGTGCTATTGGTTTTATGTCATCAGTTTCAGAGCTTTTATTTATCTGATGACGTGGTTTATCAGTTGAACAAATGTTTGAAGAAGTCATCAGTTTCAGAGCTTTTATAATAATGACTTACCTGCTTGATTTTGCTATTAAGGCTATCCAATTTTTTGCTAACTCTTTGATTTAACCTTTAAAAGTATACAGCATTTTGAAGAAGTCAGGGTCTTTCTCTTTAAAAAGAAGTCGAAGTTTTTTGTAATTAAGTTTTTGTTTTAGGAAAGTTCTGCTGTTGTACCTATAATGACCAGGTTTTTCAAAATCTAAGCTGGTAGTATAGTTCTAGTAGTAGGCATTGCAGTTTTAAGATCTTATTGAGGGATAGGCCTAGTCAAGTTTCATTTGATGGATTTCAAAAGAAAGGATTGTTTTGAGTTATATTGGTCAGTAATTGCGTTCCACTACTGTTATGCTTAATTTAAGCTGTTGAGACACCACGGTGAGGCTCGTGGCAATGATGATACTTGTGTTGATTTTCTTCTTACCCTTTTTTTATTTGAAATAATAATTGGCTTTCTCTCTAGTGCTCGGCATTCTCTGCAAATCCTGAATCAGAAAAAACATGGACAATGCGAACTACTTTTCCAGAATATGTTGTTGCCCTAGCCACTATTGTCGGGTCTGTCCTCTTTACGGTATGCCCTTTTTCTTTGTAAGTATATTTGTTTGGAATCATCTCAACTAGTCCTGGTTTGGTCGTTTGGCTAACACTAGAGATTTATCTCTGCTAGTTTGATAACAACCTGTGCAATAATATTTCACAAAAATTGCTAGAGCGTAGGGACAAGACTCATTTATATATTAACCACACAAACAACCTCTTTCATGTGCATGCACCACTAACCGATGCACGTGAACAGAGACAAGGTTGAACACTGCTTTCCTCTTTTGAGACTTGAGCCCACAGTTCTAATACCATGTTACATAAACACTTCACCTAAGGCTTAAGCAGTTGAAGAGTAATCTCACTTATCTACATGACCCATAAAAAGAAACAAACAGATGTGGGCTATGTTCTTTGAGTTTGTATTAACACTCTTTATTAATCATTTCTACTATGTGGATTTAGATTTTTGGAGGTGTTGGCATTGCTTGCCTGCCTTTGGGACTCATCTTCTCATTTATCAGGCGTCCAAAGGCTGTCATCACTAGGTCACAGTATATCAAGGTACTTGCCGTATCTTATATAGTTTTTAATTTGGTTTATCTAGAAAAATGGATTTCGTGTATGAATACTCATAGAGATGGCATGACAAATTCGGCAGGAAGCAACTGAGCTGGGAAAGAAAGCCAGGGAATTAAAAAAAGCTGCTGATGCCCTTCATCAGGAAGAAAGAAGTGGTTCCAAGGGTAGGAAGTGGCGCAAGAATGTGAAGGCTGTTGAAAAGGTGATTATCTTTCCATGCTGGGATCAATTAGATCATATGTAATTAATTTCCAATTATTTTGGATTATTCCGTTATATGTGCCTTCTGTTGTGAGGGAGTGTATTGTAACTATTGTATTTACTTTTGGATCGACCATTGTGGAGGTTCATCATATTGACATAATTGTCTGCCTAAGTGCCTATATGGAAGGTAGTAGTAGTCTATGGGCGACAAATTTTGACCGACTCTATTCACTTAGAAATGTAGTCATGATTAATTTGCTATAACACTTTTTTTATGCTACTTTGCCTCCATTAGACATTGCTTACCTGTTATGCCTCCTGTAAATCCACGTATGATATGACAATGAGTATAAAGTTACTAATATCTAATGACAGAAAGGTGAAGACTGATGCTGATAGCTGAAGCTTTGCTACATAATCAGTCTTCTTAATTTGCCTTTTTGTTTTGTTTTGTTTTGTTTTTGTTGATAAATTGTTTTTGGGACTTTCCACAGTAAGTATCAGAACAAGCAAATCTTTTACAATTTCAATACTCAAGTTATCTGTTTTTGTATCTGATTATATTATACCACTACACAGGAATTACTCCTATTGGAAGACGATGTGAAGGCCTTAGAGGAGATGTATCCACAAGGAGAAAAGGTGATTGATGAGTTTGTTTAATATGCATTAGGCTATTATTGGCCTTATTTTAGTTAAATGTCTAATTGTTCTCACTTCATCCTGCATAACTCATCCAGGCGGAGACCACTTGGGCTTTCACAGTTCTTGGCTACCTGTTAAAACTAATATTGGGGGTTGTAGGGTATGTACTTTGTCTATTTAATAATCTAATTTTTTTCTATATAGCATAATTTTCTTAATTCCAACATTACACTTGTTTTAGTTGCAATGCTGTCGAAATTTCTATTGGGACTGTGCATGCGTCGTGAATTTATAACGAAATTATCAGTGAGGCTCACAAACTGAGTTTCTATTGATAAAGATTTTTCCATTTTAAATTTCGTATTGATTGGCTGTAGGTATAGAGTCATCATCATACGCCTTATCCTGGCTACCTGGGGTAGGAGGCATGGATTATATACCATATTTGACTCTTAACAGAATAAAAAATGATGGACAAAATCCATGCAAATGAATATTGTGGTACATTTATATGCCAGATGCTCTTCCTGAAGCAAACCCTCTAAACAGGGGACAATGAGATAAAAGTTCAACATGATCAACTTCATCATACACCTTTCCAGTTATGTGGATGGCTTCATGAGATGATGGTTGAACATGAAATATTAACATGGTCATCTTCCATCACAAAGCTGGTAAAATGAAAATTAGTCTGCTTTTACCTGGAAGCATGACATTATTTTAGTGTTTTTTTAACGCTGCAGATCTAAATTGTATTACGTAAATTAGGGAGGCCTATATAGTGATAGATATAATGTAACATCTAGAAATTTTCTGTTCCTGTATTGGTAACTACTTTAGTAGCATTAATTTTTTCTTCGTTCTGTTTCATGTTTTTTGCAAAAGTTATATGGTAATGTTAGAAGTTTTCTAATGCAGGTTGATTGTTTCTGTGGCATGGGTTGCACATATTATTATTTACCTGTTGGTCGATCCCCCTCTGTCACCTTTTTTGAATCAAGTATTTATCAAGCTTGATGATGTATGGGGTATGTAGTCACAAAATTTTGCGTTTCTATCCTGCTATCTTATCTGCCATTCCGTCTAATTTGATTGTGTACTTTCAGGGCTCCTTGGAACTGCAGCATTTGCATTTTTCTGCTTCTACCTACTTCTTGCAGTGATTGCAGGAGCTATGATGCTTGGCCTGAGATTGGTTTTCATAACCATACATCCAATGAAGTAAGGACTACCCTTAAGATCTTTTGCGTTGTCTTTTAAGTCTGACTTATTTTGGCTAAAGTGTTAATTTGTTTGATAATTTTCAGGTGGGGAGGTACTCTTATGAACTCGTTTCTCTTTAACGTGGCTCTTGTGCTTCTTTGTTCCATCAGGTTAGTATATCAGATTTGGTTAGCCGTGCTTTTAGATAATAAGTTTTCTGTAAGTGAACGCTGTCTTATTGTTGCAACTGTGAGCCTTCAAATTTACAGTGTTAATTATATGGTTCTGAACATATAATGTTTATGTTCTATTCTCAATGCATAATTTTCTTGGCCAAAATGAGTAAACAAAGCTTAAATTGAATTACCTCGTTTTGCAGCGTGATACAATTCTGTTCTACGGCATTTGCTTTCTATGCACAAGCTACTGCAGCACAAGAAATTTTTGGCCACACATTGCAGTCTCTCCGTGGAATTAAATATTTATACAAGTAAACTTCAACTTGTTTGCGTCTCTTGATGCTGTGTTACGTGATAAGAAAATGTTGTCACTGATTCTTTATTTCTAATATTGGATGGGCAGGTACAATGTGTTTCAGATTGCGTTTGTCGGTCTTGCTGGACTCACATTTTTCTACTATCTAGCGTTTGTAAGATATACGTGTGATGAACAGTATCATCTTTGAGTACCAAGCAATTTTCTCTCTTAATTTTGATATTTTTTCCTGCGACAGGGTTGGAGAAAAAGAAAACCAACAGGGAGATTTCAGCTCTCCAGTTAGACCAATTGCTCACAGGAATTGGTGCGGGCTCTCCTTTCACATGAGCTGTTTGCATCTTGCAACTTGTAAAAGAGAGGCAGTGAGCTCTAGACATAATGGATGCTGAACATAGCCCAAGTTGGATGTAAAAAATCGATTTGCATTGCGGTATTCGAACACTAGTGACCGCTGGTTGGCTTTTTTTTAGGCGAGTTTTGAAGAGTTTTTTTCACCTGTGTATTATTTTATGATTTGTTTAATTCGTTGGACAATTAACTGTGATGTAATCTGGATGTACTGATTTCTCCCACAGCTTGTGCAGTCCTGCATACATTTATATGATGGCCTCGAGAATTTTTCGTTTCCGTCCTTGCATCTACCCTGGAATGATAAAACAACTGACGAAGATATGATGGGCACTGTAATATGATTTAAGCAGCAGGAATGGCTCTAAAAAATTACTCGAGCTTCTAATGCAACTGATTTGGGGATAAAGCTGACAAAATTGCCGCCTCCGCTTGGGTTGCCCTGCCAGAGTGATTTTGGCGAGCAAGGGAAGAGCTGAGAGGGCAAGAATAAATTCCTGATTTTGGGTTTATCGTAGGCTCTCTTAGGTTAAGTACCCATGTAATTTGTCCCACATTAATTATCTGGATTGGAAATCCAAAACAAATTAAAATTATTTAATTTTTTATTTCCAATCCGAATAACATTATATTATATTGGATGGACTGGAGGGAGTAAGCCAAGTTTAGGTGACGTGGATCATCATCTCTAAGTGAACCTAAGGAAAATGCTTCTCCCGCTTTTCTATCAACGGCCATCTCGTGTGCTCAATGCTTGGGCTCCATTTTCATCTCCTTTCCCCATACTGCCCGTGAGGTTGGCCGTGATAAAAAAAAAATACATTACTCAGAAAGCAACAAGTCTAGATCCTACCAGAATGATTCATCATTCTTCATTATGGATAGGGACGTAGGAGAAAATTAAATTCACCTACTGAATTTTCTGAATTTGATGTGACCAGTCCCATGGATGTGCCACATGACAGTGACTACGAAGGCTCTAGACCAAATTCATTAAGTTGACTTTTTAATTTCTCTATCCAAACCACTTTTAGGTAAATTGACAGTGAATTGATAAAGAATTATAGTTATTTCACCATCCAAAACTTCAGTCTTTAAAAAGCTGTTTAACTATAAGTACCAAATGCTGCCTCATCTCCTCCATTGCTCGGATAACCATCTCTTAGAGGAAAATAATTGATATTTATCGACAAACTTCCTCTTATGATAAGACAGCCATCCACGCAGCCCGCATATGAAACTGATTTTAATTGAGTCGGATCATTTTCTGTTGAACAAATTTTGCCATGAGATAACAATAACTGTGGATATGTAAATACACATCAAGCATTTGGCTCAAGCAGCTTAATTACTTCCATGGGCAAACACACTGCTCTTTTCAGAACTGAGAGAGACAGTTAAAATGGGCGATCGCACTTTGCTCAGTCCAGTTTATTCTCGTATGTGCTTTGAATTTGCAAGTCAAATCCAAGGAGTATGTGGTGAAGATGACAGACCCACTAATAATACATGGTCAACTCATATTACCGCACCAGACCACGGCAATCTACCAATAAACCCAATTTGATTATCCATGAATTTTATTTAATATCAGTCATTTAATTTCAAGGATCAGAATTTGTGAGCTACTCTAGCTTCCTCTTTCAGAGTGTTTGGCAACTGCAAACGCATTAAAGAGTGAAGACTACCAATCTGCCTCCTTGTTATGGCACTATTGGTTCCCTGAAGAGTGAAGACTGCAACTACTCCGACCATAGTGTAAAGCTTTCTATTTTCATTGTTCCGTTGCTCCGACTTGCAGCAATAGATGTAGATCCCAATGCTCCAGGAAGCCAGCCTACCATATGTCCCTCCTGCTTTTATTGCAAAACTAATAAATTCCTCGCGCATTTTGCATCTCACTTTACCTGGGTTTCCGTTACATGGCATTCCATATTGGCTGAGGAACTCCATTGTTCAAGTCAAAAACTTGAATCAAGAAAATATGATGGCTGGTCAGGCTGCTTCAGAGAAAGAGGCGGCAACAAGCTTTGCTTCTTGGCTGTCATGATATTGGCCTTGCTGGTTATTATGCTCCATCAAGTGGGGATTTTTTCTCAAATCATGATCCGTATGCAATTCAATGTCGGCCGAGGATTGCAGCCTGGCTGCCTCAACAAGCGACAGACGGAATTTTTCAAAGAAAATAGACTTTTGGTCTGATTTTGCCATCTCTTCTCCATTACATAACATTCTTTTCTCCAGTTCCTCTTCCACTTTCTAAAGAAAGAAAAGAATGGCATTAAGCTATTAGATTCCGATAAACTTGAGTATAACAAGCCTAGAGGCAAATCATTGGAAAACACATGTAACAGTGACAATAATTAAAATATAAAAAAAATCACTTTATGAGCAACTAATCATAAATGAAGATATTCCCATCAGTGCATGCAGTTATGTATATATACGCGTTTACATTATATGTATATAGTTTTATTATGACTACAGACCACCAGATTGTAGGATGAAAAAAAACTACTAGGGCGTGAACAGCAATTTTGTTCAGCAGACTTAGAGCTAAATTAGATGTGGTTAGACTAAAAATCTCCTTGACAATGTCCTTCCGGACACTTTTAATAGATACCATTATACGTGGTTCTTGTTGAGTACTCCCTCCGGACACTTCTAATAGATACCGTTGATTTTCAAAAGAACAATTACCCTATAGTTCATTTGAAATCAACGAGTGACCATAGGGAGTATAATTTAAGTCCTTGCCATGTTTAAAGAAACATATTAACTTCAACATACTTATTTGAGACAAAATCAAACAATCTTATTCTAACTTCTGCCCATATTAAAACACTGGTATTCCATAGCAGTCAGAAGACTACTCCTAAACCATTTACACATATTCGAACTCCTAATATAACAGTCTAATTTTTCTCATCAGCTTATACTGAAATAGATTTCTTCCTTTCTTTGAGAAACAATTCAGTTATACCACTATATCATCCATGAGGGCCTGGCAATAGATTTTTTTCTTCAAGCTCTGAGCTCACATAATTCTAGAATCTCTAACATGCAGTCTATGTCCTAAAAATCAAACTTTCATGCAGACAATTTTTTCAAATCCTCCACCATTGTGCTGTCAGCAGAGGCATGTTCTGCTAGCTTCCTTCAAACAGTAAAAAACAACCCAGAAATGGAAACTGTAGAATCTGATAACACAATTTCTAAAATACGAAATCCAAACTCCATGAAAGAAAATTACTAATAACTGTTGGAAAAATTTTGAATTAGTGGGAATGATGAACCTGAAACATGACAGACTTGAATTTGGGAAGCCCAATCTGGCCGACAGTCAGAGAGCCGAAGAAATTCCCCAGCAAGGCCGCATCAGGGAGAGGCAAGCCCCGGACGAGGCCGACGACCAAACCCGCAAGAAAGCTGTCACCGGCGCCGGTAGGGTCCACCTGGACGGTCGGGAACGGAGGGATCCGCAACTCCCGGTCCTTGCAGTAGACCGTGCATCCCTCTTCTCCGTCGGTGACGACAACGCAGCACCACTTGCGGGCCTCCTGGACGTCCACGTAGGGTGCCTCCTCGGCGGAGGTCTTGAGGAAGGCGATCCTGGGGAGGAGGTGGGCGAAGCCTGTGTCCCTGAGCGGGACGAGCCGGACGGTGCCGTCGACGGGCTCGAAGTCGCGGAGAAGAGCCTGCGCGTCGACGAATACAAGCCGGCAGAGGTCGAGCATGCGGGCGAGGGTCTCGGGGGGGATCTCGCCGGCGACCCCGACAGCCAGGCCGAAGTCGAAGCGAGACGGGGACGAGGGGAGGTCGACGGGAGAGACAGGGTCGCATGCACGGACGCGGCGGAGGAGGCGATTGGCTTGATCGTCGAAATGGGCGTGAAAGACGGTAGTGGCGGGTGAGGCAGAGGAAAGGAGAGGAGGGTGGGAGACGCCGTAGGCGAAGTCGGGGCCGACCTTGGCGACGTAGGAGGAGGTGAGGGCGAGGCCGTCGAGGACGTTGGAGACGAAGGAGGCGGCGCCGCCGAGACTCTCGGCGACGACGCGGCCACCGCGGAGGATCACGTCGTGGCAGTAGTGGCCGACGACGAGCCCAAGAGGGGCGCCGGCGCCGTTGATGGGGTCTGAAGCGTCGGCCGCGCAGCCCATTTCGGAGGTGGTGGAAGGCGCCGGCTTGGATCAGACGCCTCTGCTTTTCAGCTTGAATTCAGGGGAAACGGAAGGGGAGGGGGGACTCGTGGCCTGGGTGAGAAGGGTGTTTCAGTTAGAAATGGAATTTGACCTCTCCTCCTACTCCTAAGTCCTACTTAGCTCTGCGGGGTTGGTCGTTTAGCGCCTAAAATCCGAAATGGCGCCGGGGGTGGAGTGGAGAGAAGGGGGACAAGACAAAGAGAGACGAGGGACGAGGCCAAAGTGTCGCAATAGAGGTCGCAATGTGGAAGCATTTCGGAGACTCGCCTTGTCTCCTCCTATTTACATTTTAATTTCTATTACTAGTTCTTTACTCTATTTTTGTGTTTGTTTATGTACACGTGCATATTATTTTTGTGTTTATATATTTCTTACTTTTTCCTTTTTTTTTTGACACATGCAAAGGAGGAAAAATTTCATCTATTTCTTCTCTCTCTCTCTCTTCTTTTTTTATAATAAAGGCCATACACCTAGGATTTCATCTTTTCTATTTTATTTTTACCTAGGCCTTGATGCTCATTAAACGAGTGTATATACAGTTTACATATAGTCCGCCCTCAACATGGGCAAGAGAAATGGTAGCGGCATATGCAGCCGAGTAGAAGATGAATTATCCAGCTCAAAGTTAGATAAAAAGTCTGCAACCATATTCCCTTGCCTAAAAATCATCTATTTCTTTGGAGAAATCCCAAACTCTCCTTTGATAGAAAAGTTCACCATTTTCCTTCTTTTGCCTGCCAACTTTCATGGAATAAAAAGGCAATAACTCTGTTAGGACTTAGGAGATCATCGTTTGTATGAGGCCTCACGCTTTCAGGCTGCAAAATTGCAATCACAGGACTTAGCGTGCCAAGCGCACATTATGCGCTGTAGACAGGCAGCTGTCAGATTAGTGGGTCCCACGTGATCTGACGGCTGGGCCTGACTACAGCGCAGGCTAGCTCTACTCTTCATAATATATCATTATAACTTAGGACGAAAATCTACGTATCCAAGGAACCATTACTCATCATCTAAACCGGAACAAACTTGCAATCTAGTTTCGTCATTTATTTTGAGATGCAATGGAAAATCAGAGGTGAGGAAAACAATTGCCTGATATTTGTTTGTTTATTGTAAAAACAAATGCATATTTGCATTTTATTGTCTTTTACAAAAGCACAACTTCAATCCAAAAAACAAAAATACAACAACTTATAGCCTTCTCTTTTTCTAACCTTTCCGCTGGATTTCTGGGATTTCACCTGGCTATATGACTTTAACAACAACCTCACTTGAGGAAATACATCGTTTGCCAAAAAGAATTGTAAATGAAATTTTATAAATTGTACATGGATAAAAACCCCCTCCGAATTGTGTTTATTTCCTTCTTTATAGTGAAAAGAATACGAAGAGAACTTGGTAAAAAAACAGAATATACCTCCACTTACCCAGACAAAACCTTCCTAATCTGTAGAAGCCACAGAGCGATCTGCATAGTGAGCAGCCTAGCTTCCAGCAAAATCTTTTCTAACCATATGGTTAGCCATAACCAATGAGATTTGTTTTCCAATAACAACTTCTCAGTAACCACGTCTGAGGAAACTCTTCCAATGATCAAGAACGTCTCCAGAGATGGTCCCTGCGTCTGACAAAACGGCCAACTTTTGGTAACATTGTAGGATAAACAGGCAAGAAAGTAAACTCACTACGTTAAGCTACTATTTTTGCTGCTCAAACTATAAAAGACTACTTGACATCATTCATATGACGATGTCTTGATCCATAAAAACTGCCAAGTAAACCACTTAAAAGAAATCAGCATCTTACATCCCGAGCGTATTTATTAAAATTTTCTTACCAAGACATGAGTAACAGATCGCAAGCAGTCATTTGTTTTCAGCATTAACAAAATCACACGTGGGAGTCTACTCAGCAGCTCTGAGATTTGAGGAAAGTACTGAGAAGCATACATCTGCAAAAGAAGAGATTATCTAAACACCATACAAAGAATAACTCATACAGCATAAAACATCTGCATATAAAATAAATGTATTACTTTCATGTAGATACCCCAATACTAGTAACAAAAATTTACCTTTCTATTGACTTTGTTTGAAAACATACTTTTTAGTGGTGTTAAAAAAAGTATTTTATTCATTATCGTTTTCGGACATAGGTCTAGTCTTGATATATTGGTGTTTCAAAACTCACTCAAAATTTAAATCCCAAGGAATTGAGTTTCAAAATTAAGCGTCTAAATCAAATAGTTAATTGAACTGATGCATATTGACATCACAGTATTCTAAGGAATTGTTGAAATTTTAGGTCAAATACCTGAAGTTCAGAGCGGTCTTCGTCATTGCCCTGTATAACTAAATGATCTGCTGCAGGATCTATGACCCTCTTCCACGGCCTCATTGTAAGAATTCCAGCAAAAAGTGCATAAAGGTCGTCACCTGCTCCCAATTTTATACTGTTTTCCTTTATTGCTTTTTCATCTGAAAATACTAGGGCCTGCAGCAAGCAACATCAATCAGCTGGAAGTAGTGGAGGAAAGCAAGCAGGTTTATGTTTAAAAAATGAGTCGTTCTTCAGTAACCAACAAAAGTACCCTCCACATGGCTGCATAATTAGTTCTTGTCGAATAATCAAGTTCTTTATACAGTCCATGGTCAAGCAGTATCAGCTGTGGTTTCCTCCTTCCTGCATGAGGGAAAGGAAAAATCAATCACAAATTTAGAAACATAAAACTGCATAAACAAATTGAGAAGTTTCTAAATTTGTTAGATAAGAAAACAAAAAATCAACTAAATCAAATCCTATTTCAAGAAGTTATAATATCATTCTATTTTCTTCCTATCATCATTGACATATTGATGCAGAATAAGAAGCTAATAAGCATTATTTAAGTATTTTTATTTATATACTTAGAAAACCCAACATGATAAAAAGACCAAACTAACACTAATATATAAATAAAAATACTTAAATAATGCTTATTAGCTTCTTATTCTGCATCACATATTCATCCACTAAAACGAAGATTGCTGGTATCATCAGCATATAACCCATATAGTAGCATGGGAGTTTCACCTGAGAAGGACCTAACATCATCAAAGGGAGAACATATTGCTTTGTACACATGCCGAGCGCTCAATACAGTATTCAAAGCAATTGCCCATATAATATTTAAAATGAATCCTCTTGCGAAGAAGTCCAGCAATTTTCTGGACAGAAAATTTATGTGCCACAAATAGTTATATTAATTCTTGAAACAGTTTACTTCTGAAGAATTGTCATAACATAGTAATGACTTTTACAAAAAATTGCTCTAAATAATATAATACCAAACCTAAAATGCCACGCTTTACAAATGGCAAAGGCCGTACTAACAAATTAGCAGCATGCGGATCACAGTGCACAAAACCATGTTTAAAAATCATCTCTGCAAACGCTTGATTGACCTGCAAAAATGCAACTACAGTTTAGCAACATAACAAGGAAGTAAAACAAAGAATGCTTAGTGGACATCCCAATCACAAATACCTAAATCATACACGAGCCCGCCTCTAGTTCAGTGGGTGCTTGGTACCACAAAAGTATAAAATTTCAAGATCGAGCCACTTGAATGAAACTACCACGAATGGGCAATTCAAACATCATAATTACATGAAACAGGTAACTCTAACTCGCCTCCTAATACCATGCCAATTTTCCACAACCATTGAAAATATCGCAGGTCTTAGCTAGAATTATTAATGTAATCTGAGTAGTTTCTTTTAGATAGTTCGACTGAACTTAGTTTAATTTATAATTAGCATGTGCTAAGGTGAAACTGCCATGCTACTATATGGGTTATATGCTGATGATACCAGCAATCTTCGTTTTAGTGGATGAATATGTCAATAATGATGCCAAAAGGGGGAGAGGGAGACCTAAGAGAACTTGGATGGAGTTGATAAAAAAGGATATGACTTCACTATCTCTTACAAAAGAGTTGGCACAAAACAGGCCTGAATGGAGCCTTAAGATCCATGTCACCAACCCCAAATAGTTGGGAAAAGGCACTACTTGATTATGATTATGTTGCTAAAGTAGCATAATTCAAACTTTGCAAATTTTGTTCTTGCTACTTAAGCAAGTATTTTCACTTCATCATAAACGGGAATTTTCTTCCTATGGTCTAAGGATTTGTTCTTTTAGTCTCAACCTAAAAAACGTTTCCATACTCGCCATCTCCTATGCAGGCATCTTTTGACCAAATCTATTCTATAGGTATAGATTAAATTTTATATTTTAATTCTTATTTCAAACTGTGTTTATGCCACAAAGTTTACACAGTTCGACTCGCCAAACTACACCCAGAACTCATATGTGGACTCTTCACCAAATCTCCTATATCATGCTGGCTCTCAGATGAAGACTACATTACTAATGATATGCTTTAATATTTGGTTTTTCATGACTCTCATACGTGGAGCATCGACTTGTTTTACTTAAGTTTTTATCTAAATATTAAGCAATCAAATGAGATACCTTCCAAATGGTTTATTCTCTGTGGTCTGAGATTATATAATCATTCTAGCGAGGTTCAAAGATGTGACACTACAATCATGTTTCAAAGCATGTAGCACTCAGTCCAAGTAATTTCTGCCAGGACAGAGTAAATATACGTACTCTAGCCCAAAATGATACAGGAACATATATACACTTACCGATGCTTCTTACAAAATTATCCATTCATGACTTTTAGCATTGTACATATATCAACACAAGTCATATCAATGGGTCATTTGAGTTGTATGTACAATTCTCAAAAGTGATTCCAACATTAGCATTCAATATGATCATCATCAGACAGAACCAGTCAGTGATACTCACTCCTTCACTTCCGATGAGTGCAACCAAGAGCTTAGTTTTTTTTTTCGAAAGAAAGGCAGTCCAAAATTTTTCAATCAGAAAAATAAAGCAACAGTTATATTTATTTGGCTTAGTCAGCATCCCATCAAAATATAATAAAAAAATGTAAATGTAGTTTGGATGCTTACTAATTTTGCTACTTCATTTGGGTGGATCCCAAGTTTCCGAATTGCAGTCACATCAGTTACCCCTGCACCCTCAATGAACTCCATTGTCAACAATTTTGAAGTGCTCAAACTCCAATGAACCTTTGGAGCATATATGTATTTCGCCAGATGAGGGGATAATTTATTGAAATTATGCAGACATCTCTCGCTGTTCTTAGCCTCGCATAAGAAATCCACTTCCTGAAATTAGTAAAGCAGCATATCATGATTCTGATAATAAAACTATGTCCACCCTTAAAGATGCAAAACACTAAACAAATTATTCCGAAAAAACTAAACAGAAAAAGCAAACACATGTCCGGCTAAACTGATCATATTGCCCCAAACAAATAATCATAGATAAACGGAGTGCTGGCCACCAAAGAGTAGTCATAATGTAGCCAAAATGAGAATGTTAAGGTGGATGAGTGGGATAACTAGGAGAGATAGGATTATAAATGATTATATTCGTGAGAGTTTAGGGGTAGCTCCTTTAGGGGAGAAGCTGAGGGAATGTCCATGTGAGAAGATTAGAAGCGATGCATGTAAATGATACTAAAAGAGGGAGAGGGAGACCAAAGAGAACTTGGATGGAGTTAATAAACAAATATTTGACTTTACTATCTCTTACAAAAAAGGTAGCGCAGGCCTGAATGGAGGAGTAAGATCCATGTTGCCGACCCCAAATAGTTGGGAAAATGCGCTACTTGATTATGATTATGAAATTATGTTACTATAACACCTTCATAATTTTAGCCAAAAAAAAAAACAAAAGAAGTTCCCTACTATGCAATGCAAAAGGTTTAGTAAATTATATAGAAAATCGATATAATACCAAAGACAACTTGCCTTAGGTAAGCTTTCATGTATTTCGTCGACCAGCCATCTGCATTCACAATTGCAGAAAGGAATATAACAAGGTGGTCAAAATTCAGAAAAATGGAACAAATGATTAAAAAGGGTAGTGTAGAATCGTAAATACGATAAACATGAGGAGTTTACCTATAATCAAAAGAAGGGAAACACCGGTTCAAGACAGTTACAATAAATTCCACACTGGCAGTATCGGCAATTGCTGTATCGGTCATGTGAGCATGTTGAACCTGCATGCCAAAAATATTCTCCATAACATCGTGACAGATATTCAATGTTTTTTATGTATTGGATAGTTTAATAACACTACAGTTACATTATAGAATGAGAGAAGATGGCAAAAGGATATTATCAACAATGTAAGACCTTCACAGCAACTTTTTGGCCATCATGCGTACGGGCAGCATGAACTTGGGCGAGGGATGCACTTGCTATTGGTACTGGATCAAATTCTACAAACACCTGCGCGTGGAAACTGCCCACTTTAATCAATCTCTTTTGCAAGTACCAGTACAAATATATTACATTTAACTAATATGCTATTCTTTTTTCCATCAACTAGATGGCACATTAAGATAGAGAAAGCAGGAGTAAGCACTGCTTTCTCGTGTATGATGCGTTAACATGGATGACAATGAAGTTGCAAACCAGTAAAAGAAAACCACATACTTCCTGCGGCATCCGGCCGAGCTCTTTCTTAAATACTTCACAAACTTGATCGTATGAAGAAACTGGACACTTATTTAGCATGGAAGCTCTCATAGTCTGCACATACTCTTGAGGAACCAAATATTCCTGCGAGAGAAGCTTGTCAGATTAGTGGTTTACCTGCCTAAAACTTTTCGAAATCAAAAGTATAAAATTCACGTAAAGATAAATCAAAAGTGTGTAAGATTAAAAGGGTTTAAGGCTCCTTTACAAGAGATGAAATGTCGATCAAAGGCATACCAGCTGACCAATATGCTGACCGAGCTTGATATAGATTCCTCCATTTTGGAAACACAAGTCTCGAAGCCTATAAGAACACCGAGTGTGCACTTCATGCTTAATTCGCGCCATCTCGTCACTATGTTCTGGGATTCCCCACAGCGAGTACTGATAATCTGAATACAAAGAACCAACAGCTAACTAAGCAGTCAATTTGAAAGCGAAAAAACAAAGCTTTATACCCAAAATACATTTTAAACGATAAGCAACTCCATCAAAATACAAATAATAAATTCTCACTGGATATATCTAATTAGGAACATTCCACAGCACAGCTCATCAACATTTCAATGATTTCATTCATAAATGACAAAATGACAGTACTTTTTCATTAAGAAGGAAGATAGCAACATGAATCCAAAGTCCACTAGCAACTTTAGATAAATCATGAAAATCAACTTTTTTTTATTATTGCATTAAAAACAAAACTACAAACCAAATAAATGGAAGAACTGATTAGTTAATCCAGACCAACAATTTTAGCCTTCATCAACTTCCTATCAATCTCTATGTAGCTTTATCTAAAAGAAAAACACAAAATTTAGTGTTTGAGAGAGGGAGAGACCGAAGGCAATAACGACGGCGGTGAGGGAACCACGGAGGAGGCGGACGGGAACGGTGGTGCAGATCTTGAGAGCGGTGGCGGGGTCGTCCGTCGTCGTCATGGCTGCGGCAAAAGCGCCGCCGCCGCCGAGGACGGTGGCCGCGGCGGCTAGCTTGAAGCCAGCGCGCCACGACGCCCGACCGGCCATGCCAAAGTCTCCTGCTTCAATTCCACCAGCTTTCAATGCCGCGCTCTTTCAGGCCACCGCCTTGTCCACCTAATGGTCAGACAGTGGACAATGGACAATCGCATCGTCCACTGTCCATGTCCGTTTTAATTTTTCCGGCAATTGTTTTTGGGGCCCGTTTTCGACCCCGAGTCCGTTTAGTTGGAGTCGGCGAATATATTCCCTCGCAATCAAGGGATTCCGTATCGGATTTCGGTAAAATATCGGTCGGCCTAAGAGATAAAATTTCGGAGATATTTCGGAGATATTTATAAAAAAATTTCGGTAGTTAAAAATTAATTTTTATCATATATTTTCACAAAAAATGAGTTATATTAATTTAGATAAAGCATAGATTTCAAAATATGCATAAAAATGCATATTAGGATTAGAAACAAGGGAAAAGTTGTTATTTTTTCCCTTTTTTTTTTTAAAAAAAAAAATTTCCAAATTTTTTTTTTGAAAATGTTTTTTTTTTTGAAATAGCGAAATTTCGCCGATATTATAAATTTTTTAAAAAACGATATTTTACCATTTCGATTTCTCGGGTGGGGCCCGAAATCGATATATCGGCGAAATTTCGGCAAAATTTCGCCGATATAGAATTCCTTGCTCGCAATTCCCCTCGGGTGCATACAAGGCCCGTCCATCATACAATACAAGGGTAACGGGCCTTTGGGCGTGAAAAATAAGTACTATCCAACTGAAAAAAATCTAACTATTAGGATTTTTGGGATAATCCACTAATCGGGGCCGTTTTGGGCGTGATTATTGCAAAATATCCAGACTGGATATTGGATATTTACTGTAGCATCCATGTGGATTTTTACATCCAGCTGAGCTGGATATATAAAATATCCAAATGTTACAGTGTAGCAAAACATCCCATCTGGATGTTTTGTTTTTAATCACGCCCCAAACGGCTGGATGAAACTGATTTTTCACGCCCCAAACGGCTCCTAAATCGAGATATAATCCCCAGTGGGTGGCCAGTAGAGTGGGTTCAAACTCAGGGCTTATGCTTCAAGAAGTGAGCCCTGGCCATCACAAACACCCGGTTGGTTTAATTCATTAATGTAGGTAGGTTTGGCACTTGAGGTGGTTGGATCTCTCCTTAATAACGGAGAGGTCTGAATTTCCGTAACTTGTGTAGTGGGGTTTGTCAAATGTAATAGAGAAAAGGAGTATTAAGGGGATGTTTTAAATTTGACTATCTCATTAGTATTTAGGCTTTCTAGTCGAAGTAATTGTTTTCAGATCTTTTAAGGCAATGGTGAAGTTTTTTAAAGTATTTTTAATTCTGACAAAATTCAAGTTAGAAAATGTGTGTCATCCCAAAATCACTTCATTCTTAGATAAATTTAGAGTTGCACAATAGCCAGAATTAACCTATATTCTTTTCCTCTGTAACTTCACCTAAATTTAATGTAGATTTTGTATCCAAACAGCGCATAATTGCGTTAGCGCCCAAGAACCTTTGATGCACATATCCTTCATGTAATCCGTACACCTATACGCAGGGCACGGGGATTCCTCAACCTCAGGGTTAAGTACATTTGAATTCATTTACCAGGTATCACTCCCCGGAGTAATTAGAATACCAATCCGACAAACCCATCCTCACCATTCATATGGAAGTATGTGGATTTTCTTCTCCCATATACGAAAGCAGGGCATTCCTCCGTGTCAATCTCCAGGGCAAATTTCGAAGGAGTTCCCAAAAGCAATACTATCCAGTAGTTTTCGCCTCACTTGGAGGTGCAAACCCTGCATCTTTTCTGCTCTTAGCATTTGCTGGCTGTAGAAATTAAGATGCCTCCAATGACCCAGTAATGATAAACAAATTCGTGGGAACAAAAAAAACTGCAATAACCTTAATATGCATATATGAGGACTTGTGGAAATTTTTACAGGAACCTAAATAAAGAGAATGGATGTCAGCTAGCATTTGTATGTCAACAATTTACCACAAACATAATACACAACTAATCACCCGGACACTAAAGAGTTGAAAACAACTACAGAAGTATGTTATGTGTTATGATTTTGATTCGGTCGAAATAGGCAAACATACTTATAAATTGAACAACAAGAAGCTACATCAGTCAGATCTTATGCCACCCATAAATGTCCTTGGATCAGGGCAGTTTCCTGTGAACTGAGCCTGAGAGAAGTCGAACCCTGGATTCTGCAGATTAAAACAAGAATAGCAGCTCAACTTACTATTTCATAGTGTAGAAAAAGGCTAGAACAAATCAAGTTGTTCTTTTGCCCTAAGAACACGAAGGTCAAGTTATAGAAAAAACATTCGCATCAACCAGACTTCAGAATGTAATTATGTCTAAAATTTTAGTGAATTTCATATAATAGTGTTTACTGACTATCACAACCTGAGATCAATAATCTACTACGAGAATTGACTTGAAGATATGTTGCAAAGCCTAACTTTTCCAAAACAAATACGGAAATATTAAGGCAAACTAAAAGAAAAATATGATAGACATAATTATGACGGACACAGTCAACAGATGCATACAAGTGGCCAAGAGCATAATATCCGTAATGAAAGAAATAAGTACGTACAAAACATGTGATACCATACACCCAACTATGAGATAAATCACTGTCAATTTCAGGTTTATTATAGTTCAGTGCAATTTATTGGAACTTATACAAGCAAAATGTGATATGTTTGCAATTTGGATAGACGGTTATGACAGTTCCACTTAGGTTCAGTATGTGAAATGATGTAACGCTAGAAAAGTGGCTTACGGAAAGAAGCCTGAAGCTATGGAGTGGTGTGTGGGGCTCGTGTAGTGGCAGTTAAACTCTATAAAAATACACGGGGGGGTGTTTGCTCATCCCTAACAAAATTGACAACTAAATAATACCCCCCATGTTAACAGAATTGAGTAAATCTAACTCCAGTAGTGAGATAAAAATATACATTCATCAAATTCATTTACCTGAACATCCAAAATATTCTAAAATGTATGACCCAAGACAAATGTTGAATACAAATTGAATCATTAAGAGATTCCAACAGATGCCAAAAAGAAACATACAAGACAAAGAGAAGAAGCATGTAAGACAGCGAGGACGAATTGCATAAGCAACATATGACCTTACGATTGTAACAGATCTAATGTACAATTAAAAGATTACCTCTTCTTGAAACCTCTGTAACATAAGTCTCTTTTGCTCAAGATCTGCGGCATATGGGTCCAACTGACCTTCACCCATAATGGGAGATGACCATGTCTGCCCCTTCTCCCTCTTCTGCATAGTTATGTGCATCGTTCCATCCTCTAGTCTCCACAAAATCAATACACGCCAATTAGCTAAATAATACATTACAACAAAATTTGCTAATCATAATGTGTTATTTTTTTCCTTTTCTGTTATATATTCCCCTAGATATCAAGGATCCATGAAGGGAAAGCTATCCTCAACACAAGTTTTTATGTCTAATTCTGAATTTTCCGCGGAATTTTCAAAAGCATAAAGCTCGAAATTTGAATTCAAGCAAAACACACTAGTTCCACTCCAGATTACACAATAAAATTCAAGGGAAAAGCTATGTGTAGAGAGCAAATAATGAGAAAAAAGATGAATACCCAGAGTCCAGAACGACGAGTCGGTTCTAACGGGACAGGTGAGATCGTGCTGTGAATCACACCGAATTATTAACGTATTAGACCACACGAAAACATCATAAGACTAAATACATAATATTCAAAGCCAAATGAAGTTTAAGAGCTGGAAACAAACATTGAGATAAGGAGGGTTCCCTTTGATGCCGACTTCGAGATGCTTGGATTGAATCTTGCAATAGAAGAGCTTGGTGGGAACAGTCGGGGGCAGAGAGATGTACAGATTCACTTCTTCCAGAGTCTGATCCCACTCAAAAACCTTCTGCCCTGAAATGAATCAAGTGCATAATCTAAAACAGGAACTAAAGCCCATATATCAATTCATTACTGTCATAAACAAATAGGAGGTTCTCTCACCGGCATGGACGAAGCTGTGGCGCTTCTCGGGGGCCAATCGCTCTGCCATGGCCGGTCCTGCTGGAGGGGAAAGGAGGTTACTTTGCCGGGATCCAATTCCCGCGAAAGGAATCAGGGGAGAGATCAGTGGGGTGGGCTCTTTTTACTTTTTGGTGTACGGGGTGGGCTCATGAGTCATGACTAATAAATCGGGGTTTAAAAATAATTTCACGACAATATCGGCTCTGGACTGAGGAGATGGGAAACGAAATCGAGCTTCGCCGGACGACGGCCTCTCCGGCCACCCCGACCTCTGGCGCCGCCACCGAGTGGGTCCCACTTCGCAGCCACCCCGTCTTCGCCTCCACCGCTTCATACTATGCGGCTTCTGCTTCCGGGAAGCCAGGCAACCTCCTCGCCTGGGATTCCTCGTCCTCGCGCCTTTACCTATGGGATCTCGAGAAGTCTGGCGTTCACCGCTTATCCGTTCGATTCGGCGACGACCCACATGACCCGGACTCCATTCAAGCCGCGGTTCCCTCTAAAGTCAGTGCCTTTTTTCCATTTGGTCTCTGCTTTTTGGGTTTTCAATGTGTTTTAGGCCTGGTGAAGTGACTGTTTTTTTGTTGATTTTCACTTCAGATTTTGTTTCCGGATGTTCGCTTGCAAATTTCAGTCCATAACGTTGCCGTGAACAGAGCTGGGACATGTCTTGTGCTGGCCGGCTCCGGTGGTTTGTATGTAATGTACCTGTTCAAGCAGACCTCGTCCAAAGATGGCTCTGCACTATGTCGGTAAGCGGTTTGCTGCGGATGTCTAATTGATTAAACTACTTAGCTGTGTAAAGCTTGGTTATGATTTTTAGAGAAAATGTGTGCAGGACGGTTTTTATTGGGTCGCAGCTGTATCTTGGTGATCAGAACTTTGTTCATGTCTTGCAAGCTTCTTGGCACCCTCACAGCGATACACATTTGGGTGTTCTGTCTTCTGATTCAGTCTTCAGGTAGCATTTTCATCCTATAACATGAGTTTATAATTGGAGTAAAATAATACTATGCTCCGCAAAGAAAAACGTGGTTCTTTTATCATGCATTAGCTCTTTGCGCTTGTCAAAACAAATCTCTGTAGTACCTAGCTCATTGGTTCTAAGAAATGACAAGGTGTGATTATGCGCATCTTTGATGTGTAAATGATACCTGCGTTACTTAATACCCCCTTTTCTTGGAGTTTTTTTATTGCGAGCCTAAGAAATAATTAGGTGATTTTTAGAAAATTTATTCATTTACCAGTCCAAGATATACTTGTCAATTCATCAAATTAACACAGCTTAGTTTTTCTATCTTCTTTGTTTTTCAAGAAAGCATCTCATAGCATGCTTTTCCAATATGCCTTATTGTGACTGTGTGGAATTTATAGTTTAATCTTTAACACTTTGCAGATTATTTGATTTGTCATCTGATGTCGACAAAGCAGAGCAAGAGTTTTATCTGCAGCCAGCAGAACATGGTCGGTGTCATGATGCTGTCTCAATTTGTCCAGTTGCCTTTTCCTTTGGAGGCGAACATTTGTGGGAAAGGTTTAGCGTAAGTACCTTGACAATCGTATTCTCCAGAAAAATATGCCATTCTTTTGCAGTATGTCTAACCAAATTTACCATTAAAAACTTTTTTCCTTACTCATTATTATGTGATACCCCTCAGATAGCCTACACCCTCTTTGTTAGACTTATAGTTTTCCAAATATATGTGTATTTTTTTGCATCCTTATAAGAGATAGGCGACTAATGTTGGCTTGTTTTGAAATAAGTGAAGGCTCGTTGTTGTTTCTGTTAACTCACTTCTAATCTGATATACAGGTTTTTGTCCTTTTTAGCGATGGTTTGGTCTACATTATATGCCCAGTTGTACCTTTTGGAAGGTATGTATGGAGCTCTTATATTGTATCCATCTTCCTATTTTTTTTCTCTCTCATGCACAATACTCAGTAACTCTGCTTTTCGTAGAAGGTAATTGATCATGATCTCAGAGATGTCGTACTTTTGCTTGTTTATATTTTTATTCGACTATCTTCTGTATAATTATTTGTACAGTACAGTCATGATCAATATCATAATATTGTAGTGCCTTTTCCCAACAATTTGAGGTCAGCAACATGGATCTTTTGCCTCCATTGTATCCTGTTTTGTGCCAACTCATAATTGTAACAATACATTGTGTTTATATGCATAAATTTAATAAGTTGATCATCATCATCATCAATGTGGGCTTGGCCCAGCTAATTGGAAGAAGCAAGTCTGTCCAATAATGCTGGAACTATCAGATGCTAAGTTGGGGATCTTGGACAGATGGGTAAGAATAAGAAAACATCATCTCAACATGGTATGGAGTGGTTTTTGTGAATGGCAATAAAGAGTGGGATTACAATTTTTTTAAGATAGTTACTTCGGAGGCAAGAACAAAGTTGTGGACAGTATTTATATTCAAGGTATCATTTGATCAATATTTACTTCCATAAGACCCCGTAATGGTTCCAATGAAGGATCGCACGAATACAAGTTCATAAAAAGAAAATATTCAAGGGAGAAGGGTTAACAATGTATGTATCTTATGTAGCTCTGCCGATACATGGTTATAAATGAGGATCAATTATTACATTGGCACCAAGTTTCACTTGTTTTAGGTGTGCACTCCTTATCCGAGCCTTTGAATATCTTGTTCTTATTCCATGAACTTCCAGTGCTTGGTAGATGGACCTTTCATATTTATCTTTTGAATGTGCATTTTATGCTAAGACCATACTGTGGTTTCAATTGGTGCCACTTGCTTTCTCTCTCTTGCAGTATCTACAGTCGAGCATCAATTGATGAGATGTATAAGGATGCACAAACATTGGGGTTGATGTCATGTAATCCACGAGCCGTCAATAATTCAACTTTGGCCATTTCTTGGTTAGAAGCGACATTTCCTGAGATTGCTGTTCAATCAACGGAAGGAAGCACACCATTGGCTTTGAAGGCCCATTCTTACATGTCATTTGATGCTTGTCTTTCGTTACAGGTACTTCATCAAGCGGTGGACACTTTGGGAATCTTTCAATTATGCACTTGCTTAGATACTCAAATTGTCAGTTAATGACCTTTAACGGTTTTGAATGGAAGTTCTTAGCCAGGCGAGGAACAATAATTTAATGTAAGAGTTTATCAAGATTGACTGAGACATACTGCTGCATCTAATTGTACAGGGTCCTCTTGGTAAAGTAAGCCATATTGAGGAAAATGAAGGATCTGGGGCCCATAGAGTTGAGTGTGAAGGCCGAGCAGTTGGCTTTTTGCACAAATCAATTAGCAAGGATTCAGTTCTTGTCATTGCGTGGAGCAGTGGACAGATGCACATTGATGCCTTAACAGATGAAGTTGTGCCTCTCTGGAATACTAGCAACTCGCCCCGGCTTCGTGTTGACCCATATGGTCATGTTGTTGGGGTTGCAATGATCTGTGAGCCAAGTCTGCAAGAAAATTCTTCACCAAAGTTTGATCTGCAAGCGAGCCAAGAAAATCTTGATACTGTTTGGTTGGGAAATCCACCTCCTTTGTTGAGACTTGCATTTGTAGATTTGGCATTACCAACAAGCTCAATTGCTGCTGGATCCTTATTGTTGTTTTCTGATCCCCTTTTCTCAGAGAAATTTTATTGTCTTCATATTGGTGGATTAGACCTGCTATCTCTACATTTTCTTCCCTTTTCATGTCAGTCTAGTGGAAAAGGTGAATGCGCCAAGGATCCTTCTGTTTTTCCTGTTCTTACTACACGTTGCAGTGATTCTTCTCCTCTGCTTCCGCTGTGTGGTTTTATTGCTCTTGAAAGTCCATTCGGAAATTCTTGGATAATTGGCATCACTTCGTCTTATGAATGTGTTGTGATGGAGATGAAAGGATGGGATACAACCCTGGCTTTACATCTTGACGGGGCTCAAAAATCCTCAAGTGCTAGTGAGGAGTTAGAAATGGAGCCCCCAAATATTATAAGCAAAGAGCTTCTTCTTGGCCCTAGGGCTGTTCTCGTTCCCCAAGGGTCATCAGTTTTAAATCCTGAATCTATTGAAGGTCGATCAACTCTCCATCACTATTTCAAGCTATTCCATGAGAATTACGTCGAGTATGCACACAAGGTAAACTGTACATTGATGTTCTGGTACTACACTCTGGCCTTTGAAAGCATGCAACTATTCGCGGCATTAATATTGACATAGCCAAAAACAATTATTATGCATGCTAATAATAGCAAGCATGCTAATATTGACAGAAATTAGCAAACTGATCTATTATGAGCTTCAGCTTTATTTCATAAAGCCTTTTTTTGGTCTTGTTTAGGTGTACATCGAGCTTAAACATCATGCAGATCATTTAAAGGGAATTATTGCTGACCAGCATAAACGCTTGAGCAATGCAAAGCATATGCTTCGTCAAGTGGAAGAGAAACAACCAAGCTTGGATGATCGCATAAAGCATGCTTTACAGTTCTATCAGTGTTTGGAGGAGCGTTTACAGGCTTTTCAAGGATTGCCTGGAGCCAAGAAGAAACCATTGTCTAAAGCTGAGCGTGAATTCAAATTTCAGCTTGGTAAGTTTTTAATTTAATTGAAGAGCTTTCATCCTGGGGTATGCTTTTGGATACGCATATCACTGAGCGAAAATTTGAAATAGCAATGTTGGAACTTTCCTCATTATCGTCCAAGTTATCTGCCACCATTAACGTGGATTCTCTATTACCATTAGATTTGTATAATCAAACTGATTAAGTGAAAGAACATAATGGTTTGTTTTTTTTACTCCGAATGCCCTTCCTACTTGCAACCAGTTAGGACGGAAGAATAAACTGGATGTCCAACATTATGGTCGTCATCATATGCTTTCGCGAGAACATGATTGCAGGAGAAACACTGGTTTGGTCATCTTTCACCATAATGCTGGTAACAATAAAAACAGACTGCTTTCATGTGGAAGCATGACAGGCGTATGGGAACATTGCAGGAATTAAGTTACTGGTTTTATAGCTCAAACTTATCAGTCGAATCAAATGTTAATCAATCAGAAAAGTGGACAAGTTTACATAACTTTAATAGTTAAAGTAACAGATTTTGGAGAGGAGGTTAGTTAGAGGAATAACTGCAAGAAGTAGATCTGAATATCATATTAGAAATGGTTACAGAAGAAGAAATGAATGAGAAGTTTTGTCATGGAAGATGACAAATAGGTCCGAGAAGAATAGATGAATAAGTTGGAGGAGGAAATGATTCAATGTAAGAGTAGTAAGAAGAAAGTGAAGGACTATAGAGCAGATGGAAATAGCCTATTCTCCTTTTTGGTCATTTAAGACTTGCTGCTTCTTTTTTCTTTCATTTTTGGGTAATGTGTCCATAGCTATCTCTTTCCACTTGCCTCAATTTTTATCGATTTTTACTGAACGAAAATATTTGATTTTTTCATTTAAAAAAGGAATAATTTTTTCACTTGTTTCCAACACTAATATCTGCTAGTCCTTGTAGAAACATGCCATATCAATTCATGACTTTGTTGAACATCACGTTTGCTTTTGTTTCTAAATATGTATTGTTCTTACAGATCGATATAAAGAATTAGAGCTTGATGCTCTCCACTCCTCTATAGCAACCCTCGATGCACGGTTGAGGAGAAACACACAACCTTTGCCTGCCAAAACCAACGTTACCTCAAGACAAATACCAGGAGTGAGGAGAAATCTTGTGCTGGAAAATCAAATTTTGCAGCTCAAATCATCAATTGCAAAGCTCTCCCTTGTCAACAGTGAGAATTCCAAGAAGGTCAAGCTAGTTGAATCTGCCCTCGCTAGCGTCGAACATGACCATTAAATCATTCATTTCAAGCCCTACATGTACGCCTCAAGGGATTCCATACATATTCCATCAAGCGCCTTTCTGTAGTTGTTGCCAAAATGATGCGCCTTTCTCTAGTGTAGTGTATAAATTTTTCCTGGCCACGTTCATGGCTTGCATTTACAGCTTCCAAGCTTCACATTGAAAGAGCAAGATTGCTTTTTTTACGAAATTAAAAGGTCAAGATCACAACAATGTTATTTGTACCATCTTTTTCATCTCAATTTTGAATGAATGAGTCTCCAGTCTGTTTTTCACTAGGTTTCATTTCCTTCCAACAGTTTTATTAGAGACTAGACCAAAGAATCCCGTTTATGTGAGCCTGGGCTCACTAGTGTGGTCGGATTTTGATCCGGCAGCACGGTTTAGGGGCTGTTTGGGGCATAAAAAGTTATTTTGTAGATGTTGTGGTTAGTGGATTATATTCACTTGGATATTGGTTAAATGCTATATTATTTAGGGGCTGTTTAGGGCGCGAAAGAAGCAAAGTGGATTAGATGTTTTTTTGAGATGTTTTCTTTCAGCTGGATGTTTGCTTTTAATCACAAACTAAACGGCCATTTAGGGTATGAAAAAAAAAATGACCTAATCTTTGGTTTGACTTAACCTTTGACCATATGCTTTTAATGGAACAATTTACTAATCAGCTGAAACACCTTGGTGGATTATCTAATTTATCCACTCAGCTGGATTTTTCCAAATCAAGTCCCAAATACTTGTAGGCAATTCACACTGAATTTTGAAATAATCCAGGTCGATGAAGCTGGCCCGTTAATACAGGCGGATACTTGTAGGCAATCCACACTGAATTTTGAAATAATCCAGGTCGATGAAGCTGGCCCGTTAATACAGGCGGGGCAGGCAGGTTTGAATCACTGCCTGTCCTTTGCGCCGTTGGATCCCAATCCGCCGGCTCACATTGACCTAGCTCACGCGGTCGCTCATACTAACTTCTGCCTTGAACCAAATCTATCATAAGAGACTGACTTTAAACTTTCGTGCGCTTACCTCACTTCTGTGTGGCGCAAATCTGAAATCTCCCTCCTCCGCCAGCCAACGGCCTTCACCTTCCCTTGCTCGAGTTTGACCGTCAGGCGAGCGCCGCGCCAAGGAACGGCCGGCCGGAATCCAACTTGGCCGGCGAGGCAAGCAGACATGCTTTCTCTGCAACTCCCACTTGCCCTCCTCCACGAGCAACCACCAAGCAGACCTTACTCTCACAAACCCAAGTCCACTTGCTCCCCAACGCTATCCAAAACCGCCATTTTCAACCTCTCTCGCCCGCTCTTGAACTGCGCTCTCTCTGCTGAACATGCTCTTCGTGAGGAGAAGGAAGAGAAGGTGAAGAAGGCGAGCCGTCAAGTAAAGTTTGGAGATGGGATGGTGGAGAAGGTTGGCGGGGAGAGTTTGCCGGCGGGGCTGCGGCGGGAGTTGATGCCGAAGCACGTGGCGGTGATCATGGATGGGAATTCGAGATGGGCGCGGGCGAAGGGGCTGCCGACCTCGGCTGGGCACGAGGCTGGAGTGAGAGCGCTGAGGAAGGTGGTCGAGTGCTGCTGCAAGTGGGAAGTTAAGGTTCTTACGGTCTTCGCCTTTTCGTCCGAGAACTGGTTCCGAAGCGAGGTATGCGATCTCTTGACGCTTTGTTGGATGTTGTCCTTATGTATTTGTCAAAATTGGGTTTGTGTATTCTTTGTGCTTTGAAAAATTGATAGATTGTATGCGTTTCATTTTGCTGTGCTGATAGGAAGAAATAAACTTTCTGATGTCTCTATTTGAGAGAGTTGTCAAGTTGGAGATTCAGAATTTTGTGAGGTAAATGCTTATGCTCAAGCTGATGATTTACTGTTTGATAGACCATTTGATAGACTGTTTAAAACTAGAAACTCTAAATGATAATGTTCAAGCTGATGATTTTGTGTTTAATAGACCATTCGACATGTATACTATTTCAAACTAGAAACTACTTTAGCTTTTAACCAGTTTGAATTTACAATTGGACTTTCTATAGAATACTGCTACTTGTATTTTTTTCCTTTTTATCGTACAATCATGCACCTCGCTACACACCTATTATATGCCACATGATGGCCGGGTTCCCGTAAAACCCTGGGATTTCTCCCTCAACTGGAAGAGATCCAAGCGCCTCAGCTACGGTTGGCTTGGAGATGCTATCTCTGACTGGAAGAGGATTTTCTTCCAGTATAGTATCTGAAAAATCCAACATAGAGATCTCAATGATGCACAAATAAAGTGTTCTTAAACAGTTTCCCGACTTTCTTTCTATCGATTCCCTGCATTTGATGTGATCCATTATGCCTGGAAGTTAGAGGAGCTTTTACTCAATAGATAACATCTGTAAGTACCAATGGAAATGTAAGAAGTCTCAAGCTTCCTTGAGCCTTAACTCTGTCCGCTTAGTTTTTTGTTGATGGCGTACTTCCGTATTTTTTTGAGAACTTTACACAACATTTTTTTACTCCGCTTCACATCATCCTATTTCTTGGCTCAGCTTATCAATTGCCTTGAGAAATCCCCACTGACATTCCACTATGCATAAACAATCATAGCACTTATTTTTACCTTCTTTATCAGGGAAGATATTCGGCTACGTGTGATTGGAGATTCCTCAAAGCTTCCGAATTCTTTGCAAGAAGTAATGAGAAAAGCTGAGGGGATGACAAAGGACAATGAGCGACTGGATGTAGTTGTTGCAGTCAACTATAGTGGAAGGAATGACATAGTTCAAGCATGCCAAAGGATTGCTCACAAAGTTAAGGAACGTTTGCTTGAACCATTGGATATTACTGTTTCCACAATTGAAGAAGAACTAGCTACAAACTGTACGTCACATACCCATCCAGATTTGCTTATCCGAACTAGTGGAGAGCAAAGGTTGAGCAACTTTTTGTTGTGGCAGTCAGCCTATACGGAGCTTTTCTTCTCACCTACATACTGGCCCGATTTTGGTAAGGACAATTTTGCTGAAGCTCTACGCCATTTTCAGCATAGGCAGAGGAGATTTGGCGGTCGAGTCCCTAAAGAATAACACAGTTTTTCAGTTTGCTGCTGAACAAGATATTTCTTAACCTGCTGGATCTGGATAGATCACTTGGGTGTGTGCTCTTCGTAAATATGCTGATGCATCCTCTCCATGCCATTCCAATATGGTTCCCAGCAAGTTTGTCAGCTTGGTTTCAAAGAGCTGATGGGTGATTTATAACCTCAACAGTGAAGCTTGCTGCAGTTGTTTCCTTTCTCTACGTGGATGAAATTGAACTGAAGGTACAGGTCTGCCTCCAAGTTGTTCATCCATTACAGTAGGAGTGCATTGCCGGTTGTAGTTTGATTTTATGCTTTTTATGACATAGAATATGCTTCAGCTATCTCTCAAGAATCTGGCGAATTTATTAACATCTCAGATAACTTTGTGAGCTATATATACAATTGAATCCAAGTTCATTTATGTACTAAAAAATTGACCTGTGACGTTCTTTTTTCCCTCAATGTAAGAAGGATGATTTCTATCAACTCATTTTTTTGGAAGTGTGGAAAGCATTGTATATGCCTAACTTGTAAAAGGTCATTTGATTATCCTATATTTTTTATTGGTCATTTGATCATTTAATCCTTTTTTTATAGATTAGACACACAAACACACACCCTCACACAATGCGTTAATGGGATTTCACCCTGGGACCTCTCACACAACCGGGAGAATCCAATTAGCCTACCATGGGCTGGATTGGCTCTGGTTCTTAATCTTAAATTCATATTATACAATATCATAATGGCCATTTCGGGATTGGTTACTTCTGGGTTGCTGGATGATGCTGAATGCAGGCTTTTAGCATTGAAAAAAGCTTATATTTTAAGCATATGATATATGGTTGTGGATCTTCCATTGTACTCGCAATTTAACGCCACAATTTGTCTAATAAGATACAGTTTATGGTAAAAATATATCAGGGTAGTACATATGCAGGCAGTATGATCTAGCAAAACATATAACCCTGCGCCTAGAAGATATAATCCTGACGCAGGTGGGGCTGGAAGTTTTTGAAAATAGAAGTATAGGTCTGGAAAATTTATTTTGGATTTAGCTTTTCAATTTTTGTGGGATAAAGAACGACTATGGAAAACTAAACGGTCATGTTTTGAATTTCATGATGCCCATACTGGTTTTTTGCCCCCGTCAAACGGTTGAAACATGTTTTTTGATGAAATTGACATATATTTTGAGTTCATGACCTCGAGAGTCCTTTCCACTTTGGAGCCCAAGTTCCAGGTTGAATTTTTTCTAGAAAAGTTTTTATGCCTCGTTTTTTCTAGCCAACCTGACCTTTTCGTAATCCGTATATTGTCTTGATCATTGAAGTCTTGAAGATGCTTCATGAGGAAAATCTGTAGAGGTTGGTCTGGGCCTCTTCTTAGAGGACATTGTTTTGGGCCTGTGCTCTCTCTGTTCGGATCTATCTGCTTATTGGTTTTTTTTTTCATATGTATCTGCTTATTGTTTTGGGTGAAGAAGTTTGCCGCCAAACCCTCCAAAATTTTCTTTTCACAGGCCACACCATTGTAAGTATGGAGAAATCCGTAGTCCATACCAATCCCATTGGTGACAGGAGGAAATGATGCTGGGCCACCCTCCCTAGGCAGCTTTCTGGGAAGCTTGCAAATGGCCAAAGTGCAATGCATTCTGCATATCATTGAGCTGGACTCTGCGTTCTAATGCTGAATTGCTCTCATCCACATCTGTTTGTGTCGATCGTGCATCGTCTTGAATAAAAAAGGGATGGTACCAATAGAGAGCTCTGCTTTTGTATTGGGATAGTGCTGGTTGGTGGTCGAGTGAGGGCCTTCGCCAGCGGTGCAGTTCCACGGAGCCGCTGGTGAAGCTTCACATGCTGTTGCTTATAAGAGATCAATGGCACACACGCTATAACAAGCGCGGCATGGAGAACGAAGTGGGGTTGTTGATCATGAGAGATCAAAATTACTAAGGGTACTTTGGGGTCCATGACGGATCCACATGATCAATGGCCGGTGAAGCTTCACCAGGGGATTAGTAGGGTCACTGATCATGTCCCTGAGGGATGGAGCTTGTGGAGGAGGTGCTTCACAGCCCCATCCTCACCTTTTCTAGATGGCTGCTACGTCTTACCCACCCTGGAAGGAAAGGCCTCCATCTAATTAACACCCATGCTTTGGTTGAGGCCCCCAATATCACGTCTCATCATCTCTCTGTCAGGCTCATTGATGGATGATTGATGCATTTTTGCCTCTTTCTCTCCTAATCTCCCTCTCAACCCAAAACCATCAATCATCATCCTCATCACAATTAATCATTAAGCACATCATAAAATGGTGAGGTCACGATTTTGGTTACTAAGAAAAAGTTTCTAGGATTGGGATTCCTCTTGTCGAGGCCAAAACTCCAAAACTGCAAACTTCGAAAAGCTCTGGCCAGCCCAGGCCAACCTATGGCCTTACCGTCATTCAATGTGGATGATTCCTTGTGCAAATGGTCAACTCAGGAGCAGAATCACGAAAGAGAACAGTATCTCACCCCGTGTGCAGCATTTACCTCTCTCTCTCTCTCTCTGCCTCATATCGTCGTCTCTGCACTTCCTGTCACAGTCGCCTTCTTGGCCTTCTTTCCCCCGATGCACGTGGATTCTGTAGCACGCAGTAACTGACACCACATCCACATGTACATGGATCATGTTTTAGGAGGAGGAGGCTCTGCTTATCTTGTTGAGTTCGAGTATCTATATATACTTGAGATCCTCAGCTCTCGTCAAACCTTAAAGCAGATCAGGTACACAAATTCACTTAGGATTTAATACTACAAGCTATCATAAGCTGAGGCTGCTGCATGCCCAAAGAATCCATTTGATCAAGTCCTCTCCACAGTATCCTATAAAAGAAGAAAGCTCACCAACAGGCCAAAAGGCTTCAACACCTAAACAGAAAGTAGAAGCACTAGTGTTCCTTCTGCAATGGACATCTACCTTTTGTTCGGTTGCCTCCTTGTCTCTATCTATTCCTTCTGGCTGATCATCTCCCTCCGCCGCCGTAAGCCCGGCCTCCCACCGGGAAGCCTCGGTTTGCCTCTGGTAGGGGAGACCTTGCAGCTGATATCTGCCTACAAGACCGAGGACCCGGAGCCGTTCATCGACGACCGGGTGCGGAGGTACGGCCCGATCTTCGTGACCCATGTCTTCGGCGAGCCGACCGTGTTCATCACCGACCCGGAGTTGAATAGGTTCGTGCTCCAGAACGAGGGGAGGCTGTTCGAGTGCAGCTACCCGAGCTCCATCTCCAATCTCCTTGGCCGCCATTCGCTCCTTCTCATGAAGGGTGGCCTCCACAAGAAGATGCACTCTCTCACCATGAGCTTCGCTAACTCTCCCATCATCCGCGACTACCTCCTCGTCGACATCGATCGCCTTGTCAGGTACAATGTCAACTGCTGGGAGGGGAAGAGCATCCGTCTTTTGGAGGAGACCAAGAAGGTAGATCATTCAATATATCATCCTCTTTTATACAAATCACTTTATTACAAAAAACCAAATCTATTAAAGTAGAACGGAGGGAGTACATTCTTTCCATGGATTTCGCTGAATAGACATGAAAGAATATCATTCAATTTCTTTCTTATATCGGTATACAATTAATTAAATAAGATTTCCGTTTCCTCATAGTTCAAGCTTTTGTTAGTTATCTTACATAGTATCCGAGATCCAACTTCGGGGAGGTGATATGTTCAAGGATCGTTTGAGGCGTTTATAGCCCAATTTTGTTCCACGTGCCGTGCTTAGTGAACGCTTACGATGAGGGGGGAGTGGGGAGTGCTGTAATATACGATTAATTAAACAAGATTTCCGTTAGCTTTTGGGAAGCTTGATTATATTACAAAGCGGAGATGAGCTCGTTAGCAAGTAGGAATTTTTTATGTACTAACATTTTCCTTTAGTTAGTTAATGAGTTTGATTAAAATATTGGGATGTGCATGTTTCATGTGTTATATATTATGGGCAGATAACGTTCGAGCTGGCGGTGAAGCAGCTGATGAGCATCGACCCAGGGGAGTGGACAGAGAAGCTTAGGAAGGAATACCTTCTTCTCATCGAAGGCTTCTTCTCCATCCCATTGCCTCTCTTTTTCACCACCTACGGACGAGCTCTCAAGGTGGGTTTTACTTAAAATTTAGCCTTCATTAACTAATATGTGCATCTATCAGTTCATTAACTAAGATGAATTAAGGCAGGCACGTCGTAAGGTCGCGGAAACGCTGAGATCAATGGTGCGGCAGCGGGAGGAGGAACCGGTGGAGGGGAAGAAGGACATGTTGGCCGCACTCATGGCCAGCGAGGAGGGCTTCTCCGAGGAGGAAATGGTGGATTTCTTACTTGCTCTCCTAGTCGCCGGCTACGAGACCACTTCCACCATCATGACCCTTGCAGTCAAATTCCTCACTGAGACGCCTCTCGCCTTATCCCATCTCAAGGTAAACTTGTAAAATTCCTTCCAGGTTAACCTCTTCTCATCAATCTGCCATTTTGCATGGGAAGTAAGAAAGTGGTGTCTTTTGTGTATCTTCCAAGTCCAAACTTGATTGAGTAGACTAGAAACAGTCTCACTTTGTTTAGATGCCTAGAAGTTAGATTCTTTACCTTACTGGAGATAGATTACTTTGCTATCTCTTGTACGGCCTTTGCATGCTGCGGGCTAGATTTGACAAGACCCACGTGAGGCTTTCATCAAGAATGAGGAGAAGAGAGATGAGTATCTTGTTATGGTTCGGAAACTTGATTCGGTAATCAATTGAAAGCGTACTGTGTTGCAGAAGGAGCACGAGGGGATCCGAGCGAAGAAGACTAAGGACGACATGGCCTTGGACTGGAGCGACTACAAGTCCATGCACTTCACTCAATGCGTACGTCTCTTTTCAATTATCTCTTCTTAGGTAAACAAAATAATCATTCAGACCACAATCATTCAGTCGCAAGTATAGATACTCCACGTAATTGTCTTTTCAGGTGATCAATGAAACACTAAGGGTAGCAAACATCATAAGTGGCGTGTTCAGACGGGCAATGAGCGACGTTTACATCAAAGGTTAGATGCTAAACTAGCAATTCATGTCCTGGTGTTTATCCATGATTAAATGGATAAGTGATAAATGAGCAAAAACTAATTGATGTTATCAACGTCATTGCAGGAGGGTACATCATCCCCAAGGGGTGGAAGGTATTTGCGTCGTTTAGAGCTGTGCATCTGGACCACGACCACTACCCAAATGCCCGAACTTTTGACCCCTGGAGATGGCAGGTTAGTTGTCCAAAATTATCGAGATCAACCGAATTATGATAGTCATTTTCTCCACCAAATTTTAACTTTTTCTTTGTCTGAACTCTGAATCTAACTGGCTCACTGGTGTGCAAAAACCAGAGCAACTCGCCCCCTTCCGGCGCCGCCACCAACATATACACACCGTTCGGTGGGGGTCCCCGCCTCTGCCCCGGATATGAGCTAGCTCGAGTGGAGATCTCCGTCTTCCTCCATCACCTCGTTACCGACTTCTGGTTAGTGGCTCCTACTTTACCTACAAGACTCCATGAGTAATGAATGGTCTTACTAGTTGCATAGCTCATAAAGAATTTGCATGTTTTGCATGTTTACATGCACAGCTGGGAAGCTGCTGAGGACGACAAGCTGATATTCTTCCCCACCACCAGAATGGTGAAGCGATACCCCATCCAAGTCCACCGACGAAAAAACGCCTGATATTACTTTTCTTACTTTCATTTTTACAAATAAGCTAGTAGATGGATGGATTACCTGAGCTAAAAACCAGTGTCACTGACAGTCACCTTTTCATAAATCCTATATTCAGACCCTTTATATATAGTTTCCTGTCATCATCATTCCAGCTTTTTACAGAAACATTAATCACTGATCTATCCCTCGAGCTCCAAACAGCATTACATAGACATAAATGGTAAGAGTAAAAGAGAAGGAGGCACTTTTGCATGCATGTGTGGCAGAGCTTTTCTGATCTATTAATGGGGTTTGTAAAGGAAGAGGCCTTACTCTCTGTGTCCAGTGGTCCTCCTGGGCTGGCCTGAACACCGCTTCCCCTCAATCAATTCTACAATCTATCCGTCTGCCCAACAAATCTCTCTGAAAGATTCGGTAGGGAAGGGAGGCACTCGTGTGTGAGGTGTCTGACAACAACGATTGATGTGACGAGCGAAGTGATCGAAAGGAAGGAGAGGATTCCATTCACTTTCACTGTTTCACTCCATGCACGCGCGGTTGGCCAGGGCCAAGGGCCAGCCCGGAGTACGGCTTGCAGGGGCTCTAGAGGCTGCTGCTGATGGGCAACTTGCCTCTGATGATGACCAGTTGCGTCCCAGTTCTTTCCTTGCCTTCACTACTTACAAAATGCCCACGCCCCACGTGCACTTCCATCTCCATGGGACCATGAATGGACCTTAATTTCCTGGCCAACTTTCTAGCTGAGCTTTTCGCTTTCGGCGTTCTGGCACAAGTCCTTGTTCCTGGTTCATACGATCATGTCATGTCGTAGAGCTATGTTAGGCTGGCCCTGGAGTATTGATCGGAATTTTTCTAGCTCAAATGCCAAAGTGCAACGTAAAACCTCTTATGCACCAAATGAGGCTTGAAAACACACTTCAGTAGTGTTTTTCCTTTTTGGCAATAGTCACACTTCATAGTTACTTAAAAGTTGTTTCCCAAAACTTCCTCCAGGAACAAGTTTCCATCAAGCACAGTATGTGGAACATAATTAAAAATAAATGCCACAAACGAAGAATTTCGCTCCAATACCTTGTAAGATAACCTTAATTAGTATCCCGAGCTTTTGGGAAACAATTGTTATCTAAAGTCAGTTTTTGGTTCCAAAATAAATCAAACCATTTGGCGAATTGCTTGCTCGTTGATCGAATCTCATTCTTCGGAAGATATAATGATTGGCAGTCTCCTATCACTGTTGTACCTAATTTGGACTTGGCCACTATTGAAATTTGAAAGATACCTTTTGCTCTAGTGAACAGAGTAGACTTGAATATTCGTCAGCTTTTTTATCAAAAAAATATGGAAAAAGTTATTATAAGCCCGGGCTCATGCACGCCAGCATGAGCCTTCACATCCAGATGCGAAGGCGCGGAGGTTGTGCCGCTGGCTCGAAATCCGGTGGCCGACAGGCCGGGCTCATATAAACGGGATTCAAAAGATATTTGTACACTTAAATATTACTTACAGTTTGAGTAGTTTATACCAAATTTTTTTATTTACTCCAAGTCTCCAACCGCTCAAGGCAGTGGACACTCACGCACGTAGAATCTGAAGTCTAAGATCCCGCATGGTGAAGTACATGGATCAATACTAGAAACCAATTTTTCTCCTATCCACATGAGACTGAAGGCCGCGAGTTGGGAGTTTGGGGCATTGGGTTTGGGTTCGAGGTATTCTTGGACGATCGGAGTTCATATTTAATTTCTCCAAAGTAGCTTTTGTCAGTATCTGATGCTTGGTATGTTGGGGAGAACATCTGAATAGTACTGATATATGGTCGAGGGTGCAAATTATTTTGTCTTTTTCATGATAGTAATTTTTTTTGGAGCTTTTCACGAGATTGGGATTAGTCCTCAGTGGTATCACATCTTTTCTAGTGAAGAGCTTCTGTCCTAGTGCTGAAACGGCTTCATCTTGGTTATTCTACCTAAAAGGACAAACTAATGTTGTAGATCCCATAACCACTGCCTAATAGGATAAGAGTAGTGCTATTCCACCCGTTTTTTATCATTGCCAACCTCACGTGCTAGTGTTGTGATGAAAGGAAATGAAATGTAAGGCCCTACAGCATTTCCATGAGCCGTGAAAATAAAGCGGGAGAAGAAGCATTTTTCAAAGGATAAATGTGCGTGGAATTTGGAATAGATGCATCGCACTAAAAAGTTTGCCAAAGTTTTTTCCATGTCCTCCACTGAGGTGTCAAACACAACGATGGAAGACATATATAACTATAGTAATGCTTCCTTACAATTTTCTCCTGCCTACAAGCAGTAGGATCACCCAATGGGAAAATGGCCGGCTTTCTTAGCCCGACGTTACGAGGTTTTTCGCTTTTAATTCTGTCTCTGATTGCGTTGTTTACACGACAAAATCGACTTTATACAAACTAATAATAATGCCTTCTTTTTTCAATGCATCAACAATGTCTTCTCAGCTCTACTTTCTGCTGGCCAAGAAGATGACAATTCTCAATTGGTGTCAGACTCATCGTTCAACAATATCCACCGAGGCACCAATCATTTCCTCATGGATTCTCAGCGGATAGATGTTTCATCAATTTGGATGATGACTCAAAGGATAGCTGACTCTTTATGGAAAGAAACGTTGAAGTTGGAAGCATCAGCTGGGCTTTCCTCTTAGCAGTTGCACAGAAGCAGGACCAAAGACGATAGTTGCAAAGATGACCTTGAACATTTTGCAGTTTCCAGGAAAAGGAAAAGCTTCAGTCAATTCCACTGATTGTAGCCCCTACAGACATGTTTACCGGTCTGGTTGTGAAATCGCTTTGTATAATTGTATTGCATGGCGGTGCAGGTCCTCTTTGAGGCCTTCACATGTGATTGGCCCATCACAGGTTCCCATGCATTAAAAGTATTAATTTCCATGTACATTGCATGGTTCTGCAGGTAAATGAACTGGTTCTGCCCCTCGAGGGCCTTTGTGATTAATAAACAGACCACAGAAAACATAACTCTCTTTGGTAATTGTAAGTACTGGCCAGAACAGAGAGGATTGCCTTATCCATATAATATTAAAAACTTAGAATATTCCGCCTGATACAGAATCCTCAGCCTCTGAAGCAACATGATTTGTCTATCAATTCATTGGCAAATCAGATATTAGAGGACAAGCCCCTGGGGTATCCTTTCCCCTCCTACTTTCGGTTGTTTCTAACCATTAGACTATTGAGAATCCTTTAGAGAAGCCATACCGATGATCTATGCACATCCGCTCGAGTCTTGAATGCAAAAACTCGTTAATGCTATCATCACCCCAATGCTTAATCAACTCTAGTGCAATCCAAAATCAACATCGGATATAACGCCCATGCACTCAACTTGTAATCACTGCATAATACTATTTTCATGCTATCCAGCTCCAGTTCCTTGGACAATTCTCCTCACTTCTTAGATCTCAAAGGTATCTCAACCACCACAGTAAGAGGGACCCAAATCAACCAGAGGGAAATTCATTGGTTGCCAATCTAAAGCCATTGGGTTGGGTGCGTAATAAACTGTGATTCCCAAGGTTTGCCATTTGTGTTCTTGATCATGACCACTAGAACAACCAGGTAAATAAGAAAACCCGACATAACAAAATATACAGGCAAGGTCTGATTTACATTGCCAACAGCAGAGACCCGCCCACTTTCCAGTGTAAGAGGCAAGTACTCATATTCTACGATGAGATAATCATATACAACAGGAAATAACGTACGGAGCAAACTATTTAATTGCCAGACCATTAACACCGTCAGCAAGCTCAATCTTCGTCATCATCCTCGTCCTACAGAAATGTTCCGTTCATGTGTATCAGCAGTTACAGAAAACAATGAAGTAGTGACAATTTCGGAAGTAAGGACGTTGAGTTCAGACTAGTTAAAAACACTAAATTAGAACCATTTGAATCCAATTCTGTTTGAGCTACCATCACGCAAAGTCACATCAACAAAATGAATGTTGACAATGTAAACATAACTAATCATTTCAATCAGACCTGCTTGAGGTTATAGTACCACATCAATTTCTATAAACAATGAAAGATTTGAAAGTGCTAAGTATACTCGCTCGGCCCAAGGGGACGCTCACCACGTGCACAGTGCATCCCAATGAGGGCCCGCATGTAGACATGGCACCTGCATCGTGGTACACATGCGGTGATGCAGGAAGCATTCCTAGGTGCGGGTATGCATAGCATTACTTGTAAGGATATAATCAGGTTTTAAATTCAGAGCCCACAAGTTATGTACAGAGTTTTATTCAAAAAATGTGAAGAAGAGTAAGAGGACTCTAGCATATGTTGTGGACCTTGGAGAATCCAAGAAATGTAAATGTCTACAAATGACGCCTTGGATGGTAACTATGGAAGAAAGTTTACCTCTTCACTTTCCTCTTCATCTTCACCCTGCTCACTCACTTCAGATTTTGATCTATCAGATTCCTCATCTCCATCATCAGCCACGCTTGCCTGTGAGCACAAAAAACACGAAAATATGAGCAAAACAGGCACTCATTATACAATTGCAGTGGATCCGTTACAGTACTTACCTGTTTCTTGTTATAGGCAGACATGAGCTTTTCATACTCACTCTTTCTCTTTGAAGCTTTGGCTTCATATGGAGCTTTCTCCTGTCATTTGTGCAGGGTACGTATTAAAAGCCAGAGACCTACTATTAAAACCTTGGCCTATCGCCTATTGCCACAACTATGAGTAGCAATTCTGTGGTGAATCTCATCTAATAAAATTAGGTTCTAAATGTGGACGTATTAGCTACTTGTTTGGTTCCAATCCAAATCAAATAAAAAACATAAAGAAGCTACTTGTTTGGTTCAATTCATAGGCTGATGGTCAGCCAAACGAATAGATAACCTGGTTGGTTGTTTTGTCATTCAAACCATCGACTCAAAGAAATTGAAAAATTAAAATTCCACCCATGTTCCCCTACATAATTATGAGTCCAATATGCACACAAGAAGGTAAATACACATGGCATAGAAGTGTATATATCTTGATTCCTGTATGATGTAACAGACTCTTCACTGAGAGAAATATGCAGAATCTTATTAACTTGAGTATCTGAACCTATTATTGGGCTTCACAGCAGGATTTTCTGTAACATATACAAAAAATGTATAGTGAGAGGAAAAAAGGTATTACAGCATTAGTCAAGGATTTCCACTTCTCTCCCCCGGCTTTCCCAACCTTCAGTTGAAACATTAAAATCACAATCAATACACGCCATCTCAACTGTATACACAAGGAGTATAATAACATGCAAATTCCTTACAGCAGACACAGCCTTCACATTGGGGTGCTCCTGTTTGAAGATCTTCCTAAACTCTTCTCTGAAAGATTTTGCAAATATATGCTAAACTGATGAGATCACGCACAAAATCCTTATGGAAAGTAAAAATTTAGGAGAGATGCATACAGAAAGACAAAGAATGCACTTGGCGGTCTCTTCGGTTTGTTCGGATCCTTCTTAATAGCTTTCCCTTTCTTTGCACGTCGTTTGCTACTTTCGTTAGCTTTGATGGCAGCCTTTCGCTTTCCAGTGGTTCTGAAAAAGAAATCGTGTCATCTATGTTACTTGAACATAAAAAATTTGCAACCTGCACCATGATGACCAAATTTAATCTTTCATTCTGTGCTCCAGGAACTTTCAGCAAGGCACACAGGACCTCCACTAGGGGCGTCCATTAAACAGTTTACTCACTAGATAAACATGCTGGGATTTTCAAAACAGGAAGAGAAAAGAGCGGACGTCCGGTGTTTTGGCCAGACGTCTGGTACAACTAAAGTAACTTTGCAGGACTGTAGCAGACATCCGGCAAAATCACAGGACGTCCAATAAAGATTGTCCTAAGCGTCTGTATTGCATCCGGACGTCCGCCAAATGGGCCAGACGTCTGGTAGTAAGTAACAGTTTTGTGACCGTTGGGAGTTAGAAGTGCGACATTTCACTGATTTTGACACCCCTTAAACCCTCTTCTACATATAGAATCATTAGAGGACAAACCAGAGAGAGGCTAAGAAGGTTTTTGCCCTGTTCTTCTTTGGGTTTTCTTTGCTCTAAATTCTTGATGATCTTTTGATCGGTTTTGGCCCGTCATTGTTCCTAAAGGCTGGAAAGAAACTCGTTTTTGATAATGCAAATCGCAGACGAGGAAGAAAGCTTCATTGTGTATCTTGAGGACATATTTGTGGTAATCCCAATTGCACAACACATTCAGGAAGTGGTGGGGGCAAATACTGTTTTTAGGACAGTGATTTCATCATGCTTTGAAGAACAGGTTGTAGTGTATTTGCCTACAACAATACCAGAATTCTGCATCTCCAAATCTCCATTTTTAACAAAACACGACTTAAAAACCAAGAGTGATGTGCCAATCGCTCTGAAAGAAGAAAGAGATCAAGCAAAAACTGCTAAGTACCTGTCTTGAACTGGCTTCAACACTTCCTTTGTTTCCTTTCTTGTTGTTCCTTTCCCTTTAGGCTTCATTTTAAGGTTAAACGGGCCCTAAAAATGTGAGATATGGAAGTGAGGATAAGATCACAGAGAGAAAGGTCTTCTCAAAACACAATTTAAAGACAGAAATACAATCATAACCGAAACAAGTATTACATATAGAGTCGGAGAGGTAGATGATGAGGCATTTACTACTAACTCTCTTATAGTTAATCACTGACTCTACTGGAAACAAAATAATAACTACTACTATAATATAGTCAAAGCTTTCACAATTACTACATGAATATCTTCTCATACATGTACATGTAATACCATTGCTCTAACACTGAAATTAACGACACTAATGCATGACTTGTGTGCGAAATCAAATAACCAGTCAGAGCAGAGAGCCAGTAACGGTATAATGAAAATTTTCACCCTGAAATAAGCAGGAATATAGGAATTTGAACCGCAGAGAACCTCTTCCACAAAATGCAATGACTTCCACCCAAAAACAATGACTTTGAAATTAACAGATTTATAATACGAATTCGATTATAATCTGTTTTATAATCGGATTATAAAACAAATTTAAAGCAGCTAAGTAATAGACATAATGTTAGGAAGTAAAGTTACAAACAATAAGATGAGGTCGCTCTATGCTCACTATTTAGCATACACAACAGCCATGAGGAACTCCTAACAACAACAAAAAAAAATCAACAAATGAAGGAGCAGTGGGGTACTTACTGATCCAAATTGATTAAACACACAAAATAGAACCGGTTAGTTAGCACAACAAAGAAACGCATTGCATGATCAGTCCAGATTACAAAGCACAAACATTCAATGAAATTTCAGAAAGAGAAGGAAATTCAATCAGTAAGATCAACTGAAAAATTCCAAAAAAAAGGAAATTAAGAGCTGAAAAGAAACAGAGAAAGCTAGAGCGAGAGAAAGACATGGTGAAAAGTGTACCCTGGGAAGGAGGAGAGGGATGAGCGAGGACGGACGAAGATGCTTGTGTGCGAAAGTGCGGAAGCGAGAGAGAGAGAGAAGCGATAAGGAATATGTAGACTCCTGGCTTTGTCTGAGAGGACGCGTGCTACCGAATTCCGAACTTCATTCGAAAGCTCGACCTTTTATATGTTCTACCGGACTGGCCGGTAAAAGGTTCCAGTTTAGAGCTCAATGATTCACTTGCAAGTTGCAAGTTCCAAGTTCGCCCAAAGTTGACACTTGCTGCCTCCGGTATACACAAACGGTGGTTGTCCACTGTCTGAAAATAGACGGACGATGGGGATACACCGACCGTGTAAAGGGATCGGCTGGCTAAACGTGGGGTTGTGAACTACTCGTCCTTTTCGTGACCATTTCCCTTTTATTTATTTATTTATTTATTTATGGGGGCAATGACAATGAGAAATTGTCATGAGGTCTTTCCAATTGCCACGTCGGATGATAGGCCCACTATGAATAAAATATCGGCTTTTTGTTCTTCCACTTTGCAACTAGCACATATTCTCACCTTTGTTTTGAATGTCCTTGTTAAGTTTTTGTTTCATATTAATAGTCTTATCTAGTTTTTTATTGCATTATTTCAAAAATAATTAGAATTAGTTTTATTTTGGAAATCCAAATGGGACTATTAATATGGAATGGAAAGAGTCTATTTTTCCTTTTTGTAACTTGTATCAATTTTGCAGTTTCAAAGATTGATACTGAGACTTGGCTCCAAAACTGTTTTAATCAATTGGATTTGCAGACCAAATATTGGACACATTACACTATTTCCAACAAGCATAAATTCTCTTATATCACATTTGATGCACATAAGCTTACATATTTTCGACAATAATATTAGCTAAGAAATATTGCTGAGACTTTTAGAAGAGGGAAAAATTGTAAAAGAGATTAATTTAAATAAACTCTTGAACCAGTAGAATCATGTTAATTTTTTTATTTCATTGTGAAAAGAAGCTGATTTTTCTATACGAAAGGCAATTTTAAGTTACAAGAAAATTTGCCTAAAAAAGTGAAAGAGTTAGTCGATTCAAGGACTTCTTGGAGTAAGGAGATTTGAAAACTATGATCACTACTTTTCCATTTTCTTATGCATTTTATAACGTCCCACAAACTTGCCTCCCCTCTTTATTGCGGATTCTAGTCATTGTTTATAAAATGAGTTGGTTAAGTTGTTCGTGGTAATGTCAAATATAGATAGACTTTTTTGTTCTATAGCACAAATGGATTTACTCATGCAGATAGAATTGTTAATTCAATCCAACTTCAAAATAATATTTTAGATCAGGGCTTCTCAAACAAAAGAAAGAATCACAAGAAGAAAAAAACATTTGAAATGCATAAATTCAAACAGGTTTCTGAGCATTATAACCTTTCTAGTCTTAACTCATATTGTTATTTACTCTCTAATTATCTTACTATTGTAGATTTTGGGGCCGTTTGGCAACGGCTTTGTCAAGAAGCAAGGGTGCGTCAACATGAATTGAAGGCTTTTTCAGATAAGAAAGAGGTTCATTTGTGAAATTAGAGCAATTTATGTGGAAAACTATGAAGAAGAAGAAAAAGACCGTAGCATTATCTTGAAAGAAAATAGGTTCTCCACGAACTTCAGTCTTCGACACAAACAAAAGTTATGTCATAATCCTTGCATATGGCCACTTTGACGATCTACCATAGAAAACTCTAGGAGCTACTAAGTGTCTTGGCCTCATACCGATAAAAAAGAAAGTATATTGGCCTCGAAGCTCAGAGGATAGACATCACTACTACATAAAAAAAGAAACAAAGAAAGAGGAGTCATATCATGCTTCTTACGTCAGGCAATTCGTGTCCTCATGAGTCATGTGGTTGTTTTATATGAATGTCCGATAGATGATTTGTATGTGGTTGTCTCCCTCTCGTACAAGTAAAAATCTCGACCATTTATGATAGTCTGATTTACCTGGTCATATTCCATACTACTCTTTGCAGCCTAATTAAGGAACTTCCATAAGAAAAATCTCCCCAAATTATTATGGAAGCTTCTTCTTGAGAAGCCTCTGCCTATTTAGTTCTCTTCCTATTTTTATGAATGGTTAGTACTTAGAAGAACAGTTGACGCCACTTCCAACTTAGAGAGTTATAAGTGCTGTACTTATGGAAAATTCTTCTGTTTTCGTCAGCTTCTTATACATAACGTTAATTCATAATTTGTCTTTACAAGCACCATTGGCATCAAAACGAAAAACATGATAAAAGCAACAATAACAACATTGCAAGGCACATATGCATGTAAAGTTGTATGAAACGTCTTCAGCTTTACAAAATCGAAATACCAAGGAGTGATGGTAATTTACTAATACATGCGTGAATGATCAATTCAAAGACGTACGTTAATTAAATTAAGAGGAAGAGAAGGTGTCGAAGATGGTGGTGTGGAGTGGGTCACTCAAGTGGGTGGCCCAGTTGTTAAGTGGTCCTTTCCCGGTGGCGGCGGCCTGCACGGCGAAGCCCAGGAAGCCGACCATAGCTAGGCGGGCATGCTTGATCTCCGCCAGCTGAAGGGTGGCTTTCTTCTCAGGGTCGGAGGCCAGTCCAAGTGGGTCAAAGAACTTGCCGCCGGGGTACAGCCTCTTTTCCGGGTCCAGCTCGGCGTTTCTCTGGAACTCGATGTAGCCGATCACGAGCACCTCGATCCATATCAGGGCGGTGATGGAGAAGGGCAGCGGCAGACCCAAGTAGGAAGAACCATCCACCAGCTCCACCTGAATCAGATCAGATGCAGAGTACATTAGTTATCGAGTTTAAGGAAATCAATGAGCTTAAAAAGCCATACTACTCCATTTTGGAAAACCAAATGTTAACTATTAAATCAGACGTAGAGAGTGTTACCTTGCCGGCGTCTTGCCAGGTGACCCCGGTGAGGGACTCGACGGCAAGGGCACCGAGGGTGGCGAGCATGGCCCATCGGCCGTGGATGAGCTCGCATTCCCGGAACCGCTGGAGGCCGAAGACCTCGCTGTAGGGCTGGAAGGGGGTCGACTTAACGTCGGCACCCTCGAACCGGGTGCCGATCACGTCTCCGGCCAGGTTCTTGGCCAGGTTCTGGTCCAGCGAGTCCAGGTCGAACTGCAGGTACTCGGCCGGCTTCCCAAGCCCAAAGGGGTCAAAACCATAGTCGCCAACCAGGCTTCCGTCTAGCCACTCAGGCGCCTTGGCCCCGGGGAACCACAGAGGCCTGTCGGACGTGACCTTCGCCGCTTTCTTCTTAGGGGCGGCCTTCTTCTTACCGAACCCGAACCGGGCCTGGAATTTACCAGCATTGGAGAGGGAATTGCTGCTGAGGCGGGTTCCGAGGAAGGTGGAAGCGGCGGCAGCAGTGGTGGTGGCAGCCATGGTGGACACTCTCGGCTCTGAGCTACCAAACTAGCTAGTGAGGAAGGATGGAAGGGACGAGTGATAGGAAGGCATAAAAGGGAAGGAGAGTGGCGGAAGGAGGGGGGTTATCCAATGGGGATGTCATCAGCGGCCAGTAAGGTGGGAAGAGTCACAGCATATCTATCTGACGGCTATCTCAACTCTACCCTTATCTTTGCCTTATCGCTTCTGCTGCCTCGTTGGCATTTTCTCAACAACATGTATAATCATCATATTATATATGAAAAGTATCAATATGAGTTACATCGCATAGTTCAGAGTGTACGCTCACGGGAGTATTCATGTATTATACCCTGGCAGTGCCCCCTCCCGTCAATTGAGAGGTCTAAAGATGGTCAATGAATAAGTTAGTTGACAGCATAGGAGGTTCTTAAAACAGGATTGACGAGATGTAAAGACTTATTAATTGACGAAATAATCTAGCAAACGATTAACTTAAAATCCACTATCATTGCACTTCGACCTTGAATTGAACATTCAATTAAGCACAATGGTTCTGGCTTTTTGTAAATTAGAAACACTATTACAAGTAGACTACTCTACAAAGAGAGGGAAAAGAAGGACATCAGATTAAAACTGTAACTGACATTGCACACCCTGTTTTCTCTATCTTTCCACATCTCTGTGGAGGCCAGATCACATATGCGACTCTTCCTTTAACTAAACCTGAAGGAATCTGCAATATAAGGCAACAGAGTAAACGTCACGTAATACATATATAAGAACGACCACGCCATGCTATATTTCAGGTTCCTTGGATGGCTGAACTCATGCTGGATGCACATAGCAGTGTTTCACGACCTCTCCAATAATAAAAACATGTATAAAAAAGAAAAAAAATTACTACAACCTATGGTACTAAAAGTTGGCACCATAATGATGTGAAAGATAACAAACTGGACCAAAAGATCTTGAATCTAAATTACAAGCAGAATTGTCAGCCTCTGCCCAGCAGCGGCCTTCTGGAATCTTTATTACATCAGCATCATCAGGACATGGAATCCAATCACCTGGCATGGCAATTATTCTCTTCACAAGAGTTTCTTTATAATTACTTGGGGACCTAAAAATTATTTCATTGCCCCATTAATAGCTAAAATCAGCCAATCATAGCATTATTAGGAGCTTTTTTTTGGCAAAAAATTATAAATACGAGAAGACAAAAAGTAGCATAAAGAGAAGGATGCTTAGACACTTACTTGTTTGATACATATACCAATTCAGTAAGTCAAAATGACAAGTCACTTATCCAGATGAAGGACTCATTTTGTGGTAAAAGAGCTTATAACACCGAGCCCATTGAAATTAATTGGGTGATTGCTGGTGTACATGCGCCTTCAAGAGAAGAATATTACACTAGCCATACTGATAAATATAACTGGAATTGCTGATTGCAAGAAAGGAGCATCGAACTGTCAGCCTCCATTCTATTTGAGATTGACGAGCCATCTTGCATCATCTTTCTGCTATATATATTAGTGGCAATGGCCATTTTTCATCCAAACAAATCCAGCATTATTGGTGGAGAAATATTCCCAAATCCAGGAAGGATTAACCAAGAGAATAGATCATGCGACCAGCAAGTTCTTCACCTACTGCCTTTGCATATCGATACAGCTGCTGCTCCAATTTAGTCAGTGGTCCCTGCTCTATGGGTCCAAATTCTCGTTGCAGATCCTTTAGACATGAAAGAAAAAAATTATTTGTATGAAAGATATGTTCATTACAATAGCAGAAGCCATTAAAACTCAATGGATTATAAGTACTGTATTAGAGACAATCGGAAGTCATTTGAGACATGGTGATAGTAATCATATCTATTAAGTAGTCCTAATTGTTGCCAAGCCAGCCAGATTGAGCCGGTTGGATCTCTCATGTTGAGAGAGGTTCTGGATTCGAGTACTGTGGCAGTGTGGCATATAGCTTGTGTGCGCAGGCTGGGAACAAAAATGAAAAATAAAAAAGAACCCCTAATGATCAATAGCAAGGAATTCTATATCGGCGAAATTTCGCCGATATATCGATTTCGGGCCCCACCCGAGAAATCGAAATGGTAAAATATCGTTTTTTAAAAAATTTATAATATCGGCGAAATTTCGGTTTCGGACCGAAATTTCGCTATTTCAAAAAAAAAAAACATTTTCAAAAAAAAAAATTTGGAAAAAAAAATTTTTTTTTTAAAAAAAAAGGGAAAAAATAACAACTTTTCCCTTGTTTCTAATCCTAATATGCATTTTTATGCATATTTTGAAATCTATGCTTTATCTAAATTAATATAACTCATTTTTTGTGAAAATATATGATAAAAATTAATTTTTAACTACCGAAATTTTTTTACAAATATCTCCGAAATATCTCCGAAATTTTATCTCTTAGGCCGACCGATATTTTACCGAAATCCGATACGGAATTCCTTGATCAATAGTAGGATTTTCTGCTCTCCTTTTTTCTCGTATTAAGAAGAGCTTGATAGTGTCCCCCTTCAGAATTAAGAGAAGCCAAGTGGATGGTCAAATAGGTGCAAAGAGTACACGTGACTAGTGGCGTGTGGCTTGCAGCTTGCAAAAGCTTTTAGAAGAAAGAAAGAAGGTTTATCAGAGCTTTGAAATATATGACTAGCATACGAGCTAACTGGCCATATGCTAGTCATGTATAAATAGAAAGAAGTGTTGATGGTGATAACTTTCACCTTGTTGTCAGTAAAGTTTACCCAACTTTCCCTTTCCACTCAACTTTCACCTCTCTCGGAAATGGTGGAAAGTAGCATCAAAATGTTTTCCTTTCCCCTGATTTCCCATGAATCCAGGCAGACCTTAGTTTTCTCTAATAAACCTACCCATAATCCAGCTTTAAACAATAAGACAAGGACAGCAAAATAGATTTATGTAGAAAATTACTTCCAGGTAGTCCGTGCTTAGATCATTAACTTTTTTGTTCTTTCAAGGAGGACTGTTTAGTACTACTCATCATATTCAGGTTCGTTCTGCCAATCTAATAGAAAGAATCATGAGGAATACATATATCTAAAGGTCTGCAATCATTCAAAGTAAACCACATTTAGACCTAGTTCTGATCTACTGAACAAAACTGTATTTGATGATGAATGCTAATGTAGTCTACTATTCATCCATAGGTCTTCCTTCGGTGGAAATAAGGATTAGAAAGAAGATACATACCCTGAATTTAACACGAGAACCATTCAACTCGATCACCATATTCCTAACATCAATCTCTTTTAAGTCATCAATCAATACCAAGTTGTTAGTTTCAGGGTCCGGGTCATCATCAAGGTCAGAGTCTGAACCATCAAAGTTGGGTTCCATTTCCATATCATCATTTGCAATTGATTCGCTCTTGTCTTCCAAGTCTGAATCAACACAACGCTCTTCAGTAAAATCTTCAGGAGGTGGCTGCACAAAAGTTTTATTCTCTGGCCTTGTAACATCTGATAAGAGCACATAAGATTTTTTATCAAGTAAAGGCTTCACAATATCAAATAGGACCCACCTGTACACGTCATAAGATGTCTTATAAGTAAGCCAAAGAAAGTTTCCTTCCCACAAAAAATTACAGTAAGAAAACTTACTGATAACGGAGGGGGCATAGAAGTTCTGATGGGTGATATGCAGCTTTATATCTCATTTTACTACAGGAGTGGACATAATATCCAAGATAATAGTACTGCAGGCTAGGACAATGGGATTGTGTCTCCTTAACCCAATCAATCTCTCTTAGTGCTGAATACTTTCCTAAAGATAAGAAGGCCAAGTCTGGATCCCAAAACAAATATTTGCTTGACAAACATTTTGGGAGAATGTCAACCACACCGACTGCAACAAGCTTCCCATCAATTACATACTGCTGATGAAAGGAGCCAAATCCTCAAGGAGGGACCGTCATATCCCCCCTCGAAGAAACAAAAATTATGGGACTGTCCACAAGAAATCTTCTATATGAGTTTTCTGTCACATGCTCTGGAGGTTCATTGTGTACCTGGATTTGATATCTTCGGTACAACTCAAATTCTTCAGGATCGAAGCATGATCTTTTCATGCGAACTTCAATTTTCCTCCTCTTTAAAGAAGGCTGTGTATTAGGACCAGATATACAATCCCTTTTCCCATATGCGACTCGGTTACTGGAAGACTGGACAACTAGATTGGTAGTCGTAGGCTTCACAGGAGCATTTTGACAGGAAGAAGAGTATAAATTAAGATGTCCATTGCAAGCCTTCACTAAAAAATTCAGAAGCTTCCCCATATGGTTTAAGGAGCATGCTAGTTTCTCTGCAACATCTTTTGGTGAAAGCTCCACAGACTCTCCACACCCTGCTTGGCAAACATTCTTCCCTTTTGAATGTTGTTTTCGTAAGGCTGCCACTATCTGAAATGAAATGCTGCTAGTGTATATCAGATCACCAGAGCAATCAGTCAATTTCCTTTTCGTTTGTGGATTCACCTTCTTGACAACAGCTTTAGGCACTTGAGCAATAGAAGTTAACTCTCCCTTATCAATACATATATTTATAGCAGAATCAATATTATCTGATATGTAACGAACATAGTGATCTGTATTATATTTATCTTCAGAATTGTCAGATGGATGCAAATTATTAGAAGACTTCACAACTTTTACATGAAAGGGTTCCTCGGTCACCAAGCTCCCAGAAGTCTTGGAGGAATCAGGATCATCATGACTCTGGAAACATTTATTTGTGTTCAACGTGCCGTCGAGGAACCTGAACATCAGCTTACAGAATATCTAACGTTAGCTTCCTCGAGATTTGTTCACATTTAAAAGGTAAAAGGTCAACCTTCATAATCCACACAAATATTTAATACTGCATACGGTATACCATACCTTTGCATTCGTCTATGAACACGAAGTTGTTCTTTGGAGGCAACAAAATCACCAGCACTGAGATGGATGGTATATGATTTACAGCATGTCCTTTCCATCTCTGGTTTAGATAGAAATGAGCCAAATCTTCTCCAGCCACGGTAAAGAAGTGCTTCCAGAAGAACATAGACCCAATGCATCAGTACATGCAGGAGCATAAAAGAAGCATATAATCATTTCCGGATTACTTATCTTCTTTATTATCATCAATTTTTTCAAAAAGTGAAGTCAAAGGAGTTCCAACATATGACAAAAATGGTAAAGAATGCATACCTTGATAATCATCAGCAGTTATACTTCGAGCCCGAAGTCCTGCAAGATCACAAATGTGCAGTAACTTGTGAGACGAATCTAAGCGTTGATCCTCAAAAAGTGTAAGGAACAAATTATAGCCTATTTAAGCATGTCAAGGGTTTGTGGAGTATACGCAATCATTTACAGTGGTTATAACATAAGAAGAGCTTGCAAAGTTTAACTTGACAGACAGATGCACAGAATTTTTGGCTATGGACTGGATACAGAAACAATTGCACTCATCTGTTAGGTAGAGAAGCAGATTAATATTCTTTGATTACTAGTAACCTGACTTAATCACCATTCGTTTAGTGGTTTTGTTGATCAGGATTCTGGTCTACAAGGCATCTGGTCTAACTAGTCTGCAGATCTTATATCTACGTTTTGCTAGAAGAGGAGTTCAAAATTTGCACATACCTTGCCATCATCCTAATTGTTGCATCATATGTGATATAGTTTTAGACGAGTTCGATCTATGCTATCCTACATACAGCTTCAACGTAAGAGCAAGTAAGGATTCGATATCAAATTTGAAATTTCCGCCGAATCTAGCAAGTGAATTTACACCTAAATCAGAAATTGGAGGCTTTGCAAGTACAAATCATTGCAATTGTAGCGCAAAACAGAACCGATCCGTGAATAGAATAAATCGGGAAGAAAAAAGAAGGGAAAAATGATGGTACCGTGAGAGAGGCTGGTGTATCCGCTGGATTTGCAATAGTCGCAAGAGCTCTTCAGTCGGCCGTGATCGATGACGACGCACGCTTGCGCCCCTCCCGCTGCCGCTGCTGCTGCTCGCTTCACCTACGATCCTGTCCGCCATTTTCAGATCATCTACCAAATCCGAAGTCCTCTCTTTCCCTCCGGTAAACGGCAGGGCGATTAGAAACTTGGTTTTGATTGAGGTTCCTAAGCCGGATTAGTTGTAGTTGCTTCCGATTAACACTTTTAGTGGCAGGTGTGTTTTGAAACTGTGAAATGCCAAAGCTTTGTTTTGAAACTCGAAACTATAAGAAAGTAAAAAATACAAAAAGGTCAAAAAAACGAAACTTTCAATTACAATAGTACTTTTTTTGCACTTTAAAAAAAAAATAATGTTCCCTCCATCCTATTTATGTAGTCCCATTTCAAAAATGTAGTGTAATGCATTCATAGCATGGTTTTCAAAACCGGACCGGACCGGCCGGTCCGACCGCGGAGGACCGGAACCGGCCGGAAAACCGGTCCGGTTCGCCCGGTTTGGGCCGGTTTATCAAACCAGCCAGTTATTCGAACCTCAGACCTCCCGGGCACCCTCATGTACTTAACCACCTGAACTACTTTTGTTTTGATGGTAATGTTAAACAAATAAATATATTTATCACTTATTTCACCTAAACCGGGTCAAACCGGTTTGACCACAGTTTGACCGCGGTCAAACCACGGTTCAACCGGACCGGCCATCAATCCGGTTCGATGGCCGGTCCGGTTTTGAAAACCTTGATTCATAGTTCTATTACATGTTACGCCTCCCCGTGTATTCATTGGATAACGACGTTTTTCAATATTACATAGCCGATGAGCGCTGATTGCTATATTATCCCGTATAACCTGATTGATTTCTACACCTCATCTTCCTATTTTTTTAAAATATAGTAAAATTCACAATAAATAGCATGTGGTGTCTCATGATATTATTATAAAGAGCACTAAAAATAAAGAAGAATAAAAAATTTGACAAAATCGGATAAAAAATGAAAGAGATGTGCATCATTGAAGTATAATTGTGTATTTGATTACACGATAGCAGTTTGATTGTGTAATCGAATACACAATAGCCTTGGTCTATCGTATAATCGAATACACAATAGTCGTGTAATCACCTATTTTAGTGGGACAAACTTAAATGATTCATATCTCTTCGATCCATTTTTACTTTTTTTTTCTTCCTTATTTTTAGTGTTCTTTCTACGGCAGTTCTTTGAGAGGTACAAGGATAGAAAATAAAACCTTTATATGGCCTTCATAGATTTGGAAAAAGCATACGATAGAGTGCCGCCTGGTCATTCGAACTGCCAAGTGCATTGCGGTGGCCAACACCTGGTTGTCTGAACCGCCAGGTGCACTGCAATGGCCAGCAAGTGGTCATCTTCCTCATATGTGCCTTCTTCACCCTCATGCAGAACCCATTTCGAACCCAACCAGCAGGGAAAACTATTTGCTATTCGAGAGGAGGCCATTGAAGGCAGTCGAAGCTAGTTGAGCTTTGGCGACATCCAGCGATATCCAGCAACCCCCGGCGATCACGACGACTTCAAAGACCTCCGGCAGGCGGCGATTCGACATGCAAGGTTGGATTTCGTTACATGCTTTCATCTGAGTTATGTTTGTTGGGTTGCTATTCCGACGGAGGAGGTGATGGTGGCGTCGGTGGAGGAAACTGCAGCACCAGCTGCGCGAACCGGCGGAGAGCGCTGCAACAGTGAGAAGTCGAGCTCCCTGCGGCACGGGCCGACTGGTAGTGTCGTGACGGAACTGTGGCGAAGGGGAAAAGATGGAGGCGGGAACTAAGCCGGCGGGACATTTGCTGTCCTTCCACCGCCTTGGAAAGGCTGGGAACGCCGAGCACCAATCCCGGCGACGGAGATGGCGAAGGCGACAACCCAAAAAGGTGACGCCTTTGCCGTCGTATGGAGGGTGAAAGGCACGAAGGAGGTGACGGGGAAGAGGGCCAAAGCTATCGGAAGGCCCTCCGGGCCGAAATGGCTGTCGGTAGTGGCGGCTGTCGAAAGGCATCAGCTTTGCAATTACCGTCATTTCTTCCTCTGACTAGCTCAACCCCAGACAGAGGAAAGGAGGAGGGGAGTTGGAGCACCATGAGCGGGTCACCGGATCGACCGGCCCCGCCAGCAGCCGCCATGACCGATCGTCTGCTTGAGGAAGACGACCGGTCCGGTTTAGGCACATGCCGGACTGGACCGTTCCATTACCAAGTCAACCCAGTTCGGTTTAGAGTCTGACCCGAACCCGGTTTACCCTAGACCAAACCCGGTTCGATAATAAACCTGGTCCACCTTCAGACCAAACCCAGTTCAATAATAAACCTGGTTTATAAGCCGGTTTAGATTTTGAACTGCCGGTGGACCTCAACCGACAGTGAAAAATGCCTACAACTGACAGTCGAACTCGACTGTATGTGTATTTCTGTGCAATGTGGTACATAGAGAGCCAGTTTAGTACATAGGCTCCTGTTATTGATTTTGGGCTATTTAATAAATAATTTTAAGCCCTAATTGGTGTGTTATTGGTATGTGTGTGATGTTACTGTACTAAGGGCATTAGTCCCTTATTTTATACTGACTGATAGCTGAAGACTTAAATGATAAGGAAAAAACCCGAGTAATAAACCTAGATGGTTTAGAGACATAATCATTTTATGAAAGATAATAAAATGATGACTTGAGGGCTAAGCTTGAGGGTTGAGAAGAACCTAATTAAGATAAAGACTAAAATGCCCTTGGGATTGGGAGTCAGTGTGTGAGTGTGAGTGACTTCCGATCAAGCGACCAAATGACTATTAAGTCAAAGGCCAGGCTATCTGTTGAGCTATTGAGCCAACAGTTGTAAATGATATGTTATAACTCTAAGAAGGGTTCATACTAGTAATACCGTGATACCTGTTAAGGATCACAAGGTATAGATTGGGGTAGTGTTGCATCTTCCGACTGGTGGAAGTTCTGCCGTCTGTATCTCTCTATGGATTTTAGAGAGCATTCACATCTTCCGACTGGTGGAAGCTTTGTGTCATGGTACCTAATAAGGACCAACTTCTATTGGCCAGGCTTAAGCTGTTATATCTTTCTATGGATTTTAGAGAGAGCATTTACATGTTATTTTGGCCCATGTTTGCATCTTTCTATGGATTTTAGAGAGAGCATTACATATTCTATTGGCCAGGCTTAAACTGTTACCTCTTCTCTATGGATTTTAGAGAGAGCATGCTTATTCTCTGTGGATTTCAGAGAGAGCTTTTGCATCTTCCCAAGTGGAAGCTCTGCACACATCCTGAGCCATAGTTGCCAGGTGGACTACTGTGCACATTGGAGATGTTAGTATCCTAGAAGGCTGCGTTTCCCGACCCACATCGAGTCTAGGAGCTGATGTGGAGCCAGACCCTTCCGACGGTCATACCTTTTAAGGTAAGAAATGGGCGAGGCAGTCACCCTTGAGGGATTCAGGGCATGCCGTGATTACCGGTATTAACCGGAGTGATAGTCACGGTGTTTTCGTGCTGTCTGTCATGTAGGTATGACATTCAGTGAGTCTGTCTATATGGGACAAAGACTTAATTATTGAACTTGAACTTGGGAAGCAATAAAATACTTGCTTGAAAGATTAATAAAAGATTCAAGTGAAATCCTGTAATAGGTTGCATAATATGTTAATGCAAATCCTAGTTTATTGTAATGTTGATGACTGTGTTATGGTATCCCACTGAGTATTTTTATACTCAGCATCCTTATGTGATGTAGGTGCTGCTGTGGAGGATTGACTTCACGTGCACTTGGGAGCTAGGCGGTGAGGACGATTAGATTGCTGAGCATATCTCCTGCTTCGGGTTTGTTCTAGACTTTGTATTAAGGCGTGAGTGCCAACTATTTCTAGTTTATTTTGAGATGGATGACAGACTTGCACTTAGAGGACTTGCGTTGGTTTAATCGACTTTGCATCTTGTAATACTATATGTATATATGATTTTATATCCATATTTGTGAACCCCAGTTATCACAGCCTAGATGCTTAGTCGAAAATTTTTCAACTTTATCGCATAGAGGAGTAATCCTCTGATTTTCTGCTACTATTCTGATTTAAAAATAGTTTTAAAAACCCGGGTCGTGACAGTTATGACTAGTGTGCGGACTATTAGGGGGGAAACTAAGGAGTTTTCAGTTACGGTAGGTCTTCATCAAGGGTCAGCCTTAAGCCCTTATCTTTCCGCTTTAGTTATGGATGAGCTTACTAGTCATTTGCAAGATAATGTACCTTGGTGTATGTTTTTTGCAGATGAGGTAGTTTTAATTGATGAAAATAAAGTAGGTTTGAATTAGAAACTAGAATTGTGGAGGGATGCTCTAGAATCAAAAGGTTTTAAAATAAGTAGGACTAAGACAGAGTGCATGGAATTTAATTTTAAGGAAGGTAGAACGATAGATAGAGCCTTAGTTGAAATAGATGGGCAAGAAGTGCCAAGGTGTGATCAATTCCATTACTTAGGATCTATTATCCATAAAGAAGGGAATATTGATAGTGATGTGGTGCATAGGATAAATGCAGGGTGAGTAAAGTGGATGGCAGCCTCAGGAGTGTTGTATGATAGGCATGTGCCAAAAAGGCTTAAAGGAAAGTTCTATAGGACGGCCATTAGGCCTGCAATACTCTATGGAGCGGAGTGCTGGGCACCAAAGAGGAGTCATATAGATAAGTTGAATGTAGCCGAAATGAGAATGTTAAGGTGGATGAGTGGGATAACTAGGAGAGATATGATTAGAAATGAATATATTCGTGAGAGCCTAAGAGTAGCGCATTTAGGGAGAAGCTGAGGGAATGTAGGTTGCGTTGGCATGGGCATATGCAAAGAAGACTTTTAGATGCCCATGTGAGAAGATTAGAAGGGATACATGTAAACGATGCTAAAAGAGGGAGAGGGAGACCTAAGAGAACTTGGATGGAGTTAATAAGAAAGAATTTGACTTTACTATCTCTTACAAAAGAGGTAGCCCAAAACAAGCTGAAATGGATGAGTAAGATCCGTGTCGCCGACCCCAAATAGTTGGGAAAAGGCGCAACTTGATTATGATTATGATTATGATTTTTAGTGTTCTTTCTGATCATCATAATATCCTAATGATCTTGATATAACATCGAACAAATACAGCAAAATCTATAATAAATAGCATGCGGTGTCTCAACATCTTTACGATATTGTCATTATAACAAATAACACTAAAAATAATAAATAATAAAAAAATGGGCAAAAACAGATCGAAAATGAGAAAGATATAAATCGTTGAAGTTTGTCCCACTAAAATAGCTATATTTATTCGATTACATGATAGACCAGGAATACACGATAGCCCTAACTGCTATCGTGTATTTGATTACACGATAGCACAACTACTGTGTAATTGCCCATTTTAGTGGGATAAACTTTAATGATTCATATCTCCTTTATTTCTGATCTATTTTTGCCCTTTTTTTGTTATTCTTTATTTTAATATTTTTTTAACGATGATATCATAAGGATCTTAAGATAATATCTAAAAAAAATATCAAAATCCACGATAAATAGTATGTGGTGTCCCAACATAGTTAGGCTATCAGCATGATAAGAGAGAGCAGTGAAAATAAGGAATAATGAAAAAAAAGGGCGAAACAGATTAAAAATGAGTAAGATATGAATCGTTAAAGTTTGTCCCAAAAAAAGTTATCATGTAATCGAAGACACGATATGGCTATCATGTCTTCGATTATACGATAACCAGTTTTCTATTACAAACTTCAATTATTTATATCTCGCTCATTTCTAATTGGTTTTCGCCCTTTTTTTCTCATTTTTCCTTATTTTAGTGTTCTTTCTTGTCATGATGATAGCTTAATTAGGTTGGGGCATTGCATACTATTTATAGTAGATTTTACTATGTTTTTTTAGATATTGTCTCAAGATCCTTATGATATAATCATTGTAAGAAAACATATTAAAAATAAAGAAAAAAATAGGCAAAAACGGACCAGAAATAACCGAGATATGAATCGTTAAAACTTGAAAAAAAAGCTATCTATCGTGTCTTTGATTACACGATAGCCATTTTAATAGGACAAACTTCAACGATTTATATCTCGCTCATTCCTTATCAGTTTTCGCCCATTTTTTTATTTTTAGTATTTTTCTTGTCATGACGATAGCATAACTATGATGGGACATTGCTTACTATTTATCATGGATTTTATTGTATTTTTTTGAGATATTATCATAAGATCATTAGGTAATCTTCTAAAAAAGAAAAAACACTAAAAATAATGAAGAATGAAAAAAATGAGCGAAAAAAGGATAAGAAATGAGAGAGATATGATTCATTGAAGTGTGTAATACTATCATGTATGCAAATTACACGATGGCAACTCCTATCGTGTAATCGAAGACACGGCTATCGTGTCTTCGATTTCAATTACATGATAGCCACTTTAAAGGGGCAAATTTCAATGATTCGTATCTTTCATTTCTAATCCATTTTTGCCAATTTTTCTTCTTCTTTATTTTTAGTATTCTAGATAGCCTCACTATGTTGGGACGCTGCATGCTATTTATTGTGGATTTTATTTTTTTTAATATTGTCTCAAGATCTTTATGATATCATCATTATAAGAAAAAATACTAAAAATAAAGAAGAAAAAATAGGCAAAAATGGATCAGAAATGAAGGAGATATGAATTGTTAAAGTTTGTCCCACTAAAATGGGCAATTATATGATAGTAGTGTTGTGTAATCGAATACACGATAGTTATTTTATTGGGACAAACTTCAATTATTCACATCTCTCTTATTTTTTATCCGTTTTTGCCTATTTTTTCCCATTATTTTTAGTGTTATTTCTTATCATGATGATAGTCTAACTATGTTGGAACACCGCATACTATTTATCGTGGATTTTACTCTATTTTTTTATACTGTCTCAAGATTCTTATGATATCATTATTATAAAAAAAATATTAAAAATAATGAAGAAGAAAAAAATGGCGAAAACAGATTAGAAATAAATGAGATATTAATCGTTAAAATTTGTCCACTACGGGGCCGTTTGGATCATGAAAAATGAGAAGCATCCACTCTAAAATGGTGGATTTTGGGGATTGTTCACCTGGACGGTAGATTTTTCACGATCCAAACGAGCCTAAGATTAAATCCTAAGATGCCCAATCTTTGAGGTAATTAATCAGGACTCGCAGATACAAGAGGACAATTTTTTTTATATTGTCCAACTATGCCTTGGTGCCTTGTCATGATTCCATACTAGCACAACTATGCTTGGTTAGTTAGCTAAACCCATTTTTAATCGGACTAATTCCTATTTGTACATTATGGTTCTGTTTGGTTGCTATTTTTAGAAGTAGGAAAGTTGGATTTTCCAAATGAAGTGAAAGTGGTGTTTGGTTGGGAAAAAGGTATTCTTAGGAAGAATTTAAGTCATGATGAATTCAATACATTTGGGTTTTTGGTACTTTTTACAATGAAATTGAAACAAGAAGTTCATTCAACTATCAAAACAGAGTAAACAAAGCAAAAATAGAGCATTAACAGCAAATGAAGAAGAGAACTTAGCTGGATCGCTCAGCGAGAAAAGGAAGAAGCCAAATCCATGGTCGAGGCAGAAGGAAATGTCAGATCCAAACTTTGAATTTCAAAAACTGCTCTCTGATGAAATGAAATGTCTATTTATAGATCCCCCCAACAGTGCTAATTGTCTGGATTTTGAACCGAAAATGAATTGACTAAATGCCTTCTTAACGAAAATACCCTCAACCATCAACTGAAATCAATATCGGCTACATCAGGAAGGCGGTCGAGGAAGACATAACCGCGGGTGAGATTGGGAGGCCACCAGAGGCGGACAAAGTGGCTGCGGCGGAGGCGATACCAAAGACGATGTGGCAGAGGTTGGTGGGCTTGGGCAGAGGTGGTGGAAGTGGGGCGGGGAATGATGAGGGGCGCGGAGGAGCAGGAAGGAGAGGAACAAGAGGGTGGCGAGGAGGGGCTTCATCACCATTTTGCTGCTGAAGCTGAACCGCATTATGTTGCCAAATTTTGTGTAATTTCCAAAAACTGTCAAGGGCAGTTTAAAAAAAATATGGTATCTATTTTTTCAAAAATACCCCTATTATTTTTTAAAATTACACTAAATGCCATCATAAGAAGCTTTGCTTACTTCTTTTGGGACCTCCTGAGGAGATTTTCCAAAAGAAGTTGAATTCTTTAGAAAATCCAGCTTCTTTTGACCCAACCAAACGGGGCCTATATGCATCAGTGCTTGCACTAATCCAAGCTCTCAAGCTAAAGTTAAAGGGTAATAAGTAAGGGGCCATTTGGGGCATGATTAAAAGCAAAACATCCCAGATGTTTTGCTACACTGTAGCACCTGGATATTTTATATATCCAGCTGAAACATCTCAGGAGGTGTTTCAGCTGGATGTAAAAATCCACATGGATGCTAGAGTATATATCCAATATCCAGTCTGGATATTTTTGCAATAATCACGCCCCAAACGGCCCCTAAGTACACTGGAGCCGTGTCTTCTTTCCCATATCTAGAGGTTCATTGGGGCTGTGATTTACACAAATTACATTTTCATCATGGTATCAGAGCATAGGGCATTACCCTTTTTATCTTTACAGAACATAATGATCAACTATTATGAGTACATTTTTTTCGTACAAATTTTTTTATTTAAAAATACTTCTTCTCCCGCCTTTTTTTCACGGCCATCTCACGTGCCCCTCGTAGAAATGCTACACGCCCAACCTTTATTTCCTTTCACAGTTCACTGCACTAACTCGTGAAGTTGGCCGTGATAAAAAAGCGGGAGGAACAGCATTACTCTTTTTATTTTTCCTGCCTACGCGGCGGTACCGATTCGATAAGCTCGTGCGACTCACGAGTCGAGAATACGACAAATCAACAATGTCCTCTTACCCGCCGCTCCAAATTTTCAAGCCGCAATTTAAGTCAATCCTGTCCGTCGATTTTCTGCGATTCTGCGTCGATGATATCGGACGCTTACCAGTAAATGTAAGCCCCGGACACGTGGCCTCGAAAGCAAATTTTTTTGAATTCCAGATGAGAAAATTCTCAGAGAATCACGACTCGAGCATGTGCTGCTGTTGGCAGGCAGGGGATCTACTTCCAATCCCTGTATTAAACCCTTATCTATGCAAAATATTTACCAAGTCTACCAAACCCCATTTTTTTGTACATGTGCGAAAGAAATAGTTACAGTTGTTTTGTTTTTCTGTGTCCGAAGTAAGTTAGCTTATTTCTCAGCCACGTAGTCCTTTTCTCACTTGAAGAATCACTCTGGCTTAAAATTTTCAATCCAAATTGAGTTTCGGAAATGTTGATCTCGATTCCCATGAGTTCTTCATCAAGGAGGGGGCTTGGAGCTATCAAAAGGATTGGAGGTAGTTGCATTTAATCATGTAATGGCGTTAGTCACGAACTTGCAAGGCGGGCACGTCTCTTCCCTTACCCGAACATGTGGGTTGGAAAGTGGCCTGTCTTTTTTATGTGTCCCTCTCTTGTATGATTGTTCCGATGAGGACGCTCCTGTGTATCTATCTTTTTCAGACAGAGGGACTTACGTTTAATCCAAAAACAAATCAGTTTGCACTATAACAATTATTTGTCCTTATCTTTGTGTTTCCGAGAGTCAATGTGATTATTAATTTGAGTCTCTATTAAATCCATTTGGCTTGACTGCAAGAGATATAGAAGAATCAATGGCATCCCTTTCGAATATGAACTGGTAGGTACACCTTGATCAAAAAATATACAATACGAACTGGTAGGCACATGAGAAACTGGTATGACATGAATCTGGTCCGCAACGCAGTTTAACTATACGTTAATGCCAATTGCTAAAAGGTGCAACATCTTCTTCTGTGTGAATCACATTCACCCCAAACTGTACATAAATGCAGTTTGTGTACTTTTTTCTGGGTGAAGCTTTCACTGAACATCGATGGCACTTCTTTAATGTGGTGACATGAGTCTGCAAAGGCTGTTGTGGTGGGTTTCAACTTTCAGTTTAGGGTGTCTGTCTTCAAGTTCTCGTTGGCCCACCGGGGAAGTAAATTAAGCTTTTTGTCATAAAATTGCTTGGAAGAATGGACGCCAACTGAAGACGGTGTAGAGCAGAATGAAGACAATGAAAGTAATGGAAGAGGCTTGTCACCATATGCTCTAAAACTCTCATCTATATTTGATTAAAGAAGCCTCGACCGACACTTTATAGACAATAAGCTACGGTGATGACTGATGACTCAACTAATGACACTGTGTCTCAATCAACAAATCAGTTTTGTACTAAAAAAATCTAGAGAACTTTGTACATATATCGAAAGTTAATCACACAAAGATTTGCAAAAGCTTTGATAAATCAAATAGTCGGGAATTCAACCAAATTTGGTACTCCATTTTAAAAGAAAGACAGTTGATTGGGACAATGGGCGTGACTGTCGCCCCAAAATCGGTAGCCCGGGCATTCATTCCAGTAAAAAAAATTGTTAGGTCACTATTATGTTTCGCGAGGACTGTAAATTGACAATTAAAATATGCAAATTGAGCACAGTATTTTAATCTAATACTGCTATCCGGGTACATGATTTTAATCTAATATCTTAAAAACCAAAGCCATACATCTCTCACCAGTGTAACTTAAATTAATACGCGAATAGCGATTATTATTTGAGGTCTAGGTAGAATGTTTTGTTTTCCACTGCAAGAAACGCTTAACGTGGACTTGCGCCGATTGGGACGAGCGCACGACCCACCCCGAGTGGCTTTATCATAATTATCCATGGAAGAATGGGCAAGCAGTAGGCCAAGCTTGCTTGTTTTGCAGTGAACCATTCGCCCATTCCATTTTAGCACAAACGTGGCCTTGACGCGATAGCCCTTTGGCCGCAGCAGCTCTACTCCAAAACTCAAATTTCCGCTTTCAATCCATCTCCCAAACGCAGCTCCTCCTCCTCCTCCCGAGGTTTCCGTTCTTCTACTAGTTCAAAAGGGGGAATGGGAGTGAACACTAGTAGGAGGCCCTGCTAAAAATCTTACATTTGTTGCTTGCTTTCATTTGGCCCGCGATTCGGGCGGGAAGGGAGCTGCATTTGGATTTTCTTTGGAGTTTTGGGTGGGATTTTGGCGAGAGAGAACGGCTTTGATCCAAAGCATTTATTGGAGCTGGAGGTTGGAAGGAGGAGCTGCAGCGGTTGCCGTTTGGGGTTTCAGGTTGGATTGCCGACTGCTCCATTCCTCTTTCATCTTCTCCTCTTTCTCCACTTTCATCTGTGGCAAGATTCAACTATTCAAGTTGAAATGCGAGTTGGTTCCTTGCCATTCTACTCTTATTCTTGCTAGTGCTGGCTTGATCTCCATTTTCTCCACTTTTTTTTTTCCATTTTTGCTTCCTACGGTTGGGGGTTTAGGTTTAGGGTAAGCCTTACAGCCTTTTTTGGAAAATATTTGGAAATGTTGTTCGATGCTCTGGTTTTTTCCTGATATTTCGTGTTCTGAGTCCGAAATGTTGCAGATCTGTTTCGCTGGGTTTGGTTTCTTGTGGGCAACATAGGAGCTGCCTCCTCAGGTGTCTGTTTCCTGGGTTTTTACGCTTATCGATTATCCAGGAGTCATGAATCGTAGCTTTAGGATCCAGGAGTCACGAATGCAGGCGTCTCTGCAGCAGCGACAAGGGAGGAGCTTGGGGACGATGATGAAGGAGAAGGAAGAGGACCTCGCGTTGTTTCTGGAAATGCGGAAACGCGAGAAGGAACGGAACAGTCTGCTGCTTCTTCACAGCCCCGACGAGCTTGACGCGCCGTTAGGTATGCATTTGATCTTTTGTTATATGCATGCGAACATGATCGTTTAGGTATATTCTGGTTTTATGTTCTTTTGTTCTTCGTTGACTGTTACATTGGTTGGGATTCTCTAGTAAATGGCTCTTAGTCTGTTTATTGCGGGGGGATTATGGCATGCTACAGCTTACATGTTCGTGTTTGAAGCCATTTCTACTGGCATGCTATATTGGAGTGGTAGAGTTTTGGATTCTTATTTGTTTCAATATTACATCTTTTCAGAGGCGTAGTTCGTGATAATAGGGAAAATTCTAGCGCAATTTGGTCCTACTAAAGTATATTGTAAGTTGTAACTTATTTTAAAAAGGTGGAAGGATGTAAAATCAATGTACATCTGTAGGCTCTATGTCACTCCTCTTATCAGAGTGATTGCCTAAGAATTGGTTTGATGGATGGTTATGTATTATCTCCTGTTTTTTGCGACCTGCTTAAATGATGTCACTTATCAATCGCAGGATTTTGGCTTATGTTCTGTGAAACATTTTGTTTACCTTTACTGGGACTGTGTTTAAGTATCATTGTTAACTTGAGTTGATCTCCTCTGTGGGCTGCAACCTTTTCTCATTTATTGCTCCGAACATTTCTTTGTACCATGGAATTTGGCCTATTCTGTAAATTGTTTGAAGCTTTTTTTGTAATTTTTGGTCAGATATAGATGTTTTATTGCATCTTAACCAAGTAATCATCTGTGTTTGTAGGATCAAACCCGGGCAGTTCTCCTATTTTCAAAATCACATCACCAACCAAACGCAAGACAGCAGCTGACGATTTTTTAAATTCTGAGGGTGAAAAAACTGATTATGACTGGTATTGTGTTTCTTGAGTATTTTTCTGCATTCTTTGTTATTGATTTGGGTATAAATGCACATTTAGGTATGCATTGAGTTAACAAATTCGTCATGAGAAATAAGAATAGGCTTCTTTCTTTGCTGTACTTTTCTCCTTGATTTGCTTCTTATATTGATTGCAAACCTGTCAGTATGCTTCCTTCATCACATATTTAGTGTCCCAATTGGTTATTGAAAATGAACTAATTAATTCATTTTTAAAAATGGGAAGTTCAGCACGGGACAGCAGACATATATATATATATTTTTAAACTTCGTTGCTATTCTGGATTTTCTTTCCTTCTAACTATTGAAAAGTCTACAACTGAGTGCACAATTATGAGACGTAAATGACTGACACTTATTGCTATTTAGTTAAAACTATACTTCATGTACAACACTTACAATTCATCCAGAGTGAAAACTGTTAAGATTGATTGATCCATGCATTCATCCTGTCAATACTCATATTTCTTGGAAAATATGGATTGTCAAGGAAGTGGACAAATAATTTCCTTTTCGTGTTAGCTAACTGGAGCTCCTTTGTTACTTGTAGTATCCATAAGTCTTTCCTATGCACAAACTTCTATATAGATGGGAAATAGTACATGATCTATTCCTTGTACATTTTAAGATTCTTTGGTGAGAGGCAGAAAAGAAGAAACCCTTTACTTTGATGTTCCCATTTGTTCACTCTTCTCTTTTTTATTTTCTTAAACTGCCTTGTGCACTTGAAGTTTGTTTGGCGTGCTAGAGATGAAATGAATCCTTTTCTTTTATCTCATTGTATACTTAAACAGAAATATTTTTCATGATAGACCATGGTATCCCATAATTTTACGATCTGTTTTTGTAAATTAATTTGCTTGTTGCATGGAATTAGACATGAATCAAATTGCAAGCTTAGATTACCTAACAAATTCCTGGTTATATAACTCTTAGATTAGTTTGTTTCAGAGCTCTGACTTATCTTTAAATTTTTTGGTATTTCTGGCTGGTGCTACCATGAATCATCAATGAATTTTAATAAAGAGTAAACTTTATTCTTTTCATAGGCTTCTTACACCACCTGGTACGCCTCTTTTCCCATCATTGGAAACAGAATCAAATAAAACAACTATAATGAGTCAAATAGGAACTCCAAAAGTTCGCCAGACTGCATTGAAGTCAAGGGTGAGTATTTACCTTCATGTACTGAGTTTTTTTTATCGCATCTCCCGTTTGTTTTCTTCTTATTCAGTGTCCAATATGAGCTGACCCAACGTGAAAGTTCATCCACTTCTCTGGTCTGAGTTTTTTTTTTGCTTCTTGCTTATGATAATGGCTAAATCATTGGCTATTTTGGACAGTTATCAAATCCACAGGCAGAACCAGTTTCTAAAGCAACTTCATTGCCTAGACCAACTTCCTCATCAGGTTTGCAATCATCCAATTCAGGGCTGCGAAGACCATCCTCGTCAGGAGGTCCTGCTTCAGCTAAATCTTCCCGTCCAGCAACACCAACCAGTCGTCCTACATTACCTTTCACATCTAGACCTTCTCGATCCTCAACACCAACTTCACGACCTAGTTTACCTTCATCAAAGTCTGCGTCTGTGTCAAAAGCTACTGGTTCATTAACTAAACCATCCACAGGTCCAGCTAGGTCATCTACACCTACAGCGCGGGCTACTATGCCTGTCACCAAATCTGCGTCAAGGTCATCCACACCTACTGCCCGGCCAACATTGCCTGCCACGAAATCTGTGTCAATGCTTGCCACCAAATCTGTGTCAAGGTCTTCCACCCCAACCAGAAGGTCAGCCACTCCGTCCAGTGCAAGCACCATGTCTGGCCCACCTGCTCGGTCTTCCTCAGTTTCTAAAACTGCTCCTCCATCAAAAACTTCAGTGCCATCACGAGGAACTTCTCCAACAGTCAGATCCAGACCATGGAAGCCTTCGGATATGCCTGGCTTCTCTCTTGATGCTCCGCCAAATCTAAGAACATCAATGCCTGAAAGGCCTGTTTCAGCATCAAGGGGAAGGCCTGGAGCCCCTAGTTCTCGTTCATCTTCTGTGGAGCCAGCTCCTAATGGTAGGCCAAGCAGGCAGTCATGCTCTCCCTCCAGAGGTCGTGCTCCGAATGGGAGTATCCACGGTCCAGGCTTTCATTCTTCAACAGCACGTTCACATTCCAATGGTAGTGACAGCCCTAGTCCAGTTCTGATAGGCACAAAGATGGTTGAAAGAGTTATAAATATGAGAAAATTGGCACCTCCAAAGCAAGATGATCGGCGTTCATCATATAATAATCCTGCAGGTAAATCATCTTTGTCTCCCGATAGCTCAGGCTTCGGCAGGACTATATCAAAGAAATCTCTCGACATGGCTCTAAGGCACATGGTACTCCTCTACCCTCCAAATTCTTCTTTAGTTTTTCATTCTCAGTCATGTCTACTTTGTATCTACACTCTTGTTTATATCCTCTTCGTTTTCTCGTCAGGATATACGGAGCATTCCAGGTAGTTTACGACCTTTGATGACCAATATTCCAGCTTCTTCCATGTATAGTGTCAGATCACGACCCACCAGAAGCAGAAGTATCAGTGTTTCAGACTCTCCAATTGCGACAAGCAGTAATTGCAGCTCCGAGCAGAGTGTCAGCAATAATATCCATTGTTTAGAGGGAATTGAAATCGTAGATGATGTTGGTAGTGAGAGAGGAGGCCAGTCCTCCCACTCAAGCCCACGTGTAAGATGACTGTCCAGCTTCTTATGCTTACCCACCGAGGGCCGCGTTTAATTATCTATCGAGAGGAGGTTGATGCGGGGTATCGAAACCGATATAATTTTATCCCAGGAAGAGGTAGTATCCTTCACTTTTTGTAGATGTATACAATCTGTCGCAGATGAGCTGGTAATGGAGTTACTTTGACGGCCATCTGCTTAGTGTAAGCAAAACAAAATTGTATGGTAAAGTATGAACCTTTCCGTACTGCCTCTATGATCGTCAACTTGTATGTTATTTTAGCAAGAAGAAAGGGGGTTGAAAAAAAGTGGTAGAATAGCCATTAATGCCAGCTTATGCTCCTGACTGACCTTAATACTATAACTAAGGTCAGGAAAGTACTGTTTGCTAACTTTGCTTTTGTAATGTCTTTGTCTGCTTTCCAAATTCCTCCTTTTCATATTTTCCTTATTTTGCTAGATTGGACATATTCGGGACATGGTTGTTGGAATGTGAACATTCGCTCCTTGCATGTCCTTGTAGCTAGTACACTTGGGCAGCCCTTCCCTAGCCTTTTAAATGCACAACGATCCATCCAAGTCTCATTTAAAAAATGTTCCCTCAACCTCAATTTGTTGGGATATTTTTTTTTCTAACAAAATTGTTCGGAGTATATGTTTCTTGATTATGATTACGCTTTGATATCTTCCACTGAGTAGTAGATTTTAGATCTGTTTTACAGTTTATTTTGTGCTTTTTTGGGGATAAATTAGAAGTAATAAGAAAAATATGATGAAAACGTAAGTAAAGAGTATAGTCAGGCTAAAAAGAAATGGGGGTAAAAGAACTCTGTACCACTAGCTTGAAGTTGGAAACAATGGATTAGCACGTCTCAAAGCCAAATGTCAATGGAAAAAAATTACATCAATCTTAGCAATTGATGTGTTTGGTGTTTAGCAAAAAAATGGAAAAAAGATGATGTGTTCGGTCGCAGGCGGCTAGACCTTCTTGCCCCCTTTTCGCTGTAGGCTTCGATAGGAGATACAGGGGAGGCGGGAGTGGGACTGCTTATGTAGCAGGAAACACGAGGTACCCACACACGAGTAACAACCAGTATTATGTCACCAAGGTGAATGTAAACTGTAAATAGTTCTATAGTCTATGATGATGATGATGAGTGGCCAGTGGGCACTATGCATGGAGTATGAATGAGCTTTAATAAATGAAGCTCAATGTTGTAAACAAATCCTGTACTACATTCTTAAATGGTTAACCCCTCACTAGGCTCTTGCTTCAGTATGAAGGCTTAGGTGGATGAGTTGGAATGGGCTCATGTACTGTAATGATGGGCCAGTAAGTTAGGCCCATTTTGAGCATAAAAGCAGCAAACCGGCCCATTGCTCTCCTCTTCGAAGATCCACCCCTGCCAGGCTGCGACTGGTCCACTACCAGAAGACCGACGAGCCGCGCCGCCGAAGCCAGAACCATGTCCACCGCTTTCGGCGACCCCTTCGCCTCCGAAGCCGACGGCTCCCAGCCAACCGCCGCCGCTGTGACTCGCCCCTTCGACGACGACGGCTACGTCGGCTACGACCCCCGCCTCCCCTCCCAGCGCTTCGACGCTTTCTCCAATTTCTCTGATTACGACCCTGCCAAGGAGGAGCCGGGCGATGCCTCGTCGCCCATCTACGCCTCCGCTCCCGGAGACGATGCGTTCTCGGCGCCGGCCATGCCGGAGACGCCGTCCCCACCTCCGATCTACGGAAGCGGTGGCGGATTCTCGACTTTCTCGCCCGAGTCTAACGGGAAGGCGTTTGATGGGACTTTCACAGCGTCGGACGGTCCGATCCTGCCGCCTCCGGATGAGATGGTGCACGAGGAGGGTTTTGCTTTGAGGGAGTGGAGAAGGTAATAAAAATTTCTACTTTTTTAGTCAATGTTTTCATTACTTTATTTTCATGATTTTTCATGAGCTAGCTTCGCTCGATCTATCTACTTATTTTTTGTTTCGTACGTCTGCTTGCTCTGATTTTTGGTAATTTGAAGTGCTGTACGTAGTATCTTTAAGATTTAAGCATGTGACTCTTTTTAGCTCGAAAGTTCGGATAAAAGTTTAAATTTTACTGTTCAAATTTTATAATGAAGCCTTCCGATTTTGATATGATTTAGAAAGGATCCTCTTACGAATCGTTGAAGTTTCTGATGAAACATCTGAGCGGGGCGTGCTTTCTGATATATTTTGTATAGTACTTTTTAACATATAAATGAAAGTGTTCTCATTTTGTAATTAATCAATCTCGTGGTTTGTTGATGGCAAAATTTGAGGGGGTTACCATTTGTTTTGGTTGTGTCGCATGAAAAACGACTGAGCAATTATGTGTATGTACATATATGATCTGAACGATTGAAGTTTCTGATGGATCATCTGAGCGCGGTGCACTTTCTGATATAATCCCTCCTTCTAATGTGTCCTATATGGTTTTTCAAAATGGATTAAAGTTCATCTTGACCTTTGAGAACCTGGGTTGCTCTTGTTGATTCTTATTTGTGCATTAGTAGGTTGGGAGTTTGGCTTGGCTAAGCCCTGACTAGGGCAGCCTTATTTTTTTTTTGGTGATTAGTGAAATGAACTTCAAGCTTGTTCTAAGTGCTTTTTATGATTGATGTAGTGCCAAGGCTAAGATTTTATTTGGAGTACATGTAATTTTAGGGGACTGTTATGCGGTATTTGCATTTATACCATTTATTTACTCTTTGACCTTGTTATACTGGATTGAACCAATTAGAACGCATGTGGATAAAACCGAATATTATGCTTGGTGCCTTTCCTGATGCAACCCTCTGGTGGGGGAAATTGTGAGATGCAGAGTAAAAAGTTCTTCCTTGCATGCATATGCAGCCATACACATTCTCATGCAACATCAACTCTATTCAATGATCAAACCAGAATCAGAATGCATGCATTGAGTTGTTTACCTCTTTTACTGTTTGAATGCTCTGGTGTCATTTGTAATATATGTTGCTTTCATACACCAGGCTGAATGCCCTTCGACTTGAAGAAAAAGAGAAGAGGGAAAAGGAACTGTTGAACCAAATAATTGATGAAGCTGATGAATTCAAAATTGAGTTTTATCAGAAGAGACAGCTCGTTTGTGAAACAAACAAAACCAATAACCGAGAAAAAGAGAAGGTGATTCATTTTTTGCATTTGCGTATGTTTTTCTTGGATGCATCTTATGTATATCTTATGCCAGTTGAGCTTCATGTGTCTTGCTTTTCTAAATCAGTTGCGTTAGTAGTCTTGCTTTTCTGCAACATGTGCTATATTTTCAGTCTATAGACATTTGGCTTTTCACTGTTTTGGTTCGTGCCATTAGTAGTTGATGAAACTGCTTGATAACTCTCATAAAAAGCTTCATGTATTCTGTGAAACGTGAGCTTTTGGATCATGATAATTTTCAATGGATCTCTGAGATGGACAAGAATAAAAGTGTTGTGGCAAGATAATTTGGCAGCAACTTTCAGAGTTGTACACACCTATCCATATTATGTACTCCCTCCGTTCCAAAATACTATGTACATTTTGAAATATTATTATTCTAAAATATTGTATACATTTTGCCAAATCAAGTGACTTTCTCTTTTCAAAATTTGAGGAAACTTGGAAGGATTGATTAGAATTTTGTTTATGAACGATCATACGAGTTGGATGGGATATAAGGAAGAAGAATTCATGTGACTTCCTTATGGGATTAATGGTCTAATAAAAATGAGAATTTTTTCAAATATACATAGTATTTTGGAACGGAGGGAGTACATCTTAATTTTTTCTATATATATATATATATATATATATATATATATATATAAAACTGGACATTGAACTATGTTTATTTTTTTAATTGATGTCTTTTGATTTTGTTGCATTTTGTTAGCTCTTCTTGGCAAGTCGAGAGAAATTTCATGCAGAAGCAGACAAGCAATACTGGAAGTCTATTGCAGAGCTGATTCCAAATGAAGTTCCGAACATAGAAAGGAAAAGAGGGAAGAAGGATCAGGAGAAGATGCCATCTGTTGTTGTAATTCAAGGGCCAAAACCTGGAAAGCCTACTGATCTTTCAAGGATGCGCCATCTACTTCTAAAACTCAAGCATTCCCCACCGCCTCATATGAAGCCACCCGCCCCACCTGCTCCCACCCAGCCTGCTACCAAGGATGCTAAAGCTGCATCGGCTCCTGGGTCCACCAAGGTTGCAGGGCCAACCTCGGCCCTTCCTGAAGCAGTAGCTGCAGCTTGAGTATGACGTGGTCATTCTGAGATGGTGACATTCTCGAGTTTGATACTTACTACTGTTGGTTGTGATATGCATTCCGCTCTGCATCTTACGGTTATGTGTGATTATTATATATAGGTATATGTGCATTGAATTTTGTACAAGTTTTTGCTAGTTGAAACTGAGAAACCCCGTGCTTAGCGCTTAATGTATAACATTTGTCCAAATTTGAGACTGAGATTGCTTTGCTCTAGTAATGAAAACAAGATACTGCCATTTTGATGGAACGAAGAATAAACTAAGAAGTTTGTGGGTGACGTTTTGTAAAGATCATTGCATTTTTGTGGTGTTCTAACGTCTACCTTGCATGTAGCAAAAGGTAAAACGTCTATCTTGCCGAAGCTACAATGGGATGTGTTGAATACATGTCAAGGGTTATCATTGGTTTAACTGGGAATTGGGAAAGGGCGTACGTTGTTCAATTTCAGACAAACTGCTTTAACGCGATTCGGCAAGCCACCAACAAATATTGCTTTATAGTTGAACACTTTTGCTACTCGACAGTGAAGAATCATTTTAAGTATAATAGAATATCATCAATTTTTGTATATATATTTGACTTGGGAACAAGGTGACTCAAATCTCTAAAACACCAATCACAGGGTGCTGCATATGTTCCTTTCTGTGTCTATGTAGCATGTGCATTAAAATTTTGATAAGAGATCTTACATCCATAATTTACTTTTAACTTACCATAACACCAGTAGTTCGTCCTATTTATTTGACAAATTTATAAATGATCTAAGTATTTAACTGCGTCCAAGTATTTGATACCATGATATTCTCGAGTTTAGATTCTTGGAGTATTTTTTCTAATTTCCATTTGGTCAAACGGCGTCTGCGCCTAATAAGGAACATGTCGTATCGGATTTGGTTGTGTTTTGCTCTGAAGCTCAGAAACCCGGCATTGAGTTTGCATTTAATTCTACTATATTTGAGTGAGATACAGGATACTGTGAGTGAGGCGAAGAATGAAAGTCGCAGACTTGTTGTTGTCAGGTACATAGCATCTCCGAAGCGTTAGCATCATCATGCAGTAGACTGCCCTCTACATTGGGTGGAGGTTAAGTATGAGTTTACCAAAAGGTCTTTTAACTGAGAAAGGACGCATTTTGCTCTGACAAACTGCTCAGTTGACAAGCTACCAGCAAACAATGTTTTATAGCTACACCTTCGGCAGTCAACAGTGAAGCATCAGTTCTGACTAAGAAAACTTAACACGTTCTCAGAGATTCGAAATGCAAAATTGTAACAATAAATTTCTCGGCTGCAAATTCTATTTCATCCATTCAATATGTAAGCTTCCACGCCAAAACTCAATCTATACAAACGGCAGACAACTGATTTTTTTTTTTTTTTAACATGATTCTTCCTCAGTGATCTTTAGAAACAAAAATAAAAAAAAAATTCAAAAATGTATATCTTTACCTCCTCTGCTGGTTGCCAGGGTAGGAAGAGCAAGCTGTGTTCAAACTGTGTATCTTTACCTCCACACTTGATGGCTCTTATTATCCTTCTCTCATAGTGGGACATGAGGATTCATGTGTATCAAAGAAAAACGAAAACAGTCAGACCAGCCGCATAGCCAGTCTTGATATAGAGAAATGCATTCTAATACACTGAAATTTAGTGCAAGAGGAAGAGGAAACACGTTTGACGGGGCAGGTAAACCAGCTGATATAGCAAGTACTCTATCAATTGAACAATGAGATCCTTAGAACCAACTGGCGCTTAAATGGATGCAACAGTCAGCAAAAACTCATTTTGCTTTACAAACAGAGAGGAGGCAAATGTTAAGCAATTCTCCTGTTTTTTTATTCTTCGCTTATTGCCAAAACAATGATATATTTTACAAGCAGCATCTCATACACATTACATCCCTCTTCCTAATTGAACTCTACCTATACAGCCCCTAGTAATGGACTATCAGGCCTAATGCGACCTTATCTAATTTGATGTTGTATTGGAAACAAAAAAAAAAAGCAAAAAGTTCACCTGCATCTGGCTTGATGATTTTGTACCTCTCATCTTGGCTGCATCTGTGTCAGGGTAAGAGGAGAAGTGTTCAAACTGGTTGAAGTGACGGATTGATTACTGCTTAGAAAATGTTTGCCTTTGCGTGCCTGAGAGCTGTATGAAGTTTCTCCTGAGTCCTTGTTATCGCGACTCAGATTTTTCATCACGCCTGGAGGTGTTAGTTCTCTTTCGTCAAGAGGTATCTCTGAGGAGAGCATCTTCAATACCTGCTTCATAGATGGCCGGTGCTGAGACGCTGCTTGTGTACAAAAGAGAGCCACCTTGATGAAGCGTAAGACTTCCTCCTGAGGGTAGTCAACCAACTCTGGGTCTACGATCTCTAGTAACCTGCCTAGTTCGTGTAGATTCCACGTCTACACATAACATGGTTGAATTAGTGTCATATACATCTAAATTATAAGAGTTACATCGACTTCACAAATTCAAAATCTAGGTGCCATAAGTGTCCAAAAATAAGCTAGTGAACTATACCAAATGGTAAGCGGTAAAAGGATATTGAAGAGCTTCTTCAATTACCGTTCCAATATGAAAATGATCGGATAAAGTTATCCATTTATTTTTCTTAGCAGTACGGTACAGTCAGTAGACTGGTAGAACGGGTATCATTGTCAGCCCTACTCCTAGTACTTACTATTGAGTGTGTTTTTTTACACTTCAATTGATAAATGATCATTATTGAACTAAAAAGAAAGTTGAGATTTCCAATAATAGAAGAAAAAAGAACCACATTATCCAAAAGGAAAAAGGCGTTAGTTACCCATTCTAAAAGAACAGTCATATCCTCGCCCCATGCTGCCTTGGTGATACTTCTTCCACTGATTATTTCAAGCAAAAGAACCCCGAAACTGTAAATGTCGGCTTTTTTGGTTAACTGTCCCAACAATGCATACTCAGGTGCCAAATAACCCCTGCACAGCAAATGAGACATGGAGCAACAATGTTAAGTTCCTAGCACATTTCATTGCACCTGCATATTCTCTACTCAAACCACTTCAAAGCCTTTGTTTTTTTGGTAAATAGCGGAAGTCCTCTTACCACCATTTTAATCTGTGTTGTAAACTAGAAGAGAAGTGTGATTGTATGACTTGGGGATTATTTAAAGGATGCATTGGCAGTACTCATTTATGATTGGAAAGAGCACAACACCAAGCCTCGTACAAGTAGCAATACTTATTCAGAAGATATGGATTTTTCATTGTCTTCTAATAATGTTTGAAGGCAATTTTTATTTTGAGCAGCACTTAAATTTATGTTCAATGACAACATCCTTTATTAAATAATCTATAAAAGTAGAATTGTGGTAAAATCTGCTTACATTGTTCCTGCAACCCTCGTGCTTATGTGAGTCACATTATCTGGAAACAGTTTTGCAAGCCCAAAATCACCAATCTTGGGAATGAGGTCCCTATCAAGGAGAATGTTACTGGCCTTGATATCTCGGTGCACGATATTTGGCTCGGCTTCTTCATGCAAAAATAAAAGACCTTGGGCGGTACCCATACATATAGCAGCTCTAGTGCTCCAATCCATTTCTATCCTTTTACCTGTGGAACCTGAAACTCATTGGTTGTTTAGTTAAGATTGTGGAGAGCCTTTAGGGTATTATTTTTTCTAACTAGAATTGCAGATACGGGTGTTTCATCTTACCTAGCAATGCATTGGCAAGACTGTTATTTTCCAGATACTCATAAACCAGCATTCGGTTGTTTCCCTCGACACAGCAACCTATCAACTGAACAAGGTTTGGATGCCGAATATTCGATATCATGTCAAGTTCTGTTAAAAATTCACGAGTCCCTTGCTTTGATTCAGCTGAAAGACTCTTGATGGCAACCTGGGTTCCATCCTTTAACACTCCCTGAAGCGAGCACTATATAAGTCAGGAAAAAAGTGGCTGCACATAAAAATGCATACTAAGGAATCAATCTCTCAAAGTAAAATTTTTAAATGTAGGAAATTTTCCCTCCAGAGGTGGAAGGTATGACTTTGTAAACTATAAGATAGGCTAAGATATATCACAAATGGAGGATCTTAAAGAAACATACTCTATAGACCACTCCAAAGCCACCTCCACCTACTTTGTTCTTCCGATGGAAGTTGTCTGTTGCAGACCTCAACGTGTTATAGGAGAAAAGCCTCACGTTGTTTGCAGTAAGGAGATCTGGGTTATATACAATAAGACAAAGCACAAGCAAATTATTTACAAAGTTGCTATCTGTATAAAAGCTGGAATAAAAGAAAGAAAAAGGGAACTGAAGAATGAGAAAGGGAAAATGCAATAAAAATATTGCCTTGAAGTATATAAAACACTATCAAAGCAAAAACAACACTTTGAATTGGAATAAAACCAATCATAAACTTGCAGAAAAGTACGTACTTCGATACAAGCATCAGATACCAGCATTAAGAACATATACCCAATGCTTAAGATCTAAGGATCATCCACTATATGCTGTTCAATTGCATGATTTTAACAGCTATGGACCACCAGTTTACATAAAATTTATGAGGAAGGTTCTGTGAAACATAGAAGGTCGTGCCAACAATGAAACATACTCACGCATTGAAAATGAAATTTCAGAATATCTGAAACCAAATTAACACTTTTTACCTGATCTTTGATCTTGCATACGCCCGTTGCTTCTTCTTTCAGAATGTGGCAACCCAAAGCAGCAGATTTTCATTATTCTTTCTGTCAGCTCACCTACAAAACTTGGAAAGGTACTTTCTATTGCCTTTTGATGCTCAGGTTACAATCTGCAAAAATGTGGAACTGTTATGAACAGTCATATTCCATGACTTATTACAGAAGAGGTTCCATTTTTTTCTAGTCTTATTTTCTGGTTCAATTTTTTAGAACCCTGTATAAATCATAACCTTAACGCACAATGATACCATCACATGCTGGAAGCTAGACTGAATATGCAAACATACGACAAGTCTTAAATCAGGACTTACAGGACCAGCCTTTATGATACGAATGAACAGTAAAAGGTTTGATTTTTTTCATAAAAACGTGAACATTATTTTATTCAATGTTTAGAAATTGTGAAGTCTCATGAGCAGCTCGTTGTCCAGAAAATATAGCCCTACATAGATGGCAGGGCTTGCAGTCAACTCAATTGCAATAGGACATTGATTCTAACTATTGTTCCTATCAATTTTTTCCCTTCGAAAAAGGCATTCCACACTGTATTCTAACCACAAAATCAATAGTGGGGGAAAGAAATCATATTCGCTGCATCAGGAAGCTAATTGGATTAAACGAAGAAAAGGAACTTCAGCAAATATATACTCCTTCCGGTCACTTTTAATAGATACAGTTGATTTTTCAAATGATCTAATTATGTTAGTTCATTTGAAAATCAACTGTATCTATTAAAACGTGAGCAGAGGGAGTATATAGAAACCAGAAATGCTAAGGAGAAAATTCAGTACTAGAAATGTAAAGTAAATCTCCATTCCATATGGCCATCCAAAGGTGTAGCTTCTCTCTTATTCAATCAAACAGGAAAAAAACTAAGCATTGTTGATACCACAAATTAAGATAATGCAACATTTTAATCAATTCTGCATATGTGTTCAACACCTGCCACTCCATTTGAGCAGAGAACACACAGCAGTGATTCCAGTCTAATTCATCAAATAACAAAAGAGTCAAATTGAATTACCATTGAGCTCAAGGAGGAGGAGGCACAAGTCGTGGCAGAAGATATAAGAATTAAAAAAAGACCAAGCATTCGATGAGCTGAGATTAAGAGCTCCAGGATGAAACAAGAGCCACAAATGAATTGTGTCATGTAGACGATCTCGCGGCTGAAACGCGGGAAGACAAGAGCAGGGATATTGGATGGCAGGAAGAAGTGGTCTTTTCAAATCAAAACACCAACTTCTCTTTGATTTTCCTGCCCTCCATCTGTGGAAAATAGGACGGGAGAAACAAGTCAGGAATCAAATCTCTCCACTGGATTATCTTCCCGTATCAGGATCAGTGTGAATGCGATACAAACTAGTGCTACTCGTATCCCTTCTTGCCCAGTCTCCCTTTTCTGGAAGGTTGCACCAATGTCAAACAAGGAACCAATCGAAAAACAACGTATTAGAAAAAGTATAAACATAGAAAATCATGCACAGCCAAAACCAAGTGAAGGACTAAGAGGGTCGTTGGTCGTTACTCACGATCCCTTGGAAATGAAAATCTGGTCAAGAAACTCAAAAACAAAGAAGCTCTTCAAGCTTCGGTGGAATGGATTGTTACATGGTACTTTCCTTCTGGGTAATGCTAAACTGGGAAGGAAGGAGCCGAGTATGAAGCAGTGACACATGGGACTTGACACACCACAGCAAGAGTTGCGTTGACGTTGGTCCTCTTGGGGTGTGGCCAACTTCGTTAAGCTGAGTTGATGTTCACGCGCATGCAGCTAGCGTCCATTGTTGTCATAATCGAACAAAGTTGTGTAGCTATTGATTTCACCTGCTGCTCTAAGGAGGAGGGAGACAAGGGACATGAACTCCAAGTTAGCGATCTTGTCGGTAATAAACTGTGAGTTTATAAATCCGCTACAACTTGACAGACTTTGTCTGCTGAAGATTCAATTTTGTTGTCGCCATTCTAAATAGTTGAAAAAAATACTTCTTAGATTATAATTATGATTTCAGTATTTCTCGGTTGGGAACCGAAACAGAATAAGGAATTCGGTTCTCGGTTCGGTTCTACTGGAACCGGTCGAATCCGAGCCGAGATCCAGCCCTACTCACTTGAACGTAACATACATTTTGTTGCCTATATTGCTGAAAAAGAAAGTACTGTGTAAAGTCGAAAATGGCAATCTGGATGTGTACTTACCCATTGAAGTTTTAAAGTAAATACTTATTGAATACATAACATGTTTGAATATCAAGCCTCGTGTTAGTAGTAGTAATACAGCCACATATATACACAAGCGAAGCAAATACTAGCATTCATGAGCGTCGATACCATATGTTTCAAAGGTCGATTTTCCATTCATCTGTTCTGTAGGTTCAGCTAAGGAGTTTCTTCTGAAAACCCAAATTCAAAATGAACTGAAACAATGTTTTACGACCCCCGTCAATGTCGTTTTTAAATACACCTCCAACAGCTGGGGCTTGGTCTACGGCCTTCTCTGTGGATTGAATTTCTTCGCGTGAATCACTAGCCTCTGTTACTGTCGGTACCCTACAATCTTGATCTGCTTTCTCTTCAGGCATGTAACCATAAGACTGCTCTGGTTGTCTCTCCTTATGTAACTGCTCTAGCTCTTTCTTTTTTACGTGAGGAAAGAAAATGAATATGATCAATAACAAAGATGTTGGCACTCAGATCAAATTAATACATCTGAAGAAAGCTGAACTCACACCGAGTTTCAGCACTTTTTTTTGCACCACAATGGGTCAATTCAGGTGCATGCACAGTTTTAGAATTTTCAATAGTTCGTAAAGCACTAAAGCAATACAGAATCAAAGAAAATTAGTTCACTGTACCGAGAAAAAAATGCTTTTTATAACTTCAACTTCAAGCATTGTTAGGAACAATGCAGAGACTAGATACAAGTTGTCGAGTAGAATGTGCTAAAAGGCAATGCATCATGCATGATCTAACATGTAACTCGACAAACGGAAAGGTACTTCACATTTTTTAAATATATTTACCTCAGGGATGCTGCTTTCAATGGGTTCATCAAAGGTGAGAGGAGCACTGACATCTGTATCACTTCCCAAGTGAGAAGCAGCAGGGGGGAAGCCAGGAACCAAAACAGGCTGATCAAAACAACCGTTAATCAAAACGGGTATAATTTTCTCAAAAAAGCACCCCCACCCCCTGATCATTGCCTAATCTATCAAGTTTAATCAAAACAACGGTTTACAACTTCAACTTCAAGCATAGTTTGGAACATTGCGGAGACTAGATACAAGATGTCGAGCAGAATGTGCTAAAAGGCAATGCGTCTTGCATGAACTAACATGTAACTCGACAAACGGAAAGGTACTTCACATTTTTTAGATATATTTACCTCAGGGATGCTGCTTTCAATGGGTTCATCAAAGGTGAGAGGAGTACTGACATCTGTATTACTTCCCAAGTGAGAAGCAGTAGGGGGCAAGCCAGGAACCAAAACACGCTGTTCTTCTCTGATAATAATGGAATCCTTGACTGCTTCCAAAGTTATTACCTCTTCATTTACTATCATGTCTGTGATATTTGTTTTCACTAAAATTGCTTCTGCGGAATCAAATTCTGTCTTATCAGGAAGAATTTTTTCTTCTATTTTCTGAACTTCGACATCTTCCAAGTCTTCTGAGATTTCTGCCAGATCAGGGAGACTTTCCTCTGTTATCTTTTGAAATTTGGCATTTTCCCAGTCTTCTGAAACAACAATGGTATGTTTTGTTTCCCAGGTCTCAAGGGTCCTGTCAGGGCCTGGCTGCCATTCCACCTTGCCAGTGGATCCTTTAAGTATGAACTTGAAAATGAAGGTTTTCCCAGTGGGTATATCCTATCCAATCAAGAGGTTAGAGCATCAGATAGGAAAGTGAAACAACCTGCATTGCTAGTGCTTGCAAAGGCATACCATTTCCGTAGACCAGATATGACCATCTGACCAGTCCAAAGGTACTGCAAGTGATGGATCCCAGAGGCCAACCCGAGAATCCTCCCCAACAAGGAAAAAGTGCTTGCCAAAAGGACATGCCTTCTGTAATTTGAATACAACATGAACCGTGTTCATTTTAGCTGAAAAGCGAAAGAACTCAACATTAGCGAAAGCATTCACAAGTACATCAAAGAAATAACAATGTCAAAGCAAGCCGTACTTGATGATTGAATCTGAAAGTCTTGAGTCTGTTTATCCACCTGCAATAGAACTTCATATTTTAGGCTCCAGTCTAATATTATCTTTAGAAATAAAAATGTATGATTGCTTGACTACTCCCTTAGTATCATATTTGCAGTAAAAAAATACTTGAAGTAAACACATTCTAAGTAACATCTATTACACCCTCCGTTCATAATAAGAAAAACCAAATAGGAATATTAATATGGAACGGGTGGAGTATCTAGCATAGAAAACAAGAAATCATTTTTCTAAAATTGCAGTGATATTCAGAGGTTCTTGGCTCATGGTTTTGTCCTAAAGATCAGATTCAACCAGTCACAATCGTGTTCAGAGTGGCATTTTGTCTCACATTTTTCATGTTGAAACATAGAAGGCTTTTACATGCATTTTGATATGTACCGATTGCCTCAAATCCATTCTTATTTTCTATCCTTACTTCAATAGGATAGAAAATAATTGATTCTCTATTACTTTTGCAAATGCCCTTCTATTGCTCTCTCCCATAACTTCATAGTATATAATATAAGTTTTATACCTTTATAGTTTGTACAACTTTAGATAGATAGAACCGTAGTTGAAATAGATGGGCAAGAAGTGCCAAGGTGTGATCAATTCCGTTACTTAGGATCCTTTATCTATGATGTAGTGCATAGGATAAATGTGGGGTGGGTAAAGTGGAGGGCAGCCTCGGAAGTGTTGTGTGATAGGCGTGTTCCGAAAAGGCTTAAAAGCAAGTTCTATAGGACAGCCATCAGGCCTGCAATACTCTATGGAGCGGAGTGTTGGGCACCAAAGAGGAGTCATATAGATAAATTGAATGTAGCCGAAATGAGAATATTAAGGTGGATGAGTGGGATTACTAAGAGAGATAGGATTAAAAATGATTATATTCGGGAGAGCCTAGGAGTAGCTCCTTTAGGGGAGAAGCTCAGGGAATGTAGGTTGCGTTGGTATGGGCATGTGCAAAGAAGACCATTAGATGCCCCTGTGAGAAGATTAGAAGGGATACAGGTAAACGAAGCTAAAAGAGGGAGAGGGAGACCTAAGAGAACTTGGATGGAGTTAATAAAAAAGGATTTGACTTTACTATCTTTTACAAAAGAGGTAGCCCAAAACAGGCTTGAATGGAGGAGTAAGATCCGTGTCGCCGACCCCAAATAGTTGAGAAAAGACGCTATTTGATTATAATTATGATTATGATAGTTTGTACAACTTTAGATGTTCTATTTATTTTTATACAAGGGTATGAGGGCACTTCTCCTTCACTCCTCTTAGACTTCTAGATCTTGTTAAACAAAGTAGTCAACCAAGTTAAGCCAACCCCTCCCAAAGTCTTCCATATTTCAATAGGAATTCCATCGGGTTCTAGAGCTTTACCGTTCTACATCATCCTTAACGCAGTACCTACCTCCTCTATAGAGAATCTCCTAAAATAAGTTATCTCTTTAACGGAACTAGACTCAATATCCATCCCACTTCTACAATTTTCACTCAATAAATACTCAAAATATCCACGCCATCTCTTCCTAATTTTCTCATCTTTCACTAAAACCTTTTCATCTTCACTCTTAATGCACCTAACTTACTTTAAGTCCATACTTCTCTTATCTCTTAACTTAGCTATCTTATATATGTCCCTCTCTCCTTCCTTCGTCTCTAACCTATTATATGAGTCATCAAACGGCTTATATCTAACTTCACACACTATCTTTTTAGCCACTCTCCTAACCTTAATATATCTTTCCCAATTCACTTTGATTTCAACATTTTTGCCACTTCTTGAAGAAACACTTATTTTTCTTGACGACTCTTTGAACTTCCTCACACTACCACCATATTTCTTTCTTGACATCATTTCTCCTCTCACTTCACCAAGTACTTCTTTTCCCACTTTTTAAATGCAATTAACCATGTTACCCCACATCATTGTTGGTTCCTCATTAAGTTCTAATTTCCTTCAACCCTCAACCTCTCTACAAAAGTGATCTCATGATCCACTTTATCCGCCCTTCATATCCTCCACTTCATGTGGACATCTAAAACAATTAATCTATGTTATAGTATTATAGGTTTCCTACCCTTCTCTCCTAAGTATTATATTAACCTTCAATCTCTTAAGTGTTTCTACTAACTTCATACCCTTACTCTTCAAGGTCCAAATGTTCCATGTTGCCACTATAATCCTACGCTCTTGGACTAGCTTCTTTGCTTGCGCCCATCTAGACCAACAAGACAACCCTTGTTCACTTAACATTGCAACTGGGTATTGTTGTAACGCGTCGCTTTCAGAGAAAACCCAAACCAACCCTTGCTTACTTATTATTACCCTTGCTTCCGGGGAACACCGTAGCTCTAACTAGAATGTGTGGTGTAAGATCTATAAAGATTGACGAAGTTTTTAGAGCCGGCTGTCAACCTGATGCTAACCCTCCTCCTTTTCCCTAGACTTGGGGACCGGGCATTGTGAGACACGCGGAGTTTATATGAGACAGGAGTGTACTATATGAAAATGAAGAGCAATGTTTAAACCTGCAATCGAAGAATCCAAATGATCCATGAGAGCCATAGCCCATAGGCATATATAAAATGAAGCACCTAAAAATCTGGACTTACAAAAAGCAGAGGAAAAGGGAAGCACAATAGAATAACTTTCAGGGGCTCTTTTTTGAGAATATTCGGAAGTCTAGCTACATGAAAGGAAGAATGACAAAAAGAGTAGGAGTAATATCAGCATCAAACACAGAGAATGTTCAATCAACTTGAGTAGAGAATGAAAGACTGGCCATTGATCAATCTAAAAAGTCAAGTTGCCATGGCAAATAGTGAAAATTCAGAGATTGACAAAGCTTACTTCCAGTTCTGCTAACAGAGACGGCGCCGGCGACGGCGCAGATTGTGTGATCGTACTTTGGTGAGGCAGCAGGAGCTGTGATCTCATTAGAAGCTTGGGCAAAGAGACATAACAAACCCATGAATGGGAAAATGGTCGGGAACATCCGACACTTGGTTTCCACCTGCAGCAGCTTTCATGATGAATGCCTGATCTTAAGTTGGAGTAGTTCCTCGCGAGGACTTCCATCTACGAATGTGGTTGGTATTCCGTTCAACCTTCCTCCCTGAGAGATGTCGCCACAAGCTTTCTTCCCTCCCTGGTTCTGTTCTGCACGCCTTTCTTCTCTCTGTCGTCCTTATTTTTGTTTCTTCTGTTTGTTTATTTTTGATGTCCTTGTCTTTCCATATCCAGCTCCAGTGTTTCTTCTGTTTTTTTTGAAGTCCGTGTATTTCCATATCCAGCTCAAGTGCTGCGACGAACTTAGAAAGCGATGGGACCTTCGGTAGGTCTCTCTTAACCGTGAGTATATGAAACGCGGAAAAATCTGACGGGCCAGATTTCCTTTACGGAAGCCCACTAAGTAGTGACCGACAGGTTGGAAAATCATATTTTAAAAACAAAAGTGGACAAAGCTGAATCACATGGCCTCGTAGGGGTAGACGCTGGGGTCGTTGCATCGATGGGACGCGTGGCTTATCTCAAGTTACAGGGAGGGATCTCGAGGGGAGGCCACAAACACGGAGGACAATGTATTATGTGAAGCGGAAGAGATTCAACAACACCTAGTGCAGAAGCGTCTTCACCAATGCCAAGAGGCGAAGAAATGATCTTCCTCCCCTCGTGCACCTCAATAGCCCGTTCATAAATGGAAGACATCCAATTTGGTTTTTTACTAGGTTCCAGATGAATGTCTGTCTGCCTAGTGAATCGCAATGGGCTATTGGCCGATGATAGAAGCAAGCAATCAACTAGTTATTTTAAGAACGCTTTGAAGGCCACTTAAAAAATGGCGCTGGCCAGCGATTGGTGGGGGGGACGGATGATCACTGATTAGGACATGCTACGATTTCTGTGGTTGGAGGGACTATTAGTGTATGTAACACTATGATCGCTGATCCCTATCCAATCTCGGAAGGCTTCGTAATTGATAAGCACACAACCCGGTGCTAAGGTTAGACTCATGTATTCTCGATGTACAAGATCATGCGGCTTTTCCAACATACGAAAAGATTTAAATAAATTCTGTGCGTTCAAGTTGGTAAACTTCATATTTGCCTGAACAAGCGTGCCCGACTATGTAAACAGGGAGCCAGCCCTGTTCGGAACAAATTCGCTGATGGATGAGCATATCAGCCAAATGGAGCATTAATATTGTACAAATATATTTTCTCACTGGAGCTATTAACAAGGAACGGAGTTCCTTACTCCCTCCATTCCAAAATACTATGTACATTTGAGAAAATTCTCATTTTTATTAGACTATGAAACCCACAAGTCACAGTGACTTCTCTCTCATATCCCGTCCAACTTGTACGTTCATTCACAAACCAAATTCAAGTCAATCCTTCAAGACTCCTCCAATTTTGAAAAAAGAAAAAATACGTGACTTGACAAAATTTTGGAACATTTAATATTTCCAAATGCACATAGTATTTTGGAACGGAGGGAGTATTTTATTACAAAACAGGACTGAAGGACACTAACCTTACAGGAGCTATCGCAGAAAATAACGATCTTAAATTACTGCTAGAAAAAGATGAGAAAGGACAAGAAACACCTCTCTTGCTCAAGGTATCTTCAACTTCAACCAAAAAGGGCCTTTTATTACCGTACTGTGCTATAACCTCATACGTGCAAGCCCCAAATTAACATACATCCAACTCTTCATGTATGAGCTGGAGGAACTTAGCTAATTTTTCTTTGAGCAAGCAGCAAATCATGGACAACCACCATAATTTCCTTGGGATGATTGCTGAAACAATGCAATATCTATTCTCATAAGCCAAACATCATTTAATATATACACTTCCCAAGTGAGAAGCAGAAGGGGGCACGCCAGGAACCAAAACAGGCTGATCAAAACAACGGTTAATCAAAACAGGCATAATTTTCTCCAAAAAGCAACCCCACGCCGTGATCATTGCCTAATCTATCAAGTTTAATCAAAACAACGGTTTATAAATTCAACTTCAAGCATAGTTTGGAACATTGCGGAGACTAGATGCAAGTTGTCGAGCAGAATGTGCTAAAAGGCAATGCGTCATGCATGAACTAACATGTAACTAACATGTAACTCGACAAACGGAAAGGTACTTCATATTTTTTTAATATATTTACCTCAGGGATGCTGCTTTCAATGGGTTCATCAAAGGTGAGAGGAGTACTGACATCCGTATCACTTCCCAAGTGAGAAGCAGAAGGGGGCAAGTCAGGAACCAAAACACGCTGTTCTTCTCTGATAATAATGGAATCCTTGACAGCTTCCAAAGTTATTACCTCCTCATTTTCTATCATGTCTATGATATTTGTTTTCACTAAAATTGCTTCTGCGGAATCAAATTCTGTCTTATCAGGAAGAATTTTTTCTTCTATTTTCTGAACTTCGACATCTTCCAAGTCTTCTGAGATTTCTGCCAGATCAGGGAGAATTTCCTCTGTTATCTTTTGAAGTTCGGCATTTTCCCAGTCTTCTGAAACAACAATGGTATGCTTTGTTTCCCAGGTCTCAAGGGTCCTGTCAGGGCCTGGCTGCCATTCCACCTTGCCAGTGGATCCTTTAAGTATGAACTTGAAAATGAAGGTTTTCCCAGTGGGTATATCCTATCCAATCAAGAGGTTAGAGCATCAGATAGGAAAGTGAAACAACCTGCATTGCTCGTTCTTGCAAAGGCATACCATTTCCGTAGACCAGATATGACCATCTGACCAGTTCAAAGGTACTGCAAGTGATGGATCCCATAGGCCAACCAGAGAATCCTCCCCAACAAGGAAAAAGTGCTTGCCAAAGAGACATGCCTTTTTTAATTTGAATACAACATGAACTGTGTTCATTTCAGCTGAAAAGTGAAAGAACTCAACATTAGCGAAAGCATTCACAAGTACATAAAAGAAACAACAATGTCAAAGCAAGCCGTACTTGATGATTGAATCTGCAAGTCTTGAGTCTGTTTATCCACCTGCGATAGAACTTCATATTTCAGGCTCCAGTCTAATATTATCTTTAGAAATAAAAATGAATGATTGTTTGACTACTCACTAAGTATCATATTTTCAGTAAAAAAATACTTGAAGTAAACACATTCTAAGCCTCCGTTCATATTAAGAAAAACCAAATAGGACTATTAATATGGAACGGAGGAGTATCTAGCATAGAAAACAAGAAATCATTTTTCTAAAATTGCAGTAGTATTCAGAGGTTCTTGGCTCAGGGTTTTGTCCTAAATATCAGATTCAACCAGTCACAATCGTGTTCAGAGTGGCATTTTGTCTCACATTTTTCATGTTGAAACATAGAAGGCTTTCACATGCATTTTGGTATGTACCAATTACCTCAGATCCGTTCTTATTTCTTTAAATTGTTGAAAAAGCTAATATTCTCTACGTCTCATATCAGTTGATAACATTTGAAAAGTGTGATAATTGAGGAAGCAAACTTATAAACATTTATACTCCACCTACTAACCCAATTTATGGGGTCGACCAATTAGTATTTGAAGGATAACATGAATAAGACAATTTATATGAAACAAGTTTTATTGAAAAGTACATACAATGTATATGAGATAAGAGTCATAATCATAATCATAATCATAATCAAGTAGCGGCTTTTCCCAACTATTTGGAGTTATTTAGGCCTATTTTGTGCAATTCTTTTGTAAGATAGTAAAGTCATATCCTTTTTTATTAAATCCATCCAAGTTCTCTTAGGTCACCATCTCCTTCTTTTGGAATCATTTACATGCATCCTTTCTAATCTTCGCATCTATTGGTCTTCTTAGCATATGTCCATACCAATGCAACTTACATTCCAATTTAAAGCCTTTCTTATTTGAATATTTACTTATATAAACTAGTTTAAGGCCCTCTCCCAGTTCCCTAGTTTTCTCTCCTTAAACTTAGTCTCTTGCAAGCAAGCTATGTTAACCTTCGTTCTCTTAAATGTATCTATTAACTCCATACCCTTACCCTTTAAAGTTCCAATATTCCACGTTGCCACTTTGGTCCTACGCTCTTGGACTAGCTTCCTTGCTTGCGCCCATCTAGACCAACGCAACAACCCTTGTTCACTTGTCATTGCAATTGGGCATTGTTGCAACGCGTTGCTTTCAGAGAACACCCTAATCAACCCTTGCTTACTTCTCATTGCACCCGGGTTTTGGCACAACATGTTACTTCCGGGGAACGCCCTGGCTCTAGTTAGAATGTATGGTGTAAGATCTATAGAGACTGACAAAGTTTTTACAGTCGGCTGTCGACTCGATGCTAACCCTCCTCCTTTTTCCAGACTTGGAGATCGGGGATTGTGTGACACAACGGCGGAGTTTATATGTGACAGAAGTCATCTTCATCATCATCATCATATGCCTTATCCCAGCTATTTGCGGCGGCATGGATTATATAATGCAATTTACTCTTATCGGAATCAAAATAGTACAAAATTCATACAAAGAAACATAGTGGTAAGTTTTTACACCAGATGGCCTTCCTGACACAACCCTCTAAAGAGGGGACAATGATAAGAAAATGCAACCCTCCGAAGAGGGGACAATGATCAGAAAATTCAACATCATCATATTCATCGTACACCTTTCCAAATATGTGGATTGGCTTCATGACATGATGGTTGCACATGAAATATTAATATAGCCATCTTCCATCACAAAGCTGTTAACAATGAAAATCAGTCTGCTTTTACATGGGAGCATGGCTTTTTATATGAGACAGGAGTACTATATGAAAATGAAAAGCAATGTTTAAACCTGGAATAGAGGAATCCAAATGATCCAAGAGAACCATAGCCCATAGGCATATATAAAATGAAGCACCTAAAAGCTGGAGTTACAAAAAGCAGAGGAAAAGGGAAGCACAATAGAAAAACTTTCAGGGGCTCTTTTTCTAGAATATTCGGAGGTCTAGCTACATGAAAGGAAGAATGACAAAAAGAGCAGGAGTAATATCAGCATCAAACACAGAGAATGTTCAATCAGCTTAATTAGAGAATGAAAGACTGGCCATTGATCAATCTAAAGTCAAGTTGCCATGGCAAATAGTGAAAATTCAGAGATTGACAAAGCTTACTTCCAGTTCTGCTAACAAAGACGGCGCCGGTGACGGCGCAGATTGTGTGATCGTACTTTGGTGAGGCACCAAGAGCTGTGATCTCATTAGAAGCTTGGGCAAAGAGACAGAACGAACCCATGAATGGGAAAAGGGTCGGGAACATCCGACACTTGGTTTCCACCTGCAGCAGCTTTCATGCTGAATGCCTGAGCTTAAGTTGTAGTAGTTCCTCGCGAGGACTTCCATCTACGACTGTGGTTGGTATTCCGTTCAACCTTCCTCCCTGAGAGATGTCACCACAAGCTTTCTTCCCTCCCTGGTTCTGTTCTTGCACGCCTTTCTTCAATCTGTCGTCCTCATTTTCGTTTCTTCTGTTTTTTTATTTATTTTTGAAGTCCCTGTCTTTCCATATCCAGCTCCAGTGTTTCTACTGTTTTTTTTTGAAGTCCGTGTCGTTCCATATCCAGCTCCAAGTGCTTCCATATCCAGAAAGCGATGGGACCTTAGGTAGGTCTCTCTTAACCGTGAGTATGTGAAACGTGGAAAAGTTTGACGGGCCAGATTTCCTTTACTGAAGGTAAAGGAGTGACCGACAGGTTGGAAAATCATATTTTAAGCAAAAACAAAAGTGGACAAAGCTGAATCACATGGCCTCGTAGGGGTAGACGCTGGGGTCGTTGCATCGATGGGACGCGTGGCTTATCTCGAGTTGCAGGGAGGGATCTCGAAGGGAGGTCACAAACACGGAGGACAATGTATTATGTGAACCGGAAGAGATTAGTGCGTAAGCGTCTTCTCGAATGCCAAGAGGCGAAGAATCTTCCTCCGCTCGTGACAGGGCTGTTTACGAGCCGAGCTTAATCTAAGTTTAGCTAATTTGGCTCACGCTCGGCACGAGACGAGTCTAACACATTAAACAGCTAGACTACCCTATGGCTAAATTTTACTCGACCCTGGCTCGAACAGATTTTTTATATAACTCATGACAAAATTATTTTTTTATATAACTCACGACAAAAAATTATTTACGGGTGAAAATTATTTTCAAACCTAAACACAATTCCAATATATTAATACACATTAACCAACTGCACTTTAACTTTTTTTATATTCATTGTGCACACAAATATATTTATTACATATTTGAAGGGGCAAGGAAACTGATCTCTTAGAGCACCACATCCCGCCGCCAATCCTTTTAGTGCATACAAGGCCCACCCATCATACGCGCTAGGTAAATTAGGATATAATCTCGGGTGGGTGGCCAATGAAGTGGCGGTTCGAGCTCAAAACCTCCGCTAAATAAAAGCGTGTTCTATCCATCATACAAACACCCTGTTGGTCAACTTCATTAATATTGCTCCATAATATCAAACTCCGGGTTAATCCATTTTCACCTGCGGTTCAACCAAACCTGCCATCAATCGGAGTCAATGACTGATCTAATTTTCTATGTGCTTTGGGGTAGTTTGGTTGTGAGCATTTATTACATAACACAATAAACCAAAAAATATATAGAAAATAAACACAGGGAAGGCCAATAACTCATTTGATTAGTGGTTAAGACAAACCTCCTTAAACTTTCGAATATTTTACAAATATTGCATAATGTATCATGATCCCTTCAACTCTTTGTTATTTATGAGTGAGATAATAACCTTAGAATCCCCTTAAATACGAATCTTTTGAATATTAGAATATGAAACTAAGTGAATACCCATATAACCTAAAGTAATCAAGTACGGATACAACAATAATATGGCTAGGGTAAGTGTACTGGATTAAACGGAAAAAGACAAAAGATATGGGAAAGTAATGTGAAAAATATGGTAGTTGATGAAAGAATAAACTATAAAAGAATTAATAAGGATAATATAATAAAAATAAAGAATTATAACAACGATTAAATTGTGATTCAATGAGTATAGTTGGACATTGAGTTCTATTATGATCCAAATTTGAGTTTCTGTAAAAGCCATGTTTTTTTTTAGCATTGTCATGCACTAGTATGAAAGTCCCACACCGTCTAAGAATATAAATCTAAGGCTCTACATGTTCTATAAAAAGGAAAGGAAAGGAAGGGATAGTCTTTACATCGAAGGTAAGCCAAAATGAGTCAATCCTTTGTATAGTAGAAGGTTATGGACATTATACACAATAAAAAGTCTGAGTCAAGCTCGAGCTGATTCTCAAGTCAAGCTTCGAGTTAATATGAGTCGAGTTTTTTCGAGTTGAGCCGAATCAAATTAGAGGGTGGCTCGAGGCTCACTTCGAAAAAAATCGAGCCGAGTCGAACTCAAGTCGAGATGGGCACGAGTCAAGCCAAAATTTGAGCTGAGTCAAGTCGAGCCAGAAAACTCGTGAGCTGACTCGGCTCTGCACCTCAATAGCCCGTTCATAAATAGACGACATCCAATTTAGTTTTTAACTAGCCTGTCACGGTCATGCAGGCTAGCTAATGCGAGACTCAGGGGCCATTTGGGGCGTAAAAAATCAGTTTTATCTACTCCCAAAAATCCACTAAATCCACATCCACTACCGAGCTGAAACACCTCAAACTGGTTAGTGGATTAGCCCAAAAATCCTAACCAACTGGATTTTTTTCAGCTGGATAGTGCTGATTTTTCACGCCCCAAACGGCCCCTTAAGGCGAACACTTCAAATGAGGTATCTATATCTAGCGTAATATAATTAACCTGCTAATACCCATACTTACAACTACACCTTAGCATCACTCATAAAACAGCCCGGAAGTACTTCAAACAGGAGAAGAAAAAAACAGCACCCAAAAAGCGTACTTCTCTTCAATGGCAATTAAATTAGGAAGTGAAAGACTGGACAGGAAGCCACACGAAAGAATCTAAGCCAAAAATACTACCCAAAAAAAGTTGTACTATAATTGCCAAGTCAATTTGAGGCATGCAAATGAATGGTGGCATTAGCATATGACCAACACTATTTAGAAGGAAGAACCATGAACTATCCATTCAGAAATATGAAACAGCCATGAACTATACACTAGCTCTTTTAACCTTAGCTACAAGACCGTAAAAAGATACTCCATTTGCAAAGGCAGAAAACAGGAAGGACAATGTTGAAAATCAGGACGAATGAGGAAGGTCTAGGCAGGCCATTTTAGAAATCTTCATCCTTTAGTTTTGCATGACTTCTTACCAAAACAAGAAGGTAAAGTGCATAAACAGAAATCAGTCATGTAGTATGCTGTTACGGACAATTCCTTATGCAACGCAGGACGAAAAACACACGGATTTGGGATTGAACTAGGAAGGTAAAACAAATGAATGCTGTTTTAATAAGATATACATTTCTTTCTCGATAAGCGTGGCTAACTATGGAAAGTACTAATTTTAAAACGTATAGCCATATCGTTGCATATGTAATGCCTAGGAAGTCAGAATTCATAATCGTATATTATTTCTGTTTTTCTCCTCTTCCGTCCGCTAACCCGCTTCAAACAAAGACAGAATACACCAAGCAATTTCAAAAGAAGACCAGATAATACTCCCTCTGTCCCCTTGTAATAGTCCAATTTGGTTTTTCAAAATTAAATGGCGCTAATTGTGTCACCGAGGGCCACCTTCATTGACATTAATGTCCTCAATTAACTGACACGTTATTCCGAATAATTTGATTTCGAAGCATAAGGAGAGGGATAACAGACATTGAAAAAAAGCCTACAACTGCTCCCACTTTCTTTAGCAAGACTCCACACATGAACGAAACATGTCCATCAGAGCAAATCGTGCTTTTAAAGAGCAAGATATTTTTTTCATAGTTCAAGTAACGACACAGAAGACATGCACATTAAAAACAATCAAACAATGACATTAACAGTAATACTTCAACACATGATGCTGCAATAAAAACTTGGGCCAACTAAAGACCAATATATGGCCAGTATTAAGATAGTAAGAAACTGAGACCTAAGAGGAGTATCTTGACGGAATGATCAGGAAGTTTATTGAACTCTTAGTGTAAGTAAATATGGGTTCTTGTCCCATTTTACTTGCCTTGATTGAGAGGAGTCGGCTCTCTCGTGCAAGTGTAGGCATGTGGAGTAGTTAGGCTTCCGTGGGCCCGGTCCACACTAAATTGGAAGAGACACTGTAATCATCACCGATCCGGAAATCACTTATTTGGAATTAGCTATTTTGGTACGACCAAAATGGAATTGTCAAATAAGAGTCACCATATTGGAAATCAGTTATGGGAGAGACGTTGAGCCAATTTCGGGAAACTGAAATTGGCATGATTTTTGTAACTGAAAATGCTGCCTTTTTAAAGGAAATGGAGGGGACGCCCTCCATGCCAATGAAAAGCTTCTTTTGGTTTGAAATCGTTCCGCTCTCTCTAGATTTGGTGATCTTGATTTCATTGGGTGAAAAAGCTAATTCGAGGAATATAGTTTTTCACGACGTTCTACACTCGATCGGTGAAGGATTTGGTGTTCTCGGACATATTCTAATCCGTGGAGTGATTCGTAGGCTCAAAGGCCGAAGGTTGGTGATTCTAATTTGATAATATTTAAGCTATATTTGTTGTTTGAAGGAAAAACCTAATTTTTGAGAACCCACATCAAACGGATAAAAATCTTAAAATTCGCTTCCGTTGCGGCCCTATTACCCTACATTGGTAAATTTTAAGATTTTTATCCGTTTGATGTGGGTTATCAAAAATTGGATTTTTTCTTCAAACAACAAATATAGCTTAAATATTATCAAATTAGAATCACTAACCTTCGGCCTTTGAGCCTACGAATCACTCCACGGATTAGAATATGTCCGAGAACACCAAATCCTTCACCGATCGAGTGTAGAACGTCGTGAAAAACTATATTCCTCGAATTAGCTTTTTCACCCAATGAAATCAAGATCACCAAATCTAGAGAGAGCGGAACGATTTCAAACCAAAAGAAGCTTTTCCTTGGCATGGAGGGCGTCCCCTCCATTTCCTTTAAAAAGGCAGCATTTTCAGTTACAAAAATCATGCCAATTTCAGTTTCCCGAAATTGGCTCAACGTCTCTCCCATAACAGATTTCCAATATGGTGACTCTTATTTGACAATTCCATTTTGGTCGTACCAAAATAGCTAATTCCAAATAAGTGATTTCCGGATCGGTGATGATTACAGTGTCTCTTCCAATTTAGTGTGGACCGGGCCCACGGAAGCCTAACTACTCCACATGCCTACACTTGCACGAGAGAGCCGACTCCTCTCAATCAAGACAAGTAAAATGGGACAAGAACCCATATTTACTTACATCCCCCACTATGGGTTCTTTGTTCATATTTGCAATCCACAGTGACTCGTGCACTAGTCCTGTCGTAATCCAAAACTATGAACGTGTTTTACAAATAGATCCGTCGTTAAGGCCTTCGTTAACGGATCAGCTAACATCTCAACCGTAGGAAGATGACTCACTGTCAACTTTCCCCGTTGTAGCACGTCAAACACATAAAAGTAATGCACCTCTATGTGCTTAGCTCTTGAACTGATCTCCCCATTACGGAGTGTCGACACAGTTGCCAAATTATCACAATAAATTTGGACAGGAGCATCAGTCCACTGTTCTAGCTGTAACCCAGCTAGAAACTCTTTAATCCAAACTGCCTCGGAAGCTGCTAAACTGCATGCAACAAACTCAGCTTCCATCGTGGACTTAGTAATGCATTTCTGCTTCTTACTAGCCCATGCCACGGCGCCGCCACCAAGCATAAAAACATAACCGGCAGTGGATTTTCTGTCATCCTTACACCCGGCATAGTCCGAATCACTATAGCCTTCCAATGACAGGTTCTCGGCCTGATATGTGAGTTTCATATCCTTGGTACCTAACAGATATCTGAACACCCGCTTAATAGCTTGCCAGTGTTGCATACCTGGGTTAGCCTGATATCGACTCACAAGGCTTACTACAAAAGCCAAATCAGGTCGAGTGCAGTTCATGGCATACATCAAGCTGCCAATAGCCTGCGCATATGGCACAGATTGCATCTTCAGACGTTCCTCGTCTGATGCAGGTGCCATTCTTTCAGACAAAACTGTCCCTTTATAGATGGGCGAATCTATGGTCTTCCAACCAATCACGCCAAAGCGTTTCAATACACTCTCAATGTACGATTCTTGAGATATACTTAGCCTCCTCGCTTTTCTATCTCTCTCAATCTTCATCCCGAGGATGTAAGATGCTTCACCCATTAATAATATGTCATCTATATATAGTGACAATATCATAAATCTACTCCCATCCCTAAAGGAGTATACACAATGGTCATAGTCATTGGCTACAAAGCCATATTCACTTATCACCTTGTGAAAAGTGAAATACCATTGTCTTGGCGATTGTTTCAGTCCATACAATGATTTAATAAGTTTGCACACTTTAGTTTCCTCTCCGGAAACAACAAACCCCTCGGGTTGTTCCATGTAAATCTCCTCCTCTAAATCACCATTTAGGAAGGCAGTCTTTACATCCATCTGGTGCAACTCTAAATCTAAGTATGACACAATTGCCAACAAACATCGGATTGAGATGAACCTGGACACTGGAGAATAAGTCTCCTTGAAGTCTATGCCCTCTACTTGTGTGAAACCTTTCGCCACAAGTCTAGCTTTGTACTTCTCTATTGATCCATCAGCTTTGAGCTTCTTCTTGAAGATCCACTTACACCCAATGGGTTTCCGTTCGTCTGGTAAGTCAACAATCTCCCAGACTTTGTTCTTCAAGATTGAATCCATTTCCTCTTGAACAGCCTTCTGCCATTCCTTGGAATCTGGACTACTCATAGCCTGCTAAAATGTGACTGGATCATTAAGTACAGGGTCATCTACCGATATTTCATCTTCACCAAGCATGGCATAGTAATCATTCAACAAAATTGAAGGTCTACGCTCTCTTGATGTTCGAGTTTCAACATCCTCATTGGATGTGTTACCTATCACTCGTTCATTACTAGTGACAGTAACTTTCTCTTTCTCAATTTCAAAGAGTTCCACTTTCTGACTAGGAGTTTTAAGGTCTATATCTTCCTCAAGAAAATAAGCATCTCTAGACTCTATAACCCCCACTGTCCCATCATCATGGTGTACTACAAATCGATACCCTTTCGAATGGTCACAATAACCTATAAAATTACATTTTATGGTATTGGGATCCAACTTAGTTCTTAGTTGATCAGGCACCCTCACATGGGCCTTTGACCCCCACACTCTCAAGTTCGAAAAGTTTGGACATCTTCCCGTCCATAACTCATAAGGGGTCAATTTGATCGACTTAGATAGTATTCGATTTAGTACATAAACAGCGGTGTCTAGTGTTTCACCCCAAAACTGCGTTCCTAGTTCAGAGTGGTTTAACATGGACCTTACCATGTCCATCAAAGTTCTATTACGTCTTTCAGCAACTCCATTCTGTTGAGGGGTATACGGTAAAGTATACTGATGCACTATTCCTTGGTTTGTACAATAGTCCTTGAACAAATCAGATGTATACTCACCACCTCTGTCTGTTCTCAGAACTTTAATCTTCCGTCCTAATTGGTTTTCAACCTCAGCCTTAAATTCTTTGAATTTTTCTAAGGCATCGGACTTTCTCGATAACAAGTACACATAACCATATCTAGAATAGTCATCTATGAACGTAATGAAATACATCATACCCCTTTGAGTCTTAACGTTTATAGGCCCACAAATATCTGAGTGAATGACCTCTAAAAGGTCAATTGCTCGTTGCCCTTTTGGAAAGGGTTGCCTAGTTATTTTGCCAGATAAACAATCTTCACACGCGCGCAAATTATCACTTATTTTAGGTAGTAACCCACTACCCGACATTCGGTGTAATTTTGTCGCATTCACATGACAAAGGCGTAAATGCCACAACAATGCATTATCAACAGCAACACAAGCAACATACTCAGAATCAATCATTTCATTATTAGCAAAGTCATTGGATACATCAAGTTTGAATAAACCATCAACTAAAGAAGCAGTAAATAAAATATTATTCTTCTGCCCCACAGTTCCCTTGCCACCCTTGAACCTGACTTCAAATCCCTTTTGAGTCAGAAGAGGGATTGAAATCAGATTCCTATGAATAGTAGGTGCATACAAGACATCTGTGAGGACCAGAGTGTTTCCTCCTAAGAGAGGAACACGAACAGAGCCAATCCCCAGCACGTCACAATAGGTGTTATTCCCCATGTAGATCTTGTGCTCTCCGGGACTAATTTCTTTTATCTCAGCAAAAGACTCATTTGCCATAGCCACATGACGAGTTGCAGCCGAGTCAAGCCACCAACCTTTAGTGTTAGTGTTCACAATCAGTGCCTCAGAAATCATGCACACTATATCATTTCCACCACCCTGCTGTTTCTTTTTCTCGTTGCCCTGGGAGCCATTAGGACAGTTCCTGCTAAAGTGACCCATTTGGCCACATGTAAAGCAGGCTCCCTTCTTCTTGTTTTTGGCCTTGTCTCCACCCTGGAATTGAGGCTTCTTTCCTTTCCTTTTGAAGTTCTTCTTTGAAGTGCCAGCATAGGACCCACCTTTCTTAGAGCCAACATGGTGAGCAAGGTTGGCAGATGCATTAGAGGCCCTCATATGCTCTCTCCTTTCCTGCTCCAAGCCCAGCTTGGTAGTAAGGTCATCGAGAGTGAGTTTCTTGTCACTCAGGTTCAACGCCACCACAACTGCTTCCCATGATGGAGGGAGACTAGTGAGTATCGTCGACACTTGGACCCCCAATGAAATTGGATCTCCAAGCATCTCCAATTCACTAGCAATAATAGTCATGGCATTTATGTGCTCAAGCACATTCTTGCCCTCCTCCATCCTCATGTTGGTATAGCGAGTGTGGAGCAACCTGATGTGTGCCTCAGTATGCTCTCCATACCTCCTCTCAATAGCCTCATACATTTCTTTGGCCGTTCTGTGCTTCTCAAAAAGCAACTCCATCGTAGGCTCCATAAAGGTAAGCATCGTGGTCCTTGCTCGTGCATCCTCCATCTTGAACTTCTCGTACTCTCTCTTTTGAGCAGCAGTACTCTGTTCACCCGTAGGTTCAACAACTTGGTCTAGCACATGACCCAAGTCATCAAGGAACAGAATGTGACGGATGCGCCTCTTCCAGGTAACAAAATTGGTGGCATTCAACTTTTCAGTCTTTGCCAACTCACTTGAGACCATACGGGAAGCCATTGCAACTTTTATGAAATCAAGCAAGTATTCCAATCAAATTGAAGATAAAAATCTACAATCAATGGAACAGGACAAGCAGTGTAAAAACAGCACAGTTTGAATCACTAATTAACTATCAACAAACATATAATCAAGTGGCAAAAAATACTGCTTCAATATTAATTAGTTTTTCAAATTTTATCCCGCCGATCGATCGCGTCAAATACCCGATCGATCGCAATACGATCGATCACGTCAATTTCTCCGATCGATCGCAGCTTTCCGCTGTTGATTTTGCACAACTTACAGTAGATACGATCGATCGCAATTCGTGCCGATCGATCGTTTCCCACTTTCAAAGCAACTCAACGATCGATGCCGAACGATGGCGATCGATCGGATTCCGATCGAAGCCGAACGATAGCGATCGATCGTTTTCCCTTTTCAAGAGATTTAACAATTGATGCCGATCGAAGCCGAACGATGGCGATCGATCGTGACCAGTCGTGTTCTCCGATTTTACCTTTGAGCGATCGATCGTTCTTGATGCCGATCGATCGCGACTGTAAATTCGAGATTTTCAGTCGGCAAAACCGCGAGGAAAAAACCCACGAATCTCTTGGAACTCTCACACCACAACGGATCCAAGGCTCTGATACCAGTGAAGGGTAATAGGGCCGCAACGGAAGCCTAACTACTCCACATGCCTACACTTGCACGAGAGAGCCGACTCCTCTCAATCAAGATAAGTAAAATGGGACAAGAACCCATATTTACTTACACTTAGGATAGCATGAAAAGGAAAGAAACATCCAGGGAGAAACAATAAAAAAGATGCAACAACAAAATCATTGCAGCAATCTACCCAAATTATATATTAGCATCATCTCTCTACACCATCTTCTTCATAGTCAGAAGTAAGGACTGCTTCCTTTTCAGGTGAGGAGGTTCAACTAGGACAATTTACAAACCTAACTTGTCTAATTTGTCCAGAGCGGCAGCAATTTCAAACCCCCTCCTACAGATTAGTTTTTCATGTACACAGAGAAAGAAAAATGCATAATACTCCCTCCATCCTAAAATAAGTGTCACATCCTAAAAAAGTGGGTAGTGTAATTTTATTAAACCTCGAAAACCTGGCGATACAATCATGCATACAAGTTCATGCAATTCCCTCATCCAATATCGAACACCTCAGAAAAAAAATGGCACAAAGATCAACATGGTGAAAGATTACTTCTGCGCTTCAATTCTATACACATTAAAGGAAAAAATTAACCAGATTACAAGTTCCAAGTACACTTGTATAAATAAGAAATCTCTACAATAAATACACATCCACACGAAACGAAGAAGAACACGAAAAAGAGAAGAAAACGATATACAGATCTAAAACAGTGGAAGTAAAACGCTTACTGTAAATGGAGACAAATAGTAAAGATCGCGCTTTTGCTCACCTGTCGACCGCTCAATTTCGCCATCGCTTCACTTGGCGTCGTAATCGACAACTTCGGAGTCGGTGACGCATCGGGAGTGCTGGACGATGGATCGGCCAATGGAGTTTATCCACTCCTCCTTCTCCTTATCGGAATCAGCAATAAAGTACATGGTGTCACGACCGGTGGAGAGCTCGAAGGCGAACTGCTTGTTGAGGACGTCCTCGGCGCCCTTGACGGTGAGGCAGGTGGCCACGGGGATGACCCCGCGAGGCCTGGAAGCCCGGGTCACGTACGAGTCCTTGAACCAGAGGAGCTTCCCCTGCTTCAGCACGAACCACCGGCGGCGCCACGTCTTGATGTACTCGCCCTGCTTCGTCAGCCACCCGGTCCGCTCCGGATTCGTCCAGAACTCCACGCCGCCGGTCGGATCTTCTGCCTCCGCGCCCCCGGTCACGGCGCGCCACAAGCTAGCAGCCATTAGAGGAGCGGGTTCAGAGATTGGGAGCTGTTGTGCCACGGCTTTTAGCCCTGGAGCAGTTGTTGGAGTTAGGACTTAGGGGCCGTTTGGGGCGTGATTAAAAGCAAAATATTCAGATGGGATGTTTCGCTACACTGTAGCATCTGAATATTTTATATATCCAGCCAAATATTTTAGGACGTGTTTCAGCTGGATGTAAAAATCCACCTGGATGCTACAGTAGATATCCAGAATCCAGTCCGGATGTTTTGCAATAATCACGCCCCAAACGGCCCTTATTCTATTTTGTTGATGATTTGATTACGAGCGCATTAGAAATTTAGAAGTCCTAATCCTAAATAATCGTGTAACACGATGAGCTGCCGTTTGTATGAGTCATGGCTCACACGCTACATGAGTCGTGACAATCTTCACCGTCGGAGTTTGATCTGGCGGAAGGCGTTAATAAGTGGAAGGTGGGTTTTGAACACTAGCTGCTCTGTCGGATCTCAATTTCACGGCTTCGGATCATTTTTTGTAGAATATTTTCGTCTCTCAGCATGTTAAATTAGAAAGCATGTACTCCCTCCGTCCCTATCGAGTATCGACAGTCTTTTTTGTTTTTCTAAAATGAAGTAATTTTAGTTCATGTTGAAAAACTAAACGGAATACTTAGGTGTCGTTTGGCAACTATGAAATGAACATTTGGGGAGAATTTATTTGCTACATTCATAGATATATCCAAACCACACATTTGTCATTCAAGACAAATGTTGTCCTTTCGTTGATGATGGGCAATAGTGTAAAAAATAGTAAATTGCCCACGAATGGACAACAAATTCCATAGGTGGGTAAATGTTCGTACATTGACATATAATGCTATCCAAATAAGAAAACATAACAAATAAATCACAAATGGCCCACAAATGGGTTGCCAAACGACAACTTAATTGGCTGTGTGAGAATATCTTAAGCGTTCGTAAGTGCGTTTCTTATACATCTTCTGATTTGGAGAGTTTCTTCTCTAAAATTCTTCATCCCCATCTTATGGTGTAGAAACTACGACTAAAAATGCATAGTAAAATATACGTGATTATTTGATTATATCTCCATTCATTCCCTCTAAATCCTCACCTTGCAAATTGGTATTTTAAAATCAGAGCTAGAACGATGTCCAGAGTCCCCATTTTTAAACTTCTTCAGCGTACACATTTTATAGTGCAACTACGAGTAAACCTGCAGTTAGTAAAATGAATGAATATTTTCATGACCTCTCCATTCATTCCCTCTAAATCCACTCCCTGCAAATTGGTATTTTCAGGATGCATTAGGTGTTGGCTGTTCTAAGGACTGTGGGAGACAAATGCAGCTTGATTTCTAGGCAATAATGCATCGATAGTCTTCTCGAAGCTTTCTTTCCATCTGTACATCAATGTATATTGCAACTCACTGCACACAGGAATTGGAGGCAATTCTATGAACTTCAAGCTGCTATATTAGCTGTAAAATGGCCATTGACTAGTCCTCTCCAAGTAAGATTCTGTGATTAATCTTTTTAAGTAATCTTTCTACCACAAATCATAATTTTCAGCCTTCTCAGCTTTAGCCTGATGCCTCTCCATCTCCATAAACTGAAACCAGGCAAATTCCGATACGACTTTTTTCTCGCAAATCTCCGCTTATTTCCTTCTTTCTTCTTTCCAAGAGTTGTCCGTCTCTCCGCAAAACTTCCCTCCGGCGGAGACCCGCCAATCCCATCCGACCTGGAATTGTCTCCGGTCGATTGAAACTTCTTGATATGCGCCCAAGGGGAGAGACCATGAATAGCTTCATCTTCCTCACTACCCCAAAGAAAGATAGGCTTGATGATGGGCGACCCGCTGTACTCGTCGAAGTGCTTTGAGAGTGGAGTATGCTCCATGTCAAAGAGCCTTCGCAGGGATGTGCTTCCTTCCTTCATCCGGTCTAGCAAACTAGTCCTCCTGCATGATGAGAAAGAAGAACACGAAGCGGTGGCTGAAGAAAATGATGATGCCGAAGAAGACGAGAGATAGAGAGACTTCTGACAGTCGATGATTCGTCTGATCCGATCCCTTTGAACTGACTTGTTGAAGTTGCAAAACTCATCCCCATCTTCCTCGGTTATCTCCGATGGCTTCATAGCCAGGGGAGATGGGGCAGTTTGTGGGAGTTGTGAACATTTGAGATTGCTTCAATGTTCAGAAACTTGGTGAGGAATTGAAAGGAACGTATAGAGAAGGTGCCAAAGGAAGGAGGTGGAATGGGCAAGTATGCTATTAAAGAATGATAAAAGCCGGCAGCAATTAATAACTACGTGCATGTACGAAGAAGATCATCACTTAATCTTATTTTTAAAACTCTGAATGGGCAGCTGAAGCTCAGCATCAACAGAGCATGCTAATCCAAACAAGCCAGGACTTGTACCAATTGACCAAACTGCTGCATGTAAGCCTTCGCTAAAGCCTGAGTGACAAATGCTTGAAAGCAAAATGCAATGCCCTGAAATCTACCAAAAAATATAAGACAAACTACCCAAAAAAAATTTGTTATGTCCTGAAAAGAACCTTGGGCCCATTGCTATGAACAACGACGTTCATCATTCATGCTTACGAGAGCATGTGACCATGAAATGTTATTAATTGCACTGAAACATTCTTAGATATCAATTATCAACTATGATATGAGCTGAAACATTCTTCAATTATTGACCATGATATGCGCTGTAACATTCTTCAATCATTGATCAGGATATGCGCTGAAACATTCTTCAACAATTGCAAAATTCACAAGCTGCTAGATGGCCATCATCCATCAAGCAACGTAAAGTAGGAGATAAAACCACTTCTCCGTCATCGTACATGTCTTGTCCGGTCCAACGAGCCCAGACAGGGTCCAATGCCTTCTGCTACTCACATCACTTTTCGTGCTGGTCTGGGTCCTCCTCCTTGTCCATGGCTACATGCTCTGCCTTGAAAAGGGATGCTACAAGAAGATGGTGAGATCTCAATCTTTCAAAATACACTAATCAAATTTTGGTTTCATAGGACACTTATGCTTTATCTGAATTGCATAGTTATGGATGTTGGTTGCTTTTCTTATTCTCCTACATGGCTATGAGGTATTGGTCAGAATTTTCAATTTTGGCAGTACATCAGTGAAGATCCTCAATGCAATTGCGATGCTGTAGGTGGACTTCCAGTGTTTAAGTTTTGGCATTAAAATAGTCAATATCCTTCATTTTTTCTTTAGGTTTGAATTTTGCCTTTTTATGTTTTTGTTTGTTGATAGTCAAATTTTAATGGCCAAGTTTACCTTTGCAAATCAGTATTACTACTCCACCATGGTTGCATGACATAACATTGGACGTGTTTGATCATTATTATTGGAGTTGAAACATGTTGACATGTCATGAGACAAACTTAGTTTATAACAGAGATTGCCCTTTAGTATGGATCTTGCCATTTTCATTTAAGATGTTTAGTCTTCGTAAAGTTTTATTGTATGTATTTAGCAATGGCTTAGTATCTATTTCTGTAAAATAATTTATATTTTCAATTTTTTCCAACTTTTAACTCTGTCAATCAAACCTTTGGTCTTTTATGATCTGTTGTTGGCATAATATTGTTATTACTACTATCTTTTATGTTCTTGTCCTTGTTGCGTTTGATGGTACTGTTAGTGCTACCATTGTTTTCTTATCTTCTTTCCTTGTTTTAGAGGTAAGGGTAAAAATCTGTTCAATAACCAAAATCAAAAAAGCTTGCACAACTTTTTTCTGAAGTATATTTTTGTTTCGTCCTTGATCTTTACTAACAAATCATAATTTACCAATGTAGTTCAATTTTTGGGTAATACCATTGTTTTAATGGTGACCTCATCAAATTTCTATTTGTATTTTATATTTGACAAGTACCTCTTTTGGATTAATAATGTCTTCATCAAATGTTTTTGTGTTATGTTCATATAAAATGTGTACAGCAGTTGTTTACTATAAGAAAAAGTGCTCATCAAAAGTATCCCAGATGCATTATAGGCAGAGTCGATACCATAATGAAGGGTTCGATTGCTAATTTCTGTACTTCTTGCTTCAATCTACTCTCCTATGCTTTTGTCCTAAAATTAGGAGTTATCCTTCGAACATAAAATGTGACTTTTCGTCGCAAATATGTGATTTCTGGTGGTGGTTGTTTTTTCTTTATTTGGTCGTGGAAGGCATTGTTCTAAATATTTTATTTCGGAGTGTGGTAGATTTGCTTTTATTATGGCCATGAAATTGTTGTTTAGGTCTACAATAAATATTTTGTTCAGAAATTCCTATTTTTTTTGTTTCTACCTTATCTATCTACAATGATCTTTCACAAAAGAATACTGATTATGTTTTCTTACCATTCTATCTTATTTCTTTCAAGACTTGGAAATAAATTATGTGAATTAATACATTCTGTGACACTGTCTCATCTTCTTTAGCAGTGGTACTTCCCTTGGACTTAATGCTGGTTAATTATTCAAGATAACGAACAAAAAGGTAGCATAAGGGAGTTTTCTTTAAAGAAAATGACTTTAAGGCATACAGATGTCTAAACCATTTATATCATTGATCACCTCATTCTCTGCACTAAACGTAGTTTGCTCCACATGTTCCTTTCCCTCTAAAGCGAGCACTACTGCTCCGTGATGATTCCTCACTTTGTTCAAAATTTTCTCCATGCAGATCCATATATCCTTTCTATTGGTGTAACTGATCGCCACAGAATGCTTCCCTTGCCCTTATCATTTCAGAGCACACATCTTTAATCGCCATTCTTTCTTGTGGAGCTTCAGCCGAGCATGCAATTCCGATTCGGAAGACAGAAATCAAGCATTCTTGTGTCCTTTCTTTCAGATTCTCCTTGCTGCTCGTGCGCACATCTTCGTTTTCAAAGCTTTCATCTAGCAGTTGCGAATCAGCGATTTCCAGAACCTTCCCTGGAAATACCATCGTTGCGAGTCTAGGAAGGCTTATATCATCTCTGAACATGTCATCCGTGGGACACTTCCCAGTAAACATTTCTAGTAGAAGTACTCCGAAGCTGTAAACATCCCCACATTTGGATACCTCCCCAGTACTTCCATACTCTGCAATTGATCACAAAACAACAGATATAAGCATCTTACAATTGGACCCTTCAATCAAAGTAGTACTACAGCAATTTTTACCAATAACCTAGACAACGACGGTGAGTTTTACCTGGAGGAATGTAGCCAATTGAACCTTTTAAACACGAGGTGCTGGTCAGAAGGTCGGAGGGCTTCCCACCAGCAACGAGCATCTTGGCAAGGCCAAAATCGCTCACATGTGCCACCATATCTTCGTCAAGAAGAACATTGCTCGGTTTCAGATCACAGTGAACTATGGGAGGGTCACAATGATTATGTAGATAATCCAGAGCTGATGCCACATCAATGGCTACATTCAGTCTCTCCATAATGCTGAAGGCTCTTGGCAACTCTTCTTGACCAATCTGCGGATGCAACCACTTATCCAGGCTCCCATTTGGCATATACTGAAATATCAGAGCTTTGAAATCGTTGCCTTTGGAATCCATACTCGAACAAGCAGTCAAAATCTTTGCAAGGTTTCGGTGCCGAATGTTCCTCAAAGCATTGCACTCGGCCATGAAACTCTTAAGAGCTCTTTTATGGTCAATGTTGATGACCTTCACAGCGATAGCTGTTTGATGCTGACTCAAGATTCCTTTGTACACAGCTCCGAAACTTCCATGACCAATCAAATTAGCAGAAGAAAAGCCATTAGTTGCGTTAACAAGTTCCAGATATGAGATCCTTACATATGGTTCCAGCTCTATTTGGGAAGACGTGGAAGGAGAATTCTTTCTCGATTTTCTTCTCCAACAGATCGCAAATAAACAAGTTACTAGCACGCCTAAAGCCACAAATGATATAGTAACAAGGACTGCTATTTTTATGGCAAGGGACCTTTTATTATGTGATCTACTCTTTTCAGGGATGGAAGGGCATGGGATTAGATGCAAACTGGGAATACCTCCACAAAGCTTGTCATTGCCAAGAACTGAAACTGCACTAGCATTCTGGAAAACCCCACGTTTCGGCACTTCCCCTTCAAACTGATTGAATGAAAGATTCAAGTAATGCAGTTGACTGAAGTTTTGAAAGTATTTGGGTATAACACCAGACAGATTGTTCATGGAGACATCTAAATTTATGATTCCTTTCAATGCACGCAATGATGCAGGAATGGCTCCCTCAAAGAAGTTCCCATCCATGTAAAGATGTATCAAAGACGCACAAAGGCCAAGTGTGTTTGGTATAGCACCAGATAACTTGTTTCTTGATATCATTAGCCGAGTAAGACTTTTCAATTGACCCACTTCCTCTGGCAGAGGCCCTTCCAGGGAGTCGTTAATTAAGTTCAAGAGAAACAATGATGAGAGCCCCATCAGAGGTTTCGGTATGGTACCATTAAATTCATTGTTTGATAGGTCAAGCTGCTCTAGATGCGAACAGTCGCCGATGGATGATGGTAAGGCTCCCTGAAGGTGATTGTTACTGAGATCGAGCTCGACGAGGGAAGTGAGATTGCCAATGGAGGAAGGAACTTGCCCTGATAAGTAGTTGCCACTCAAATACAAGCCTTCCAAGGATTGAAACTTCTCTATACCAAGAGGGATAGGACCTGTCAAAAGGTTCTTGTCCATGCCAAGTTTCCGTAACTGAGTTAGGTTGCCAATTCCAGCAGGGATGGTTCCATGTAACATGTTCACTCCTAGCAGAAACGATTGAAGCCGGGTGGAGAGCTTGGCTATGGAGTCTGGCAAAGAGCCACGAAGATGGTTTTTCTTTACACTCAGCACTTCCAGGAAACTGCAGTTACTCAAGGAGTTTATGAACAGCAAGTCATTGACATTTTGATCAGTTCCAAGTTGGTTGATCTCCAAATTAAGTATAGATAAGCTCGTCAAGCTTCTGCCGAGGTCTGTAGGTATGATCCCAGTAAACCTATTATCAGACAAGTCCAGCCATTCGAGCATGGAAGCATTGGACAGAGAGACAGGGATGGGACCACTGAACTGGTTCAATGCGACAGTCAGATACTGGAGGTTGGGAAAAGCAAGGCCAATATCTTGGGGAAGACTCCCATTTAAACTGTTTGAAGTTAAGTCAAACACAAAGATTCTGGAGAGGTTGTAGAGGGAGGCAGGGATCGTACCAGATAGGTTGTTAAGGCTGAGTTGAAGCAGCTGTAATTGATGAAGCTGTCCCAGTTCATCTGGAATCAAACCATGGAGTTTGTTCTGTGATAAGGACAAGGCCATGAGTGAAGAGAGGTTCCCAAGGGAGGGTGGGATTAATCCAGTGAGATAATTGCCAGCAAGACCGAGACCTTTTAGCTTTGGCATGGAGCCTAGATTAGGAGGAATGCGACCCACTAGCTTGTTGTTGGTTAGGATGATGGATTTGAGGTTTACACAGCGGAAGATATTAGCAGGAATTTGTCCCTCCAGAAAGTTGTCACTCATGTTGATGCCTCTCAATCGGAAGAGGCGTCCGAATTCTGGTGGGAGTTGGCCATGGAAGCCATTGTCGCCGAGGTCAAGGACTCTGAGGAAGGAGAGGTTGGCCAAGTGCGGCGATATCCGTCCTACCAAGCGGCTGGGAGGTAGATATAAGACCACCACCCTCTGGTGTCGGCGACTGCAGGTGACTCCCGGCCAGCTGCAGAAATGGTGGGAATCGTTCCACGAGGATAGGATTCGGCGAGGGTCAGAGATTATCTCGTCCTTGAATGCCAGCAGAGCTAGTCGGTCTGTTTCGTTGCCAACCATACTGTTGGAGGGCTTCTTGACTCAGAATGCAGAGAGAAAATGAATGAGACAGTAAGAAGTAACCAGGTCAGGGTTGAAGCCATTCCAAGAAGAAGAGGCTTACCTTTCTGCAGCTACAAAGTAGAAAGGCAGCTAATCTCTACTTTCGAGTTGCAGAGGATCGAAGGTAGCTTTTCTATAACATGCCTTTCAGTCGAAAATTCTGGTTTGAAGGTGCTATAAGCACTTGAATTCATTGTCCAAAACAAAAGTAGGTCCATGGAAGTCCTCAATCTTATTGACAAGAGCTGAGCATTGACTAAGTTACCATTTAAATTGGAATCTACTGTTCATGTTGGGGCTGTACCAATTTGGTCACCAAAATTTGGGGAGCACCCCCAGATTTTGCCACGTCAATAAAAAGAGGGTAGAAAAGGCCGAATAGATTGAAAAATTACAGGTCCCTCCACTTGTCCTTTTGGTTATGCAATCTGGTCATGGTTAAGAAAATATTTTTCATTCATTTACGACATTGGCTATCGGCCATATATAGTGGAACATTCTGTGACGTAGGAGTCAAGGAGAGAATCGAGAGCTGTTGTATAAGATTGTAAGTCGTTTTTATCATGCTTGGGCAGCCAAAGTCAAAAAGAAAGAGAGTGTTTTTCAAGGAGGCTGCTTCTGTTCTGCTTCTCGTGGACTGTGGATGGACCATTGTCCATTGCTGCTTCAGCTCCGAATTCCACAACTACTCATTCTCCTAGGTTGATTATTAAAGGATAATGATATCCATTATTAAACGCCTGATATGACTGCCCATTTGGCCACATCCTGCAGCATATCACAATTTTCCTCCACTATCTAAAGCTGGTCTCCCTCAAATTACTCGCTCAAGGAATGAAAACAGTAAGTATGTTGATCAAGTTTTATACTCACGGCATTATTCGCCGACTTAAATAGTCACGGGAACATAAAGTTGGCTTCGAATACTCACCTCGGACTCGCTTTCCTACTTTTTGGAAATGTTTTTAATGTCTGTTTGATTAGGGCTTTTAGGAATAGTAAATCTAGATTTTAGGAATGAAGTTAGAGTAAGAAATCTAGGTGTTTGGTTGAGAAGAATCTACTTCTATGAAAGAATTTAGGATTCGGTAGCATGATTTGTAATTTTTACAAAAAGATAGGGTTATTTAATAAAAAAATAGTATATTATCATGAAATTGCATTTTTTTATAAATGACTTTGTTTTTTTTTTGAAAATTACAGCAAATAACATAGGAAGAAATGAAACTAAATTTTTTTGGGAAATCTCTTTTAGAATCCAACTTCTTTTAATGTTACCAAACTCGGCCTTTTACGTTGTTGGTAGATGCCTTCATGTTTGCTGCCTGGTTATTAAATGGACAACCATTGCATTCTTTATATTGGACCATGGCATGTTCTTGAATGGAGGTCCCCCCAAGAAAAATCTACCACAAATGGCTGACTTGTTTCATTTCTTCTCATGGACTTAAATTCCATAATTACAAAAAATTAATATGGGACAGAGGGATTATGTTATAAGGGCCATTTGGGGCTTGAAAAAGCCAAAATATCCAGAGTGGATTTTGGACATCCACTGTGGCATTAATGTTTTTTCTATATTCAGCCTGAAAATATGGAAAAAACTGGATATAGAAAAAACATAAATGCTACAGTGTAGTGTAGTAAAATTTTGCTTTTAATCGCGCCCCAAAGGGCCCCATAGGCGCATCTGATTGATAAATGTGCTTCCTTCAAATTGATATACGAGTTATATTCACACAGCCTTCTCAGCACCCGAATAAAAAAGGATAGAAAAAAGATAATATGATCACCATATACTCTTTCCATCTGCTAGAATACAAATGGCATACTTTGCAAAAAAAAAAAAAAAAAAGACAAGCTCTGATGTTAGCTAAGTCGGCCTTTCACCGTAGAATGATGTATGCTTCAAATGAATGTGTGGTTCCGCGTTGAGAATGTTGGGTCAAACATTCTTTACTTGAGAAGGCATCTCCAGCCAGCTAAATTTCTTATTTGGCTTGCCCCCTGTATTGAATTGGCTGCTAGATTGAAATCCAACGGCCCACGCCCCGCACCCGTGCATAAATTTTATCATGGAATTGTGCACCAGGGTCGTAGGTTCATGTCCGCCAGTATATCCTCCATCACATGGGAGCCGTTAATCATCAAGATCGACGGCGCACACAATTCCTCTTTGCACACGGAGAATATCCGCCAGAACATCCTCTAGGCGGATCACAAATTCTTCCCATTTGCTCAGCTAGACATTGGTGGGCTCCACTGCTCAAGTGCATAAACGTGGCGACTCCCAGTTGGTCAAGATGGGTCCACCTCTCAATTGCAAAATCTTTTGGCGGGTATAACTCCCTAATAAACAAAAATGCTAAAAATCTAGTGTAAGCGAAGCTGTCAGAGATAAGAATCTAACCGGCGAGTTTCAAGCTCGTGTCTTTAACTCCGTTGAAGTTGATGGACTGGGAGGCTTAGTGCCGGTGCACGACACAGCGCAGAGATGAACTTATCAGCGGCGGCAGCATTCGTCGACAATTTCTCCCATGTTATCAAATGTGGTTCCTGCCACAAGCTCCCTCCCCATGTTCTCACTGCTTCCTCCGCCGCCTCCGGACGGAAGGTCTTGCACCGAAGGTTTCTGCAACCCAATTTGGCTCTGAGGTTGCTTCGCTACATTTTGCTTATATAATTTCTTTTTTTTTTTTGTTATTAGTGATGAGATTGTGATTTCTGGGACATTCATGTTTTCTTCTGCGTGTTTCGATTCGGTTTAAGATGGGTTAGTTTGTCGAAGCCTGAGAAGACGAGTTGCGGGGCGACACCATCGGAGACAGAAACAGAGCCTGAAGGCAATAGTGATAAGGTAATTTATATGTTTGTAATCATAATCAAGTAGCGCCTTTTCCCAACGTAATCTATATGTTTATGAAAATGCCTATCTGTTTCGGATTTCTATATGCAACTAAAATTAAACTATATGTTTGCATATAAAAATGCATCCATATGTTTCTGGTTTCTGGTGGTGAATTTTGCCCAAATACTCAATTGTCTATAGATATTCATTACTTCCTCGTTGGTTAGCGAAAAGCATTTGTTGGGCACTTATAATGTCTATGATGTCAAACCTCATTATGGGAAATAATGCTTATACCTGGACTGTATGAAACCTATTTTTCTCAGGAGAAAGAAATTCCTGTGGATGGCGAATCAGCACCTTCAACAAATCCGGCTTCGGAAGGCAATGGATTTCTTGATAGTCAGCCTTCTGACATTGTAAATATTTTACCTTAGCAGCAGTTGACATTAGCAACTTTACGTGGCGAAGTGCTGAGGATTTCGTATCCTTTACCAGGATGAAGATCAGTCTATCAGGACAGAGATTCTGGATTCAAACAACTCGGCAGAAAGCAAAGTTGAAATCTCTGAGACTCAAATGGATGTTCAGGTACATTTTTTTAGAAAAAAGGAATTAGGTATAGAATTTGAGGTCATTAAGTAGATTCCCTCTTATGGCATTGAAATGCATTGCTTGGATACTAGCTTCAATGTTGGTGAACTAATTTGTTCATTTTGAAAAACCAAACAGGGCACTTAGTATGGAACAGAGGGAGTATGAATTTGACTTTCAGTTTGGGTTTTATATAGTCATAATCATAATCCAAGTAGCTTCTTTCCCAACAATATTGGGTTATCCGTGGTATAGTAACGTAATGTCATAATAATGAGATCCAGGACACAATGTAGTTACTGCCACTTGTATTGCTGTTTTGCAGGGAAGCAATGAAAATTTGGAGGTTGCTAGTGGATCTCCTCTCCCAGGGATGAAGGTAATCTTGCCTGTATAAAGTTGTTTCTGCCCATTTGAAGAGTGAAATAGAGTTGAGGAAACATGTGTTAGCATCTGTGACAAAACTAGAGCTCCATCTAGTGAAAGTTGCTCAGTCAGAGTCTTATGGACCGGCATAGAATGCCTTGTTAATTAGGAAATAGATGCCTTTGTTGTGTTAGATTCCTAGTTTCATTAGAAAGTAATACTAGTTTCATAAGTGAGAGTTTACTAGTTAATTCATGCTAATTGGAGTCCTCCTAATTCAGTAATGAAGGGATGTTACTCAATCAGTCAATGATAGAGAGAATAGAGAATGAGAGCGCAGTGCATTAGCTGAGGCAACATGCATTTGACTTGCTTTTTCTGTATTATTGTGTATTTGCGCTGCACTTTTTTCTCTGACCAGAAGTGTGCTTTTCATTTTTACACATAATGCTCTTGCTTTTGTTATTTCTTATCTGCTCTTGACAAATTTTCTTACAAGTCTGAAATTCTCCGACAGCAAATCGGTGAAACTGTCAGGATTCCAAAGGCAACTATCGACATCCTCAAAGACCAAGTTTTTGGTTTTGATACATTCTTTGTAACCAGCCAAGAGCCGTATGAGGTGGTGCTTTAACTTGGTATTATAGTGAAAAAATGTGTCCACCATGTTTTTCTAGTCATGACTGAGTTTTACAAGTTCATAGTCCTTTCCTTGTCTTCTAACTGAAAATTGTCTTAAGCTATTTTTTATGTACTAGAATTTCTTTTCTGCTTTCCTTATCACTTTATTAGGTGAAATTCTGGTTGCTAAATCTCTGATATCTTTTTTTTTTTGAGTAATGAATAATACAGTTTTAATAAACAACATTGTCACATGTTCATAACACCTGCAACATCAGGGTGGAGTACTTTTTCGAGGTAACTTACGTGGAAAGGCAGCTAATAGCTACGAGAAAATAACAAAAAGAATTCAGGTACTTCCCTATTTGATCCATTCATTCAAGTAGTCATAAGCGTGCAAGGGTATAAGTCTGTAGGCCTAGTCTTTTGTAAATTTCTTTCCATTTACAGGATAAATTTGGCGATCAGTATATGTTTTTCCTTCTCATCAATCCAGAAGATGATAAACCCGTGGCGGTAGTGGTTCCCAAGATATCCTTAGAGCCAGAATCAACTGGTAAACATCCATAAGCCTTGTTTCAAAAAGTTTTTTGCTAGGAGTATCTATTTTGAACCGTGCTTCTAGAGTACAACATATATTTGCTTCAAACTATGTTTTTCAATTGGTCCCATACATTTGATTAAACAGTCAGTGGACCATATATGTGTTCTGCCAACTTTGTTCTATAAAGTGCAAGCAGCTAGAAAAACGTAAAAGTATAATGTCACTAGGGCTACCCATGACATTAGATTATTTGGAGAGCAAGTATTTGTATGTTTGTGCCTCTAAACGAGTTATTAATGTGCAGCAGTCCCAGAATGGTTTGCAGCAAGTGCTTTTGGATTGGTCACTGTTTTCACATTGCTTCTGCGCAACGTACCCACATTGCAGTCAAATTTGCTGTACGATCATCTTCTCTTTGTTCTATTTTCTTCTGCATTTATTTGAAAGGCACAAAAAAAAAAGATTTTCAGTGAAAGAGAAAACTAAGAGTCAATCTATTTTCACATGTCTAATTTTTTCTGCATGGAGCTTGAATCTATCCTCTATTTTGACCTCTGTAACATTGTGTCTCCTGTTCCTGTGTTAGCTAAATTTTACCACCTTTAGCTTATCTGGTGATTGATTAAGAATTGGGTATTGGCTGTTAATTTTACTCACAGTTTTGCCTTTGATATTTTTGGATTACTGAAAGATGGAGTTGCTGGGGCCTTGATTAAGAATTAGGTATTGGTTGTTAATTTTACTCACAGTTCCGCATTTGATAATCTTGGATTACTGAAAGATGGAGTAGCCGGGGCCCTTGCCACTGCATTTGTTCTTGGAGTGCATGAGATCAGCCACATGTTTGTTGCTAATTCTGTTGGCCTTAAGCTTGGAGTTCCATACTTTATCCCTAGTTGGCAGGTAATCGAGAGCAATTTTTAGAAAGCATAATAGTTTTCAGAATTTTAATTGCAAGTCAATGACTAATTCTAATTGCAGATAGGCTCTTTTGGCGCCATAACAAGGATTTTAAATATTGTGCCAAACCGTGAGGCTCTTTTGAAATTTGCAGCTGCTGGACCATTAGCTGGGTTCTCTGCTGGACTTGTTCTTCTTCTCTTAGGGTTCATACTGCCACCAGGTGATGGCATTGGTGTAATAGTTGATCCTGTTGTTTTCCACGAGTCTTTCCTTGCTGGGGGTATAGGTAAGTACCTGCTTTTACATTCTTCTAGCAGTTATTAAAAGTATGTTCTACTTGTGATTGATTAGGTATAATTGCATCCATATTGGAGTCCAACTTTTGTAAAGCCTTAGGATTTCAACAATGACTATATCTATCTCTTACATTAGAATGCATCCTCGTCTAATGGAATGACAACCTCATTGAGGTTTGACGGATAAATGTTCTGGTGAATTAACATTTAGTGAAGACTCGTGAATGACATATAAAAACAGCTGATTTGGGTTTTTTTATATCTGTTGAAAAATAAAAAATCCTTGGAATTGAAAAGGATTTAAAGAGATTTACGGTGACCCTGAAACAATAAATATAGTGAGATCTGATCTGTTTAGTTCTGTCCACTTATTGGCCCACTAATCGTATTTATGATGCATAAGTAGACCGTTGACACATACTGGGCTGCCAGTTGTATGCCTTAAGAATTAGTAAAGGGACATCTACATTGACAGCGAGTCTGTTTGTAGTTTTTCTTTTCTTTATAATTGTTAATGTTTTTTTAATTATTGTTAATGTGTTGACCAATAATGTTTGATAAGAAGATAATATTGCAGCTAAGCTTATTTTAGGAGATGTTCTCAAGGAAGGCAATCCTATATCAATTAACCCTCTTGTGCTATGGGCATGGGCGGGACTTCTCATAAATGCTATCAACAGTATCCCAGCAGGAGAACTTGATGGGGGACGGATATCGTTTGCTTTGTGGGGAAGAAAGGTAATATTTTGTTTCGACCTGTACACAATTCATAAAATCAATTGGGCATAAGAGATGTAGGCACGTTTGGTTTGGATACTTGGACTATTCACTGTGAATGGATGGGAAGGAGGTTTCCTTGCCTCAAGGTGATCTTAAGAACATCAAGGTGTTTAAGCTATCCTTGAAAAAGGAAAATGATAATGCTACACTGATACTGTAAACCAAATAATATATCTGTGTTTCTATTGGTCAGTGGAAATGTGGGCCATGTGAGGCCCGCTTTTATTGTCCAACAAAAACACAGTTGTATGGGTTTTGTGTACAGATGCGGTGTAGAGTTATCAACTTATCAGTATCCTAAAAAACGGGGTTTAAGCTATTGGTACTTCAGCTTGTATGATTGTTGGCCACTCTGTCTATATGGCAAGAGTTCTGTTGTAAACAATACTGTTGGACATCATGTTAAACGTAAGCCACTAAGTTATCCTTCTTATGGAGAAACTTTTAGTTTTTCTGGAACTGGACTTGTTCATTATACCATTTCCATGCATTGTACATGCAACATACAGAAGTTCCGGGCCAAGAACACGTTATTGTCTGGATTCTTGTTATATTTTGACCTGACTTGTTCCATTAGCGATCCTATTTGTGGAGAAACGTTTAGTTCTTCCGATACTGCAGCTGGTCATCATACCATTTCAACGCAAATGTGCAACACGAGGAGGTTCTGGGCTGAGCGCTTCCTTGCTTTGCAAAGTTTAATGATATCCAAACTCAAACTTGTTTTGCAGGTCTCAACGCGTATAACAGGTGCTTCCATCGCATTACTGGGGATATCATCACTGTTCAACGATGTGGCCTTCTATTGGATTGTCCTAATTTTTTTTCTACAGAGAGGACCAGTTTCTCCCTTGTCCGAGGAAATAACTGATCCTGAAAACAAATATGTTGCTCTTGGCATTGCAGTTTTGCTGTTGGGACTGTTGGTGTGTTTACCATATCCATTTCCTTTCTCAACTGAAATCTCGAGTTTGTAAATAATTGTGTAGATCATTATCAAACGTAGTTCTTATTACAACCATTTTTGCTGAGGCATACTTTTGTGGTAGTCCATGGGTGTGAGCGGAATGAGTCCACCAAGCTTTTCTGGGACAGGGAAAGGGGCCTCCTGTTTAGAAGACTCAAACAAGTTCCTATAAGATCATTATAAGGCTATGATCCATTCCACATTCTCTTCAGAAACGGACAACGGAAATCTGTCCTATAATGTCGAAGCTTATGAACATAAATTCATGAAGAGTGAAACTCTTTTATTCTGCAAAATAGAAGCATTTTCTTGAGAGTATATACTGCATAACTAACTAATGCAGCAAATGAAAGATGTGAAGAAAAGAAGCTCTTAAAGCCAACAAGGAGAAAAGATATCCATTGCAAGTTTAGCTGAGTTTGTAAGCAGGCGCTTCAACCATAAGTGAAGGTGCAAAAGCAGTAAAACTCCCATGGTACAATGATAAGATGAGGATCAGAAAGAATAGGCTCTTGTATCTCTGAGCTTGTTATGATCTATCGTTAGGTTTTAGTATTTCATTCCAGCTAAGGCTTTTGTCTACTTAACTTTTCTTTTTTCCATTTTATTACAAATGAACGAGATGGAAGGGCGTTGAGCATGAAAAGGTCCAATTCACAAAAAACTAATGCTCAAATAGCAAAATACAGTGTCCATGATTATGTTGGAAACAAATTTTTTTTTTTACCATAATCAAAATGAAGAAATGGTTACTCCGCAACATATCAAGGATGTATAAAATAACTGAGAAGTAATTCAGTGATGATGGGACAAGGCGTCTGGGGCGCACTGGTAGCACTTGGCGAAGAGACCGAATGTGTCTATTTGCTTGATGAAATTGGACATGCTGGCCCATCCACCGAAGCCGAAGCCCACTACCAAGGTCCACACCACGATGAATGTGTTCACCATGTACATGCCCGTCCAGCTCCGAAGGAAAATTGGAGGTTTCTCTGCTGCTTTCTGCAATTAAAACCAACATATCGAACTTACTCAATTAGATTGTATCATGTACAAACCTCAGACAATCTTTCCATTGACACAAGATAAACGTGCATGCAACAGCTTCTTAGATAAGCGTAATGGTAATACCTGTCTAGCAGAGGCTGTCCTGTAGGTGACCATGTGGGCTAAAGCCGGGATGATGTAGACGGTGAAGCTGACGAGAAGTGCACCCACGGCGGAGTTGATAGGCCCAAAGAAAGGGAAGATGATGGCCAGGAACCAGATGGGTATGACTACCGGCAGCCTGGCCAGCGCTCGGAGGCAAATGCTCTTGGTAGTGTGCATGCCTATCATCTTCTCCCACACAAAGTACAAGGGCGTGCATGCGAACCCGAACGTGATAAACTAATGAATATCACACAACAAAAACCGTCTTATACATAGATCACTCCTTAGAAGTTAGAACCAAGTAACAGTGTTTATTATTTTGATCAAACTAACCTGGTGGATGAGCATGAGGATGACAGCGGCATCGCGCCATCCGTTTTTGGGAAGCAGCGAGAAGGCGTTGGCATGGGTGAGCAGCTGGTCGCCAAAGGCCCAGTAAACAGCTGCTGCAGATGGTAGAGTTAGGCTGAACACGTACAAGGTCGCGGCCAGATAAATGTACTTGAACTTCTGCGGCTTCCACATTGCGTGCATGATTTCCCTGCATTTCCATAATACTGCCTTTAGAAGAGAATGTAGTACTATAGTTACACGAGCTCCTTTATTGGGTTTGCAGAGCAACACACTAGTTAATTCAATATAATCAAAGTTATTTAATAGGACTGTATGGCTATGGGGCAACAAAAGCTGAGACAAAGCAGCACTGCAAAGCAGACTAACAGAGCAAAGTTGCAATGAAGGAGCAGATGAGAGAATTAAATTACACAGTGACAGCATGGCCGCCGAAAGTGTAGAGGATATTGGTGGCGCCGGTGAAATAGAGTACAAGATTTGTCGGGCCAGTGTGAGTAACGCCTTCCACCTGTAATTTAAAACACAAGTCGCCTTTACTCACTCATCACTACTACTGCTCTGCTACTTTGTCAATGGTACACTTTGGTAGAGAAGAAAGAATGGTGATGTGTACCTGGCCGTGGAGGAGGGAGGCGACGGTGAGATACCAGGCGGTGTAGGTGGTCATGCCGAGGCCGAGGAAGGACCAGATGCGGTAGTTGTGGAAGGAGGGGATGAACACCGAGGTGGCGCAGCAAGCTCCGAATATGTACGTCCATGTACGCTTGTCTAGCCGGTCGTTTATGTAGTAGATGTTACTGCTCATCCATAAATCAAGCCACAAAGAGTTAAAATTATCACATTACATGCATGATGCACGTACGCCAAATGAATTCTCCTAAGCGAATGTAAGAAAGTGAGAACGATGTAGTATGGATCGTTCGATCACCTTGCACAAGCTATAAGCTGAATGACGGAGCCGAACAGAAGGAAAGTGACGTTGAATGCAAGGCCGAGGGCCTTCCAGAAGGGGCCTAATAATCCGTCTAGTACTTCGAACCACTGCAAATAAAAGATGGAAGATCTTACAAACTGCACTTCTATGATATCTAATGCATTTGGTAGTACTAAAAAAAGATGGTAATGCATTTGCTATGACAATGATGCAAACTTTAGAGTCGCATATTTTAGCAATACATAATCGTGTTGCTAATCAGATTGAAAAAGGATCTGGAAACTGTAAGCAGATTTAGACCTGAATGACGTGATTTTTCATGAAGCGAGCATTCTCTCTTTCCATTCGACTCCGATATTCAATATAGAGAACACTGATAAGGTAAGCCGTCCAGCTGCCCATGATTCCGTAGAAGATCTGGAAGATGATCCCAGACAGCATCCCCAGCTGGGAAAACGAGTACGGAAGCGTCAACAGAACCTGCGCCACCTGCAATTGCACCCCAATCTCATGTAAGTAACCCGTCCATCTCTCCGTTTCACTAAGAAAGTTAAGAAAGAAAAGCCATTTTGATCTCAGTTTTTGCAGAAAATTTGGTCAATCAAGAACCCGGCAGGCAAATGTAATGTATATTGCTTGGATCGGTGGGCTTACTTGATTGGAGGCGCAGCTAAACCAAGCGTCGTAAGCGGAACCTCCATGCCAGAGGAGGCTTTTGATGCTGAACCCAGTTTGGACTTGCTCCTCTTCTCCCTTCCCTTCCTCCTGTTCAATCCCATCGTGGTTGGAGGCGATGACCTCCTTCTCTTGCTCTTTGGGTACCATGGCTGCAGGATCACCTCGGTTCCAGAATCAGAAAAGAGAAGACAAAATACAACTTGGAGGAGATCTCACTTGGCTGGAGCTAGCTATAAAGAATGTCAACAACTGCATCTAGACATCTCTAGAGGGGATCCTCCGTTCCCTCCTGTCTGCACAAGCTTTAAATACCTCGCACGCCAAGTATGGCTAAAACAGGAAAGTACATGGTGCACTGATGTGTCTGAAAGGAAGAGAGATCAGAGCAAGGAGAAGGATTCAATTACCGAGCGGCCATGCTCTTGAATTCAGCCACCGGTGAAATCTGATAGATGACCCTTGTCAGTGGCTCAGTGCAGTAATGGTTCCGGGTTTTAATGGAGGAAAAAAGAACAAGAAGACGATAGGCATCATGCGAATGTGTTGCTCTTATTACACTATCTCAGTGGGTCATTCCAGTACTGGACGTACGCCACCTTCATGAATTTTAAATACTCCGCTTTTTACATATTACCTGGCGCCAAGTATGGTTTTATCATATTACCTGGTTTTTCTCGTGACTTCTCATATGACCTGGAATTAGCACCTAGAGTACCGAAAATGCCATTCTTTTACGTTTTTTATGCATTTTGTATCCGAAATGCTTCATTCTTCCCAAAATTAACGATTTACAGGATCATCAAATTGGGGAAGAAGATATTCCGGCAAAGATCCATCCATAATCGCAGTTCAAACCATCGCCGGCGCCGTCCAACCCGAAAAAAAAATTCATGCCAAAAAACTGTAAAAATAGCGGGAAAGACGAAAAAAAATCTATGATGAATGGATTTTGATGTAAGAGCAGTGGGAAAGCCCTCCCAACTACAAAAATTAAGATCTACATGTAAAGAAACACATATAAAGATCACCCATTGGTGTTCGACTACTCCTAGACATGAAATAAAAGGATAAAAATGGGCAAAAATGTGAAATACTCGTCGGCGAGCGACAAGTTCCATTTATATATCTTTCTGTGATACTAATGAGGTGGAAAAGGAGGAAAAATAAGGAAGAACGAAAAAAAATGGGCAAAAATGGATAAAAAAATGAGCAAGTTATGACATTTTGAAGATTGTCATTAATCGTGTTGTCGACGACACGACTTGATTCAAGTCGTGTTGCATAGTACACGACTTGATTCAAGTCGTGTTGCATAGTACACGACTTGAATCAAGTCGTGTCGTCGACAATCTTCAAAATGTCAATCTTCAAAATGTTATAACTTGCTCATTTTTTATCCGTTTTTGCCCATTTTTTTTTGTTCTTCCTTATTTTTCCTCCTCTTCCACCTCATTAGTATCATAGAAAGATATAGGATAGAAAAAGAAGAAAAAATAATAAGAAAGAAGAAAGTGAAATGATAAAAATGGGCAAAAACGTGAAATACTTGTCGGCGAGCGACAAGTTCCATTTATATATCTTTCTGTGATACTAATGAGGTGTAAGAAGAGGAAAAATAAGGAAGAACGAAAAAAAAATGGGCAAAAACTGATAAAAAATGAGCAAGTTATGACATTTTGAAGATTGTCATTTATCGTGTTGTCGACGACACGACTTGATTCAAGTCGTGTACTATGCAACACGATAAATGACAATCTTCAAATGTCATAACTTGCTCATTTTTTATCCGTTTTTGCCCATTTTTTTTTCGTTCTTCTTTATTTTTCCTCCTCTTCCACCTCATTAGTATCACAGAAAGATATATAAATGGAACTTGTCACTCTCCAACGAGTATTTCACATTTTTGCCCATTTTTATCCTTTTATTTCATGTCCAGGAGCAGTCGAACACCAATGGGTGATCTTTATATGTGTTTCTTTACATGTAGATCTTAATTTTTATAGTTGGGAGGGCTTTCCCACTGCTCTTACATCAAAATCCATTCATCATAGATTTTTTTTCATCTTTCCCGCTGTTTTTACAGTTTTTTGGCATGAAATTTTGTTTTTTTCGGGTTGGACGGCGCTGGCGATGGTTTGAACTGCGATTATGGATGGATCTTTGCCGGAATATCTTCTTCCCCAACTTGATGATCCTGTAAATCGTTAATTTTGGGAAGAATGAAGCATTTCGGATACAAAATGCATAAAAAACGTAAAAGAAGGGCATTTTCGGTACTCTAGGTGCCGATTCCAGGTCATATGAGAAGTCACGAGAAAAACCAGGTAATATGATAAAACTATACTTGGCGCCAGGTAATATGTAAAAAGCCCCGTTTTATTGGTATTTTTTGTTACAGTCTTCCTTCCACATACGATTGGAATAGTTCTCAGTATGCATATATTCAAAATTACTAGACACTTCTTCAGAAAAAAAAAACCTTAAAAAAAGGTGATACCGTGATAGAATCATGTGCGCTCATTTCTTTTTTATATAACCAAGTGTAAAGTACAGTTTTCAAAGTTTTTTGACAAACCAATACGGACATAGTCATAGCCATATTCATAGCCTAAATGTATCAAGCTATGCAGCTCATATTAGATATCCGGCAGAGAGATTTCCTTGCAGCAATGACCTTTTAGCATGTAAGTTGTGATGATGTCACTTGGATTGGATTGTATTAACCAAATTGTTCTTGCATGTTCTGTAGCTGAATGCATTTACTAGAATTTTGCATGTCTGGGTAAGTGGGCATACATACGCTTGCAAATTGTAACACATGGACAACACGTTTTAGGTACGCTTGTACACTATTTTAGGTTAAATGGACATCGATATCAGGAATCAAACAGAGTGCGTTCTTCTTATAATCTGAGGGAACAAGGTTGGTCGACTTCCGTTGGATTGCTAGGTTGAGTGCAGGTTACTAAAATAATTTTCCTTCTCTTAAATCCGTTCATTCCGGTCATGCTGCTTATACCACCAGGTTTTGTCGTCCCCTTTGGAACGGAAACTGTCGGCCAATTGTGACTAGGGAGGACCCATCCCACACTCACAACATATATGCGGCTCAGTCACTTAGCATAATCACATCTTATAAGGGGACTGCACTCACTAAACGCTTTCTTATCGAAAAATTTGCATCTTTGCACGCTGTTATGTCTTGCAGCTTTACGCTTACTTCTGGAAGTGATGTAAATTATCAAGTGAAAATTGGAATGCGCTTTGACCCAACACAAGCCACAAAAGTTTCTGTTTTGTATTCGTTTTGGCGAAGCAGCCTCCTTATGGAATATGGATAGATGCTCTAGATTGCAGTAATAAACATCTTACCCATCCTCCACCAACCAAGCACCAACAGAGGCTCCTCGTCGTGCAGTTGGAGCATGATATATTGTTCAACCATATCATTCATTACATGAACATTCAGGTGCCTTACTATCCATAGACGAATGTTCTCCCAGAGACGACGAAAATGCAATGCTCGCACCGTCACAATAACGCCACTATCAAACTTTCGTGTGGAGCTACTCAAGTTTGAACCTTTCATAATGCACCAGACAAGATACTCTTGCTTGACATTTCAACATGAACAGAATTTGTTTATATTAATCTCAGGGAACAATAGGCTATCCATACAATGGGAAGAAAAGTTGTCTCAGTGAAGCCCTAAATAGCAATCAGATATTTACAGAACAAATATAACAAATACCAACAAAAATAAAATGAGAATACAAAATATTTTCAATAAAAGCCACCTGTTTGAGGATATTCGATTTAGATGTTTAAGAAGAGCGCTTCTGGCACTTTCCACATTTGCCAGTGACTCGTCCATGTTATCATCAATCCTGCATATTTCAAGTATTTAAACAATAATTGTACGAAAACAAATATTTAAATAAACAGTACATACTTCCTATTGTTATCAAGAATCTCATGTCATCAGCTCCAATTCAGTGGATGGCCAATGTCTGTGTACATTTTTTCAAAACAGAAAGAAAGAAAAGAAAAACTACAGGCCACATTTCATTTTTTCATGATATGGGCCTTAAGACTTCATATCCCTCGAAATTTACCTGATAGCCAATTCCCCCTGGTGAGCCACCATAGTTGCCAATTGGGAAAAAATACCACCAAGTTCAGAAATTGTTGACTCAACATTTTGAAGCGCAACTGCCCTACTCTGGGTATAGCTTTCTTGACGTGGGACAACTTTTTGTAACATGGAAACCTCCATCTGGTGGGAGGGAGCACTTTCAACAGCCATCCTTCGTCTGACTCAGAAAGGTCTCCACATTGTTAAGAGAACATCATAGCAGATAAGTCATAGATTTGCTAAAGGAACTCAACAATATCTTATTAGCTTACAGACAAAAAAACAATCACAGAACGCAATGATTCTATAATGCCAAGTATGGACCTTCTGTAACATTTTGGGAGACATACGTGAAATCACATGACTCCTCTAAAAGCTTGACTTAAGAAAGTTTATTGATGCAGATGATCAGGTACAAACGAACTTGAAGGCACATATAGACTGATTAAAATCGAACATATGTTCTTATTTCCATTTCTCAAATTTGTACTCAAAGATTTTATTTATGATTTCAATTCTAAAATTTCCTTGATTAATAATTGATGAGAAGATTAGACCTTGATATCTTACAAAAGTTTGAACTATTCTACTTGGAAAAACCTTAACTTCAATATCACTAGCACATCTATGCTACATGCAAATGAATACCGCATTTTGCATCACAATTTTTCCAATGAAAGAACTTCATAAAATTTTGTCTGTAAAAATTTCTAAAATCATATCACATCAGCTGAATGGAGGAGTAAGATCCATGTCGCCGACCCCAAATTGTTGGGAAAAGACACTACTTGATTATGATTATGATTATGATATCACATCAGAAAAAAAGGAGACAATCTTGAACACTTTAGTGATTTAGGTGCACAACAAAATGAAAAATAAATATATTAGACAAAGGAGGCAATGTACCTCAACTGACTGCTATTTGGAACTCCATTCAAAGGCATCCTAATGAGCATACCAACGAAAGAAGTTAGTTGGGCAATTCAAGTTATAAACTAGCATATAATTTGTCAAATACAAAAAATAATAATATGTATAAGCAATTATGTAAGTGCACTAACGAGAAAGACAAAATAGATTCCTAGCCCTGGTCCAACAGTAAGTTATTGGAAATCAATTAGTGAAGAAGCACCCAACCAAGACATGAACATAAAAAACAAAAACCACAAAAAATATGTAACTAATTTAAACAAGGTGAAGTAGTTCAATGTTGTCAAAGGCTTGTTTGTACTGACCATTAAATCAAATGGCAACTACAGTACGCGTTTAAACTCTAGTCAATAGAATTAAAAAGTAGAATTAAAAAGAAACATCTTTACCTCATGTTTCTTTGTATGGATTTTGTACCATTTTGATTCCGAAAAGAGTCAAACGCGGTACATAATCCATGCCGCCGACCCCAGATAACTGGGATAAGGCGTATGATGATGATGATGATCTTTACCTCATGATCTAATTAAAACACACACATTTATGTAACATTAGATCTGACGAAAGACAGTAAGCTTACCCTGAGGAAGAGGATGCTCCAGATGCATTAGATGTACTAGACCACGGAGGTGGTTCACTCACATTTTTTGCATTACGAATGAAGGGATTCTCTGATGATGCACTGGTGGAAAATATTTGCTTCCTGTTTTCATGAGCCTTGAGGTTCTGCAGTGAAATTAATTGTTAGTATCCACGAAGAAAAAGACAAAGCTAAACATCTAATCTACCCTAATAATTAATCATTCATTTGGAATTTCACCTCTGTTCTTGTAGTAAGTACATCCTTAAACTGTTTTGTGGTACCCATAAGTCTATTATTTAGATCATCACAGATAGTTGTTGCATGAACAGCACTATCCTTAGACAAGTTTCCATCCACCTCTTCTATGCTCTGAAGAGATTGTAATTCTACCAGTGCCAAATTTAATGTGGTAACCTCAGTCTTTATCAAAGCAGTCAGTTCGTTTATTTCCACAGCTGGATCATCAAATATTGACGACCTCTTAGCTACTGCAAACAGAAAATAAATAGATCAATCAGCAAAACCGCAGCAAGAGGTAGGCCCATTTTTGACAAAGTTGAATAAACAAATTGTCAATTCTATTTTATCCATGTTTGGGTACTACCAGCTGCCCGAAACGGCCACACAAATTGTTTAACGAAAAAGAACAGCCATGAGACTGAGTAACAGTTTACATAGGAAATATGAGAAGAGACCTAAAACAGACATCTGGCAGATGAGTCCTAGAGCACACTAAGCGAGTAACTTGTCGGCAGATAATAATACGATTATGCGATCCCATAGACTGTTAATGTCTAATAAGATAACTCTTTATAAAGTTTTTGATCAAATGCTGACAATCTACACAATTCGTTCACCCGAAGTATAAAAGTATCAAATACGGTTTTGATTAATCAATACACAGCATACACCATCTTCATATTACTCGGATTCATCAAACTACTAATTGAAGTCATATTGACGCAACCACCGGAAAAAAGAAGCAACAACCTCAATGAGTCTCCACAGAAGACTAATTACTGAATTTTAATTTTTGAAAGCTGAAATAAGAGAAAATGAAAACGTAGCAGAAAGGAGAAAGGCAAAAAACAAAGGGAACGAATGTATACGCTGAGCAAGCCTGGAGATCTTTTTCGAGGTTTCATGGATCCCCAACCCGATATTCGACGCCTTCTTATTGAATTCCGATCGCGAAAAAACAGATGCAGAGGTCGAAGCTTTGACAGCGCTGGTCGATCCAGTATTCTCCTCAAAAACTCCCTGAGCCTTCTTCAACCTCTCCGACAAGGACCGGAACTCGCCCGTCCGATCCCGGTATGCCGATACGCTCGCCGCCGCGGCCATGACACTGGCATACGATATCCCAATTTACCAGTAGACAAGACGAAGCTCCATCGAACAAGAAAATGGAGCTCCGGCGCTCGGCGTTTTCGCCGGAAGACGAGGACTAAACACTAATTTCACTCATGGGCCGGCCAGCCACCGACTTGATGATGACCTTTCACCACAGCAGGCCCAGCCCAATGACAGCGCCGTAATGCAAAGCCCGTTAGTTTCTAAGGGCCCATGGGCTGGTTCAGCATGGCTGTTACGTAATTAGAACCGTCGGATCTAAGACCAGGATGAAATTAAAGCCGTCGGATTTCATTGCGGGAAGACAAGGACTAAACAGTCATTTCACTCTGCGGCCACCACACAAGGCCCAGCCCAACAACGGGCCCGTTAAGTGAAGCCCGTTAGTTTCTAAGGGCTCGTGGGCTCTTCTGGGCCGGTTCAGCATGGTCACTAGGCAATTAGAACCGTCAGATCTGATATGAGGATGACATGGAAGCCGTCTGATTTCTTTCTTCTCCCATCGCTTCAACTATAAAATTGAAATGTCTCCTGTGGAGGGCTTCTGCCTGCTAGGGTTTTGTAGCCTGCGAATTTCGCCCCTTTTTTTTATCAATCTTTCCGAGTAGGCGTCGCCGGAGGTTAAAGCGACGGCGCCGCCGCTGTCCGCCTTGACGAGCTCTGCACCGTCTTGGCCCTCGGTTTTGCTTCATTTCTTGTCCTTTTTTTGTTTTAGATTTAGCGTCGGTTTAGTATCAATTGAAAGCCGGAAAAATGGTGGTGAAGGCGTCCAAATCCGACAAGAAGGCCGCGTACGACCAGAAGCTCTGCCAGCTTCTTGATGACTACAGCCAGATCCTTATCGTGGCCGCCGACAATGTCGGATCGAACCAGCTCCAGAACATCCGCCAGGGTCTTCGTGGGGATTCCGTGGTTCTGATGGGGAAGAACACTATGATGAAGCGGTCTGTGAAGCTTCACTCTGAGAAGACTGGAAACAAGGCCTTCCTTAATCTCCTTCCGCTTCTAGTTGTAAGATTTCTTCGTTTTTTGCCTTTCTGATCGTATTGAGCTTTGATTCTATGATTTTTATGCTTGCCCTTTTTTTGGTTGAATAGGGGAATGTGGGGCTGATCTTTACCAAAGGCGATCTGAAGGAAGTCAGCGAAGAGGTTGCCAAATACAAGGTTGGTTTTACACCATCTCGTTCTGATTATTGTCATTTGTGTGTGTGTGCGTGTGTGTGTTAAAAGGCGGTGTATCACGCAAATCCAGCATGTTACAATTATTATTGGCGCGCGGACTAGGACAGTGATTTGTTACATGTATAAACCAATGGTTAAATGCTGTTGACTGTGTGATTCATATAGTTTTTTGTAAAATAAGAGCGTTTATCTATGTCAATTCATTTGGATTTGATGATGAGCTAAAATGCAAACTTGCTATATATATGTAGTTGATGTAAATAACAACTAGCTTTTAGTGCTTAATATTTGTTATGGATGGATCATAGGTGAATTCATTGGCGTACTGATGTATACTGCTGTTGTTACATCTCAGCGATATTATGAGTCCTCTGTTCTCAAACATTTAGAATATCGGGCTGTTTGTCTAGTTAAGGGTGAATTGTTTGGTTTTCATCTGATGTTATTTGCGTGTGTTTGAAAGTACAAATGTATATCTGGATGATGTTGCTAATGTATTACTAGAAACATGTTTAATTCAAAAATCTTCTTTTGTTATTTTTCTTTTCAATAGGTTGGTGCCCCTGCTCGTGTTGGACTGGTTGCCCCCATTGACGTTGTTGTTCCGCCTGGCAACACTGGTCTGGATCCATCGCAGACATCCTTCTTCCAGGCATGTATCTCAAATCTTCTAAATTGTCGTGTTTATTTATTATACCCTCTTCTGTAATTATTTCTGACTGTTTTCTTCTGTTTAGGTGTTGAATATTCCTACGAAAATTAACAAGGGTACAGTTGAAATTATCACCCCTGTGGAGCTTATCAAGAAAGGTGATAAAGTAGGTTCTTCTGAGGCCGCACTTCTGGCAAAGCTTGGAATCAGGCCATTCTCGTATGGACTTGTTGTCCTCTCTGTATACGATAGTGGTTCTGTTTTCAGTCCGGAAGTACTTGATCTTACGGAGGATGATTTGGTTGACAAATTTGCTGCCGGTGTTTCGTTGGTGACATCTTTGTCACTGGCTCTCTCCTATCCAACCTTGGCTGCCGCTCCCCACATGTTCATTAATGCCTACAAGAACGTGCTGGCTATAGCTGTGGCCACTGAGTACAGCTTCCTACAGGCTGAGAAGGTTAAGGAGTATTTGAAGGTAAGTTCTCGTTTTATGGATTACTGTTTGATTTAAATGTGAATGCTAGATGTGTGGCTTCTGAATATACCCTTTCAACAGGACCCTTCAAAGTTTGCTGCTGCCGCTGCTCCAGTGGCTGCTGCTGACACGGGCTCTTCAGCCGCTGCACCTGCCAAGGAAGAAGAGAAGAAGGAAGAACCTGCGGAAGAGTCTGACGACGATATGGGCTTTAGCTTATTTGATTAGATTGCTTACTGTTAGTGAGGTATTTGCTAGCTTTTACGTAATTACTTTTGTATGCAGTACTGAGTACTGGCTTCAAAAGGTGAAGATAGGGTGAAGCACAGAGATGCGCTTGCCGTTGATTTGAGTTGTTTTTAAACATAGATTTTAGATTGAACTTGTGTGGCTTTCATTAGTGGATATCAGAGTGCTTATATTTGATTATTGCCGTAATTGTTCGCTTCTTTCTATCCTTAACTGTGCAAATGGCATTTTAAACCTTCTGCCTGTGTGATAGCTGTGCGGTGGCATTTTATTAGAATGCTCTCGTTTTTTGGGATTGACTTTTGTTGAACGTTCTTCTGTTTTATTTTAAGGAACGTTCCCTCAAAGTACTGTGAAAAAACTAGCCGATGCAGGACCTCATCGCTGTTGACAAAATCAAGCCTTGATCTCTGCAGTGATCGGGGCTAGGGGAGGGTTTTGATACTCTCAACACCAAAGTGGCATTCTCTCAATAACGAGCCCATGATATCTCATTTTGTTGTAATGTGTTTTTCCCACTTGCATCTTAAGAAAAAAGATTCTCCAAGCACTCTATTGATTCATTTCGAGTGAGCCCTTTGAAAATATGGCTGATGGCTGTAAGGAGTAAGATTGGGTCCCCTCTTGGCATGATATTGACTGTAATGAGCATAGACTTTATGAAGGTGGAATTGCACTTTACCATGAAAGCTGCTTGTTATTAGAGGGAACATGAACGTAAAGCTCGACTAAAGTGAGCACGGATATGATTACACTAATTATGAAAATATAATACGTATTATGTTAGAATTGCCTTCATATAATAGAAACGCCTTCATGTAATAGCTACAGAAATGGTGTTTATTGCATAGTATAACAGTACTGCCTAGACACAAACTTGTGGTTTTATAAATTACTTGATATAACCTGGAACTGGATTTTTTTTCTGATCGGTTTACCAGGTCCTGGTGAGAATTCAGTGTGCTGATGCTGACTACCTTTCTACTGGAGGGCTGCAAATTGTATTAGATTCCCCGTTCCATTGCTTCACATGACTTTTGCTTGAGAAGTACAATAAAATTCTCTACCCGCTTATGTATGAAGGCTTATCTTTTGAGAGTTTTATGTGAAGCATTTTAAGTGTTTTTATTTTACAGAAGTTGGCCAAAGAAAAAAATGAACAAATATCTGGTGGAAGTTGATAAAAAATTATTTGTGTTTTCCATTAACCATTCCAGTTCACCCGCCAATTTTTTTTCACCTCCTTGCAAGTTGCAACCCTTAGCTCCAGGTTAGCTTGGTTTGCGGCAGTTGTCTCTTCCTTGCGACAGTCTCTTTTCAAGGTTAGAAACAAGGTTTTAAAAATCGGATTGGTCATCAACCAAAAATTCTTACCAAGTAAGTCTAATCGGGGGTCAACCCGGGTTGACCCAATTGCTGACGTCATAAAAAAAGGGAGCCCTTTGGCTCGACGAGGGACGGGAGATGGTAGTGGCGGCTCCTTTGGCCCAACGGGGCCTGGGGAAGGGGGGCCTCACCGGAGGGGCAAACACGTGGGGGGGGGAGTAAAACCCGGCCCGGCCCGGTCGGCCGAGTTAAACTGACCCGGCTAGGTCAATCGGCCCAGCCGACCGGCTCGAAAAATGGAGCAATTCCGAACCGGCCTGTCCGGTCTATTTTTTAAAACACTGGTTAGAAGTCATAGTATTTACAGTATTCTGTTTTTTCCGTTATCAAGTCGCGTCACCGCCCTTGGTGCCCCGGTGCCAACAGTCTCTTATGGCGTGTTGGTTCAGGTCAAAGCGGATAAGCTCTACCTTCAAGTCTTCTTCTTGCGTGGGAACTTCTCGAAATCTTTTCTTTTCTTTGAGTCAGTCAGCCATCTGCTTAGTTCACTTCCCTGTCCTTTTTACTCGTCTTACTAAATATAAATCCACTTATTTATATATATATATATATAAAAAATTTAAATAAGATCACTCTCTATATATCCCCCGATGTTCAAACTTATCATACCCTTCCAGCTTCTAAGTGATCTTCTTCTCTTGTTAAATCAGTACCCAAAAATACTGTTGATAATGAAAAAAATTCAGTATAAAAAAATATGGTGGACTTTGATCGGAATACCAAGATGGTGACACTCGAGTTGCACCACAACCCTTCCAAGAAACTCTACGATAACAAACCATCGGTTCAGGCACCGCCGTATCTGGGTGATCTTCCGCCCGTCGGCCCCTCCATTACATCAGCCTACGAGCACTACCTCCGTCCGGAGCTCTCCAATCTATGGCAAAGCAGGCAGTTCCACAATGGAAAGCAGAGTCACTCCTCAGACCGGCACTGCAGGGCCTCGAGATCACCTTCCGCTTCGTCTCTCTCGTCCTCTCCGACTCCAGGCCGTACATCAATCGCACCGAGTGGCTGTGCCGGCTCGAATCTCTCTCGCTCCACCAGCTCGAGATCCTCGCCGCCATCTGTGAGGAAGGCGACGAAGGCACAGTCCCGTCATCGATCCAAGCCAGTCGGACGGTATCATGGCCCACAACCGGCGGAGCTCCAGCGAGATATGGAAGGCTCCCGGCACTGTGCCGGTGTACGTCTATGGTTGGCCTGGCGATCGAGTGCCTCATGCTGGGCCTGGGCGAGCCCAACCTCGCGAGGAAGCCCAACCTCAAGTACGACCTCGTCTGTAATTCGGCCAAGCTTCACGCTCTCAAGAGCAGCCCATTGGACGTCAGAAGCCCAGAGAATCATTCGCTTTTCACGGCCCACCAGATTCTCGAATGTTGGGTCTAGGGCTGCTCACGAGCCGAGTCGAGTCAAGTTTTGGCTCAGCTCGACTCGAACTCGATATTTAGATTTCGGGCTCGAGCTCGACTCGCTGCCAAATCTTGGGCTCGACTCGAGCTCGTTCTCGAGTTTGACTCGAGCTCGGGCTCGGCTCGAGCTCGCTCGCCGGAGCTCAAATGACAAAAATAAGATTTTTGCCATTGGTGTGACTCGAACCCAAAGACAAAGCACTACCACACATACGCCTTAACCAGTTGGGCTACGCTTTTTTTATACTTTTTATGTACAAAACAAATCTTTATTATATATTCGAAGTGGGCTTCCTTGATATTTTTTCTTTTATAACGACGGGTATCCAATAGGACCCAACTAGAAGGGGCAAAGAAATTGATCTCTTAGAGCACTATATCCCGCCACCAATCCACCATAATCACCTAAGCTACAATTTTTTTATACATCTTATCTACAAAAAAAATATTTATTACATATTTGAGGTGGACTTCACCCCGCCATCGCCTCCCACCACCGCCCAACACCCCCGCTGTCGTCGCTCCCCGCCGCTGTCGCCCCTCGCCGCCCACCACAACCCCCACCACTGCCCAACACCCTCGTTGCCATCGCTCCCCACCACCCCCTCCGTCGTCACCTCCCACTGTCGCCCATTGCCTCCCTATCGCCGTTTGCCGACACTACCCCCGCTGACACCGCCCCCCCCCCCCCCCCCCCCCCCAATCGCCCCTTGCCGCCCACCACCCATTGCCCCTTGCCGACCGCCACCGTCACCGCTGCTGCCTACCACCTGTCGCCCCCGTGGTAGGCAGCAGCGGTGACGGTGGCGGTCGGCAAGGGGCAATGGGTGGTGGGCGGCAGTGGTGGCGGTAAGGGGCGATAGGTGGTGGGCGACAGCGGTGGCGATGGGTGGTGGGCGGGGGGCGGTGTCAGCCGGGGGCAGTGTCGGCATTCGACAAGCGGCGGTGTCGGTAGGCGGCGATGGGGAGGCAATGGGCGACAGTGGGAGGTGACGACGGAGGGGGTGGTGGGCAATGGCAGTGGTGGGCGGCAAGGGGCGGTGGCTAAAGGTAGGAGGCGGGGGGTGGCAACGATGGCGGGCTATGGGGGCAGCAGCAATGGGCGATAGGGGTCATGAATTAATATGAGAGTTTCATATCGTCTAATAGTATGAATCTAAGGCTATATATGCTCTATAAAAAGGAAAGAAATGGTAGTCCTTTAATTTAATTAAAGGGAAACCAAAATGGGTTAAGCATATGGGCCTTCTTTAGAAAAGAAAGTCGAGTCGAGCTCGAGCTGATTTTTGAGTCGAGCTTGTTCGAGTCGAGCTGTAGGTTGGCTCGAGCTCGAGCTCGAAGAAATCGAGCTCGAGTCGAGCCGAGCCAAAAAAACTCACGAGCTGGCTCGGCTCGTGAGCACCCTTAGTTGGGTCATCGCGGACCGGGAGCTGCTGGGCTGGATCCTGGAGCGGTTCCGGCTCAGGGAGTATGAGAGATCCGCTAAGGACCGCTGGCTGCTGAGCGGGTCTGGAAGCTATTGTCCGAAATAGAAGAGCTCCAACGTTAATGGACACGAGCGACTTCCTCCGGCGTTTATGGACCCGCCATATTTTCCAGGTGTGGATGCTGCTAAGACATTTCTTGGTAATATGTATTCAATCGAAGAGAAACATCCACTTGATGATGAGAGAAGTATGTAATCAAAGTGCATGTGCGATCATACCGGGGCTAATAGGAGGATAATGGGCTTGAATTAGGGCCTATATACTAATAAATTTAATTACTAATGATTTGTAATTTGTGAGTATTTTATTTGTACATTCATTGATATACACTAGCAGATTATTCTTGCTTTGTTCCTCCCCTTATCCCATACTAGTCGACCACATTTGAAAAAGAGTAAATTTCAACGACTCTAATTTGTTATCCTTTTTACTCCATCCACTATTTTCTATTAGAAGGATAACATGATGCAAGAGTGCCAATATAGGACAAGATTTTCTTTTGAAATGGGACTTCATTACTAAAATCGGGCAGAGGTATGTTTTAGATGATTTTTTTCACTTTTGTATATTAACACCAAATCCAGAGGGCTTGCGCTTGCATGCAATCACAAGATGCCAATTACCCAAGTGTGTTTGTTTGCTGAAAGATGAAAAATCGTCAAGGTGAAAGAAGTATAAAAACTTTTAGTTTCAAAATTTTTCAGGCTTGAAACGTACTTTTAGGGTGCATTTATTTTAAATTATCCAAACATATTTCAGTTTTTACAAAGTTTTTGTACTTCTTTCACCTTGACGATTTTTCATTTTTCAGCAAACAAACACATTAGAGTCGTTGAAATTCATACCCCGGCGATCGATCACATACCCCGCCTGATCGATCTCATACCCCGGCGATCGATCACATACCAAAATTCAAATTAAAACAACTTTTTGCTCCAAACTCCGAATTGCGCACCGTTGGCGGCATTGGAAAGCTCTCTTCTTATACTTTAATCCCAAATCATAAAAAGTAGTAAAAAAGTATCAAAATTTTATATTTTATATCAATCAATTTTAGTAATCATATCTATTTTTTTCTGGGTGTTGCAGTGTTAGATTTGGGAATCAAATCTAGAGTCACCATTCTCTTGAGAGTGTTAGCATTCACATGCCCAAGCCTCATATCTCATACACTTTAAAGTGTTTTCATACGTTTTCGATGAGGACAAGGATGTTGACCTGTAGTATGTAGACCTTTAATCAAACTTTTCCCAAAAGCATGCTACGACGATTTCCTGATCTTATCTAAGTATGAACTATATTCCTTTGTTCTGAAACTTATGTAATCATGATCAATCTATTGACAAATAGTTTGCATTCTCGTGGTTTAAAGTCATGTTTCAAGTATTGACATCACTGATTATTTTATGTTTAGAGCATGAAGTAATTGACGTAAAAATCATTGACGTGTATGTAATTACTTCTTTTTCGACATATCAATCGAAAACCTTGGTCTTGTCATGTTAACTCAAGTGTTTACAATATAAATTCCAAACTATTTTTTATGACGAGGAAACTGAAATTGATTTTTGAAATTTAATTTTTTTAGGTTATAAATTAGGTTTTGCGGTTGGATTACTTGGCTTTAATTGATTTGACATAGTATTCTTTTGCATTTTTTTAACTTGTAGGCGCCGCTACCATTAAAATATCTGATGGAATTCATTTTAAACTGAACTTCATTTAAAAAGCCTGCAAACAGATCAGTTTGGCGCTAGTTGGTGTGCTAATTGTTTTCATTATCCTCGCGCAATTATAAAATTTTATTCCCTCAATACAATACTAAGATTTTCATAAACCGGTTCATTTTGAAAAACTGAATAGGACTATTAATGTGGAATGGGGGGAATATTTGGTATGTCGCATTTTAGCAAAAAGCTCACCAAATATCACTGGAGTCCAAAGTGTTTAACCATTAATCGTGTTGTTGAAGAACACGGTGCTAGCTGTTAAATACTCGATAACACATATGAAAGTCACTTACCATGTTGTCATCTTCAGTGCTTGCGACCATTCTATATAAGGCAACATATTAAAAAGGACCCCAAAATTTGAGGAATTGAAAAATGAATTGCGGTGGCTGAAGGAGCTCGAAGAGACCGGAAGCCCCACAGGCAGTGAGGTAAGCACAAAGACACATGCAGTTTCCATCTGAATTCTGAACCGTCCACTTAGCAAGCACTTGTATCATAAATTTTGTAGAATTTTCTGTTGGTTGGGCTTGTCAGCGTCATCGCAGAATTGGAGATGAGATACTGCATGGCAAGTTGGCTCTGGTGTCTGGCTTTGCATTCTGGAACGTCCATGGGCACCACCCACACTAACATGGGGATAATGGGCTTGCATTAGGGCCTAGATACTAATAAATTTAATTACTAATGATTTGTTATTTGTATATTCATTGATATACACTAGCAGATTATTCTTGGTTTGTTACTCCCTTTATCCCAGACTAGTCGACCACATTTGAAAAAAGTAATTTTCAAGGAATCTAATTTGTTATCCTTTTTACTGCATCTACTAATTTCTGTTAGGAGGATAACATGACGTAAGAGTACCAATATGGGACAAGATTTTCTTTTGAAATGGGACTTACAAAATTGGGGCAGAGGGATGTTTTAGATGATTTCTTTTTCACTTCTGTATACTAACACAAAATCCAGAGTGCTTGCAATTTTTTCTTTGCTATAAGAGGGCTAGCACTTCATCCAATCACAAGATGCCTATTACCTCTAGAAAGAAGGCTGCTTGCCGAAAGAGAAGCCTTTGTGTCTCCTATTGATCGGCAAGGAAAATAAAACAAGCCGCCTCCCAAAGTAGTGCTTATGTTACTATTCTCTCTACAACCATCAGTTCTCAAAATTTTAAAGCTGCTACAGTGACCTTGTAGCTGGTCTTTTCCTAGAAAAAAAAACGAAATCTAACGAGTAAATCACCTTAACTTATTTGGCCGAGGTATAAAATTAGTTTGTCATGACAACAATCAAACGTCTAATCCAGCCAATCGCGATGCCCTAACTACCTAAACATCAGACACTGATAGATAATAGAACCTGACTACATCACATTTTCACTACTCAATTTCTGTCATCCTGTGAACTGCTGCAGCCAATAACATTAGCACCCTCTGAGTCATGCCTTAGGGGCAGTTTGGGGCGTGATTAAAAGCAAGTGGATGTTTTGCTACACTATGCCGTTTGGGGCGTGATTAAAAATAAAACATCCAATTTGGATGTTTTGCTACACTGTAGCATCTGGATATTTTATATATCCAGTTGAAACACCTCAAGATGTGTTTCAGCTGGATATAAAAATCCACATGGATGCTACAGTAAATATCCAGAATCCAGTATGGATGTTTTGCAATAATCACGCCCCAAACGGCCCCCCAGTATAGCATCCATATTTTTTCCATATCAAGCTAAAACACCTCAGGTCGTATTTCACGCTAGATATAAAAAAACATAGATGCTACAATAAATACGAAAAATCCATTGTAGATATTTGCTTATAATCACGCCCCAAACGGCCCTTTAGTCGTTGTCATTCAATGTCTACATTAAGCCATCCAATGCATCGGAATGGAAACCAAATTGTTTGAGGCTCTACTGGAATGACCCACCCACAGTGCACACGTCGTCTCCTCTCAGACATTTTCATCCTTCTCATTTGTTTCTTCCTATTTTTTTTTCTTTCAGATAATATATCAGATGATTCTTGGATTGGGACTGACTGCCTCTCTCTCTCTCTCTGTGCTGCAGTTCGAATCCATGCTCATCTCATCCTTGTTTAGTGATGTTAACATAAACTAAACCCATCTTTAGCTCTTACGACACTACAAAAAAAGTGACCAATAGTGACATTTTTTATAGAGATGTTTTTATAAACGTCACTAATAGAAAGGGATTAGTGATGTTTTTTAGATAAAACGTCGTGGAGTCACGTATAAGTCGGAACACCCACGCGTGGGGGATTGAGAAAATCCCGCGCGCGTGCACGACGTCCTGTTTCCCAGCTCCTCCCTCCCTCTCGCTTTCCCCAAACCGCAGCATCTCTCGTCCCTCGGCGGTGACAGACGCCAGGAAAAAATCCCGCGCGCACCTGTTTCCCACTCTCATCGAACGTGTTCTCCTCCCTTTCTCTTCTCCCAAAACCCTAGCCTACCCCGCCTCCATTCTCATCCCTCGGCGGTGACAGACGCGAGCCCTCTTTCTATTCTCATCCCTCGGCGGTGACAGACGCCGTCTACCTGCTGCCTTGATCGCCCACGACCTCGCCGCCGCATCACAGCTTGCCCTAGACGCCCGCGTACCGCCCAAGTTCGCCAGTTCTCCAACACCACCGTGAGATCTTCTGGCTCAATCCGCGAGTTCTTCTGGCTCTTCTTAACAAGCATCAATTAATTCCTCTTCTTTCTCTTTTCAAAAAGGTGAAACTTTAATGAATTTCGATTTTGAAGCACTTAATTAATTGCGTTTCATGAGAAGATTCTGAACAATTATGTAATTTTTGAGGGATCATGGGCTTTTCATGACTCTCCATTAGTCTTCTCTATCACCAAGATAAACTAATGAAAATCAAAGCAGCAGTTAATTGGTAGCGTGTATATGTCATATAATTTACAAATTCTTTTTGAGCTGGAGGGTTGTTGGTCTTCATTGATTTTACGTTTGTCAAAGGTCTTTTCATTGTGCTAATTCAACATAGGAAGATCTGTAAGAAGTCAAATTAAGTCCATGAAAATAATAGAAGCAGCTGGCCTTGTGCCAAAGAAAGAAGAAAAAGCCCTAGGTTATCCATGATGGAAGTTGGATGGATCAAGTTTGGGAAGAAAAGCTGCTTAAGGGAATACTCCATACATATTAGGTGTCCTATTTAGTTTTACGAGATCTGATATTACAAGCTTGCGGTCAGTTTTTTTCATCTCCGGACTAAACAGAGGCTATGGTTGAGGCACGAAAGATAAAAAAATGCTGAAGGTGCACCAAGGTGCCTTCAGCATGTAATAACAGAACTCTTCGTTTTAGTAGTAATTGAGTGTAAATTATCTCTCCATATGAAATGACAGGTAAGATAGTCAGTATTGCAAACAGTTCATCGTTCAAATTGAAAATAATCCAACAAAGCATTTTAGTAAAACTTTAGAAATCATCCCGTTATTAGGCAGAGCAAGCTTATACACACAAATTATTGTCGAAGAAGATATACATATTTAATATGCAATGTACCATCTTGAGTGTTGGGTTACTCATAATTTGAGAATTGCATCACTGATTGTAATGGTTCTCTGTTTTGGTCTTTTGCTTTCAAGCAGCGTTTAATGTTGAGAGTTGCGTCAAGGACTGAAAACTATTTTTATTTTTTAGGAGCTCTGTTATGCAATCCCTCAAAAATTCACAATGCAATTTGTCAATTGCTTCTCATCTGATATGGCGCTATAAGGGGTCATAACATATTGGCCCTTAAATGTTGTCTATTACTAGCACCACTATTCTAGAGTCTTTTTGTGCAAGATTGAAAAGATAAAACATTGTTGATTGATTTTATTTTTTTATTAGTGAGGACTTATATGTTTAAGTATTAAGGACTGAAACAAATTTTTTTCATGGTGGTTTGGATAGTTGAGGTGTGCCTGCTACTATTGGTCAAGTTACTCCCTATAAGAGGAAAAAAAGGTATTGCATTCCAGTTAATCTTTTTTTATGCACGAGAACTTTTAAGTTATAGGGAGCATACAGATTTAATGTTAAAAGAGGGCATTGGTTCTGTTTCAATTTGGATTTTTTTGGCTATGAAACTTTGTTGTTGGACATGCGTAGTTGAATTTATTTGATACTTATGAGTGTAATGGAGTTTTTATTATACATAGTTGCATATACTTGGATGTTGCTGGCTAATTTGCATTCTCTTTGTAAATATGACTCTCTTACAATTCAAATCATGCCCCCTTTTTGTAAAGCAGATATTACCCATTATGGATAAGAGTTGGATGCAGAAAAGTAGGGTTTCAAGTGAATATAATGTGGGGGTTGAAGGGTTTCTTGATTTCGCAGAATCTCATGGAACACCTATTAATGGGAAGTTCAAGTGTCCTTGCATTAAATGTGGTAATGTCTATTACCACGATAGGGAGATGATACATGAGCATTTGATATGCAATGGGATCATCCAAAATTATACTGTGTGGTTTTATCATGGAGAAGATATCCTCGAAGCTACTTTTGCGAGTAATAATATTGAGGGCGATGGAGCAGATGAGGATGATACATGTGACGACATCAGAACTCTGTTGCATGATGTGTTTGAAGGACCAATTCAAGGGGATCTTACCAATGAAGTTACAAGTAATGAACCTACTATAAATGCTAACTTCAACAAACTAGCAATAGATGCTGAGACAAAGTTATACCCATGGTGCACAACACAGACAAGACTTTCTTTCATGGTTAGGTTATGGCATGTAAAAATCATGTGTGGATGGAGCAACAAATCGTTTGAGATGTTGCTTGCCTTGTTGAGAATTTCATTTCCTGAAGGTACTTTGCCAAGTAGTTTGTTCCAAAGTAAGAAACTTATTTCAGACTTGGGTTTAAATTACACTAAAATTGATGCTTGCCCCAAAGATTGTATGTTGTACTATGGAGATGATGCTGAGAGAGAGAGGTGCAAAATATGTAACACCTCACGATATAAGGAGGATGAAAATAATGAAAAATCCAGTAGAAAGAAGACCCCAATGAAGATTTTGCGTTACTTTCCTCTCACCCCTCGTTTACAAAGGTTATATATGTCATCTAAAATTGCATCTGACATGAGATGGCATGAGAATGAGCGTACTAAGGACGGTATTATGAGGCATCCTGCAGATTCCCAAGCTTGGAAACATTTTGATGCAACCAATCCTGACTTTGCTGTAGAATGTCGCAATATTAGACTTGGATTGGCAAGTGATGGCTTCAACCCATTCAGGGATATGAGTATTAAGTATAGCATATGGTCAGTGATATTGATGCCATACAACTTGCCTCCTTGGTTGTGTATGAAGCAATCGAACATGATCTTATCTATGCTTATCCCTGGTCCATGTGGCCCAGGAAATGACATTGACGTGTACTTGCGACCTTTAATCAATGAATTGAATGACTTGTGGACAAAGGGGGTCGATACTTATGATGCTTCTACAAAAGAAACATTTAAGTTGCGTGCAGCCTTGTTGTGGACAATTAGTGATTTCCCGGGTTATGCAATGTTGTCTAGTTGGAGTACGAAAGGTAAGTTGGCATGTCCTTTATGCCATAAGGACACATGTAGCCGACACTTGAAGAATGGAAAGAAACATTGTTATCTTGGTCATCGTCGATTCTTACCATCAAATCATATATTTCGAAGACATAAAAAGTCCTTTGATGGTACAGTAGAGGTTAGAGGTGCCCCAAATCCATTGTCTGGGATAGATGTGTTGAGCCAAGTACAACACAACAGACATGTCTTTGGGAAGAAGAAAGGGAGGAAACAAGCAAGGAGAGTGGATGAAGGGCTCTTGTATAACTGGAATAAGAAGAGCATATTCTTTGAGCTACCATATTGGAAATACAATTTAGTGAGACACAATTTAGATGTGATGCACATAGAAAAAAATGTATGTGATAACATACTAAAAACTTTGTTGAACATTGAACGGAAGACAAAAGACAATTTGAAGTCACGACTTGACTTGGTAGAAATGGGGTTGAGGCACGAGCTACATCCCAAGAGGCAAGAGGGCAATAATAGGGTATATCTACCATCAGCATGCTATTCAATGGACAAAAATGAGAGAGAAACTTTTTGTTGTGTTTTGAAACATTTGAAGGTTCCAGATGGCTATTCGTCTAACTTTGCTAGGTGCATTAATATTGAAGAACGCAAGATATATGGACTAAAAAGTCATGATTCACATGTTATAATTCAACAATTTCTTCCATTGGCAATCAGACAAGTTCTTCCAAAGAATGTAACAAGAGTCCTGATAGAGTTAAGTACATTCTTTTGGGAATTGTGCTCCAAGACACTTGTTACTGTTGATTTAGAAAGGCTTCAGAAGCTCATTGCTATAGTACTTTGTCACTTAGAGCGAATATTTGCACCCTCATTCTTCGATGTTATGGTTCACTTGCCTATACATCTTGCATTAGAGGCGCTGCTATGTGGTCCAGTACAATATCGGTGGATGTATCCAATCGAAAGGTAGTTTTATAATTTTATAGTTAATTCAACAATGATACTGAAACATGTGAAACTTATTGATACTTGTTAAAATTGTTTGCATGTAGATGCTTGTACATATTGAAATCCTATGTTCGCAATAGGGCTCAACCTGAAGGGTCCATAGCAGAAGCATATATTGCAGATGAATGCCTGACTTTTTGTTCTAGGTATTTATCGGATGTTGAAACAAGGTTGAGTCGACCTCCAAGGAACCCAGATGAAAATACAATGAGAGGTTCTTCACTTTTTAGGTTGAGCAATGTTGAATGGACACAAGCACATCGCTACATCTTGTTCAACCATGAGCTGGTTACAAGTTATCTACAGTAAGAATATGGCAATTCTATTATTGTATTATACCCATGTTTATTCAATCTTCGTAGTTATATGACTCAATAACTTGCAGGGTTCACAATCATTACTTAAGTTTCACTCATCAAAAAGCACGTCCACATGAACAACAAAGACTGCATAACGAACAATTTGTTGGTTGGTTTAAGGAACATGTAAGATGGGTAACTCAAGTATCAATAGATTTCTATATTTATATTTATTATTGCTAACGATTTAATTTACGTTTAAAAAAACAGATGCAAATGTTGCGAGCAAACAATACATCACTACCAATAGCTCTTTATTTGCTCGCCGAAGGTCCACATTCTCTTGCTAGGAGATTTGGTAGATACACCATCAATGGCTATAGATTTCGAACAATAGAGAATGAGAAGATGACAAAAACCCAAAACAGTGGTGTTGTCATGGAAGCCGCGACTACAAGCTACGCAAGTACGAGGGATAAAAGACCGAGAATAGGAGAAATAACCTATTATGGACGTCTAACGGATATTATTGAATTGACATACTCAGCGGACCTCAAATTTGTTTTATTCAAGTGTGACTGGGTTGATGTGAAGACGCATGGAAGAGGAATTAAGACTGATGAGTTAGGGTTTACACTTGTGAATTTTACGTGTTTGTTGTTCTCTGGGCAGGATGTGGGTGATGAACCTTATGTGTTGGCATCTCAAGCGAGGCAAGTTTTCTACGTCACAAATCCAAATGACCCAAATTGGCATGTGGTCATGAAGACTAATCCGAGGGACTTGTATGATATGGGCGGCGAATCAGAGGAATTATTTGAGAGTGAGGCATATGGGAACCAAAGACTTCAAGACATTGTTGAAGATGATAATGATGGTGTGAATTGGGTGAGGGATGATGTGGTGGGAGCAACACTTGAGGCACCTCCTGAGATGCTTCACACTCATCAAAGTCATTCAGAGGATTTAATGGATGATGAAGATGAATTAATTTCTGATGTCCAATCTGATGGAGAAGAATATGAGGAACTATAATACTATTTTTGCATCGTGGGTGGTGAATGCAAGTGCAATTTTTATGATTCGTCTTTTATTAGGAAAATAGGCTCTATTTGCTTATATCTCTATTAGTTGTTTTTACTTAAGTTGGCTGGTCTGGCCCATAAACCCTATTTTAGTGTTTTTTTTATTTTTGCTTATGCCTTCTATTTGGAGTAATAAATAAACAATGCTTTTATTTATCATTTGGGTGAATTCTTTTCAAGTGAAATAAAGATTCCTTTTTGTTTGCGTGAATTCTTTTCAAGTGAAATAAAGATTCCTTTTTGTTTGCATTAAATTGATGGCTTCTGTTCATTTTTATCTCCTGTTGTGATAGTCCAATGACTCGTTTTTCAATGTACATATATGAAAAATTTTGGGCAAACTATTTATTCTTCTAATGTTAGTACAAATGGATAGTTTGCCTCCAATGAATGATTCTACTACAGATGAGACAAAGAAGGTTCAAGGTATAACCAAGTGCAAAAGCGTCAATGATTTGCCACCTGGTTCAAAAATGAAAGTGGACGTCCATGACAAGCAGCCAGTTGGAGAGAAAGCCACTAAATTGGCAAATTATTGTGGGACTTTGGTAAGGGATAATGCTATAGTGCCAATTGATAAACCATCTTGGCGTAAAGTAGACCCTTCTGTGAAACAACGCCTTTGGATAGCAGTAAAGGTAAGAATATTCTTGCATTACATATTTTTAAACGTTTTAACTATTGATTATCATTTTCTTAATATGTAGACCAAGTTTGAGTTGGATGATAGCAATGCAGATTTTGTCTTCAAGTCTCTAGGAAAAAAGTGGAGAAATTATAAGAGAACACTAAAGAGAGATTATTATGAAGCTGCACTCAAGTTGGATAAGGATCCTTTAAACAATAAGCCAGAACATGTAATCGAGCTACAATGGCAAGTGCTTGTTTCTTATTGGAACACGCCACTCGCAAAGGTAAAAGGTTAGGTAATTATCATTTGGATTAAATATTATTATGTAGTAAGTACTGAAAAAGATAAAATTATTTGTCAATAGGCAAAAAGCCAGAGAAATAAAGAAAGTCGGGGGAAGCATAAGCTTCCCCACACAAGTGGCACAAAAAGCATTGCTTGAGTACGCCATGAGCAGGTATGCATTGACTATACTATTGTTTACAACAATGTTTTTTCTTATAACTTACTAAAGCGAAGAATTGTCTTCACAGCGTATAAAAATAAGTGTGAGCCTAGTCGAAGAACAATATTTAAGATCACACACGTCTCCAAAAATTGGTTGCCTGTGAATATTGAAGCAAAAGAAGTAATTGTAAGTATGTTTGTTTATTGTTATTTCATTCGCAAATGAGAAATGAAAATGATTTAGTTAGAATTCTCAAGTCGGTTATTTGATTTGAAGTAAGCAAATGACTTATGGATTGATGAAAATACTCCAATGTTTATATCATATCTTTGCAGGATAAAATGGATGAGACTTTCAAGACTCAACCGGAAGGGACGGAGGATGTCTTGTCTGTAAATGATGTTTATGCTCAGGTCATGGGACTAGAGAGAAATGGTCGTGTATGATGCATGGGATTAGGTCTGACTCCAACACAAGTTTTTGGTTCATCATCCAAGAATGATGGGTCATTAATGCAACTTGATGCAGCAAGGGAGGAGCTGGAGAAAGTGGTGGCAGAAAAGGTTGTTGCTATGGAGGTAGAGCTAGCAGCCAAGGCTGCCACTATGGAGGCAGAAATGGATGCCAAAACTGCTGCTATGGAGAGACAATTTGAAGCGCAACTAGCAGAAAAAATAGCTGCTTTGGAGGCACAAATGGCTGCCAAGAATGCTGAGGTCGAGGAAAAATTACAAGCATTTATGCATAAGATGACGACCCTTACACAAGTAAATTTCAACCATTATTTTGGCTACATACTATACCATTTAATAGTAGTTTTTAGGATATATTTTACTAGACTCTAAAGTTGGTTGTCTTGCAGGGAAAGAAGTAGAGACTGGGAGTATTTCAACAACTAAGTTCGTGCAAGTTTAATGGGTATGTATGTCTCAAGTTGCATGTCTTTTAGACATGGAAAGTACATATTCACACTAAGTACTAAGGAATTTTGTTCTACAGGGATTAAACGCTTATCCTTCTAATGATTTGGAAAGCACACAATTCTTGAATGTTGGAGCAACTTACATGAATTTACGGCTTTCTAGTTTATTTTATTATGTTGTACATCCTTGAATGTAAAGAAGTTGACTTCCTTCAAGTTTCATGAATTTGATACTCAAAATTTTATTTCTCTTTATTTATGGGTTCTTAGTTTTATTCAGTCTGAATTGTATCACTCTGTCGCACATTTAGGTGTTTATCAATACTTCTGTAGAGATGCTAAAAATGTATAAGTTGCGTTGAAATTATGTACATATAGATAGAAAATTGCCTATTGCAGGTCTAATGATTGGAAAGTTATAGGAGGACATATGAACAGGCAGGGGTTGATATAGAAGGCAATACACCTGGGAGCTACAAGGAGCCTGGGGTTGGTTGGATGACTTGTTTCCTATTTGTTACAAGCTTTGTGGGGTTATTAGCTCTGGTTCCTCTAAGAAAAGTAAACCTTTTCACTTGCAGGTGTTTCTCAATAGTAATTATGTTGATACAAGGTAGATGTATCATATTGGATTTGTTGAGTTTAATAATTTCTTCCTGTGCTATTATACTGTAATTAATTTCTTTCACAGGTTGCTTCTCTTGAAAATCCTTTATATAGAAGATAATTTTTCATACAATTTGTCAAACAAGAGTAGCATGTTCATTCTAAATAATAAAGGATTTGGTGGAATCTCTTCTTATAATCCTTTTCGACTTTTTTGTTCTAATGGAATTGTTGTTATTTTCCAGATCATGATAATTGACTACAAATTGACATATCCTAGCGGCACAGCTATTGTTGTCCTCATCAATGGCTTCCATACTCCTCAGGGAGATAAGCTGGCCATGTAATGATTCATTTCTCCAAATGGATCATGTTTTGAAAATTCAGAGCCTTGATATATACCGATACAAAGAATGTTCTTGTGCAGGCAACAAGTCCAGGGATTCACCCTTTTCACTTTTGTGACATGTGTTTTATTTTTTTAAGCTTGCACAATTTGCATTTATGAGCAGGTTACTCACTGCTGCAATGGCTTGGTCTGTCCCAGTGATCATTTATAATGGGATCATCCTCTCTACCTTGGGTGCAGCACTTCAGAGTTTAACAAGGGACCACGTCTGCTTGCAGCAATAGCTAATGATGACATTCTACCTGTCCTAAAATATGTTAAGGTTGCAGGTGGCAGTGAGCCACACCTTGCAACTCCTTTTACAACCTTCATATGTATTGGTTGTGTTCTTATTGGAAATTTGGATCTTATCACACCAACCATAACCATGTTTTTCACTTTTTCCTGTTATGTTATTCTCGGGTAAACTTATCTTGTTTTCTTCTGGATCTTCTTGATGCTCCAAGCTGGCGTCCTCGATGGAAGTTTCACCATTGGAGCCTCTCATTACTTGGTGCCTCATTATGTATTGGTATGCTGACCTTCCAATTTCGGATATAATTTTGTTAGAAGATATCTCGTTATGGATTATCGGAATCTTACTTTGAGATATTCATTGTCAGAAAATTGCCGTCAGCTTAAGCATTTGGGTTTTATTGATTAGGCAACATGATATCAAAGTGGAAGACCCTGGATTCAGTTTTTTGGGTAATTGATATGCTCTTATATCTGTCTCCTCTGTAGAGCCTTTTGAGCCTGTAGTTGCAGGGGAGCTTGATCTATTTTTTTAGTTTGCTTCTATCATATTATTATTTTGAGTTCAAGGAGTGCCAAAACAAGAAAGTTTTTGGGTTCCTGGGGTTTTTCTCAGTGTGTGATAAAAACGTACGATGCATAATCTATCTCTACTTCTGGGAGCAGTGCTCTCATGGGGAATAATGTGGAATGGTACCCTAAAAGCTTATCAAAAAGCAGTATGAGAAGTTTGCAGGGTTATAATGTCTAAACTGAAGATAAAGGGCTCTCTCCTCTTATTAATAATTAGATGCCAAACACAAATGTTTTCACTCATGTTCTATCTCTAGCTAGCTGCTCTTCATTATAAACTTACTGTCTAATTGAAGTTTGTTTTTTACTCATTATATGCACACTTGGCTTGTTTACAGAATGAAGTAAAACACTTCCAATTTTTGGAACATGAAGCTGAGAAACTTCACATTTGTTACAGGTATTCATCTCAATTGCTCTCATTGTAGGATATGGACGGTACAATTTTACCAAGATTCTTGTCATCACACTCAAAACTCATATCTGCATCATTTATGAGGGAATAAATGCTGGGGAGTAGATTTCTCTGTGAACCTGGCAGTGTGTTTGTCAGGCTTAATAAACACCTTTACCATTAGTTGTGCTCGTTTGACCAATTTTAAGTTTAATGTTAGTGATCTGTTCATTCGCTTTTCCAAGGAATTCAAATGGTGTGCTTGTGAGAGTAGTCACCAGGCCATTTGTAATAAACATCTGATATAGTCTTTCTTTAAAACCTCGATCAATTTGTGAAATTATATATTGTCTTTCTTTTAGGTGGGAAAAAAATGGATCTGAAGTTTCATGTACCTCTATCTCTCAAATAGCGGAACTCGCTAATTAAGGTGGTCGGAGTTATGCCAGAAGACCTGGGAATTTTTCCAACGCGGAGCACTTATAAATTTATCTCCGTCATGTATATTTTTTGTATGCATCTGCATCTCAAATGTAGATTCTTGGATCTGGCAAATAAAATGTAGATTTTTTGAAAGGCAAATAGGCCTATCACCAGGATTTGCAGAGTAATTGCTTGAACCTGTTAAAATAGGAGAAAATGCTTGTTGTGCTACAAGTGCCAGAGGCATTTTTTCTTTTCTCTATTTTTTTGCCAGAAACTCGACCTTTTTCTCTTGATGCCCTTTAGATCACATCTAAGTATTCTTCTTGGCTTCTTGTTGGACAAAGTTTTTGCTATAAATGATGGTAAAAAATTCTCTGGAGTTATTTTGATTTTGATTTGCTTATAACTCGTATGCTCTTTCACGGTACAATGGCCACCTTCTTTCCGGATCTGATGTGATTCCTAAATTGAGGACAGAAGATGCTATCTTATATTCCTTCAGATGCAACAGAATTTAAGCGAGAGATATATCTGGTGAGTGGTTTCATAATTTCAGGATATGGTTAGGTGTTTCCAGTTCCTTGTTTGATTTCTTTGTCTATCTGCTCTTGGTGATGCACTTACGTAGGTTGGTTTATTGGAAAGTTAGCATATAGAGTGCTTTTGTTTTAGGTTCTTATATGAGAGAAAAAAGTACTGGTTTTCTCTGTGATTTGCACTTTGGCTTCCTGATTTTTTTGTCAGCTCAGTTTCATTCTCATTAACCCCACAATTAATAGTCTTAGTACATTTTGAAAAACCAAATTGGACTGTTAGTGTGGAATAGGGGGTTATTGTTTATCATTTGATTGATTTATTTTATCTTGCGAATAAAAAGAGCAAGCTCTCAACATTAATTCGTTACCTTCAGGTTCAAGCCCATGGATCAGATACTGATATTTATTCTTGTCTTTTGCAGATTAATGGAATACTAAATGTGGTGAGTTGGGAATTATGAGAAAGGACAATTCGAAGAGAATTTCCAACGTAGATATGGATACTTATAAAGATGTGCAATATGACATCTTATGATTTGTTGAAATATATTGTTTGATGTACATTCATGTGGAAAACAATATTACACTTTTGATAATGTGAGACAGATGGTTTAAAGTGAATTATTATTTTTTATTATTAAGAAAACAATTTTCAACGACGCTCTGAAAAACGTCGCTAAAACTCAGTATATGAGGGGGACATTCAGCGACGCTAGAACAAACGACACTAATGATTTTTTTCGACGCATTTTTAAACGTCGCTAATTCTTTTTGCGACATTTTCCCAAAGCATTCCTTCCAACCAGAAACGTCACTAATAACTTTTGCCGTCGTTCATCAAAGGGTTGCTAAAAGAATTAATGACGTTTTACAAACGTCGCTACAAGCGTCACTAATACCTTCAGCGACGCTGCATTTAGTGTCATTTGTTAATAACGTCGCTAATACTTATAGTGACGCTTTTTAGACTTATAGCGACGTTTTATTAGCGTCGCTATAACCCATTGTTTTTTGTAGTGCGAGTGTTAGCCCTCCTCCCCCACCCCAAAACCAAAACCATTTTAGCACAACCGCATTCGATATCCAACCTTCGAGAAAAGGAATTGATCACTGACAAAGTTTTTGCTATTTAGGCTCGCAATCATTTATGTAAAATTTTTTTATTGCAAACAAAGAAATCCAATGAGAGGAAGATCCCAGGGTGAAACTGGTCTACCCGACAGGGGGCACCTCTACTTAACAGCTATGACCTATGTTTTAGTTAGATGGTAATTAGGCCTGCAAACGATGGGACAAGGTTGTAAGTGGCCTTTGCTTCAAAAGATTTGTTTAATAATCTAGAGTCGATTCTATAATCATGTCGAATTATAACACCGTGGCTATATATTTTTTTCTATCCTCTACCTTATTACTTTATTTTACACTCATGAAATCTCCCACAAAAGCCTAAATGGATAGTAGAGGCATGGAAAAAGTCATTGGGGTGAATTTAGGAGGGTGCATTATTATCGAAGTTAGGAATTTTCGACGAGGACAAGGATGTAGACCTGTAGTATGTAGACCCTTGTTCAAACTTTTTCCAAAAGCATGCTAGCATGATTTCCTTATCTTTGTTCTGCAACTATGTAATCATGTTCAATCTACTGATAAATGTAATCAAAGAGCATATATAGGGGGGGCGAACACTAATAGGGGGATAATGGGCTTGCTTTAGGGCCTAGATAGCAATAAATTTAATTACTAATGATTTGTTATTTGTGAATATCCCATTTGTATATTCATTGATATACACTAGAAGATTATTCTTGTTTGTTACTTCCTTTATCCCATACTAGTTGATCAGATTTGAAAAAAAAGTGATTTTCAACGAATCTAATTTGTTTTTCTTTTTAATCCACCACTAATTTCTATTAGGAGGATAACATGATGTAAGGGTACCAATAAAGGACAAGATTTTCTTTTGAAATGGGACTTACTAAAATGGGGCAGAGGGATGTTTTATATAAAAAAAATTCACTTTTGTATACTAACACCAAATCCAGAGGACTTGCACTTTTTTCTTTGCTATAAGAGGTCTAGCACTTACATGCAATCACAAGATGCCTATTACATCTAGAAAAAAGGCTGCTTGCCGAAGGAGAAACCTTTGTGTCCCCTATTGATCGGCAAGCAAAATAATGCAAGCCGCCTCCCAAAGCCATGCTTGTGTTACTATTCCCTCTACTACCATCAGGTCTCAAAATTTTAAAGCTGCTACAGTGGCCCAGTCTGTTCCTACAAAAAAAAGGCCAAATCTAAAAATCATTTGGCTAATCAAACGTCTTATTTGGCCGAGGTATAAAATTAGTTTGTCATGACAGCAATTAAACGTCTAATCCAGCCAATCGGGATGCCCTAACTACCTAAACATCAGACATTTGTAGATAATAGGACCTGGCTATATCACATTTTCACTGCTCAATTCCTGTCATCCATTGAAGTACTACTGCCAATAACATTAGCCCTTTGAGACACATGTCAGTCGTTGTCATACATTGTCCACACTAAGCTAGCCAATGCATCAGAATGGAAACCAAATTGTTTTGTTTTTGTTGATACATAGAAACCAAATTGTTTGAGGCTCTACTGGAATGACCCACTCACAGTGCACACCACGTCTCATCTCGAGACATTTTCATTCTTCTCATTTGTTTCTTCCTAATTTTTTTCTTTCAGATAATATATGAGATGACTCTTGGGTTAGGACTGACTACCTCTCTCTCTGCTGCGGTTCGAATTCATGCGTATCTCATCCTTGTTTAGTGATGTTAACATAAAGTAAACCCATCTTTAGCTCTTAAGAGTGCTAGCCCTCTTCCCCCACCCCAAAACAAAAACCATTTTAGCACAACTGCAATCGATATCTAACCTTTGAGAAAAGGACGTGATCACCGATGAAGTATTTGCTATTTAGGCTCGCTATCATTTATGTAATTTTTTTTTCTTTCAAACAAAGAAATCCAATGACCATGAGGTATGACAGGAAGATCCCAGGGTGAAAAATGTGAAATTTAGCCCAGAAGAAACTGGTCTACCCTGCAAAGGGCTCTTTCACTTAACAGATATACCTGTGTTTTAGTTGGATGGTAATTAGGCTTGCAAACGATGGGACAAGGTTGTAAGTGCTCGTTGCTTCAAAAAGAATTTTGTTAATAATCTAGAGTCGGCTCTATAATCATGTGGAATTATAGCACCGTGGCTAATTTTTTTTCTTTCTATCCTCTACCTTATTACTTTATTTTACACTTATGAAGTCTCCCACAAAAACCTAAATGGATGGTAGAAGCATGGAAAAAGCCATTGGGGTGAATTTAGGAGGGTGCATTATTATCAAAGTTAAAGAGTTTCCGTACGTTTTCGACGAGGACAAGGATGTAGACCTGTAGTATGTAGACATTAAATCAAACTTTTCCCAAAAGCATGCTAGGATGATTTCCTGATCTTATCTAAGTATGGACTATCATTCTTTGTTCTCTGAAACTTATGTAATCATTATCAATCTGTTGACAAATAGTTTGCATTCTCACGGTTTAAAATTCTTGTTTCAAGTATTGACATCACGGAGTATTTTATATTTAGAGCATCAAGTAATTGACGCAAAAATCATTCACGTGGATGTAATTACTTCTTTTTAGACATATCAATTGAAAACCTTAGTCTTGCCATGTTAACTCAAGTGTTTACAATATAAAATCTAAACTTGTTTTTATGACATGTGGAAATTGAAAATGACTTTTGAAATTTAATTTTTGTAGGTTCTAAATTAGTTTTTGCGGCAGGAATTACTTGGCTTTAATTGATTTGACTTAGTTTTCTTTTGCATTTTTTTAACTTGTAGCCACTACCGTTAAAATATCTGATCGAATTTATGTTAAACTGAACATCATTTAAAAAGCCTGCAAACAGATCAGTAGGTCGCTAGTTGGTGTGCTAATTGATCCTCACGCTATTATAAAATGTTACTTCTTCTATACAATACTAAGATTTTCATAAACCAGTTCATTTTGAATAACCGAATAGGACTATTAATGTGGAATGGAGGGAATATTTGGTATGTCGCATTTTAGAAAAAGGCTCACGAAATATCACTGGAGTCCAAAGTGTTTAGCCATAAATCTTGTTGTTGATGGACACTGTGCTAGCTGTTAAATACTCGATAACACATATGAAAGTCACTTACCATGTGGTCATCTTCAGTGCTTGCGACCCTTCTTAATAAGGCAACATATTAGAAAAGACCACAAAATTTGAGGAATAGAAAAATGGGTTGCTGTGGCTGAAGGAGCTCGGAGAAACAGGAAGTCCCACAGGCAGTCAGGTGAGTACAAAGACACATATTCCATCTGAATTCGAACCGTCCCCTTAGCAAGCACATGCATCATATATTTTGTAGAATTTTCTGTTGGTTGAACCTGTCAGCGTCGTCCCAAAATTGGAGATGAGGAACTGTATGGCAAGTTGGCTCTGGTGTCTGGTTTACCCCCAAGCCTTTGCATTCTGGACCGTCAATGGGCAATCACCCACACCTCTCCTCTGATATTTCTGTAAGCATTTTCGTCGCCATGCCAGGAACGGGACAAGCACGCGCCACACTCTCAGCTCCAACCCCGCCCGAACAGATTTTGAATTGGAATCCAGGCATAAGGAGAAGACAAAAATGTAGGACCCTTTTGCATTTGCGTTCGCATGATAGGATCAACCATGGCCATACGAATGGATCAAACAATGTAGACTAGTGTCTATTTCGTGACATGACGGATTGCTCTCTTTTCACTTTCATTCTAATGCTACTTGCTCAAATTATAGTGGACTATTGTAAAAACAAATGGCAGTATACGTCTTTTTTTTATAATGACCAAAGGTCATACACCAAATTCTTGCCAAACAAGAAAGGGCTACGTAAATAATAACCAAAGCTATACATAAATATAACTCACCCGCTCTCAATGCAATAAATCCACCGCAAGAACAAGAATGCTCAATTTCATGGCACACACCGAGCTCCACAAGTGAGAAAGAAAACCGCGAACTTCAGCTCCATCGGCAGTCGCCAAAAGTTTGGCTGTAAGTAATTTTCCATCGCCATTGGGCTACACCACAACCCGAAGGAAGTCGTCATAGGCATAGGGTTGGCCGAAGTAATTTTGCATCGCCACTAGCCCGTTGGGCTCCACCGTTATCCCCACCTGGACGTTCGCCTGGCTTGGCAGATGGGACAAAATGGTAGTACACATCTACTAATTTGCGGCTTCTGCCGGGTTTTGGTCTATCGACCCTTGTTAATTTGCACTATCAGCTGTCTCGCAATAAAATCATGCTACACCAACTTGCCTCCGTTTCCTTTTTCAAAACATTTTTAACTGAAAACAAGACAAATTCACCGTAGTGCAGCTGTACGAGTTTACTAGTCATTAATTACCAATTGAAATGTGGTAGAATAACCAATGAAGGAAATTGGTGGCATGTTGTCTAATTTGCTGTGGTTTTGCAGCACGATCATGGAATGTTGTCTAGGTGATATATCCAATCTCATTTTTTATTAATATTTTTTAAAAATAATTTTAATTTTTTTTAAAATTAACTCTTCTATTTATTTCCCATCCAATGTCAAGAAGGATAGGGGTTTAAAATGTAATCATATATTTTGAATTATATATGTATTTTTATATATTTTTTAAATTTTATACTAGTCTAAATTAGTATTATTTATTTTTAAAATTTATATTATAAAAATTAATTTTAAACTATCGATATTTTTTTACACAATATCTCTAATATTTTATCCGTTTGGTTGACCGATATTTTACCCATATCCGATACCACATTCGTTGAACAGGATATACTTGCTTGCACTTTCGCTGCTTTGTGGAAGGTCGACTGACACCGAATCTAGGAAGCACGGATACGCCGAAATGGGCGGCGTGTTCGTATCCGATACGTATCGGATACGGACACGGCTGCGACACGGCTGCCAGCGTGTCGCAGATGTTTTCTATTTAAAAAAAAATCGGATACGGGGTGGACACGGGCGGATACGAGTGGCCGGGCTTCTTTGGACATGGTGCTCCTCTGTCAGCGTTGCCCCCACGGCGAACCGGATCATGTACACACCGCCGACCACCGCATGCGTCATGTACGCCTTCCCCGACGAGTTGATCGACTCGAGCAGCCTCTGGTTCAGCTCATTCGCTTCCTCTTCCCCGGCCGAGCACGAGCATGACGTCGGAAGGAGGCGGAAGCAGACCATGGCGAAGTTCCGCTGCACCACCACCTCAAACCTCCTGTCCTGCACCACCATCCCCTCCAACATCTTGGCCATCTTGACGTGAGTCCTCAGGAAGGTGCGAAGGTTGGCTACCCCATAGCTCCTAAGCACCATCCACAGCTTGAGCGCCCTGAACCTCCTGCTCAGGGCCAGCTACCAGTCCTTGTAGTCCACCACCTGCTTCGACTCGGTGGCCTTGTTCCGGAGATATTCCGGGTTGGTGGAGAGGGCCTTTACCAAGGCGGAGGGATCCTTGACCCACATGCAGCAGCAGTCAAGGGTAGTGAAGAACCACTTGTGGGCGTTGAAGCTCAATGAGTCGGCGTCCTCCACTCCGTCGATGAAGTGCCGGAACTCCGGGCAGATGCAGGCGCTCCCTACGTAGGCTGCATCGACGTGCACCCACATACCGTACTCTTTGGCCACCTTGCAGAGGGGGCCAATTGGGTCTACAGCCGTGGAGGAGGTGGTGCCGACGGTGGCGCAGAGGAAGAGCGGAAGAAGCCCAGCAGCAAGGTGTTACACAACAACCTCCCACTCCACTACCAGCTCCCCATTTTCTTCCATAACAAAAACCCAAATGCATCATACTCCCACCCCTCCAAGCTCGAGCATAACTCAGACGTAAATGCGCCATGGTTTTATCGAGAGAGGCGGGGTGACGGCGTTAACAGTCGCACAACGGGAGACCGGCATTTGACGGGAGCTGTACGGAGAAGAAAAGGACAAAAACGGGAAAGGCTGGACGTCTGAATTTGTTTGCTTTTTATTTCATTTTGCTTTTTGTTCGTATAAAGCTGAAACGGATCCTTCATGCATATTCAGAAACTTGGTTCCACCTAATATTATGTAGCCCTCTACTATGTCAATATCAACATGTAATATCATGACAGTAAAATTGGACATAGTACAAAAACAAACAAAACAACAAACAGAGAACTTTCATAAATTGAGACAGAAGACAACAAAAAATTGTTCACTCAAAGTTTGTAGTAGTAATATTTACAAGGTTTAATGGAAAAATTGTCTTATTATAATATCAAAAAATATATTTTAAAATTATATAAATAATTTTTTATTAGCCGTGTCGTATCCTACTTTTTGGAAAAATGCCGTATCCCCGTGTCCGTATCGTGTCGTATCGTATCGCCGTATCCGTATCCGTGCTTCTTAGCACCGAATTCTACATACGGGAAGATACTACTTTCTATTCGGGAAGATACTACTTTCTATTGGGGCCTGCAGAAAAGGATACATCTACACTATTATAAGAGTCACGTCAAACGAGTCTCGTGGCACGCGGGTTTGCATATGCTACTAGCGTATCTGGGCCCATGTACGGTATAGCGAGTTTTTATAAACCATTCACCCTCACAAATTATGTGCGCCACTGAAAACGCAAAGCCGAGTGAAAATGCACTGTGCTAGTCCCTTTCGGGCGTAGATCGCCAAATCTAGGATCTCCATTTTTATTTTCCTGGATAGATGCGATCTCCAATTTGGGGTCGAAAAAGACTGATCCTATCTATACGACCACAGCGTTATAATTTATACAACTTATGAGATCTTTATCCATTTCGGGCTCTTCCTGGTGGTCGCATCCAAGTGTCTTTGTTGTCGTACGACTTTAAGACTTGCAAAACGGCTCCGTCCGTCAGGCGGTAGTAGCGAAGGTTCTTCAGATAGAATTCTATTAAAAACAGTACATCATCACTCGTTTTGATGGAACTGTTTCACCTTCTTGCTGTTACCTTTGAATGCTCTAAGAGAAATGTGACCAAACCAACAACTTGTTGAGATTAACCGCCTCAAAAAAGAGTGGTGCTCTATAGCAGACAAGAATCTCATGTACAACCCGATGGGTCTGACGTGGCAATGATGGGCCTGAGACTACGGATTTCCCTGCCGGCTTTAGCCTCCGACCTCCATCAACACCTGTGATTCCCTTTTCCGACATCCAACCGCCGGCCAAATCCCCCAGCATCCGGGCTCTGCCTAACACCCAACAGTCGGTCTACCTCCAATCGACGTTTAGCACGTGTAAAGAGAGGGACGAACTTGCAGGGGGGAGGGGAACTGGGCACAAGGACGTGCATATTCCGTACGCAGGGCGGAGAAGAGCACAAAGGCCCCCGCTTTGAAGGATTGTGGCATGGCGGAGCAAAGAGGAGCAGCCTTTTCCTCTAATCTCTAGCCTCCACGCCTACAGAACAGGAGAGGTAAGGGAAAAGGCCCCTGCTTAATAGACGCTGGGGACTGGCAGAGCAGTAGCGAAGGTATCTTATGGCCAACGTGGCATGCTGGAGGAAGGGTGCAGGGGTGGCACGGGCTTCAGAGGTATCCTGTGGTGGTGACCAGGTCATAGCTATGAAGGGGATGGGGCATGGCGGGGCAAGGAGTCGTGCAGCTCCTAGCCCTGTCGTGCCCAGGTTCGTTGAAAGCTTTCAAGAGGGGTTTGGGACAGAGTTTCGAGGGAAGAGGCCGGGGCGGAGTGCGGAGGGGTCCGAGGGCGGCGTGGGCGGGGGACATGGAGGCCAGGAGGCGCATGGGCAATGGCAATTGGAAGCGGGGAGAAAAAAAGACGAGTGGAAGAACGGAGGTGACGTGGTTAGCATGAGGCCAGTGCTACGTCATCCCACGAGGTTGGCCGTGACAATTGTGTCCCTGTCTATAAAAGGCAAAAGAACCGAGACAAGGCCAACCGAAGTCACATGATGCTAACGGCGTTAAGAGGAGTAGACGACCATAACGTCACCTGGACACGCGTCAGTCAAAAAACGTTAGACCACAATCATCTCTCCTAGTCCTACGCCCAGCGAAATAGGCCCATGCTCTCCGTATTAAAGGGGCGGGGCAGAGTGGCAGACGCGGCCAGGGAAGAAGGAGCAGCGTTTGGACCTCTGCCAGAGTTGCAGAAGAAACTCAAGAGCGAGTTTCCCATCTCGTTTCCTCTTTCGGAATTGTCTTTCTCTGTTTGTGTTTTGCTCTTACTGGTTCTGGATTCCATTCCATCGCCCTCGAGTTGCGTGGTCTCTCGATGCCCGTTCCGAGAAACCCGGGAGGAGAAGATCGGATAAGTTGCTTCAGGTCATGGCCGAAGGTAAGGAAGACTCAACTTGGGAGATGGTGGTCTGTGAACTTACCAGAGATGGAATGAATTCCAGGATTTTAGGAAAGTAGATTTCTTGTTTCCTAATTTGCACTCGCTGTCTGCTGTTTCTCTGCTTTGCAGGTTTTCCGTTTTTACATTCCCCGGACCAGGAAAGTGAATAATAATTGAAAGCTTTGGCGATCTGGCCATGTCCTGTTGAGTGTATCTCGGTGAGCTTTGAATTGGTTTGAGGAAGATGGAGGTAGCGGCGGCGACCTGCTTGCATTGGTCCCAGCCGGTTATCGCCCGCTCGACACCTTCCTCGGAGACTTTGGCCGTTGCTGCTTCCGGTAATGGTCTGTCGTGGAGGAGAGGTGGCAAGAAGGAGGGGCATGTGGTTTGCACTGTTGTGCAGCAGCAGTTGGACCGGTCGTCCTTCCTCGGGAAGCCGACGGCGACATCAGGGCTATTGAGAACTCGCTCCTGCGAATTGATTCGATCGAGTGCGCCGGCCATTCGGAGAACCATCAGTGCTAGCTTGGATGACTACAGCTTTTCCTTCTCTTCCGAGGAGGAGGACGAATTCGCGAAGAAGATGGAGGACCTGGTAAAGAGCATCAACGCCTCCGACCTTGGTCAAGAGCCGAGTGGTCATGAAAGCATGGAGCAGAGGGACAGGGCAGGCGAAATCAGTGGGACTAACGGAGATCAAGCGTATTTGAGGCATGAAAGGGAATACCCCTGGCCCGGCCTCTGGCCGGAGACCAGGCCGATGATCCCAGAGAGCGTGGAGCGGAGGGCCAGCAGCGTCGACCTTCCGTTATCCCTGCGGATGCTGAAGAAGAAGAAGAAGGGATGGCAGGAGGACCTGAGGAAAGCAGGGGGGTCGGCCTGCTGCTCGGTGGGGCGGGCGTTTTCGTCGACTGTCTTCATCATCCGGGAGGTGCAGAGCTTCACCCTGCGCATGAGGGAGGCTCTCTTCTACCAAGACCTGGAGGGCATTCTCAGCCGCGTGCAGGGCGAGCTGCACGATTCGTTTGTGTGGCTCTTCCAGTGCGTCTTCTCTCAGACCCCCACGCTCATGGTCTGCCTCATGATCTTGCTGGCCAATTTCACAGTCTACTCCATGGGACAGAACGCCGCCTTTGCTGCTGCCGGCCCGCCACAGGCCCAATACCAGTTCGCTACCGCCTCGGAGGCATCAGCTATTGATGAGGTGGTGGAGCAGAGGAGGTTTACTAAATTCGATCAACAGCTACCTAAGTCGTTTCGGGACTTTGGCAAGACGGCGTCTGTCGGAGGGAGCGGCGGGGGAGGAGGGAATGCAAAAACGGTGGCGGGGGCGATGGGCGGAGATGGGTCAAGCCAGCGCCGTTTGACCATTCCGGACGAGATATCGAGGGGAGCGGTGGAAGAGGCGGAAGAGAAGAAAGGGGTGAGGGGCTGGAGGGAGATGGAGTTGCAGAGGGAAGCGAGGCTGTGGGAGACGATGGTGGAGGAGGCGTCTGGTATGACGGCGCTCGAACAGGATACGATGCAGAGGATGGTTTCGCCGGTGAAGGTGGAGATGGAGGCAGATGACTACATGGACTACCTGCGGACAGAGCTCATGTACCAAATGGCGGTGGCGCAGGAGCCGGACAACCCTCTCTTCCTCTCCAACTATGCCCAGTTCATCTACCTTGTCCTCCATGATGATGACAGGTTAGAGCTTGCTTAATTCTCCATTAGAAAGCAAAATTCTTCTAATAAATATAGAGCATTAGAGATGGTTTGAAGGAAGAAGTGATTAGTTTACTGTAAAACAAAATTTCCAATTAAATTGCCAATGGGAAGGGATGTAGATGTATCTATTTGTTAGACTATACGCAGTTTGTATCACTTAAAAACTCTTTGTGGCCTTGTTTAAATCAAGAATTAGTAGTAACCACCCCACTGTCGCCTTCTTGGAATGAGATCATTAGTATATAGACCAATAATTTGCTGATATATATATATCATCTTGTTTGCATGGATTGAACAGAGCGGAGGAGTATTTCAAGAGGGCGGTGCGGGCACAGCCTCCGGAGGCAGAGGCGCTGAGTCGGTATGCGAGTTTCCTGTGGCTAGCACGTAAGGACATAGCGGCGGCGGAAGAGACGTATCTGGAAGCCATCGCAGCGGATCCGTGCAACACATACTACGCAGCAAACTACGCTCACTTCCTCTGGAACACAGGAGGCGAGGATACCTACTTCCCCTTCAGCGGAGACAGCCATGGAGACTGCCAATGATGCCATGCCCCACCCTAATTATCATAGAAAAAGGGGCAAGAAGAAGAGTGACAATGCTCGAGTAAGCAAGCTTACAACACAATATAAATGTAGAGAGAAATGACAAATAAAACCGGCGTGTGAGTAATGCAGGAAATAATAATCATGCCACCCCTCTAGGTACTGGCAAGGGAAATTATAGAACTTTTTGTAACTTTGTAAGAACTGTGAAGTGTGACTAACTTATTTGTAATTTGGCATCAGCTTTCCTTGAAAGTTGAATCCTCTTGTCTCTGGGTGTTAGTCAATACTCCAAAAGCGGAAGAACTGAGCAAAATGTAAAAAGTTCGTGTATCAGGGTCTTGGTCAATACCCTAAAAGCAGAACTGACTAAATTGTAAAGTTTGACTTGATAGTACATTTCATGAGTCTCCGCTCACCATTTCCCATGAGTCTTTTAGCTGTGTTTTAACTAGAGTCACGAGCTTTTTGCATATTGCATCGACCAAGCAGGTGAAATAATCTTTTTTGCCATATTAGTTAATGATACCAATGACCAATTGACCATATATACTCTCCCTTTCAAAAAGGACCATATCTAATCTTTTTTTTACTTTAGGAACTAGCTACTGAACTATTGACGGGCAGAAGTATATTCTATTTTGGGATGGCAGTGCAAAGAAAAATGCGTCTTCTCCCAGAGGGAGAGAAGCCAACGGCACCGGCCGGAATCAGATTTCCGCATCACAGTTCACCTAAGGAACACTGGATGACCTCACCCAAGGAGTATGTCATATCCGTGTATCAGGTAAAACAAGTTATTAGTTACGCCACGCGTGTACCTGGAGGTTGTGCTCATCACCAATTGGTGTTTGAGACGATTTCCATTTTGTGGGTCCTTTGTGGGCCCTCTAGACAAGCAGGGGAGTAGTGTTAATCACCTGTTGGTGGTGAGCATAACTTCCCTGTACGCCATACCTAATAATTTCTCCTCATAAGAGCAAGGCTTGAACCTACCTCTCCCTCCATATGGAAGAGACCCTACCACCATGCCAATTGGTAGTCCGACAAATATGTCCTTATTTGATACGTAGCTTTAGAGTTGGCTTTATGATATCAATTTCATCATTATCATCATCATTATTATTACTAGAAAATAGTTCTTTCTAGTCACTTTTAGGGGCCGTTTGGAGCGTGGAAAATCAGCAACATCCAACTGAAAAAAAATCCAACTGGTTAGGATTTTTTGGATAATCTACTAACCATGAGATGTTTCAACTGGTTAGTGGACACTTAGTGGATTTTTGGGAGTAGATAAAACTGATTTTTCACGCCCCAAACGGCCCCTTAATAGAGACAACTCCGTGTACCAAAAATTAGATAATACCAAACACCATGACCAAATATGCATTCTCAGCTCGGGTTGGAGACTCGCGCCCAAAGGGCTCCTAGCCTAGTCCGACACTCGGCCAGCTTGGAAAGGAAAGGTCGCTATTAACCAAAGAGTTTTTACCATAGGCCCCACATTTCAATAAAAAAGACTATTTAAGTGATCGCGGGAGGGAGTAACATAAGCTCTTTGTTGGCTGTGGCCCCTCTTTTAGCCATGGACCCCTACAAACGAACAATTTATACACAAGCTCGCATATTCAGCCCGTATGCAAGTTAAAGTCAGTTTAGCATTGTTTACAAGTTTTTTCTAGAAGAGTTTGGTGAGACTTTTTTCGCTTGGGTAGTTAGGTGAGATTTTAAGCTGCCAATCCTTGCCTTTGCAGATTGCACTCGGTAGTTTTCTTACTTCGGAGCCTCGTAAATAGGAACCGAGCCATGTAAGCTGCAAGAAGATCATCATGGGTTTTCTGCTTTTTTTTATATAAAGTAGTTTGTTCTTAATGTGGTGATCTGCAGAATAAGAAGCTATAAAATTCTTTGATAAGCTACCAATCAAGTTAACCAATGACATTCCTAAGGTGATGAACCAAAGAAAATACTCGAAGCCGCTATCGTAGTGAATCAACACGAATGCTATAAGCCTATTACTACAATTCACATTGCGAAATTTTACAAATTATATGAAGAAATCAATATGGTACAATTTGAATAGAACTACCAAGATGGAGGATCAGATGAACCCAATGCTGAAAACAAAATCAAAACCATGACAAGCTGGATGGCATAAATCACCACGTCCAAAGGTGGCGGCTGTCGACGGCCTTCACGGATGTTGATACTAAGGGCATATAACTATAAATTTCAAAAAAATCATTCACGCATTGACTTCGTCGCTCACTGTGACCTCCCATGCTACTAATCCCAGTAGAACCAATCTCAAGTATTTTACCTGTAGTTGTGTAAACAAAACAATATGTTACTTACAAATAGGCACACCTATGGCATTTGCAACCAGAAGGGGAGTTCCCAGTCACTTACCTTCGACCCATATTGGAGGAGCACGTGTAATATTTGCAACCAGAAAAGCCATTGCAATATCTTCACAATTCCTGAAATACTTGCACATGTAAATTCTCTGTCTTTCTTAATGCAGTTTTTTTATAATATTCTTAATGCAGTTGTTACAATAAAAGACAAACAAGATTCACCTGTTCTTAGTAACATAATCGCGGATAGATGCTGGCATGTGGTTCGTGTACAAATCAAGATACTTCTTATGGAAGAAGGCTGCCTTGGAGAGGACCATACTGTATGTACCCGTCCACCAGACGGACCACCATCCTCCATATGTGTAAGACGCCTTGCTACCTTTCTGCAGCCACAGAATCACTATTAGTAGTAGCTCACCATTGGTAGAAGCATGGCTATATGTTCAAAATGATACAGCAGAAAACAAAGACAGTCAAAGAACTCAAACCCTAATACTCAGTGTAGCCAACAATTGTGTCCGTAAATAAACACAAAATTTAAAATTAGATATGTATTCCTCACTTAATGTCCACCATGGAAGTGCTCAGCTTTAGCACAGAATAACGTAGTTTCGGTCATGATCAAGTCACAGTTTTGGTCATGATCAAGTCCACCCAAGTTTTCTTCCCTATCCACTCTACTCGCAGTAAGAGAAAATAATAGAAAGTGAACTGTGGAAAATTTAATATAATAATTGACTACAAGCAGGTTTAGAGTACTTTTTCAGCTTGCGAAATTGTTAGAGGACACTAAAATTTTCTGCCAATACAAATTAAGAAGATCCGAGAAAGTAAACAGTGAAGAAGATATAAACATAAGCGTCTGAAACTAGTATCATGATTGACTACAAGGAAGCTCTGGAGGACTGATGAAATTATTGAAGGGCACTAAAGGGTTCTGCTAACCTAAATTAAGAAAAGACTGCTATGATAAGAATCTTCAAGTGCCGTGAGAGAAAACTTTTACCGTTTCTGACCTATTTCCGACTTCTGCAGTTAACAGGTATATACCCAATAGTTTACCATTTATGTTATCCGCTATGTCTGGAACATAGACATATGACTCTACACGCCATTTTCACTCATGACCAACCCACAATTTCTTAGGCTCCATTAAACCAAGCAGGAAACATGACTTAATAAACATGTTTTTTTCTCCTTTCTTTCTTTCATTTTTTCTTTTGTTCTTGAAGTAACATTCCCCCACAGATATGTCACGCAAGCTGAAACAGAGCATAAATAGAAGCCATACCGACTTATCTAGCCAATGCATTCGAGGCACAAATCCCACCATCGTAGCTGGTGCACTTTGCCACACTCTAAATGCAAATTCCACCGACGTGCATGGAAATACAACATCATCATCAATCGAGAAAACAGCCTCAGTCTTCAAATTCTTAATCTCCTTAAATCTGTTGTTCAAACTGTCCTCCTTGTTTATGTCGAATTGTAGTTCGATATTCTTGCCACCTCCAGAATTTGACTGTACAACATTATGTAAGATCCTTTTAAGAGAAGCTGAGGTCGGATCTGGTTCACTCCAGACAACATGAATAGCATCAACACACGAACAGGATGCATAGTGAGCAATTGATTGCTTCAGAAGGTCATTTCTTTTCCATGTGTTAATGAGGATGGTAAATCCTTGTCTGCACAGACAAATCAAGCTATAAGGAGTCAAAGAACATGATCAATTTCACAGTTGATTGTAATAAGGAACCTCCTGCTAACAGCTGTTAAGCTGAATCAGGATAAACCTTTTAAAAAGCACAGGGTGTAGGAGCTAATCTTGATTGAAGAACTATAAAATCTGGTTTGAAGATAAGATTTGAAAGTATGAGCTAAAAAATGCTCTGCAAAGTTGATGATGTATTGGCGGCAGAATGTTTATGGAAAGCTGCAAACTACAGCAGAATAGAGACGAACAAAACTGACATTTTGTTTACATCCTAGTACTATAATATAGTGTCCACACTTCACAGCAGTTTGCAGGATAAGATATTATAGCTGAAGGGAATAGAACGTCAATACACAATGAGCAATACAGACACGGCAAGTCGACCACATGTTATAACCAAAGGTCCTCATATTTATCAAGAGTGAGGACAGTATGCAGTTGGCGCAGTGCTTTAAAGATATATTTTCAAGGCTTCTACTGATATAATCTAAACCTTTTAGAATAAAAATAAATGGAATGTAAAACTCAGCATGCTCCTATCCCGCATAAGGAAGATGAACATGGCGTGTGCGTTTAATGCCATAAATGATCATGTGTTTTTTTTAATAATTCATAAATGATGGTGTTGAAATTCAAGAATTGCTAACTATACCATTTTTACATACTCCCTCCGTGCAATATTACCTGTCTGCATTAGAAAACCAAAATGAACTATTTTGGATCTGGAGCGAATAAGCTTGGATTTTGAAAGGCAGTCTTACGGCTATCGAAAGAACCAGCTCAATGTCTTGGAATCACTTTACACTGTCCAAACTCCAAACCATTTCCAGAGTCTCTAGAGAGAGAGAGTACGGACCTGGGTGGCGAAGGAGATCCGGTGGGACGTCGGAGGGGGCGCCATCCGAGAAAGGAAGACGACCGGGCGGCGAAGAAGAGGAGGGAGAAAGCGATGCAACAGGTGAGAAGAAGCTTGAATTTGATGCAGCCAACAGGGGAGGTGAGAAGCTGGCGGAGCCTCTGCAGGAAGCGACGGCTTTTGGAGCTCCCTCTCATGGCAGCAGCAGCGGGGACCAGAGTGCATCGCTCATGGTGTTACGGGACGTGAAGGGGGATGAAGAAACGTCAATGGACGACGCCTCTGCCGGTCCACAAATCACCATAATAAAGCAAACAGGAAGCGAATGCGTCGGAAGTTTTCAAAGAATGAATTGCGAGTCGGCTTCGTGGGCGTTGGCTATCGATGTCCTTCCACTTTTCTTGGAGAAAGAGGAGAGGAGCCAAGGACAAAGGAGAAGACGCTCGCTGAACAGAGACAGGATACGAATACGGTTTGTTCTTAGTCTCTCTTTTATATTTTGGTTGTCTGAGGGACAGATTGTCCCGACTCACCGACGACGCTTGTGAGCCTCGGCTCGTATTAGCTTTTTTCGTAGAAAAAACAAGATCGATAATTAGGTACGTAGTCATTAAAAGATGCATGGCATTTTGGCACCTAGACGGAATCATCTCATCAGCCATGTGTGTCGTAGGCCAGGCCATTTCGGATATTTTAGTTTAGGAAAGGTTTTCAGGAAGTGTCCCACCATTTCGTTTCTTTCTACAAATGGCGGGCGACTTTAAATGAAGTTGATGAGAAAAAATCTCAACAACTAGTCAAATCCAAGGGCCTTGAACAAGTCCCAACTGTCGCCAACGCTCATGACTCCTAGTAGTGAGTCCAAAACACCAACTAGGACTTGACTTGTCCGAACACTTCTCCTTCCCAGCAGCGCGTCTTGCATCTCATATGTGTGATATGGACAACCAAACGAAGAAGGATCTCTCTGAATTCTAATATCTAAATCAGTGCAACTCGTTGGGCTTGGGGTGTTTCAATCGTTCATCAACAGTGACACAAGAGAATAGGTCCATCTCAATCAATTAAACCAAAATCTTGTCTGAAATCTCATTCACGTAACTTTATCAAAAAAGAAAAAAAATCTCATTCACGTAAGTCCCGACTTGTTATTGTTATATGATAGTTACAAGCAAAGCATCTTTGAGAGGGAACGGGAACTCCACGCTACCTATCAAGTGGATAGAGGAGAAGCCTTGGCGCCTGATCAGCGTCAAATATTGTTGAGACTGGAGTGACGAGAAAGGTCTAAGGAGGCAACATCACGAATGTAACATCATCAGCTCCGACTTTTTTCGGTGAAAAACGACAATGAGAAAGCTTTCAATAATAGAATCGAGCTTGCAATGCACAAGCAATCTAGGAAAGTGATGTCAAACTCCGATTCGGTTGGTTGGCTTGCTTCGTGAATTGTGAAAAATACAAACTTGCGGCTAGAGAAGAAGTGAAGTGAGGAATTTTATGTTCCATTCCGCACTTCATCTTCTTGGCGAGAGAGCTCGTCAGGGTTGGGCTGGGCCGAATCTTGCACCTTAACTAGGACAATCCATGGAGACCGACTTACTGGAGTTTTGACAGCCACATGTCCCCATTTCTTTAGTACTTAAAAAAACACAAAATCGTGTCAATTTTTAAATCAGCAATGGGGTACATAAAGTACATTTCAAGTTTTAATTGGACCGGGAAAATTAAATACAGCAGATGCAATACGTGGGCGAGAAGTTATTGGGTGCGCAATGCAATGCGTACCTGGATTTCATGCTCATCACCAATTGGTAATTGACACGAAATCCAATTTGATAAGCCGGAATCTGGTCGACCACCTTCTGGGGTATCTATGGGCATGTTTGGTTGCCACTTCTGTTAGAAGCAGAAGCAAAATCTGAGAAAATGAAGTGTGATTGGCTTTTAGCAAAATCTGAAAAAGTGAAGTGTGTTTAATTGGGTTTTGAGAAGTAAAATCAATGTAGGACAATTTTTGTAATTTTGTGAGTCATAATAGTAGCATTGACATTTTTCACGTATTTTTAGGGGCAGCATTGACGTTTTCACCATAGGGATCAGTAAAAAATTCTTGGCAGAGCTTTCCAAGGGCATATATTAGGGTTGTTAGAAGTAAAAAATTTAGATTTTAGAGATGAAGTTGGAGTAAGAAATTTAGGTGTTTGGTTGGGTAGAATCCACTTCTACGAAAGAATTTAGGGTTTGATGGTAGGATTTGTAATTTTTACAAAAAGACAGGAGTATTTAATAACAAAAAAACAACATCTCATTATAAAATCGCATTTTTTTATAAATGTCCATGTCTTTTTTTAGAAATTATAATAAATACAATGAAAAGAAGTGAATTTAAATTCTTTTGAAAAATCTCCTTTTTTAGAGATTTTCCGTAAGAAGTTAGATTTTAAAAAAATCTAGCTTCTTTTAATGCTACCAAACATGGCCCAAAATCTAATAATTAAAAAATTTTCTAAAAAAAAAATATTTCCTTATTATTCCTTACTTTTTGACTTCTCAGTCATTACAAATTCTGCTTTTCAGCCAAAATGGCAACCAACTGGGATTCCCTTTCCCAAATAAAAATCTATAAATTCTTGTAAAATCCAGTTGTGTAGTGGTAACCAAACAGAGGATATGTTCTTCACCCACTCAAGCCCTTCAGAAATATTATCTGCTTTTCCTGAAGCTAGTTAAATTTAGGCGTTTTAATCTGACGTCAAAGTTAGAACATTCTTTTCATTTGGGTTGTTCAGATTTCCTGCCTGAAGGGGAAAACAGGTGTGGAGAACCTGGAATGCCGGGGGCCGGGAGGATGGAACAGCGACGCCGGAAAAAATTTTCCATCAAATCTGGTGATTGGGAGAAGGGAGTTACGAGAAAGATATCTCCTCCTCCAGCTCCTCCTTGTCCTCAGGACCTCTTCCTCTCCGATGGGGTCGCCGTCCACGTAGCGACAGAGATGGCATCGGATGTATTACCAGTGGTGAGGAGGGAGGAAAGGGAAGATGGTGTGCAAATTCTCGTTCTTCTTTAGCACCAGCATCTTCACGGCGGCCGGCGGGTGAATTCCGGTGGTGGGGTTGGTTGGTACTCCGGCTCAACCATGACTTGTAAGTTGTAAGTTGTAACTTCTAACTGGGCGGAGTAGTCTTGGATGTGACAAAACTCCATCTCCACGGGCTTATGTTAAGGCCCATTATCCAGCCATACTCATACCAAATCTTCGAATTCTTCTTCTTTTTTTACCAAACCTTCAAATTGAACTTACAAACAATACAATACATGCCATTGCTATAAGAAAACGTACAACGAGTCTACCATGGGTGATCATATATAAGGTGATTGTTTGGAGCACTTTCGAGCTCTCAAGGATTATCACATAATTTTTCTCTGCTCAGCCTGCAGGGGCATTTCTTAGATCATATGGAGTTATGCTCAAGTTTCAAACTTGTTATTTTCGTCATGTTTGCATGTCTGGCTCCTTCCCTGCTCGTAAATGGCATGTTATGGGTTGTTCTATTTTGTGCTCTGAATTTGTGAGGGAAGATGCTATTTCGATGTAATTCTCTTCGGTTGAAATCCTTCTATGAAAAAAGCATCCAGACTACAATTTTTTTCTTCTGGGATGGTCAGAAATTTGATACAACAAACCACCTGTTGTATGAATTAAGTCAAATTTATCATATTAAGTTAGACGAGAGGATTAATGTGGAATTGGAATTACGAAATCTCATACAAAAAGATGGCATAAAAGGAGTTAAAATAGATGAAAACTTGCAACATTTTTTGAAAGGGCTTGTGATATGCAGCTAACGGTGTATTGGGGTAAATGGAGGTGTGAGTTTTGAAGGAAGTTGGATCTCACGAGTCAATTCCTTACCTGGGGTGTGAGGCAGGAGAGGAGAGAAAGGGGAGACATGTAGTAGACGATAGGAAGAGAGGCAATTAAGAGAGACAGGCTAATTCATTCACTAACTCAAGCAAGGGGCCCCAAGGCCATTACATATAGTTGGTGGGCTTGGTGCCAAGATGGGCCAATATAAATCTGAATTGATAACTGGACTGGCTCTCAAATAATGTGTGATTATATGATGCCTGACAGCTGATGGCCGCTCAGTGATAAAAACGTACTCTTAATGCCTGTCAATATTTTTGCTGATCGGAATGTTTGCGCATCTCATCGTTAAAAACTTGGAATATCGCCGTCCAATCCATAATGACCATAGTTATACATGCCAGTCTCCCGAACTCGTATAGACCACGGAGATTAGGATGGGTTAAGGGTTAATGAAAATTAGAAACGGAAAATTATTTTATATGAAAATAGTTTTTTCACCTGGCTAGGGGTTCAAGAAAAGTAGGCCATGAAAATTTATTTTTCCGGAGGGCCCGAAAATAGCCCTGAAAAAAAGCTCGAAAATGGCCCAAAATTTTCAGATAAAAAAGGGTACGAAAATCCCTTTTCGGACTGAAAAAAAGGTCGGGCTTAGACTACCGGAAACTCGAAGTTTCATCTCTCGACGAATCGCGGCCGACCCCTCAAGTTCGTTGCTACTGCTCCGACCCCGACGAGAGCCCCCATCTCAGGTGATTCCGTCTTTCCCTTTCAAGTTCATTTTCGCTTCTTCACGGTTTCTTTGATCATCTGATTTCATTGTTGGTTTGATGGCCTATCTATGTAGTTTTTTTTTATTTTCTGGTTGTGGGAATTGATTGTCTGGCTTGTCTGGCCGTGGTATTATTTTTTAATTTGGCTCTGGTTTCGTGGATTGATTGTCTGGCTTGTGGGGTTTGGGAAGTTGATTATCTTGTGCGCATGAATGAATCGATTTACCTACTTACAGTAACAAACTTGTATTTTACCTTTTGGCCGTGGTATTATTTTTCGATTTGGCTCTGGTTCCGTGGATTGATTGCTGATGCAGAAATGTGTTTGTTCTTTATCTTTGATCTCTTATTTTTGGTAATTTAATCTCTAAAGTTTCATTAACTTATTAGGCGTTTTTCAACCAATGTTATTAGAACTCGCACTGAAAACAGATTCTACAGTTTGTTCTACTATTAGATTATTGATATTTTGGTAGATGAAAGTAAACAGTTGAGATAGTTACTGCGAAATCATATGATCAGTGGCATAATCTTAAGAAAATAATGGATTAGTGTCATGGTCTATTTTTTCTTCAAGAGTAATTTATTGATTTGTGAAAGATTTCATCTTTTGTTCTTTGAAACTGACTATTGAAATATAAATCTATGTGGAATATCTTCTGGGCTGCAATCTATTTCATCTTTGAGATTGACATCTTGGAGCCGATAGAATAATTTCTGGTTCTCTCTTGTGAATGCCTGCTGACAATGCACCAAGTAAGCCAGATCCAGATTATTCCCGTGCATGGCTTGTAGCAGAATTATTGTGCACATGGAGGTGGCAAGGAGGCAGTGCGCCAGGATCTTTGTTGCCCTTTCTACATGATTATTAGAAAACAGAAGGTTCTTATTCAGGACAGGGCCTGGTTCATTCAGTAGTCCACATTTTAGTTGATGGTTCAATTGTTCATGGTGCCAGCACTGAAAAAAGTTATTTCAATGTATGGAATGCTTTGGATGAGGAGGTAGAGAGTATTCAAAATCCATTCCTGAGGGCTCTCTTATATTTTCTTTCAACTCTCATGATCAAGGACGGCATTTGGGGAAAGGCTCAGACTTTGTCTCTTTTTGAATGTTTTGTACATAAACTTTTCATTGGCACTACAACAAACAGGAGTTGTTTAAGGGTCCTTCCTTCTATCATGAATATTTTAATGCAACAATTATGTAGTGCTATTTCTGATGAAGATAAACTTCGTAAAGATATTCAGGTCGATACATTCAAGCAGGATGAATTACATGATGTAATATACGAATGGATTAGAACAGCTCTTTTTTTGCCGCCTTTTGTTCTATTGCAGCCAAGCCAGCTAGGTGAGTTTGTAACATGTACTTTTTTTTCTGAGGGTATATGTTGTGGTAAAATGGTGCAGTCATCACCAGTCTTTTTCTCGGGTTTGTGGTTGTGGAAGGGTATCGCATGTGTGCAATTTGTGGTTTGGACCTGATGTATAATACCGTTCTGATAAAGCAATTTTCTACAATTTAGCGTTTAATTATCAGTTAAATATAATTGTCATTTTTTTATTTCAGTTGAATGCTAAACTTTTTATCACTAATTGCTGATTATGAATAATGGATCCAATTGGCTATGTCTTGTTTTCCTCTAAGTCCTGCTGGAGGTGTGAATAAAGTAGAAGTAGCATCATCAAGAGATATCCGTCAATCTGAGAAGGCACTGCTTCTTGATTTATTCCGAAAGCAAAGATGCACCCCCAGTGCTTCTGAGGAATTATCAAATGTGAAATTGCCATCGTCAGAATTGCAACCATTAATTTTGGAAAAACTCATGTCTATTTCAGTGGGATATTGCTGGAAAGATTTTGTTGAAGAAGATTGGAGTTTTACATTGTCTCACTTGCAGATGTGGATCTAATCAATTGTTATTCCTGTTGAAGAGGTGGTAGATGCAGCTGTTACAAATGCTTTCAGATCTGCAAATTCGGAAGTGATAGGAAATAAAATTAAAGAGGCAGTTGAGAGTTTAGATCTTTCTTTTATGGATATTTCCAGGACTGCTGTTTTCGTATTGTCCTTATTGTGTGGTGTGACTGAACTCCAAACAGAGGCTTCCCATTCCTTGAATACCAATACACTTAAGCACATTATGGATCAGATGCTTGAAGATCTTCTATGCTTGTTCTTTGCAATAGGAGTTACTGAGGCAATTGCGAGTTCTTATTGTGAGGAGGGGTCTTATTGTGTTGATGGCAATTGAACTGTCAAACTACTGTAACCTTTTATGATTTGTGACTTGTTTGACCTCAATACTTGCCCTAGAGTGCTGTTGATCTTTGTGGCAGTTGCATATTTTGTCAATAGATACAAATGAGTTAGCTAATTTATATGGTCTTATGTTTTCAAGAAATAACAATTCTATGACATTCTTTGTGGCCCTTCCACCATAAGTGAACAAAATAAGATAGTTTAATAGAGCATTAACTATTCTCCCTTTATATGCAGATCAAACTGGCAGCTCTTGCTCATGAAAATTTTTCAGTTAGTGTGAACAAGTCAGCATATGAGGTGACTACCACCTATAAAAAAGAAGAAACATGAATGGATTTGGTAACTAGGCCAGAAAATTTCGTTTTTACATTTTCTAGAACTCCTAACTAGGCCGAAAAATTGATTTTCAGTGAAATTTTAATGAACACTTTCTGTAACCCCTAACAACTTTTTACGAGAAAATATATTTTTCCTTGAAAGTTCATTTTTCTGGAGAAAAGTATTTTTGTGGAAAATTTTTATTTTCTAAAACCCCTAACCCACCCTTATATTTTTTTGGTAAGAAAAATTGACCACAAAGCTGGGTGGCTGGAAAGTCGGTTGTCTGATGTTGATTAGGGGAGATAATACGTCATTACTCATCAAGAGTTGTTTAGGAAGTGAAGAATACACATGTGGCCAGGACTTCTCCAGATGGCAAGAAGGCACTGCCCTCTTTTTTTTTATTGGCAAAGGATAGGTACTGCCCCAGCCCACTTGCCTCTGTGTTTTTGGCAAATAAACAAACTACTTTACAGTTCCATGAATAAAAGAAAAAAGAAAAACTACTTTACGGTTCCGCCACAGAAGTGCATGGCAACCCCGCCCTTCCCTTGGGGAAAATAAGACCACCCTGAGAGAGAAATTAAGCTTCATTAAACCAGTGCTCCGCTACTTAAACATGTAATTCACGATAGATGAATTATCCATGACCTAAGAATGATTAAATAAAATGAGGTGGCCAACTTTCACATTTTGATCAGCCACAGCATTTGAACTTAATGCATTAGTTTTCTCTTATTCATGCACTTATATTTTTTATGATTACTGAATTTCAAGTGTTGAATGAACCATATGCTACCATCACTAATTCACCATAAGAGTCAGTACGGAGTATCATTTCTTATCCCACATAGACATAATCATTTACATTGTTTTTAATCTAGTCCACCTACGAGAAAGTGTTTTTTTATCTATCTAATCGGATAACTCAAAACGTGTCATTGTACGGAGGGTGTCCAACCAATGTTTTCTTATAGTAATTGTGTGGAACCGATGTTGTTCATCTATAGTGTTATATGGTTCTACTTATTTTTCCCCTAAACTAACATCTGTATAAAACCTTCAATATAAAAGTGGACTATTGATGCTTTAGTTGTTATAACAGCATAAAAATACACGGTGGCTGATATTTTCAAATATAAAGTCGGTGGACTTTTTCCTTTCGCCAAAACTCATTGGCTTATCCTCATGTATAGCTAGATACCCAACTGCAGCCACAAAATATGATGTTCACTCCCAATTGGGGTCCTCATCAAAATAAGGTGAGAAGGAGCTGTTTTCCACCGCCCCACGTTATTTTTTATTCTCTCATGCTGTGGAAGATTGCGAGGTTGGCCATTCTTATAGAGGAGTCGGCACCAGTGAATAGACCTAATGACTTCTTTTTGTTCTATGGAAGAATAGACCTAATGACATGCTGCCTGGTTTTTATGGAAGTGGTGAACTGAGTACTACCAAACTATAGTTTCGGCCTTGTATGGAGAAGAAGATCCCTTGTGCTAATGAACCAAGCTTAATTTTCACTCCTCTTCAACACTAGATAAAAGATGTTACTTTTTGCCCAAATTGTAAGATGAAGTGAACAAGACTAATAAAGGATCAAAGCTAAATCTTTCGAATGACAGTGGGAAAAAAATTACACAACTACAGATGGAAAAGGTCTTTATAAAGCTCTTACTAGTATAATGGTCCAAATACTGCCCTTAACTACACGTACTTGCCTTCTTTCTATAAAGTGATCTGCCTACTGATCATTCAGGCGACCAGTTTCCTTGGTTCATAACAGCCATCACAATGGAAAGGCCCTGTTTGGCTCCTCCCAATGGAAAGGCCTTTCCGGCTTATGGGACATTTTGGCTTATCCTTTAAACTCCAAACTCCAAAGGATGTGCCAAACAGTGCCATAGTCTGATCCAGTTCATTGAATCAATAGATAGACAATTATTCCCAATTAGTGGAAGTAGAAAACTGACCTGATGTTGTGATTATTTAAGTCCCAAAAAACCTAAGAAGCCTTATCATCTAATGGCCCCTCTAGTCATGACAGCATTTGCGCGACTTCTACGCCTAAAATAAGCTGCACTTGTCACGTGCATTCATTTCATCTAATGGCCCCTCTAGTCATGACAGCCTTTGCGAGACTTCTACGTCTAAAATAAGCTGCTGCAAGATCCTTTTGTAGATTTTGGTGACACTTCCAATCTCAGGGTCCAGACCACGTACAGGGAACACATAACATGCTTCTAGTCCATCAAACCTATTATGTGTCTGTCGACTAATGTCTAATCATCTGCACAAACAGGTCCGGTCCACATATGAGAAGTTGCTGCACAGAACAGCTATTGGTACACTATAAAGAGGAATTCAAATCAGCATATACCAGAACAAGGCATTACAAAAGTTGGACGCTATACAATTATGACGGCAATTATGAAAAGCAAAGACAAAACAAAATCCGCAAGTGGTCGGTCGCCACGCTGGGCCATTGGTCGAAAGCAAAATAAGTGTTGAATACTCGTGTAGGTCCCCCAGCTCCCACCTACTCTCCTGCTATTAAACCCCCCCCATCTCACCAGTTCCACCCTAACCCAGCGCAGCTGAGCTGACCACACTGCAAAGCAACGTCAATCTCATTGAGTTGAGAGAATCGGAGTAGGGAGAGCAATGGAGGGGAAAGAGGAGGACGTCCACCTGGGTGCCAACAAGTTCTCGGAGAGGCAGCCGCTTGGGACTGCGGCCCAGAGCCAGGGCAAGGACTACACGGAGCCACCTCCCGCGCCTCTCTTTGAGCCTGGCGAGCTCACTTCCTGGTCCTTCTACAGGGCTGGCATCGCCGAGTTCATGGCCACTTTCCTCTTCCTCTACGTCACCATTCTCACTGTGATGGGGGTGAAGCGGTCGGACAACATGTGCTCCACCGTCGGCATCCAAGGCATTGCCTGGGCTTTTGGCGGCATGATCTTTGCCCTCGTCTACTGCACTGCCGGTATCTCAGGTACTGCTGTCCTCAACAACTTCCCTGAGTCTCCCTTTTTTCTTGATTAAAACGAAAACGTAAAAATAATGTATGCATGACATGCTTCCATCTTGTATTGGTGACTGTAGGTGGGCACATCAACCCGGCTGTGACTTTCGGCCTCCTCCTCGCTCGTAAGCTTTCGCTTACGAGGGCAATCTTCTACATGGTGATGCAGTGCCTTGGAGCTATCTGTGGCGCTGGTGTCGTGAAGGGCTTCCAGAAGGGCCCCTACGAGAGGCTTGGGGGCGGGGCCAACTCCGTTGCTCATGGTTACACCAAGGGCGATGGCCTCGGCGCTGAGATCGTTGGCACCTTTGTTCTCGTCTACACAGTCTTCTCTGCCACAGATGCCAAGAGGAGTGCCAGAGATTCCCATGTCCCCGTACGTAACCTCTCGCTCCTGACCAAAATTGTGATGATGTTTGATTTAAAAGACTGTATATTGAGTTAGTCTTTTGTTGGCTGAACAGATCTTGGCTCCGTTGCCTATTGGGTTTGCCGTGTTCTTAGTTCACTTGGCAACCATCCCCATTACCGGAACAGGAATCAACCCTGCTAGAAGTCTGGGAGCTGCCATCATCTACAACAAGGATCATGCGTGGGATGACCATGTAAGCTCTTCAAATCCTATAATTCTTCACATAATTCTGCCGGTTAGATGTTAATCATTTTGTTATTGCAATTTTGCAGTGGATTTTCTGGGTGGGTCCTTTCATTGGAGCAGCACTTGCGGCTGTCTATCACCAGATTGTGATCAGGGCCATGCCATTCAAATCCAAGTGAAGCCAACCTACTTTAAGCGCATCCTACTCACGTCGGTCCCCAAGTTATGATCGATGAGGAAGTTGGAATGTGTCTTCTCGTTCTCTTTTTTCTTCTTTTCCCTTTTCTCCCCTTATATGTAATCCGTATCTCTATGGTAAGTAGCATTTTGCTGTTAAGTGTGGCTGCCTATGGCTGCTTTCCAGTTGGCTTATATGGAGAGGGAAGTTGTGTTGTGTATGTTCACTTCCATACTCGTCGAAACAAAATATTGAAATGTTTGATGAGAAGCAAGAGAAAAAAGCTGCTGGAATAAACAACTCGTGGATAGTATTGTATCACTTGGATCTTATCCTTCCTCTGTACTTTCATAGCTTAGAGAATAGAACTGTGAGCTGGCATGCCTCATAAATGTGCTTCAAACGAACAGGGGACTCTCAGTTGAGCAATGATTATCAAGAACCCTTCCTTTCCTGTGAGATAAACTTCTCTCGTTTTGGCTAAGGGTAGTAGCAAGTCACTTATGCCTTCTAGTAATTTAAACAATAGGAACTAAGAAACGTAAATGTAATCGAAAAATCGACTTTCCTACACCAAGTTGTGCAAAGTTAAACTCATGTTCACTACACAACCTCAAACTCACGTGGCAAAGGTGATCTCTAAGGAGTCGGACAAGCGTTGGTTGAAACTTGAAAGTAAACAGCCTAAAAGCCATGTTGTACTCTTCTCGGAACTGTTTGTCCTATGGACTGCGGCATGTAGTACTAGTATATATGTAGACTGCGGTATGTATTTGTAACGGTGTCAACTGTTCCATATGTGGCGTTTGCTCCTATACATTTTCCTTAGTCGTATATCCGTCTAACTTATTAAGGAGTCTTTAAAAAAAGCCTTTTATACAAGCTTCTTAACACACACTTTCTAACCCTAGTTGGCAAGCTTACATTAGCTCCTTAAGTGAACTGCACAACTATTATCCTATATTATCTATTCTCATCACAATGTCCAGAAATTTTATTAGGTACGTTTTAAAGCATGGATTTATGCTACTAAGAGTAATATTGTCTTCAAACAACTCAAATTGGGGACTTCATACCTTCATGTTACGGGAAGATAAGAAATGGGCTTACTTGAAGAATTTCAAATTTCAATATGTGACAGGGGTTATGAAAATACGGAGAGGGTGGAGGTGGTGGTGGGGCTACTAATCGTATTCCATGGACGTAGTGGTAGGTGGAGGGTCAAAGGAAGAAGGGAAGGCCACGTAACGTCCTTCTGTGGGACTCTAATAAAAATAATATTTTTTTCAACTACAAAAATAAAGTTATTTTCAAATCCACACACTAAAAATTAGGGTCTCATGGCCAGCCTGCAGGCCCAACCCTACCTGGCCCGCAAAAAATAACGGCTAGGGTCTAAAATCTTGGGCCCATCATGCAAAATAGGGTCGCGCTAGAGCTATTGCAAAAAACTTGTTGGCCCGCTACCCGATCTAATTGTAAAAAATAATTTCATTTTTTACAGTGAGAATACTCTCACATTGCTAAAAAGAGAAAGATTAATGGAGAAACACACGTATTTAAGAGGTGTAAAGCATTTGCACCTTTATTCTTTGTTATTAAGGACCCAAACAAAGGTTAAAGACTCATTGGTGGAATCCCTTCAAGGTAAAAATCTAAATAAATTTGTATTTTTTTAAAAAAAAATAAAATATTTTATTTAAAAGATTGAAGCCCGGAAGCCCGACCTTAGCCCGTTTAATTTTAGGGTTGGGTATGATTTTTGGAAGCTAATTTAGGGCCAATAGGGTTGGTCAGGGCCCACCTTTGGCCTGCAAGAGCCCGACCCATTGACAGCCCTAGTAAAAACTAATGGAAGAAGTATGTAATTATCGCCGTATCTAATTGTGACTGCCCGGCAGAATAATGGAGGGAAGAACACCCATTTGCATTTGCAGTGCTTGAAGAAATAATTTTGCATCAGCTCAAAGAAGAAAGAAAAGCTGATTTCAAATTGGGCGTTGATTAACATTCTTATGGATGAACACTTATCCGTACTGACGTGGGAAATTATAGATTAAACATCATATATGATAACTTTGAATATCCATGTTTACATATGATAACAGTGTTTAGCAAAAGAAAAGCCATTTGTGTTGGTCCGGATCTTCTAATGCCAGAGCTCAGCCCATTACGGAAAGAAGACGCCATAACTCAGCCCAAGTCCGAATACAAGAATAGGACAGGTTATAATAATTTGGATTTGAGCCCAAATTTTATTGGACGACTTAAGGCCCGTACCAAAAACAGAGTCCCCTCACCCACTTCCGTGTTTTTGGGCGTGAGGGGACATCTATTCACGGATTTATTTTTTCCAAATGGGGTGAGTTATTTGAATAATAAAGTGGAGCCAAATAAAAAATGTCTGATTCACATGATCTTTAATCCAAGTAACTTAGGAGCTCAAAGTTGGAATTGGAAGCTAATGAGCATTCATTCTCGCGTCTGCTGTCAGGTATGATCATAGTTAACTCTGTTTCGTGGCCCAATAACTTTTAAAGACCCAACCTCATCACGGGTTAAAGTTCAACTTTCACGAGTTAGACACGCCATATTGACCCTTAGACGTGGCTCAAATTGGTTGAACACGGGCCAAAATCGGCCCTAGTCCTGGTCACATTAAAATTTGGCTTTTATAGGCTATGATATTTTTTGGACCTCCTTCCTGGTACTGCGAACACTCCAAAATTTTTCTCAGATGACAAATCTGACGTTTAATCGAGGTTCACTAAAGCCGTTTTACAAGTCACTATAATCAGATTGGAATATCTAGTGTATAACAATTATAGCTTGTAATATTCTCTTTTCCTATAAAACTAGCAATACCTGTAAGCACTTCTGTTTTTTTCTTTCAAGGTTGGAAACTAAAGAAACAGGTTCAAGCCACCCAGCTAGGAGCCGGACCTAATCAGCTGGTGATGCTTCACCAGCATAGTTGCTGGCTAAGTTTCGGCAGCCCTACGGTGATCAAGGGTGGTGAAGTTTCACCAACCCTAAGCTTATCAATGGAGTTCGACAAGCACCCATGACAACAATTCGCATAAAAACACAGTCCGCGTGCATCAATGGTGCTGAAGCTTCACAGGCTGATTATGTCTCCCTATAGCAAGCCTCGTTGGACTCACACCAAGCAAGCTGAAACCCTGCCAGTTTTTAGTTTAAACGGTTGTTGCTATGTTATATCGAGTACATTATCAGGAAGTGACCAAACTCCATTGCCTCCGCTAATTTGATAATCAGCGAGAGAGCTGCCATCAACTGGACATGGAGAGGAACTCAATGGACCACATGGCCCATTGTATGGTGTTAATAAATCTGCGTCTGCCCTTGGGAAGAGCCCATGGTATACCGTATAATAGGACCAATGGTTTTTTGGTATTAAATCATAATAATAAAGCTTCTAATTATTAGCTGCAGAATTAGGTGAAGCCGACCCCGCGCGCACCCAATATCTGCCAGTAAGTCCAAAGGCTGGCGTTTTTTGCAACAAAATGCTGTTTGAAGCAAGGGACCCAGTCTAGTGACACCTAGGGCCAAAGAGGCCCTTACTTCCATGGAGGCCCCAAAGGCCCAAATACACATATTTGTGGATCTGGACCACCGGTTTTAATATCAGTGTCCGCTTCGCCCATAAGAAAAGAAGCAGAGTGGTCCCTCTTGTCACGCCTTTGTCGACATCCAAGTCCAGCACTACGTAGTTTCGAGCTAAGCCATATTTGGTTGAGAAGAGCCATCAAGTTAACTGTTTTAGAAATCTTTCGGACATGGTATAAAGCTGCAGATTACCATGGATTTGTCAACAAGTTTATGGATAGTAACTCCTACATGTGAGCGCAGAATGTGAATTAAGCCAGAAAGACCCTGAGGCCGACTTCACATGCTTCCCTTTTTTTGTTTGGGGGGGGTGCAAACTTCACCTGCTTTTTAATTTCTCCACGTGAAGTAGCAATTAAAGCCTTACGAAACTGCTAAGTGCTACCCAAACGCCATTGTTTTCCTTTGCTTGGAGTTAATGTTCACGTCGATTTGGGGCAAGGGAAAAGAAATGAGAAAAACAAATTAAAGGTAGTTGATACTGCTATCTACCTGTTTGATACTTCGATAAGAAGGTAGCTACAAATTATTTCTCTAATTTGATTGAAGCATTACATGGCCAAGTTACTATTAATGTATGATTTTTTCCAGTCTCTGATATATGACACATGAGATCTCTATCTAGAACTTGGTATGGCTTTAAGTTAGCTGGCAAAGTTGGGTGATGATAATCTGATCGGCTCGCTACGCACATGCTCCTTCTTAAATGAACTTTAGTGCTACTTATTATTCAGCGCCTCCAAGCCGGGCGGTCATGCTTGCTGGTGAACACTGGCTAGTTAACTTGTTTTACCACTTCGGTGAATATCATAACAAGCTAGACTCACCACGGTTGTTCTCTTGATCCCTTTGCTCGCACTGTAAAGAAATCGGGTTCTACGAATTGCCAATTCAAAGTTGCCATATTTACGCACTGGCAAATCAAAAGTTTTATTACAGATTAATTTTACTATTTGGCGGGTTTGAAAAATCTATCACCAAATCAATGTCATTATGACATTAAATTGATTTTAAAAAATAATACATGTTCTTAAATTGCCATGTTGATTTCAGGTTATCATTTACGTGGTATAATTGCAAAATAGTACGAGTTTCATTTATAAGCATCTCGGCTTGCATGCATCGGTGTGCGCCAAAGCTCTTCTAGCCATTGGGTTTTTATTCACCGGCATGCGTTAATACGTACAAGGGACATGCAGGTTTAAAAGCCCCCTATGCCATCGGATCTCAATCTTATGGCTGACAGCATCTCTGCGCAAGCCGAATTAATTTTCTTCCAGGTAGTAATACCTCAAAAAAATTGCCAATCTACCCTCAAGAAATCTAATACCAAGAAATGCACAATGGTGCAAAAAGGACTTTGACGACTTAAGTCGCATGAAGCATAATGAAGAGGAGGCGTACAGTTCATGCATTTGACCATCTACCACCCCTCCTCTCCGTTAACACTTGGAAGCCGGATGGAAAAGGATGAGAAGCCGGAGAGTAGAGGCGCCGACCAAAAAAGTAAGCTAATTCAATGAGTGGAGGTGTTTGGTTTCAACTTCAACTTTCCAACTACTTGACCCTCCACGCACCTGCCCCAATTTATACGCCCAAGCTATCTCTTGCCCCAATAGCCAAGAATATATATGTCTTCCCCCCACAAGAAACCATATTCCCTAGCCTCTCTTTCACGCTTAATTCCAGTGATCACTAGTAGCTCCATGCTAACATTTCAGAACGGCACTCATTCCTCTCTCCATCTATGATTTAAGTTTGCACCTTCAACTTAAGCTCTTGTTCTTGTCTTTCTTGATCTACCATGGTGTCCCATCCGTACCAGCCCATCTCCAAGTGCAGCTCGGAGGGGAGGTCGAACCAAACGGTGGCCGCCGACTTGGATGGAACACTCCTAGTGTCTAGCAGCGCCTTCCCTTACTACATGCTTGTGGCACTTGAAGGTGGCAGCCTCTTCAGGGGCCTCCTCTTGCTTGCTTCCGTTCCTATTGTCATCCTCGTGTACTTATTCTTCTCCGAGACGCTAGCCATTGAGATCCTCACCTTCATCTCCTTCGCCGGTTTGAAAGTCCGCGACATCGAGACGGTAGCGAGATCGGTGCTGCCCAAGTTCTATGCGGAAGATGTCCACCCAGAGAGCTGGAGGGTCTTCAGTTCCTTCGGGAAGCGCTACATTGTCACTGCAAATCCAAGAATTATGGTGGAGCCGTTTGTCAAGAGCTACCTGGGGGCTGACAAGGTTCTTGGGACGGAGATAGAGATCACCAAGTCTGGGAGAGCAACTGGGTTCGTCAAGAAGCCCGGGGTGCTGGTGGCTGCTCACAAGAAAAACGCAATTGAGCGTGAATTTGGCGAGTGCTTGCCGGACTTGGGGATGGGAGATCGGGAGACAGATTTCGATTTCATGTCCATTTGCAAGGTTTGATCCCTCAGCCTTAGTAAACACTAAACATAGAATTGTAACTTACTAATGAAGTAGAGATTAATTGCAATTACGTACCACAATCTTTTATACGCAGTCTACACAGTTTTTACAGTCATTCATTTCGAAACATTTTTTTACTAGATTTCTTATTTAACTTTTTTTTCCAAGGATTCCAATTTGACGAAGTTTCTTTTTATTTTTCTTCATAAAAACAAGCATTTTTGTCTGGTAAAACTTCATGTGTCATGTGGTTGTTTTGACTCCATTGCCGGTCATTTATGACTATAAAGTACTACTGTTCATCTCCAGTAAAAGAAGATTCAATCTTGTACAGACATCGTATGGATCTTTTCCAGACTATACTTATCTTAACAAAACCCATGCTTCGACCTTCATAATCTTGGTTTCAGCTCGACCAGATCTAGTCCTTCACAATCACGTCCGTATCCTCTCATTTAGTGTTCTGTTTGCCTTAGTATTTATTTCATATGAATATGGACATATCACTGTCACCCTTTTATGATAGCGCAAGAAGGCAACTAAATTTTCATACACATTAATCTCTGCTCTGCTCTGCTCTGCCCCTTCTGGTGCGCTTATCGTATAGTTTAATGATTGACGGTGCATGCATGCAGGAAGCTTACATAGTCCCCAAAACTAAATGCGAGCCCGTGCCGAGGAACAAGCTCCTGAGCCCGATCGTCTTCCACGACGGCCGGATGGTCCAGCGGCCAACCCCACTGGTGGCGCTGCTGACCTTCCTCTGGATGCCCATCGGCTTCCTCCTCTCCCTCATCCGCGTATACATCAACCTCCCCCTACCCGAGCGCATCGTTCGCCATAACTACCGCCTCATGGGCATCAACCTCGTCGTCAAAGGCAACCCCCCGCCTCCCCCCAAGAAGGGCCAGAGCGGGGTCCTCTTCGTCTGCAACCACAGGACTGTGCTCGACCCGGTGGTCACCGCAGTGGCCCTAGGGAGGAAGATCAGCTGTGTCACCTACAGTATCAGCAAGTTCTCTGAGCTCATCTCCCCCATCAAGGCGGTGGCGCTGACGAGGGAGAGGGAGAAGGACGCCGAGAACATCAAGCGGCTGCTCGAAGAAGGTGACCTTGTGATCTGCCCTGAGGGCACCACTTGCAGAGAGCCCTTCTTACTCCGGTTCAGCGCCCTGTTTGCTGAGCTGACTGACCGGATTGTCCCGGTGGCGATCAACACGAAACAGAGCATGTTGCATGGGACGACGGTGCGTGGGTGGAAGATCATGGATCCCTACTGCTTCTTCATGAACCCCACCCCGACCTACGAGATCACCTTCCTGAGCCAGCTCCCCCGGGAGCTGACTGTCGGCGGTGGCAAATCGCCGATCGAAGTGGCCAACTACATCCAGCGAGTGCTGGCGGGGACGCTGGGATTCGAGTGCACCAACTTCACCAGGAAGGACAAGTACGAGAAGCTCAATGGGACGGACGGCCGGGTTCCATCCAAGAAGATCAAGTGAATTAAGGAGTAGGCCATGGCTAATGTCACATTAGAGGGATGTTTTTCATTGCAATCATTTGATAATCTGTCATTAAAATAAAAACAAAAAAAAAAAGAAATAAAAACGAATGGATCTATATAGTGTTATTACTCTCCTATTGCCTATTGGATATGGATGGGTGCAAAAATGAATTGTCCACCCTTTTTCTTTTCAATTGAATCAAATTTATCCAAGTATTGCCTATTAATGTGGACGTAATTTTTTAAGTATTCGAGTTTTGCTCACATGGAGATTGGACCAGTGTTAACTTGGCTTTTGTCAGATGTTTCACGTGAGAGGGACATATCCTTCTCACCATATACAAGTGCATGGTTGGAACTTGAATGGACGAGGGAAATCTAGCTGGTTGAGGCCTTCGAATGAATGTGAATATGTAGGAAGCATTAATGGTGTAATTGAAGATAAGTTTGCAGTGGGTGGGGGGACTGTATTCAATCAATCTCTCGAAATAACTGCACCACAGTTAAGTTTAGTTTTTTTTTTTTTGAAAAAAAAAACAGAACTGTTCTTTCAGATTCTATGGCTCGCTCATCCTTTACTCGAGGAAAATAAGTAGAATCGCTGGCTATACCCTCTTACATCCCCTGAATTTGATCCTTCAATGAGGTTGTGGTAGGCCGCTGAAATCTTTGTAGGCCAGAACTGCATAATCATAAGTGCCGCGGCCCGGCTTTGAATGCCAATTGCACAATGTTGAGCCCAGCGTTAATCGACCATAGCTATCATTTGAGCCAATGTATGACTTCCATGTACAGCATATTTTTTTTATACAAATTTCCATGTACAGTATGGCTTTGTTGTCTATTTCTTGAAGTTTATTATTTCTCATGCTATCACACACTGTCACAGTGTGCGTGGGTGGATGTTGGAGAAATTATTAGTTGAGCTTAAGATCACGTAATTTTTTTTGGGTAAATTGCACATGATGCCTATGTATTATGGCAAAACTACACTTAACCTCCATGATTTATAAAAATATACACTTGACCTCTATGACTTATGCGATGAGACAATTTTACCCCTTCTCTTTACTAATAAATCTATATTCTTTCTCCATTCGTCATCCCCCTCTTTCACTTGGTAATGTATTACTTGACAATGACAATACGCCAGCCTTGCTTTCAATTTTTAAAAAATAGCTACTTGTCATGGTCTCCATAACTACCAGAGACCCTAAATTTGAACTAAAATTGGTAAGACTATTTGGGATAAAATTATCCAATTATTAAGTTACATATGGGTTAAATGCATATTTTCATAATTCATAAGGGTTAGCTGCAATTTCACCATAATTTATAGGGGTTAAGTGCAATTTACCATTTATTTTTCAATTCAAGCCCATAGAAATGGAGTGCAGAAGATAAAACACACATTCCACAAACATGACTGTTACTCCACTAAGACATGTCCAACCAATAATCTTCTAGATGTGGTGCATTTAGGAACGTAGGAGATACGAAAGAGAGAGAAAAGATGCGCTTTTATTCTCATTACTTCCTAGTTCCTACAAATCAACACCTTCCCTCTGCAATCTTTGTCATCTCGCCCTCTTCCCATCCCCTAATTCAAATCTCGGACGTCGAAATTTTATTTAGAGCATTGTTACATGGGTTGCAAGAAAGGGATCACATCTGACCATTGTAGGTCCTACAATAAGTTGAAACAGCGTCATCTATTTGTGATTCATATGCTGCAAAAACTTTCTTTTTTTCTTTGATTAAAGAAACAAATATGAATGATTGCTATAAAAAATGTAATCTTTTGACTAGGAGAGCAATCATCATTTTCTTTTGGAAAGTTAAGATAATTATGACATGTCCAGTGCACTGAATTTGAGCACTCGGTGCATTCTCCGCAAGTAATTATACTTTGACAAACTAGACCTAAGCAAACCGGCTATATCTGAAATCTACCAAACTCTTACTATGCGCCTTGTTTTTCTCCTACAAGAAAGTGAACAAAAAAGACATGGAGACTGTAAAAGCACTTTTGTTTTCTTGAAACTGTATTGAATATGAATGATGATTTTGGGAACCACATTGGCGACTGCATATATGCTCACTAATTCAATAAATTTTATCTCATTGAGGTTGTAATCCTTCTATGCTTTGCTTTATTATCGGTATAAGTTTAAATCAAATCCCTTCAATATGTGTCTTTTTTTTGTTTGAATTGATGATCAACAAGTCAAAAGGAAGAATACATGATATTAACGAGTCATTTGAGTCTTAATGGACAACGCCTTGACCCAAGTCAATCTAGATTCCCACTCCGGCAATGGAGAAGACTGACAATTGATCAACTTACATGTGGGTCGTAGTCAATCTAGATTCCCACTCCGGCAATGGAGAAGACTGACAATTGATCAACTTACATGTGGGTCGTAGACGTTTCGCTTTAAGGAGAAAGACTTAAGTTGTTAATTGGCGGTGACTTCCTCCAAGGCAATCAGGATTTTTTTTGTCGACAAAAAAGGACTAATTTCGATCCTCTTTCACACTCACTATTGCCATGTTCTACATTGGTGTCATATACTCGAACATCACAAGCCAAGAAATCTTCACACTTACTATGGTTTTTTTTTCAACTGGACATACTTCTTACCACACAAAGTATGATGGGACATATTTAAACAACTGATTAATTGAAGTAGATGCAATTCACCACAAGTATTATACTTTCGCCGATTGATCTGCTAATGTATAATACTTTTTTCTTAAATTTTTTATTGGTCATGTATTGTGATTTTTTTGGGCACCACATTGGCGATTGCTTGCTCTATGCCTCTATCCGATAAATTTGTGGCACTGAAATCATCATCCTCGTAAATGGAAGTCGCTTTTTATCGGAGTGAAGTTTAGAAAAAAGTCGGAAGAAAAGACACCAACATATTGAGTCATTTAATAAGGACAATGGTTGGACACTTGGACCTAAGTAAATCTAGATTCACCCTCGGAAATGGAGAAAACAATCACCTATTAATCATATATGGTTCATCGCTTTTGCTTTGAGGACTAACGATCTTGGTACATTGTAGGTGGGTGGCTTTGACACAAGTCAATCATGAGTTTTTATTGTCAACATTGGAGTTAACTGTGAGTGGTTTGTTTCCAAGTCAGTGGTCTCATTAGCTTATCTGCTATGGCTGAAGTGGAGGCTCGCACTACGTCGTCGCGTACTCTTTCCGTGTAACAAGACTGAAGGTGGATTGATTGACAAATGAAGATAGCTTTAGGTGTAGATTCTTTTTCGCAACGACTTTAGGTGTTAACGATATGTGCTATAATCTAAGTAATAAAGTACGGGTATGACAATTGTATGGTGTAGGTAAATGTATAGAGTTCAAATACCCTTAAGTGTTCTATCAACAAATTAGCGTCACCAAGCACTTCAATCACCTATTTGCCCATGCTGTGATGCTAAATATGTCCAAATATTTCAAGTGGATGAACCTTTTTTTTCAAGAAAGAGAGGACTCCATGGCAAGAAGAATTTTATCCGGTAATGCACTACTCCATTTTTTCACTAGAGCATCCCATGAAGTGTTTATTGTCTTGTGTCTAAAGTCCTAACAGAGCTGCCCCTACCTGAAGCACTTGTGAGCCTGCGAGAAATTCTCGACAGCCTTGTGAATTCTTGGGCTAATTCATCAAGCAGATGTGAAGGTAGCTGCGTTGCAAGCCCACGAGAGAAGGTTTTTCACTAGTACAAGCCCAATTTGTGGTTTTTTATTGGGCAAGGTAATATAAAAAGTAGAGCCTCCTAATCTTGGCTTTTTTCGTTGCTCTTAGACTTGTTATTTGTTTTAGTGATGCTACCAAGATTTTTTTTTGTAATAATGATGCCGAGATTGGAGGAGACTCAGGGACAACCTGCCTCTATCCCAGTTTTGCTGGCGTGGCTGCATCCCATACAGCTCCATTTGATGTTGGGCCAGATTAGCCCATTGGAGGTTGACTGTAATTTTCGAAAATTGGGCCTTATTATATACATAAGTTGAGCTAGGATTTACAGAGAAATTATGGTCTGGTGGTGAGGAGATGTAACTTTCTAGTGAATGGATAGTCCAATTCGTACATGGAAATGACATCCGTTCCAACGGGACGCAAGTGCGTTTACTCCTTCCATCTAACTTTCAATCAAGGTTTTTAAAACCGGACCGGCCATCAAATCGGATTGATGGCCGGTCCGAACCGTGGTCCAATCGTAGTCAAACTGGTTTGACTTGATTTAAGTAAAATAAGTGATAAATATATATATTTATATAATACAAACATCAAAACAAACGTAGTTCAGGTGGTTAGGTATACGAGGGTGCCCTGGGGTCCAAGGTTCGAATACCCCCTCACATAAAAAAATTTTTGAAAAAAAATATTATTATAATCCGGACCGGTTCGGTCCAGTTCACCAAATCGGTTTTTCGGCCAGTTCCGGTTCTCCGCGGTCAGACCGGCCGGTCCGGTTTGGTTTTGAAAACCATGCTTTCAATAGTCTGATTTGGATTTTCAAAAGGAAAACGATATTTGTACATCAGATTCCTACACATTTTTTATACACAGCTGATGTGAATGGAAAATATGTAGGAATCTGGTGTAGGATTATCACTCCCCTTTTCAAAATGAATTAAGTTAGTTTATTTTGAAGAAACAAAAGAAACTATTATTGTAGGTAGGGTGAAATATCAAGGGGAAATTATTAAATAAATCACAAAAAATAAAAAATTCCAAAGATACATGGTGCACATAGCTGCTACTGCTATCGACAAATATGGTGCAATCAAGCATATAGAGTAAATATTCTCATGCATGTTGCTCGATGTCTGTCTCTGTGATATCCTCCGGCAAACGACTGAGGTGCTCTCTCAACCACAAAAGACTGACCCGAGTTCTTCCTTGAGACACGGAAGAAAATATTTTCCAAAGTGGCTATATGACAAAAGCATCGACGCATGTTGGTTAAAGAAAGAGGCGAAGGTGGTTCAACTCTTGCACACTTAGTGTTTTTGTCCTACTTTAAAGGGCCGATCACTTCAACGATACATATTTCTCTCATTTCTGATCTATTTTCGCTCATTGTTTTCATTATTCTTTATTTTTAGTGCTCTTTCGAATCATCATGATATCACAAAGATGTTGAGCCATCACATATTATTTATCATAGTTTTTATTTTTTCGATAAATAACATACAATGGCTCAACAGCTTTGTGATATCATGATGACTAGAAAGAACACTAAAAATTAGGAAGAATAAAAAAAAATAAAAACGGATCAGAAATGAGAGAGATATACATCGTTGAAGTGATTGTACCTTTAAAGTGGAACAAAAACACTAAGTGTGCAAGAACCAATGCCTCTCTCTTTCATCAAACCGATGCCTTTTGGGTTAGTTTTTTTAAAAAACCACATCAACGCCTGCGTGGCTTGTCAGATAGCCACTTTGGGAAATATTTGAATTTTTTTTAATTTATTTAATAATTTCCCCAAATATCAATTTATAACATATGCTCCAATGGGATGAACACAACACAGAGATGAAGTCCGGCAACGATTTTTTGTATCAGAAGTCCATAGAACTAACGTCACTATATGTGTTGAATACCATTTAAAATAGTTTCACTTATAACAGATGCATCTATTCTGTAACACCTGACCACTGGTGAAGGCCAGGTGTATTGCTGGAGGAGAACAAGTGTTTTGCAACGAGTTAGATGAAGCAGTAGGAAGGCAGAAGTTGAGCTAGAGAGGCGGCTCATACTGCGGAATCTGGAATGCAGTTGTACTGCCACCGCCTTGTGCTGCCTCACTGAACATGTCACGCCCCGAATTTCAAACCTTAAATAACATGCGGAAGCACTGACTCATTGAAGACCTTCAGGCTGAAATCCGAGACATGACCGAATACTCGACACAACTCTATCCATTCCAGAATGCTTAAACAATTATCCGTTAAATATAAAAATCTAAAATAAGGATTTAAGTAACTCATACTTAATTTATTACAGATCCAACTTCAAAATAAACATTGTAGTCATAAAAGTCAAAAAAACACAAGTTCGTCACAAGAAAATATAAATAATAAGTCTTCGCATAAACTTTATTTGCCTGGAAAATCAGTAGCTATCTCGATCCACTCCACTTCACTCTTCCTTAATACCTGCATCAAAGGATGCATGAGTATTTCCAAAGAAATACCCAGTTGGACGCAGAAATCCTACCGAACAATATAGGTAATAGCAGAGACTCCAGATGATACAGAATAGATCAATTATCAAATTTCCAGAAAATAAATGGATAGTAATCAATGAATTCAATGACTAGCAATCTATTAAATACCGAAGACTTCATTGGAACGGTCACAATTGAAAATAGACTCCCACATACAGAGTATTGGAGTTAACAAATTCTGCTCTCAGGTCAGTCCTCTTCACAATAGGACATCAATGCCAGAACATCCTAGAGGTTCTACAGAGGAACCCGGCCACGCGTCTAGGGATGCTGGCCCCATCGGTGCTTACGGGCACAATGGGCGGAGACCACAAGACCTTCCGTAATATCTTGTAATCTAAATACGTACGTTTTGCCATCATAGGCTGAACTACGGAGGTTCAATAAATAATCGGAGATCTCGCAAGATCTAGCGATGGCTCTTGAGCATACTAGGATTCCGATCTAAGAGTATTCGACACTCTTAGTGGAGTACAGTTTTCATAGAACTGAAACAATCGAGAATGAGTAAGGATTCTCTTATTTAAAGATCCAGAATATTCATAACGAAGAATAGACTCTCTGAAAAGTTGGTCAATGAATCTGTCAGAATTATCCAATGGACTCTCATTGGAATATTCAATCTCTCAGTGTGGTCAACAATAAATGACTTCGATTCTGGTTCATCTAGATACGAAGCACTAGTCACCTCAGTGTACATAGCCTAGATATGACAATTCCCATGACTAAGAAGTTCAAGTTATTGACATCAAGAAGAGATCGGACACGATTCACAAAGTGTGGAATTTGCTCAAAGGAAACCCGTGAACAATGAATAAACCGATGACTTAGCTTCCCCTAGACAATTATTTTCGGACAGCACCCAATAGATCCCTATTCTTAATCCTATAATCTGGGGTTACGGTATATATTACCCTCTGGTTGTATAATATATAAACCCAATCATAATATCATATAAGTATTGATCCATATCTAGTATCTAGTACCAACCCGAAATAGGGTTTAGTAAGAACACAGCGTTCTGTCATATGCAGAACAGCCAACTTCAAGACACCACCACTGATCAACCACGATGAATTAAATTCTGAAATTTTTATCCCAGGTACCCTTAACTGTCTAGTTTCAAACCCAATAAAATTTATAATTTTCTAATTTATATTGACTTATTTATGAATTTCTCACTACCACTGGTCAGTGCAGGAATGATCCTGACCGAGAGCAGTGTTTAAGTTCTCATTAATTTTCTTATGACATACTAGTAAATAATTATTATTTCCAACTCACTGACAACAAATTATACTTCTTATAAGTCTTTACAGAACCTAATCTACCTTGGATTAATACAATTTTTCTCCCTTTTTGCTTATCTTCTCATATTAGTAGGGCATACCACCACATGCTTAACAATACCCGATTGAACACAATAAGACAGGTATACACGGACTTTATTCTATCTCACCAGATGCTGATATGGATACTAAAGGTCATGCTGGAATACCAGAAATAAGGTGTGGAAACACATGGGGATCGGTTAAGGAATAATGTAAGCATAATCCAAAGTTATAAAAAAAATCAGAACTTTAGAATCATGAGACACGGACTGATCTGTCTTGCTAAATCAACGACCATCTATTATTGGACAGAGTAAAGCATATAGTGTATCAGCACATAAGATACAAAGCACGTGAATTTACATCATGGGAATGTCATCTAAACTTTGTACGTGAAGCATCAACTTATGGGACAAACGAAAGAAAACAGCTTTGATCATGCACCATGCATACAATGTTTATCGTAAGATCATTTGCATGAAATAACATCAATATCATCTCAGCAATGTATACTATTAATTCAACACATTGAAAGGCTCATATATACGATAGGATCAGGGAAATCAAATTCATGAAGCAAGTGAGTAGCATCCTACCTCGCCGAGAGACAAACCGAGTGCTCAACCTCGCGCGGCTAGACTTCTTCTTCGCGATTCGTCTCTTACTCTTGACTCCAAGCTTTTCTCCTACGCTCGTTGATTCACCACGCCAATACGTGAAGTCGAGGGAGAGAAGGGAGAAGTACTGATTTGAGGAGGTTTAGAAGGATGAAGAAAACACAACACTCATGGAGGTTGATGGCTAAAAGAGAGCCAGTCCTTTCATGAGATCACTTATATAGGTGGTTCACCTCCAAGCCATGCCATCTCAGCCCTCCATTCCCCTCTCATCTAACGTCCAAGAATGAGCCCAGCAAGAGAGACAGCAACCTTCCAACGTGCTCCCCCAAATTCTGCCTTTTCAGTTTATTTGAATTACCAATTAGTTGGGGTAGAGATCTTCTCCAAGATTTTCCCAAAACTGTACATGGCAGTTTTTTTTTTCAATTGAGCGCCCAATTCAAATGCCACCTTGATCCCAAATTTGAATGACAAGCCTTGGAAAACCTTCCTTAAATACTGATTGGCTCATACCAATTTGGTTATCATCCCATCAATTAGGGGGTTAGGGAATTAGAAAAAAAATCAATTAGGCCCAAGTAACATCCTTTCCCATATTGCAACCCACGATTTGCTCCATTACATCTTGGCGCCCTCTTTGATGAAGGGAATATGCCAAGCATCTTCCTTAACTACCAATCAACTCCTCAATTAATCTAAATTCTAAATCTTTCAATAATTATCATAGGAGTTATTTAGCATTAAAAGCATGGTAAAAACCATTAATTGTCAAAAGAGATTTCAACAAAAGGCTCCCCACGATTTGGTCTCCCACATCGTGGGTCCAAGGTGCCCACATCATCTAAAAGATGGCGCACCAAAAAGGGGGTCCACGCGGCCCTCTAAAAGCTCTCACACGTCTTATAGCATAGATCGTAGATAAACGGTTAAGATAACTTATGCGCGTGATGTGCAGTTCCACCGTGCACGAGTCCTTCACCTGGTAGCACGTTCACTAGGCTCCGCCACACATGTACATGCACACGTGACTAGCCCTAGCCCTGGCACTCAAGTGGCCCTGGCGTCAGGTGTAACCAACTCCTGGCGTCAGGTAGCTTACAGCGCCAGGCCTAGTCCTCGCGCTCGGAGAAACCTGCCTAAGTTGATTAAACGATCTCATTGACCAATACACATCAAGATAGGGTTCCACATAGTCAAAATAAGATATCAGACCAAAATTTATCATAAACACGAAAACTTTCCTATTTTAGACCAGTCTCCTAAAATAGCAGTTTCCAAGACATACCGATTTTTCGGTTGTTACAGAACATGTTGGGCATTTAATAGTTGGCTGGCTTCTTGACGGAGCAGGTAGTGAAGGTGGGGGCAGAGTTGGGTGGTGGAAGCACTGTGGGCAAGGAGCAGTGGAAGAGGTTGAGGAGGTAGGTGCTGGAGCAGACCTCCATCAACTTTCGGCGACCTGCAACAACCTTCCGGTGACCTGCGACACCCTCCGGCGACACGAGGTAGGATCCCATACCTCTCTCGTCAAGTTTTAATTTTTCATTTTAGGTTCTTCATCAATGGAGACGATGGAGATGACGGAGGAGGAAACGGCCATTGTCGCCTAAGCCGAGGGGTCGTGGCGGGTCACTAGGGGGTGATTCGACCTCCGCCCGGTCGCTGGCCTCGACGAAGGAAGAAAAGGCAGCAGCTTTTTGCTGTTGCCAGTTTCTATCCCCTCCCCCAAATCTGCCCGGACCATGGGCAGACAGATAGTGGAGGAGAGGATGAGAAGAGAGGGCGGTGCTGGCTAGGCGGTGGCGGCCCGACGACGGCAGTCGTGTCGGCCGCCACCCACGAGTGAACAGAAGACAGTCGTCTTCCTGGGGAAGACGACCGGTTCGATCCCGGGTCGGCCGAACCGGATCGGCAGACCGAACCGGAACCCGGTTCGGTAATAGTTAAACCGAACCCGGTTCGGTCCATGATTAGACCGAACCCGGTTCAGTAAATAGACCCGTTCATGCTCAAACCGAACCCGGTTCATGCTCGAACCGAACCCGGCTCACTAAATAAACCTGGTTCATAAGCCGGTTTGGAATTTGAACTGCCGGTGGACCTCAACCGACAGTTGAAAACTGCTTATAACTGACGGTCGAGCTTGGCCGTCTATGTATTTATGTGAATTATGGTACATACAGAGCCAGAATGGTACATATGTTCTTTTTAGTAATTTTGGGCTGTTTAATAAGTAATTTCAAGCCCTAATTGGTGTGTCATTGGTATGTGTGTGATGTTACTGTATTAAGGGCATTAGTCCCTTATGTTATGCTGACTGGTAGCAAAAGTCTTAAATGGTAAAGAAAAACCCTACTAATAAACCTAGATGGTTTAGAGACTTAATCATTTTATAAAAGATAGTAAAATGATGACTTGAGGGCTGAGTTTGAGGGTTGGGAAGAACCTAATCAAGATAAAGACTAAAATACCCTTGAGATTGGGAGTCAGTGTATGAGTGTGAGTGACTTCCGATCAAGCGACCGAATGACTATTAAGTCAAAGGTCAGGCTATCTGTTGAGCTATTGAGCCAACAGTTGTGAATGGTATGTTATAACTCTAAAAAGGGTTCATACTAGTAATACTGTGATACCTGTTAAGGATCACAAGGTATAGATTGGGGTGGTGTTGCATCTTCCGACTGGTGGAACCTTTGCCGTCTGTATCTCTCTATGGATTTTAGAGAGCATTCACATCTTTCGACAGGTGGAAGCTCTGTGTCATCGTACTTAATAAGGACCAACTTCTATTGGCCAGGCTTAAGCTGTTATATCTCTTTATGGATTTTAAAGAGAACAATTATATGTTATTTTGGCTCATGTTTGCATCTTTCTATGGATTTTACAGAGAGCATTATATATTCTATTGGCCAGGCTTAAGCTGTTACCTCTTCTCTATGGATTTTAGAGAGAGAGTGCTTATTCTATATGGATTTCAGAGAGAGCTTTTGCATCTTCCCAAGTGGAAGTTCTGCACACATCCTGAGCCTTGGTTACCAGGTGGTTTACTGTGCACAACATTGGAGACGTTAGCATCCTAGAAGGCTCCGTTTCTCGACCCACATCGAGTCTAGGAGCTGATGTGGAGCCAAATCCTTCCGACGGTCATACCTTTTAAGGTAAGGAATGGGCGAGGCAGTCACCCTTGAGAGATTCAGGGCGTGCCGTTATTACCGGTATTAACCAGAGTGATAGTCACAGTGTTTTTGTGCTGTCTGTCATGTAGGTATGACATTCGGTGAGTCTGTTTATGGGACAAAGACTTAATTATTGAACTTGAACTTGGAAATCAATAAAAGACTTGCTTGAAAGATTAATAAAAGATTCAAGTAGAACTTTGTAATAGACTGCATAAGATGTTAATGCAACTATTGACTTGTTGATTGAGATGTTGATGACTGTTTATGGTTTAGCGACCGTAAAATTTTATAATAATAAAGTCGAATTTTATTGTTCAAAGGGAGTAATTTTGAATTCTAGAAAACTCTTTAAAATTGAAAAATTTAAAGTTTTTCCATCGGACCGATCGATCGCTTTTGTATGGCATCGATCGGGAGACAATCGATTGCTTTTGTAAGGCATCGATCGCAGGAGAGTTTTTTCCATATTACCTGGCGCCAAATTGAATATTCCCATATGACCAGGTTTTTCTCGTGAAATCTCATATGACCCGGAATCTGGACTTGAAGTACCCAAAATGCCCTTTCTTCTATTTTTTCGTGCTAACACTGTGCGAAGAGGTGTGTTGTGTACAACATGAAAAGAGGGTGAAGTTCTCCGGCGATTTACATCGGCGACGTCACCGGCGACCGGCGAGTTGGAGCGGCGATTCAACCGGCGGAATACACGGACGAGTTCGAGCCTATTCGCGTCCCCAATCTCGATATCAAGCTGCCCCCCTGCTGGATTTTGACGACACGACTGAGGGAGAGTGGACAAAGGCGGCGATTCGAAGCGCATCCGTCGGGATTTCTGATCTTCAACCTTCTGAAGACCCCTGCGGCTCCCTCAGCCTGCATGCAACAGGCGGATTGACCGGATTGAGCTTCGGTTGACGGCGAGGAAGACTGTGAAAGGCACCTGCGAGGAAATACACACATACAGACGAATAAACTGCGGTAAGTTACAACTATCCTTACTGATTTTAGTTTCATAAGGTCCGACATTTGAATTTTTAATTTTTACTATGAACTATACAGTCGTGTCTGTAGTAGACACGACTTTGTATTTAGTCGTGTCCGCGACGACACGACTTTTATATTTTCGTGTTGCACCGAGGAGACATTTCTACTGACCACTATACCTCACTCCTTGCAGATGGATAAAAAAAGAGATGAGTCTATGGAGGAAATACCATCGGAAGAGGAGGAGGATCATGATTTTGTCTTGGCACCTCGGCAGCGAAATCAGAGGGGCAGGAAAAGGAAGGCTCCGATGGACCGACCAGTGAAGAGAACATATAATGCGCGATCGGCGCTGAAGACGTGTTGTCAACCGGGAGCGATGAAAAAGTGTGCGGCCCTCCTACAGCATCACCAAAGATGTGCAAAAGTGATCAAAGAGGCTGGTTTCGCTGTCATTTTTGAAGGTGAGGACGTAGTTGTATCTCGGAACCTCCTCGACCATTTGGTCAGGTACTGGGATGAGTCGGCGAAGGTCTTCAATATCAAGGGTAGGAGGCTACATTTCACAGAGGAAGATGTTGCCCTTATCACCGGATTGCCCGCAAAGGGCGAAAGAGTTGAGGTCCTCCCCTCCTTGACACGCCGACTGGAAGGTCAATTCTTCATAAAGTACTTCGCCGCGAGGAGAGCGGAAATTCCACACATTGAGGAAATCATAGACAAGCTTAGCGCGGGCGAACTGAAGATGGAAGAGGAGGACATTGCGAGGATGATCATCTGCCTTCTCTTCTGCACGGTGCTGTTTCCACACAGCACTAGAGCGGTTCATCCCTCTTTGTACCGTTACATTGACGACCTCCCAAGATTGAGGTCATACAATTGGGCTGGGGCTATACATAAGATGTTGGTTTCTGGTATAACCCATACCAGCCGACTAGTGGGTGCGAGATCGCAAGGAGAGTGCCTGGGCGGTGGATGCCTAAATGGCGCCGCATATGTCCTTCAGGTATGTAGCAATCATAGTCTTCGATCGGGAAAAAGTCTTATACAATACCACTATATATATAGTCGTGTATTATAGAACACGACTATATTTATAGTCGTCTATGATAGAACACGACTACGTATATAGTCGTGTTTTTTACGACACGACCATAGTTCAATTCGTGTTGAACTTATAGCCGACTAAGGCAACCGCGCATTGTTATAATGTTTTCATCTGTTTAATATGCAGATTTGGTTTTTCGAGCACACGACAATCTTCCATCCTGTCATGGGCCCTACCAGCCCACGGGCGAAAAGATGGCTAGGAAGTGGGGCCCTCATTACAGAGGTGAAGAAAGGTGCACAGAAGAAGCACCGCATGGCCGACTATTGGACGGGAGTGTTCCACAATCTTCAAATAGGGGAGGAACTCGTCGACGTAATCAGCCCCATGGCCGGAGAGGCATATCTCCTTGCTTCGTCAACCTCAGGGGCCCCTCCTCCACGACGGCAGAGGCCGGAAATGAAGAGGACTCCCAACCAACCTGCCTCTACTTCCTCGAGGATGGCTGCCCAGTCCACTACAACTGCAATGGGCCGATTGGAGGGTGCCCTTCAGGGCATACAGTCACTAATTGAGATAGCTCTGTCTTCGTATGAGGAGATGGGAAGGAGAGTCGGACCTCTGCGAGAGATTCTCCACTCTATGAAGTCCTCTGCCGCCTCAGCGTCAATGCTGTTAGAAGGTCAGATCTTTGAGCATCCGAAGGAGGAGATGACTGAGGAGCCGACGAAGGAGCCAAAGAAGCGCCCCGAAATGGAGCGAAAGAAGTCATCGGTGCATCAGATGGAGCCGAAGAAGCGGCCCCAAATGGAGCCACAATCGTCATCAGTGCATCAGATGGACCCAAAGAAGCGGCCCCGTGAAAAGGAGCATAAGAAGAACACTCCTATTGGTATGCGGACAAAGGAGCTGGCAAGGAAGTCATATCTGGATTCGACGAAATGGGGTAAAGGTAAGTTGTAGACGATGATTTATTTTTTCGTGCCCTATGATACACGACTATTATATTTGGCGTGTTTAATGAGACACGACTTTGTGGTTTATCGTGTTACATAGAACACGACTATGTTTTTTATCGTGCTGCTACTACTGACATGAAGAAGTAAAATGTCATTTTAGCTCCCATCAAACGCGCGGATGAGGAAGACATGATGGAACGGGCTGCAAAGAGATCCTCTGCCAAGATGTTTTTGAAGAAGCTCCAACCATAATTCAAGGAAGATATGGAGCGTGCAGAAGTCGAGTCCCGTCCGACGTACAACCGGGACCTATTCCCCCCTGGTGTAGTGATAAGGAAGCGAATGAGGACTGTCGGCCTGAGGGAATTGCAGAGGATTAGAGAAGAGGACCATATACGGAGAATGGCGGAGGAGCAGGAAAGAAGGAATAGGTCCCCTCAGCCGAAAGCCGACTCCGAACAAACCATATCCGATCGACAAGCGACCTCTATCATCGATGAGGTCATCTCTTCCATACGGCAGTCGGATATCGAAACCATCAAGGAGGAGGTGAAGGAGGATGTGAAGGGCGGGGATGTCGACGAGGAGGAGGTGAAGGCGGATGTTCTGGAGAAGGAGACGAAGGAGGAGGAGGGGAAGGAGGAGGAGGTGCAGGCCGACGAAGAGGCGATGGAGAAGGAGAAGACGGAGGAGGTGAAGGAAGAGGAGGCTGAGGAGGAGAAGGCGAGGGAGGAGGAGGAGGTCATGGAGGGCACTGGCTTAACCGCATCACAGCCGGTTGACGTCGATGTCCTCCTAACCCCTCAAAAGTCTAAGTCTGTAATTGCACTCCCCGACAACTATGCCGATTCGGAGTTATGCTTCGACATGGGGGTATTGTTAGAGCGGGATAGAGTGGCAATAGATGGATGGATCGCCAATCCGAGGAAGGCTTATCCAATCCCAACGCTATGTGATGACGACTATTTATCCCTCCTACAAACAACAGAAATAAACATCAATGTAAGTAAACCTATGCTCCTCATATGTTTTTGTTGACGTAAAGTCGGTATTCGAAGACACGACTTTGCGCGTAGTCGTGTCTGTGAAATACACGACTATACGCATAGTCGTGTCTATCGAGGACACGACTAGCATGAAAATCGTATATTTAGAATAATCGACTTTTAATTGGAAGTTGTATGTTGCCTTACCGAAGTGTAATGACTCTTGTGGTTGTTTTTCCATAGGTTATAGATGCGTTTTTAAGTCTGTTGAGCCAGCGCAATGAGAGAAACCCGATGAAATATCCGTGGGCATTTTTTGGTTGCCACGCATTCAAAGAGATATTCGACAACGTAAGTGTTCCCTGCATAAGGAGTGATAAGTAATTAAGTATGATATTGTCACGCCCCAAATTCCCAAGACCCTATTTAAGCGGAAGCGACTTTCCAATGAAGGTCAAGGGTAGGAAACTTGGGACGGACCGAATACTCAAGACCTCCCTTAACCCTTTTTAATATCAGGGAACACGCAGGATCATTACGACTTAAACCAAAATTACTTACAAAACATGGAATAACTGAAAAGATATCTAATTCATTATTACAAAGTCTTGAAACGTCTTAACACATCATAAAATAAAGCAAAACGGCACGCAGGCCGTGAGTTCAAGCATTCAGATAATAATAAAACAAATAGATAAGTCTTCAAGTCTCCAGCATCCTCTCACGCTACTGAACGTCCTCACCTCTGCTCGTCCTTAATTCCTGCATCGGAGGATGCATGAGTATTTCGAATGAAATACTCAGTAGGATACCAAAAACCCTACTGATAAGAGATTAACAAATCAACCGAAAGGAGATTTAATATCAAGAGCATTAAGAGACCATAATCAGGTTTTTGAAAATCCGCAACTACTAACTCAATCCCTGATAGCTCATCTGCATAGGTCAAAGTAATAACTGAAATAGACTCCAACATACAGTGTGTAAAGAGTCAACAACTTCTGCTCGCTGGTCAGTCCACTTCTCTTATGGACATCTATTGCCAGAACATCCTAGAGGTTCTACAGAGGAACCCGGCCATGCGTCTAGGGATGCTGGCCCCATCGGTGCTTACGGGCACAATGGGCGGAGACTGCAGACCTTCCGTAATGTCATACAGTCTAAGCGTACGCGCTGCCGTCATCGGCTGAACTACAGAGGTTCAATAAAATCTGAGATCTCGCAAGATCTAGCAATGGCTCTGGAGCATACTAGGATTCCCACTTGAAGAGTTCTATCACGACTCTGGTGGAAGAAACAGTTTTCAGAGGTTTAAACGCAAAATACAGCAACAGAGGTTGTATGAAAAATCAACAAAGGTTTCCCTCTTGAGGATAAACTTTTATAGGAGTGTCAACGAGATGTCAATATCTCGAGACAACCAAGAATTAGAGGTCCAACTATCAGAACTTGTCATCAACACATGACTCATCAAAGAAGTAATTGTAATGCTCGCTTCTCAAAGCTCCACTCCAATCGCTGGTTTAACGTAGTGTCTTCATTCAAAGAATCTCCGATGTGCAAGGCCCTAGAAAAGAATCCTATACTGCTAGTGACTTTGAGAATTTACGAATGGAGAGAATAACTAGGGTTTAGAGCAAAACCCTAATTAAGGATTTCAATGTCATTTGTCACAGTGAACCAAAGACTTGAAAGAGATGACACAAAGGCTAAGACTAGACCCCTGGTCCCTTACTGGTTTTATCATAATAGTAATGATTTCGGTAAGTTTAAATTTCATTGTGTTTTACTTCAATCTATAAGTCAATTAATCCCATAATACTAATACTAGTTCATTACCCCCAGTTTACAGCACTGTCCTGCATAACATGGTACACTTTCAGCACTGACCATGACCTTTACAGATTGAATCTAGATCTGAAATTTTTACACTAGGTTCTCTGATGAGTCTATTTTACAACCCAATCAAGAATGTATTTTTCTGAATTTTCTGGAATTAGTTACGTATTTTTCATTGCTGACTGCCTGAGCAGGAAAGTTCCTGGCCGAGGCTTAATTATGCCACTAATTCGCCTTTAATTACTTAATTAATCAGATCTACTACTCTCTCATGATAATACTAATTATCTGACCATCCCACTAGGCATGATATAAGTAAGTAGGTTATCTTCCAGTAATTGTTTTCAATGATTAACTTAGGCTTTATTCCTTCTACGGACTGATTTTAGAACTAGTCATGGTTATAATCCATTCAATAATTATGACCATTAATATGGGACACAAGAAGACATCATTAATGCTAAAAAGAAGAGACCTTTATTTCTGGACAGAGAGTCATCGACTCGAATTTCCAATCTATGACACATTACTTCATGATGTTTAACACTTCCTATACATAACTCTACCCGATTGAGTGAATGCTATAACTAGTACAACAAATAGAGATTGAACAATAAGACAAGGATTTCTGGACAGCAAGTCGTCAGATCCAAAAGAATCAAACAAGCCAATTGCATGAGAAATATGGATTTCAGATTACAAAACTAGGCCATGCACGTCGGACTATACCTTGATCGTACCATCGATTTGTACACATGCGAAACATAGGTAAGAAAAAAAATGAACTTTCACTACAAACAAACAACCTTATCATATACAAATGAAGTAGCCAGCAAAGGCATGAAGGATCACACATCAAACAATTATTATGGTATGAAGAAGTGAGTAAAAAATGTATCCTACCTCTTTGAAAGACAACCCGACAATTCTCAAGTGCTTCGCGTTCCTCTATGCACCACCGTCTAGGCTACACCGATCTACCCCCCACAATACTTCTTCAAGGAAAAGAAAAGAAGAGTTCTTACTATTTGGAAGAGGAGAAGAAGAATGGAATGAGATGAAGGAGGAGAACTTACCACACAAGAGTGAATGGCTGCCGGTTCAAGGAAAATGGCCGACCTCCTCTTGTGTGGTTTAAATAGATTTTTCCATGATGATCCCCACCATCCACCTCCATCTCATCCAAAGGCCTAGATCACCTTCAGCCCTTCCAAAACAGTCAGGGCGTGATCTTCTCAAAACTGATTTCAGTTTTGATTTCATTAAAGTATGAATTTATCTCCATCAAATTAATACCAAAATTGCCTAAGTAACCTTCCACTTAAAGACCACCTAAAGGAATTTAATTCAAGATACAACTTGGGCCAGCCATCTCTATGAAATGCCAAGTCAGCCTCCTCAAGGCGTCCAAATCCTTCTCCTTTGATTTCCCCAATTTACCCTCCAATTAAATCAATTGCAAGATAGTGAACCCATTATTTACAATTAATGCAATTCAAACCAAAATGACTCCCCACGATTTGGACTTCCAAATCGTGGGTCCAAGGTGTCCACGTCACCCATGAGGTGGCGTGACTCCTCAGGGTCCACGTGGCCCTCTACTGAAACACGCACGCCTTATAACACCGATCGCAGATGAACGGTTAAGATAACTTATATGCGTGCTGGGCAGTTCCACCGTGCACGAGTCCTGCCCTGGTGACACATCCACTAGACCCCGTCACATGTGTACTCGCACACGTGACTAGCCCTAGCCCTGTCACTCGACTGGCCCTGGCGTCAGGTGTACCAGGCGCTGGCGCCAGATAGGTCACGGCGCCAGGCCCAGTCCTCGCGCTCGGGAAAACCTGCCTAATCTGGTTATAAATTTTTATTGACCAAAAATCATCAAAATATGGTTTCACAAGGCCAAAACGAAATACCAGATCAAAAGATACGACAGTTACGGAAACTTTCCTATTTTAGACCAGTTTCCTAAAATAGCACTTTCCAAAAACGTACCGATTTTTCGGGTGTTACAGATATTACGAGCATCGTTGTCTAAATCTCTTTCGGTTTCGCGGGAGCACCAGGAAGGGGGAAATAATGCCAAATTGGTTAAAAAGCTCGGGAGGATGCTGGACGGCTTGAACAGGAACATGTTCTACGCATTTTTCCCAATCCGCACCGGCTCCCACTTCTGCCTCGTGTATGTCCATTTCCCGCACTGTGTATGGCGCTTCTACAACCCGCTGTCTGGCAGATCCCAATTATATCCGCATCACAGAAAAGCTGCTGACAAATTCACGCAGTTCATGAACGTTGTGATGGCAGGCAAGCTGGGGTGGTTTGGTTTGCTAGACTAGAAGATGACTCAGATAACCAAAGCGCCGTGGCAACAAAATTCGAAAGACTGTGGCATCTTCATCATGATGTACGTCGCGCATTTGGCATCCAATGTGAACCCACCGGAGTTTGATCAGTCCACAATCACACGACTGTGGCGACCAGTCATCGCTTCAACCTTGATTCGGGGGGTTATTAACAGCGAGTTTGACGACGATTCCGGACAAGGCACAAAAGATGCCGTCACAGTTGCGGGTTTTTTGCGGCTTCCGGATAAAGAATAAATTGAAATTCATTTTATTCACATTATTTTAATGTACAAAATTCATTTGCTGTAAATACCGTACTCTTTCACTGTACAAAGTTCATTTTAATGTACAAAGTTCACATAATTCCAATTCTTTTTTTGACTCATACCAGATGTAGACAAAATATCGCAAGCATGAATGTGAATACGGCCTTCATACAACAGGTCTACGTATATAATCGTCTCTGATGGAAAACGACTACGCATATAATCGTCTCTGGTACAACACGATTACGTATATAATCGTCTCTGATGAAACACGACTTTATATATAGTCGTGTTTCACAATACACGACAGTATAGATGTTAATTTGGGTAGGCCGTCTGCGCTATACAAGAATTTGACTACATCCTAAGTGAAGAATGGTGGGGGCTGAGGTAAACCGGAGCGGCGTACATGCGCTGTCTCGTTCGTAGTCAGTTCGCCTTGTTGCGGAAGTTTTCGTTTCCTGCGCGACCGATTTTCTTTCGGAACCGGGCTGTTAGTGCACTTTGTACGGTTGTGACCAACTTCACGACAATTTCCACATTTCGAACGTGGCCTTGCAGGTGGATCGGGCTGTGACTCAATTCTCTTTGTCTTTCTCCTGCCCTTCTTTGGAGGTTCAAGCCTTGCCGGTTCGCATTTAAATAAAACGCCGTAATTTCCCCACTGACTTCTGTCTAAAGTAGGGAACACTACTTCTTCGTACGTGCTGCGGTACGTACTTGCGCAGTACCACTTCTCACAATATTCTACCGCTTCCAGACTCCTCTCATCAATACATGCCATGGCGTGCTTGCATGGAAGTCCCATGCTCTGGAAGAAGCCGCATGTGCATGTTCTATTCATAAGGTCAACAACATCCTGATGCGAAAACATGAACAACATCAGTGTCTTCCAAGGATACAGTCGTGTCGTCGAAGACACGGCTGTATGACTAGTCGTGTCTTCGACGACACGACTTTGTTATAGTCGTCTCTTACAGAAAAATAAATTTATGCTTACCACATGGTATAAAGATGTCACTTCAAACTGGCGTAATGATAGCGGATGAACTCGAACTGTTCTAGCACTCTGATTCCTCATCTGATTGATATGATTCTGTGCATATTTTGTTAACGGAGTCGGTAGGCCGTCTGCTTCTATTCGCCATCTCTGAAAATGGACGCTTGTGGTCGCCCGCGTTTGCTCGATCTTCCGAGTTATTGGCCAAAACCTTGCCTTTAGAAGCATATTATTTACACTTTCTGACGCGTTCGACGTGAGAGTGCCGTACCTTTTACCCGGATATTCTACGTTCGCCCAATGTGTTTTCGGAATATTGTCAACATATTTCCAGGCCGCCTCATTGTGTTCCTTCATCTTCTCCATCGTTGCGTCGAATTCTGGTCTCCTGAAGCATTTTGCAGCTCGGAATAGAAGTTCCTTCAGGTACTTATCCTTCCAAGTATTAAGCATATTTGCGGCCATATGCCGTAGGCAAAACCCATGGTGAGCCTCGGGAAAGACATCGCCGACCGCTCTCAGAAGGCCCTTCTGTCTATCAGAGACAATAGTGTCCAGGGATGCCGGGGGGTCCGTAAAGAGAAAACATTTAAGTAAGGTGAGGAACCACGTCCTGTACAAGTGAGAGACAAGCATATTAAACATAGAATGCTTCAGGTTGTTACAAGGTCGTCTATAAGCAAAAGACGACTGTATGAGTAGTCGTGTTTTCGACGACACGAATGTGTGCCCAGTCGTGTCGTCCAAAACACGACTATTAGAATAGTCGTCTTTCCTGCTTCTAAACTTACCACGTTTTGATATTCTCTTTATCCACAATTGCATATGCAAGACACATTAATTGTTGATTGCCGTCGATTGCTGTAGCAACCAATAATACTCCAGGGTACTTTCCTTTTAGGAATGTTCCATCAAGCGTGAGCAACGGTCTCAGTGTTCTTCGGAATGCTCTTGCCACCGGGCCGAACATCCAAAACACACGTCTGAAGTCGTAGCCGGCTAACTCAATTGTATCAGGTATATCAGCTGATCTTTCTATGACCACATGTGTACCTGCGTTAGACCGCTCTAATTCCCTTCCGTAATGTGGCAAAATACAATAAGCGTCTTCAGGGTTGCCATCGATCAATCGGATCAATTCCTCTTTCGCCCTCCATGCCCTTTTATAGTTGACTGTGACGCCCCAATGCTTCTCAATGTATTGTTGGATATTTGAGATTTTTATGGAGTTTGAATCCTTATGGAGGCCATGACACTTCCTCGCAATCCAGAGGTGAGAAGCCAATGGATGATCTTTCGAACTTAGAGAAGTGTCACATGTATGCCGTTCTTCCCTCCTTGTTACGCTGACTCCATCAAGTCTGTTCGACGCTCGTATGTACCACTTGCACCCCGAAACCTTGCAACTTGCAGCGAATGTGTCCTTGCTCTCATCCGCTACTTTGAACATGAACTTCCTCTTTATTGCCAGATCAGTTAGAACCATCTTGAACTGCTTGACGCTTTCGAATCTAGCCCCTAAGGTAAGTTGTGCCTCGTAGTCTTCTGCTTGCAAACTTCCGGTCAACATCGTCTCCTCTTCACAATGTTTTGAAGGACCGGCCTGTGCAGAATAGGTACCCCAATCCCAACCACCATCACCCTCAATATTGAGATAGTCATCGTCCTCCGACGTGACAGATTTCCCTTTACATGTGTCTCCTGCCGTGGGACCTCTAGAAGTTGATGTTCCCGTGTGATATGGCTGGCTGAAATGTGGTACTGTAAGAGGCTCATCCCATTCATCTGTAGACCACGGTAATTCATCTTCATCCAACAATTCTTCTTCATCTGGACTGGAATCTTCATCTTCATCTTCTTCTTCATCTTCACCTTCTTCTCCATCTCCGAAACTGCGGGAAAAGATGTATGAATGGACTTGACAAAACGATAGCACGTACTATGAGGTATTGTCTTATGCAACACGAATTGATTTATAGTCGTCTACGATGAAACACGACTAGGTATATATTCGTGTTCAATACGGCACGATAAAATTTTTAGTCGTGTACTATTATAGTCGACTATAATAGCACACGACTTGCCTGTATCCGCGCCTTAGAAGTCTCACCTCGCATAGTCTCCATCTCTTCCTCCTTCGACTGCTGATGCGGGTGTCTTATTGCCCGGGCTGGACGGCCTCTCCGGCGGTGTGTTACTGGCCGGCATCACTTCTGCCTCTGGTAGCCTCTCCTCCTCCTTATTTGCATTGGCATTTATTTCCTTATTGAGAGTCGAAGTCTCCATGTTATTGCCCGTAGAAGTCCACTCCACGTACATGCGGAGTAGTCCATTTGTGCCTTGCTTGCTCTTGTGAAGTAAAAATATTGACTCCACGTCTTTATCGTCTTCAAGGACAAATGTGTATTCTTCAGAGTCAACACGATATGACAAAGTTAATGTACCAGGTGTAGACTTAAGCGGTAATCTTTCTTCCACTAGCTGCAACAGTTCCAGGTACTTTACTAGTGTATCTATAGGCAGGAGCTTCCGTTTCCCGCCCACGTACTTAGCAGAATTTGTCAAAACTCCATCGTAGTGTAAACAAAGAACTATCTTCTCCATCCGTACCTGCCATTAAAAAACCGAAATAGGTTAAAAATCCGTGAGACACGATATATTGAAAACCGTATATGAGTGAAAAGCAACGTCTATGAGTCGTGTTTCATCAAACACGACTAGTGTTACAGTCGTGTTGTCGACGACACGACTGTAACAATAGTTGAAAACTTGCTAAGTTTTGAACTTTCTTCTCTGGAACCAACTTTCATGATAGAAATCGTCGTATTTTAACTTCACCTAAGAGTTTTTCGATGTACCTTGCCTCCGTTGAAGTTGTTTTCCAATACCCGATCTTTCCCGCTCGTTTTCCCGCTTGTTGCCGTGAAGATGACCTTTTCGGAGTTCGACGGCGCCGGCGCCGGCGATGATATGGGCGGAGCGGCCGGACGGAACGCCTTCTTCTCCGACTAACGGCAGCTTCTCCGGGTAGTCGCTCCCTTTCCGGGTAATATGGAAAACCAAAGTGTGGGTGCCTTATACCTAAACCTAAGGGCATTTTTGGTACTTTCCGGTTATATGGAAGGAAGAAAAGGATTCCGGGTAATATGAGAAACCGATGTTTGGCGCCAGGTCAGACGTAAAAAGCTCATCGCAGGACGATCGATCGTGTATACGGATCGATCGATCGCCGGTGATTTCACGTTTTTTGAGGCAAATCCATTGGGGAACCTCTTGGGCTATTTTTGGGGGATCTTTGGAGGACGTGTCTTACCTAATTAGCCCTATTCAACGGATTTATATCTTGTTAAGTGTTTCAAAGTTGAAAACCCTAATTTCTAGCTAATTAAAAATCTATTTAAATGGAGAATTAGTTATGGAAAAGAATGAGATTTTTTTGATAGTTTATGAACGTGATTGGGATGAGATTATGGCCCTTTTCATGTTAATGAAGGATGCCATATGTCAAGGAATTAAAATAAGAATAATTATTTTCAATTAAGATATTTACTTGAATTCGGTTTGGTAACTAAGTGATTTGGTCAAAGATACTTACCAACCAAGATGTGAATCTGTTGGGATGGTTTGATCACGTCCCTAACTGAGGGATTCTCCCTTATTTCTTGTGGATTGTGGCCCTTGGATGAGGGTTTGCTCTAGAGATTTAAGCTTTTTCTATTTAAACCTTCCATAAGAGAGACCGGCACCTTTTTTGGTGAGCTTTGGAGAACATGCCAGTAAGAGGGAAGAGCAACCAGCCTCCTCCTTTGTTCGTCCAAGGTGGTGGTGAGTCCATCGGTGGTTTTCGTGGTACTTGCGCGAAGAAGAAGAATCTCAAGAGCGAGTAGAAACCGATTTACGATTTTTGGGTATCGGTTTCCACAAGGTAGGATAATCTTTTACCATAATTCTTTTTCTCTAATTTTCGTATGATCATGAATGTATGATGTTGCTAAGTTCATATCCTACAGCATGTTCTATTTACATGTCTTACCATTGTTGTTAATGCGATAAATGTTGTATACTTTAGTTGGCATGTTCTAATATATTGGATCGCACGTGCATGCCAATTCTTCTCGTTCCATGCCTAGATGACATCCCCACTTCACTCGACTTGAAAAGATATGTTCTTTATGCTTTGTGAATTGTATAGGACGTCTGCCCAGATTTAGTTGTCCAATTTCTTTGATATAGTTATGCATCACGTTGATTGTAAGCATAACCGATTGCCTAAAATCGGAGTGATACTTTGTCATACATCTTTAAAATGTGATCAAAGTACCTATCTAAGTCTCTGATGTTGAAAAGTTGTGATCTTTAAGTCAGGGTCCAGCATGATAGAATGTCTAAGTTTAAGTGTTCTAATTATGATTACTTAATACTATCATACTAGTATGCATGTTAGCAAATCGAGTAATGTATCTAAGTACATATCATGCTAAATAATGAATTAATTAACTCAAAATTTATATGAGTCTCTCTGTCGTACAAGTGGAGTCTGACATCATGTCAGGACGTCATTGTTCATTGCGGTGTGACTTAATTGCAAGACGTGAGAAATGGTTTAAAGTGGAGGAAATCACTAATCGGGTTGTGAAATCGTAGCAGAAAATGATTGAAATTAATGAATTTCAGAACCATTTGGGTTCTGTAAAAGTTATTAAGATGGTTAAGATAATGTCAGAAAGGATCATTAAGGAATTAATCAAGTTGTAACATCAATTAATTAGTATAACTCAAGTTAATGGTTCTCGGCCAGGACGATTCCTGCACCGACGAACCCTAATCGGAAAATGATAACTAATTGTAAAAAAATCTAAAAATTATGCCGTCTGTTAGGTCGTAAACTAGACTCCCAGGGCTATCTGTAATAAAAAATTTAGAGGTGATTCAATCTGTACAAAAAGTGGTGGTCGTTTGAATTGTACAGTTCTGTTTGGGACAGCACACTGTTTTGGGTCTAAAAAACCCTAAACCGTAATAATACTATTAATTATGAATTAAAGTAGTAATTAAACCACTAATTAAAAATGATAAGACCTCTAGGGCTTTCGTAACAGTAACTATAAAAGTTTACTTTCGGGTCTTAGAGCTGACAGCAACTGTCCGCAATTAATTGTCCTTTGTGTCTCTTCTCTTGAACAATCCTTGTTCAAGAGGCCTCATTGTTTGATCTGTATTTAATGTCTATGATATGATCCATTATGGACATGTCATTCAGTCGTTTCAGTGTCGTGGATTGTCAACTCTAGGGTTAGGTACGGTGAAGGTGGCAGAGCATGATCTTTGGCGAATCTTGTGGCGTGTCTTATTGATGAGTCATTTTGTCGGGTCTCAGTTGAGTTCCCAGACTCAGTTGTTTCAAGATATTGAACACTCCTTTATGAGTCAATTCGAGTTATGTCCAAGCATGGTCTTGCACTCCTATGAATAGTCGAATTTAGAAAGTCATGTTCTAAGCCTCTTAATGAGATGGCTCAGATATATTCAGTATCACTCGGTTGAAATATTTGTTTCTCCGCTAAGAGTTATTATGAGAATTCTTAGTTGGAATCATGGTATGCTCATGAGCCATAGCTAGAGCCATAGTGGTCTCAGATTTATTGAACCTCTGTAGTTCAGCCGATGACTGCAATCGCGTGCGCTTTAGATTGTATGACATTATGGAAGGTCTGCAATCTCCGTCCATTATGCCCGTAAGCACCAAAGGGGCCAGCATCCCTAGACGCATGGCCGGGTTCCTCTGTAGAACCTCTAGGATGTTCTGGTATTGATGTCCATAGGGGAAGTGGACAGAGCTGAGAGCAGAAATTGTTATCTCCAACCCTTTTGATGTTTGGAGCAGATACTCTTGTGACATCTCCTTACTCTCTGTAAGTTTGGGATTACTTATATTGATTTTATTCTTCTTTGACCTTTGATAGTCTCGGATGATGATTGGTTTCTGGTAAGCGAAATGCATAATTGCTGATCCTGAGTCAATTTGTACTTGTCTTAAATCTTTGAATCTTGTTGTATTTGAATTATTATTCTATTGTAGGTTTTCTTGTATCATACTGGGTATTTCCTATGGAATACTCATGCATCCTCTGATGTAGAGATTAAGCTGGAACAGAAGTGATCGACTATTGCTGAAAGTGGCGTTGGGCGTTGAAGTCAGAAGATGAGTTATCTTTTAATTTTTTATTTATGTTAATGATTGTGGACTTGCGGCCTGTGTGCCATTTTATTTTTATTTTATTTTTAATCGTAGAGACTTATCGAATAATATAATAATTAAATTAGACTTATTGCCATTATTCTATTTCATGTACGTGAATATGGTTTAAGTCTTATCGATCTAATATAACCCAGGTATGTAATGGGTATGTGATGATTCGAGTATTCGGTCCGTCCCAGATTTCGACCCTTATAACCTTAATTGGATTATCGCTTCCGCGTATATTGGGGTTGTGGAAATTTGGGGCGTGACATATGGTATCCCACTGAGTATTTTTATACTCAGCATCCTTATGTGATGTAGGTGCTGCTGTGGAGGATTGACTTCACGTGCACTTGGGAGCTAGGCGGTGATGACATTCAGATTGCTGAGCATATATCTTGCTTCGGGTTTGCTCTAGACTATGTTGTAAGGCGTGAACGCCAACTATTTGTAGTTTATTTTGAGATAGATGACAGACTTGCACTTAGAGGACTTACGTTGGTTTAATTGACTTTGCATCTTGTAATACTATATGTATATGTGGTTTTGTATCAATATTTGTGAAACCCACTTATCACGGCCTAAATGCTTAGCCAAAATTTTTTTAGCTCATGATTTATCGTAAGGAGGAATAATCCTCTGATTTTCCGCTACGACTTTGATTTAAAAATGGTTTAAAAAACCCGGGCCGTCACATATTCAACCCCTCCTGAGCCCAGAGAGACGTTCTCCGAACATAAATGGTAGACGTCTTGTCTCATTATCCAACATCTGTGCCCTCAATCTACAACGTAGCCAGAGAACAATGGATCCCAATAAAAAATAAAGATTCATTAAAATGAAAAACAAAATCCAAAAGAGATACAACATTAACGATACACAACCATTTACAAACTCTTTGTATCACGTCTCTTATCAATCACGGCACTGCAACAAATCATATACCCTCCTAATCAGTTCCCCACCTCCAACACTAATTAGGCCTCAGTTTCACCAAGCAAAAGTAAAAGAAAAGCAAAACATAAGAGTCGATAAAGCATTACAAAAACATGCTATCTTCCATCAAATTAATAGTTCAAAAGAAGTGCAAGGGCAACATCAATCACACAGTAAAAAAAATAAGAGCATCATTCAAACACACTCTATGCTGTATGTAATCACAAAGCAAGGGAGGACAGCCCTGGGACTGAAGACCAACACCTCCTCCTCCAGCTCCGGCTCACCATCACCCTTCTGCTTAGCCCCTTCCCTGGCTACCACCACCGAGTCAAACCCGCCGTCCGCCTTGTCCTCGCCCCTACTGCTGTCCTCCCCCTCCCTCGCAACTCGCCCTGCCACCACCCGGCACACCAACATTGCCCGTTTCACGTTCATGAACCGGAACTCCTCGTCCATCTCCTCCGGGATCGCCTCATGCGCCATCCTGCTGCTCGCCATCATCGATATCCTGTCTAGCTTGGCCGAGAATCCGTCCCTTATTATCCCGCACACACTGCACAGCTTCTGCTCGCACAGCCCATTGTTTCTGCTTCCGTGACCCTCCTCCCTCTCCTCCACGCCTAGCGAGCATAGAAATGTCGAGCAATGGAAGCTCAGTAGCTCGTTTCCATCGGCCATGCACCGCTCGTTTCGTTTTCCTCTATCTATGGCGGCCTTGGCTTTGATGGCCTTTCGGTACTCCTCGAATCGGGCCACGATCTTGGGACTGTTGTGGATTTTTAGGATCCGATGGATGCGCGGCGATCGAGCCGGGCTCTCGGCAAGCTTCCAGCCGCTCCGGAAGATGATGGTGACCACATTCCTGGCTGAGTCGCCGTCATAGAGCTCGGAGATGGCGTGCCTGATCGACCGGTGGAGGTCGAGGAGCTGCGCTGAGTGGAAAACCTCTCCGCAGGTGGAGCAGGCGAATATGTCACTTCGGGACAAGGATGGTTTTCTTGAGTGGCTCTTGTTGGCCGAGCAAAATCAGACTCGGTGGAGGAAGCGGATGATCCTTTGCGGGTGGGGGGAGAAGGGATGATGTTGTCTGATGGAGGGAGATCATTGATTTCTGGTTCTGCACTGGTTTGTGATGGTTGTTTGGAGAAGAAGACGGGCTCAAGATAGGAACAGGGATTTAAACTAAAGAAAGGAGGTCTTCGTCGTCTCTTTGAAGGTGGACATAGAGAAGGAGACGGCGGGGCAGTCGTCTTTGGCTTGGGCCGTTTTGCTGTGAAGAGGAAACAACCCAGGTAGCAGAAGAGGAGAAGAAGAGAGAGCAAGCGAGAACAGAAGGAGCGGAGAAGAGGAGGAGCCATTGTTTAGAGAAGAAGGTCGAGGTAGGAAGATGCCATATGAGAGAGAGAGAGAGTCTGGTTTGCACTAGGGCCGAAAGGCAAAGAAATCAAGTAAGGGAAAATGGTGATGCTTCTGGGGCCATGCAAGTATAAAGTAAAAGGGAATGGAGTGTCTCATGCCTTCATTTCTGCCTGTAATTTCGAGTGCTGGGGCCAAACTTGTAACTAAAGAAAAAGATGGATACATGGTACAGTATGAAACCATGAAAAAGCAAGTGAAAGTGAGAGATCCGAACCTTTGATCCGCCATCAACAATTTTAACACCATGCGTTTTACACATATACAAGCTGTTTCTAGTGGAAGCTCGATGACACCAAGAATATCGTCAAAAAGCTCACAGAAAGCAAAGGCTATGGACCCAAATAAGAGAGGAGAAGGGAAACAAAACTTACATGCCTCAATGATTGAGCCAGATGATCGCAGTGGCCGAATAAAAGAAGATTAATGGAAAACCAGCTACATTGTTGAGACAGTTGAGCAATGGGCTATATCTTGGTTGTTTTGATATTGACAAATCACCATTATCTTTTCTCTGCTTTTGGCTACAAAACAATAGCCATTTAAACCGAAGATAAGATTTCCGGTCTCTCATGTTCGGTTGGTGCTGGAAGATGGAATGATGACAAAGTTAAATAGTAGGGAGGCAACCTGCAAACCTCACACTCTTTCTAGATTGAGAGCCGACAACCTCAATTCACAACTATGGATCTACCACGTTGTTTTGCACCGTCACCTAACTAAGGGGTGCTTTTAGCAATCTGTCTCACAATGCTACCTCAGTTGACACCATAGGCAACCCAAAAAAAGCTGAGAAAAGCTTTTTTATTTACCACTAAAACCCATTGCATTCAGGTTTTGAAATTTCGCAAATCGAGAGGAAGTACATGATAAACGATCAGCATAAAGTACATCATAAAACTCAGGAGGCGGCTGCGACCACCAAGTACAACTGTAATTATCATACGCAAAATTTGCAATAAAATCCGCCGCACGATAGCCCACTCGATATGTATGTTGAAACTGGATAGATTGGAACTGAGAATTGAGATGCCAGTTTAGAAATAGCAGCTACATAGGAGGCTAGCTGCCAAGGTACAGAAGCTCTCCGACTTGGAATTTGCAACACTTGTGAATCCCCTTGCACCAGCAATTGCGTAGTCCCAATGAACTTAGCCAATAATAAACCTTGCAAACAGGCTTGAACTTCTGCAACCAAGACATTCGATGCCGTCGCAGCCAGAACTTGACCGTCCGAGTCTCAAATAATAATCCGATAGCTGCCTGCCGAGAAGAACCTCGCAAGGCTCCATCAAAATTCAGCAGAAAATGATGGAGAGGGGGAGGTTGCCACGAGATTAAAAGCTCTTGCTCAGCTAAAAAAAATTACGGTCTTTGGGATTACTCTTTCCCGTTCTAATCAAGTAAATTAGCTTTACTTGGCTGCATTGGCAGTACTAAATCGACCAGGACCTGTTGGGTGTGAGGTAATGTTTTACATATTTCCCTAATAAGCCCTCTTTTACGAGAAATTATTTTCTCCCATAATAATGACCGAGTTATGGTCCCATTTTACAGGGGCCGAACAGCAATGTGCACCATCGATCCGACAGCTCAATAGTAGGAAGTGAGAAGGCAGCTAAAAGTAGCGTTAAGCAATGAGGGGCATGAAGATGGCTCTCCTGTTTTTTCAGAAGGAACCAAACAGCATGAAGGAATGCTATCGTATCCAGTCAACAGCAATCCTTTTCATCGTTTTGTTTTGCAAACACCAGACTAAACAATCGAACTCACAATCGATCGTGAATATACACATTTCCATAACCGCTTACTAATAGAAGAAGATGCCAAGGAGGGGTTAAAAACATCACCTGCTAAATACCCCAAAACGAATGGCGAAGGCAGTAAAGCATAAAGGGAAGAAAACTCCTCTCAAGTCAATGAAAAATACGATCTACGGAAACAAGTCCGATCCTAGCAAAAGGAAAAACAACAATGATTTACAATGAAAATTAATGTTTAATAAAAACATTCAACCTATCTTCAAGTCAAGTCCGTACACCAAGTAAACAACTCCTTATGTTCATTAGTTCATACCATAACAAAAAGTTCAGGCACAAGACTACGAAAACCTTTTTTGGATGGAATCTCAAACATTTGGTCATTCATTTATACAGGTAGTTTAGTTAGTTGTCAATACGAAAACCAAGTCTAATCACATCAAGCAACTGCAATATAGGAAGCCAAGAAAACACGGGCAGTTTCATCACACATCACTTTCGCATGTATTTTCCAAGGGTAAAAAAAAATATTACTTCAAGTCGAGAAGTTCTCAATTCAGTAGTCTACAAAAAAGCAACTAAGATCTTAATAACTCACATCTTTCTAATTATCATCGATTTGGTGCCCTATATTTATTCTTTAAATAATACTATAATCATAAATTTCAAGAAAAAAGAGTGGTAGTTCTGACAAATCAATCAAATATACACATTTTCTTCCACACACTAACAAACATACATATCTGTAATCTATACTCTCTTGTATGAGAGTTACGAGTTAAATAAGCGATTTAAGAGCTATATGCAAAAACAAGAAATTGGTGAAGCTAGAGAAACATCCTTCAAAGAAATTCCTCAAGCATCAACGGAAAAAACATACTCCCTCCGTCCGGAATTATTATCACCATAAGCATTTTCCAAATGTTATTACACCATATTAAATTAGTTCATTTGGAAAATCATTACGGTGATAATACTTCCGGACAGAGGGAGTACATACATGTCTAAAAAAATTACCCTCGATTTACAATCCCACAATGATTACAAGAAACAAAATGCCTTACAACCACCTAATATACAGACAACAAACAATAACATGCCAATTTCCAACCTCAAATTTTTGAAACAGTAAACATTCATTAGGATAAGCTGAAACAAAAAAGACAGATTACAAGACCTAGTTCTTTTTTTTATCGGAGATTACAAGACCTATTCGTCAAATGATGGAACAGAAAGACCAGATGAAAAGGAGAACGTACTACATTCAGGGTTCAGATGGAAATTTGTGCTATCTAGACTAATCAGACAACTAATAGCCAAGTTAAATACTGCTTATAAGAGGCAGTAATGGTGTAATATCACTAAAAAGTTGTAACATCTCATCGTCAGCATACCCAATTCCTGAGTCCATAGAATAATCTACACTCCAAACAGAAACATCTAACAAAAGAGCAGTGAAAAAACCGAAATAACAAGAGAAATTTGAAGCAAGCATGCATAAGAAATCCTAGCAGCGGAAGCATATCATTTGTTTTTTGCATATTTATATTTATACCTTGATAATGCAAGATATTCATTGAATATCCTCAACTCAGAAAATTCTTTAACAATGTACCACCACATTGAAACAAAAAAAAGCATAAAACAGTTACTAAAGACTAACTGGACCAGATTAAAGAAATAAAAAGACTAAAAAATAAATCAAACATCACCAGTTGTCTCCTCTTTGCTCTCGTTAACAACATCAACCTCTACGGCTGAAGCCGCTGCCTCATCCTCTCCAGGAGGCTGCACCTGCTCGTCCTCCGGCAACGGCTCCTCCACGTAGTCGTTCTCAAACGCATCTGGCGGGACTTCGTAAATCCTAACCTGCGGTTTGGATGGATCCTTGACGAGCACGTACTTGCCCTCGTTGAGCTTCATGCACAAGTCCACAATCGATTTCACAATTCCCCACATGTTGGAAGTGTTCAGATTAATCTGCGTCGCAAAGTCCCTGGGCTTGTACCCAACCACGCTGAGAATGACATGGTTGAAGTGATCGCGCGGGTGCACCCGAGAGACATAGCCCAGCTTCATCATATCGGCGCTCGCCAGCAGCGCCTGCGCAGTCCATTTCGCCAGCTTGTTGGCGTTGTTCTTCAGCTCAGTAGCCAAGACGGCACCTTTCTGGGTCTCCAATTTCTGCCTCCAGTCCACCCCGGAGTACTTAGGATCAAACTCATTGAGCGCATTCAGGGTCAGGAAGGATCTCTGCCCTTTGATCTCCGAGACACTGTGGACCTCGCACCTCGCCACTAAGTGCATGTCTTCGTCGAGCTTCCAACGGCGGTAGCGGTAACCAACGGAGGCCACCTCCTCACCCTCAGAGGCAAAGGGATTGGGCTCCTCGAAGGTTACCTTGTTGCCGTCACGGAGAAGGACCTGCTGGGAGAAGTTCTGGTTGATGTAGGCCGCCTCGACGCTGAGGGAGTAGGCAGAATTGATGTCTTCTTTGGCCTCAGGTAGCGGCTCCTGCGAGGTCTCGTTGACGGATAGGAGGTCGAGCTGGGAGCCATCACGCTTGTCAAAGAAGAGCTTGTTGCCGACGCGCTGGATGACGATGTCCCATGAGTAGACTGAGCGCGGGGCGCACATGAGGCTGGAGAGGATGGCGTCTGTGGCGAAAACAGTGGCCTTGTCCTCATTGGCAAGGCGGCGGATGACGGGGTCGTCGGTGGTCGTCACCTTGAAGAAATTGCGGTTCTTGAACCGCTCCAGACGCTTCTCGTTCTTAGGATTAATCCGATCGAAGGTGCGATCATAGAATTCAAGGGCACCGCAGACGAGAAGGTCCTCCGGCTCGGGCACGGAAAAGGAGAGCTTGGAGAAGGTTGAGAAGGGGATCTGATCCAGCATCGTCCACTCGGGCTGGATGTCGACCGACGACTTTAAGACGGCCGCCTCGCGGCGCTGCTGATTGCCGCCCGAGCGGTTCATGTTGTAGAGACGGTCACGGCGGGCGCGTTCCTTTTCGGCCTCCCGCTTTTTGGCCTCCACCTCCTCGTCGCGCCGCTGGGGGAGCTGGCGCTGCTGCTGGAACCGCCATCTCGGGCCGAACTTGGGCCGCGGGGGCGGCTTGCCGTCAACAAGGCGGAAGGAGGCGTCGTCGTCCATGCCGGCGAAGGAGGAGTCGTCGAGGCCGAAGTCGAAGACGGCGTCGGCGGGGTTCTTAGACCGGGAGGGGTTATTGTAGTTGCGAGTCCAGTCGGCGATCCGGCCCAGCTTCTCAGATCGGGAGAAGGGGGCGAAGGGCACGTTGCTGGGGAGGTTGCCGAGGGACATGGCGGCAGGGGTCTCCGGCGGGCCCCAGCCGTCGGGGTTAAAGGGGACGGAGCCCACCTCGAATCCAGCACCGTTACCGGAGACCATGGCGACAGCGACGGAGGAGGGATGGAGGGATGGCGCTGCGCCGCCTAGGGTTTTACGAGGAAGGAAGGGCGAGATACGAAGCCAAGCAAGCGGGTATTATAGTTATGGGCTGGACCTAGCAGCCCACAAATTGACATTCTTAGTGGGCTACGTAAGGGCCCATATTCTAACAGCCTGTGATGACAAAGAGCTGGGTTACCCTTTCTGGCTACACATTAGCTGACTGATGCAAAGATGGTTTTGTGCTCGAATTTTTTTCGAAGTCTAATTAGTTGTTAATCACCGGAAATTATACTGCTCTTGTGTGTTCAATTTTTAGATCCTCTTTAAATCGAAACCGGAATTGTTGCCTTGTATTTGTATTCTACTGGCTGTGGATTTTTTACTGTAGATGTTTTGAATTTTTCACTTCGGTGACCAAGAAATTATTAGGTACCCGGAGCCTAGGGGGATAGTCATGCTCATCACCAATGGGTAATGGACACCACTCGGCCATAAAGGATTCACAAATTAAAAATCGTGTCCATCACCGGAATGACTATTCCCTACGCACGGCGTACCAAATAATTTCTCGGGATGACCGGGTGGGTGCTCTGCAAACACCAGCCTCCTAGGTGTGACATGACATAGGGGAAGAGAGGAAGATTAAGAAGGGGAATTAGGATGACTGTATAAGGCTGTTTTCATGATTCGGTTACTTTTGGCCATAGCAATAGCACATATGTCATGCATTTAAAGGAAATAACTGCAGCTACCGGTAGATGCAATGCTTAGAACGACTGCAAACATGCCATGAGGTGCACTTATTGACTCACAATCACCAATCAAATGTTCATTACTACTTCCCTTCTGTAGCTTCTACAGTTTGGTGCCAGAAAATACAATGCTTCTACTGGTCGGTAATGCATTGGGTTTCAAGGTGCTGTTAGAATTCATTCTAGTGTTACTTTGGTAGGATTACTTGCAATTCTCCTGCAACTTTTGTGAACAAAAGAAATAGAACATCAACTGATTTATTTCGATCAATAATACTTACAGCATGTTTGCATTGTTAGCGAAGGCATTCTTGTATTCCTTTGTACAGCATCAGTGACACAAAATGAGAAATAAAAAATGGTGTAATAATCTGCACAATGCTTCAATGTCTCTTGGTTTCTTCATAGTATACTAATGATGTTTCAGCATTAGGGTTGAATTCCACCCTTTTGGAACTCCTCAACTTGCTATAACTTACAAAAACTTCACTATGTTATTATGATGGACCTTAAAGCTTTCCTTAATTCTTTCCTTGTGCTACCAATGACCACAACCAGCATACCTCACTCTCATTTAGTGGCTTCTATTGTTTTCCCACTTTCTGTGGATTTCTGTCTATCCAGGTTCAGGTGTAAGTGTCAATATAGAAAAACAGGGCTACTGAGAGTTACTGCCGATTTTTTCAGTCAATAATTTTTTCGCCGGTAGAGAAGATGTTCCAGACCACAGTTCCCGCAATATATAAAGTCACAGAAACCTTGAACACATCATCCCAAGAACCTAAACATGTGTATAAAGGTCAAAGTGAGAAGTCAAAATAGAATTATCAGTATAAGTTAAACTAAGTTACGTACAAACTACTGGATATGTTTCTAATGAGCAAGTGTTCGCAGGAGACATGCAAGATATTGACCAATACCATGCACAAATTTATCAGCCTCTACTTCATTGTTAGAATGGTTTAGTTTGAATCAGGCTAGCGGTTAATGACAGTTGACTCCTTCATTATCTATTGTAGTACCAGCCGACTATGACCATATACTTCAGGTGACATTCTTAATCAAATAAAAGTAACTCCTACGAATGTCCAAATGAAAAGAAGACTAACCATGCTGCAAAATATAACCAGTTGCCGCAGTTCCAAAGACTCCAGCAAGAACACCAGCTGTGTTTGATAAGCCCAGCAGCACTCCCTGCACATAGAAAAATACGAGAAAAGGTTTAGCCCTTGCCAGATCTTAGTCTGGAAGGACAAGAAAACAGAACTATGTAGAAGAGAGACTTCATCTTAGCCCTGCCTTACTAGTCCATTGAAATATCAGCTTCTAAATGCATGCTTATAATAGATTTTCCATTTGTACACAACCAACCTTAAAGCTAAGTGAAACTTTTGCATACACCAAACTTTTCTGAAGCTTTAAAGACATAAAATCAGTGTCCTCATTTTTCACCAATTCAAGCTAGCTGCAGTCAGCAACATGGATTCTACTTTGCCAATAGGCTTCAGTTGCTCAATGTCATGATATAGATTCCATGTCAACTCACTAGCTACTCCCTCCGGTCACTTTTAATAGATACAGTTTTTTTAAACTGAACTAAAAAATTAGTTCAGTTGAAAAAAAAATGTATCTATTAAAAGTGACCGGAGGCAGGAGCATTATTTAGTGCCAAATACCCTTGTTGAGACAATCCCCCAAATGAGGGGAAGTTAAAACAGATAAAATATAAAATTGATGAAGACTACTGATATAAAATTGTTGAAAAATATTTCTAAACTTACAGCATATCTGGGAGCAATGTCTTGATGATTAGAATACAGGCCAGACTGTGAGAATGCATCAGTTTCCTATTCATATGTAAAGTTGTTAGATAGTTGTATAGCAAATTGTCTAAAGTACTCTCCACAAAGTGATTATGACAAACCTGACTGCAAGCCATGCAAAGTACTGCCATTGCGGGAGAATTGACATGACTCAACTGAGTTAAAAAGAAAGCTGGACCAAGAAACCCAATTGATTGCATAATCTGAAGATAAAGTCAAATTAGCTCTACATGCAAAGACATGATATTACAATCACTGAATGAACACATTTGTATAATAAATATTCATGTTTCAAGTTGTAACAACAGAAGGTCATACTACAGTATATGAGAAAGGTCAATAATATGCATGTTTGATAATAACTCCGCTATGGTGAAATATACCTTTCTAACCGTTGTGACAGATAGCCCTTTACTAATGAGTGTATCAGCAATCCATCCACCAACATTTGCTGATATGGCCATTGTGAGCCAGGGCAAAGCGCAAAGGAGCCCTGACTCTGTGAGATTAAACTTCAAAACCTAGAACAAATATTAAGGGAGCTTCGATTAAAATCACTGGTAAGTTGAATATGTTTAAGGGTATTCTAAGAAGCAGACAAATTTCGGTGATTTACCTGGTTGTAGTACGTGGGCATCCATGTGAGAAGAATGAAAGTTCCCCAGTTATGGCAAAAGTGAGAGACTATCAACACCCAGACTGGTGCCTTGGTTAAGATTAGTCCCCATGGAATACTATCGACCGGCTCCTTTGAAGCATTGTTACCAAGGGTCCATTTGATTTGTCTGAATCTGAATCTGAAAAATCTACTGAGAATTCTGAAAAGCCAATGTATCTGAAATTCTCTCTACTAAAATTCTGAATCTGATAAATCAGATTCAGATGAAACAAATAGAAAGGGCTTCTTCTTTCTTCCATTTTGCCTAACTCTGCACTGATCACCAGAGACATGTCCTCCTTCTCCCACATACCTTGCAGACACCCGTGCGTCTCCGGCATTGAGGAGCGAACATCATGAGTACCCCATTGTTTCTGTGGTCGAATGGGAGTACGAGAAGAGCACCTCTAGAGACGAAGAGGAGCTGGGTACTGTGGAAGTGGACGCCGCGGACTGGGCCATCGTGCTCGTCGAAGCGATTGATGGGGGTACCCATCCGATAGTCCAGAGCTGGATGACGCCACTATGAAGGCTGGCGAGGATCCATGACCGCTTGGGTGGAAGCTCAGGCCTTGACCCGATTGCTCTTGGTCTCGAATTTCATCAGCATCTCACCGACTCATTCTCTCTCTCTCTCTCTCATCCACACGAATCGGGAGCCTAATGGCGCATTGGGGAAGATCCAATTCGAATCTGGCCTTTTTTACGGAGGGAATGAGAAGATGGCTTGGAGAAGAGGAAGAACAACTGTGAAAAAAGGGATTTGCAGGAAATTTACAAAGTCCCCGAAAGAGAGGCAGAACAACTATAAAAAAAAGGATTTTCAGGAATGGCAGATTCGAGCGGAGAAGGGGACGAAGCTCCACTTTTTTCAGAAAAATCAATTCCATTTTGCCGTCTGAATTTTCTGGTGACATTTTGTATAGCGACTGAATTCAGCCACTTATTTAGCAAGTTAAACAAATACACTAAAAAGCTGGCTTATGGATAACTTATCAGCCACTTATTCAGTTCAGATCTGATTCAGAGTAAACAAACGGCCCCAAGAATAAATTTCTTCTCTTGAGGCTGAAGTTCAGGGTCCTCAAGAGGTGAACTGTACGAACTTTTACATCACAGGGGAAGGAGTCATGCTTATGATATAAGTTTAAACAAGTGAAGAAAAAGATTAAGCAGAAGGTTTTACCTTATTTGACCATGCAGCAAACCATATAGTTCCAAGTGAACCAAATGAATAGAAAACAGATGGCCATCCAAACTTATGTATCAGTAGTGGTGAAAACGCCAGGCCAGTTACTGACCCCAGATACATCCCACTGTATACAAGGGCTAAAGATCTACTTCTCTCTGACACAGGAATCCACTTCGAGAGAATATTGTTCATGGCAGGCATTGCTACACCCTGAAGGAATTGAAGATAATTTCATCTCATACAAAAACTGAGAAAATCTTTGGATTCATGTGAGTGATTTTATGCAATGTGAAGGAAAAAAATTTATATGCAGCAAGTATATTTTTCCACCAACCTCGCCAATTCCCATGACAGCACGAGTAACAAGTAAGAAAGGCAATCCCAGCTTCGCAGCTACTGGTGTAAAGACCGTTGCAACAGACCACCAAACAACTCCAAATCCCAAAACAAGCTTGCCACCAACTGTATCTGCCCATATACCGCCAGCAACCTGTTTTATTATAATTGCAGATTAAGAGCTGATGAATCATTCGTGTGAGACACTTATTACAATCTCCAGTTACAATACTGGTACTAACAACTATTTTGAAGGCGTCAAGCTTTCATACATTTCTGTCATCTTACATGTTTAAAGCGAAGAATTAAGAAGAAGATTCTTTTCTGAAGCTTCTTTATATTACAATTATCAAGCATACTAAGTACATTTTAAGGACTCCACAAGCTACAGATTGCTTTTTGGTGTAAGTGTAGGCCCTTCGTGAATCAACCCTCCTCCCTTGCATCGACAGTATCAGAAGCAAGATTATCATGTGACCTTAGTGAAGGCAAGTTTAGATTTTAACATATCTGCAATTTTTTTTTTGAAAGATGGTTATAAAACATGGATTAAAAAAAACAAATCAGGGATAACATTTACCATTGCTAATTCCATTCCCCTTTGCACTGAATCAGCCGAATCAGATAATAGTTCCACCGCGTAATATCAAAGTATGTCTAGAAATCAAATTCATTCTCTCTCATGAATCAAAATGGGAAGTAGCTGGAAAAATTTAATAACAGTGATTGCTAAAAGATGGAAGTTTGAAGAAGTTCATGAATTTTTTTTTTTTTGTCACAAAGAAAGCTTTTTGGAGATAAGAAATATGAAAGTAATTCCCATGAAGTGCTTGAAAATTACAAAGGGAGATTATACGTAGTTAAATAGGAAGGACCCTGAAATTTATCTATGACTAGATACTCCTTTGTCTAGACAGGGAGGCATTCAAAGAGGCTTCCCAATTGCACTCAAAGATTTTCCCAAAGGCAATAATCCCACTCAAAGATTTTTATCAGTATTTATACATGCACCTGAACTATTATTAGATACTGACGGACTCATACATTCTTCTGCAAGTGGTATACAAAGCCGCAGTTATCCAAGCAACTTAAAAGAATGAACTTAATGATTTTTACAGCTTCTTGTGTAAAGACATTTCTTTATTACGCTAATGTAAAGAAATTGATTATGCCATATGACAACTATTTATAAGACATTGTTGTGATGTCTCAATTTTTCCAAATATGGCTTGTAATGTAAGATACAGTGAGGCATCAATTCAACACAAATGACCAACCTGCGTCAAGAGGTATCCCCAAAAGAACGACGACTGAATCAGACCAACAGTAGCTGGATTCCAGTTGAACTCTGCTGACATGGGAAGGATAGCAATGCTCATATTTACCTGCCAAACAAAACACACTGATTTTTACTGTCAACTCAGTCACATAGTAAGATGACATGATCTTTTTTTTATGAAAAATAGAACCTTTAGTAATAGGTCATTCAGAACCTCAAGGGGGAAATCAAGGTTCAAGAGAAAAATCAAGATAAGCATTACCAAATGATCAAACACAACAAATAAACAGAAGTGCTGAGCTTGAAGAATACACCCGGTCCATGTTGCAGAGCAGGAAGGCCGAGAAACAGAGGAGCACAATCACCCATCTCTTCGGAAACTGCTCCCACCACGGTAATGAAACAGAAGCATCAGCAGAAGACGCAGCAATCAACTCATCCTCGGACACCACTGACTCGGTGAGCCTCTCCTGGAACCCGACGGCATCCGGCGCAGAGTCAGGGATATCAAACGGGTCCGACTTGACATCTGCCTTAGCTCTTCCGGGAGCCCCTCTCACCCGAAGAAACTGAACCGAAAACCGAGAAGGTAACCCAAAATCAACTCGGAACTTGGCCGGGAAAGAGAGTCGGCTTCTTGAGCAATGAGAGCTGTAGAGATGACGAGACTTGGAGGAAGAAGGGTCGGGGGTGAGAGGGACGAGGAGGAGGAGCGCTCCAGCGTTCATGGCACGGCCGTGGCGCGAGTGAGTTTGGCGCCAACTGCTGGCCTCGTTTTGATATTTTTGAACTGGAGAGACATGAAGACGGCGCACAGGGATTGGCTGTGGTTCTGTCACGTGTCCTGCTGTGGCCTGTGTTGGGGATATTATTATAAATGGATTTGAGAAGAGCGGCCCAGCAGAAGTGAAACTGTGGGCCTTATCTACTTGTGCAATGGAGCCCATTTAGATATTCTTACAGAGTATGGTTTACGAATGCAAGTCTGGAATGCGGATTGGGCCTATAGAAATACATCGGTTTCGTTTGTTTCACCGGAGCAGTATGTTTTTTATTAATTATTTTTTATGTTGAGTCAATCAAATGTCAACTTCGCTGAATGGACTTATGACTCGTCCACCATAGTTTGGTCCACAAGGAGCAAGCAGTCCAATAGGTCCAGCACACATTTACTGACCTCGCCACTTCCTTATGTTTGAGTTTGTACGCTAGAAATTATCAAGTTTATTAGGGGCCGTTTGGGGCGTGATAAAAACCAAATATCTACCGTGGATAATCCACTTTCAGGTGGATAAATTCAAAAAATCCACCTGAAAGTGGATTATCGGTGGATATTTGGTTTTTATCACGCCCCAAACGGCCCCTTAGTGGTAGTAATGGGCGTGGTGGTGGTAGTAGGGCGGAGATAGAGGCAAATTCGTATTAGTTAACGTTGATAACGATGGTTACGGTAAATAATTAGTATTGTACCACTAGGAGAAATGGAGGTCATATCATTAAAATTAGAGGCCAAGGTGTTTAAATTGCCCTTGCTTTGTAAGAATGCTTTTTTAAAAAAATTTAATTTGGAATGCTTGATACATATAGTCCAATCTTCTACTTCTATTTGGGTTTAGTGAATATGTAAGCGCTAACTAATATTTGTGGAAATGAACATTTTTTAACGCCCGATTGCCTTTGACTGTACAAGAATATGTGGAGCTCAGAATGTCCGGAAATACTAGAGAATATTTTTTTTGCTGATATTATTACCAGCATTCAATACCGGGTCATTCATAGTATTACCGTGCCTTCCTTATTTATTGTGGGTTGATTATTTGTCAGCACGGGTTTAACTTGCGACGTGTTTGGAAGTCCTCGACCAACCAAAATCTACTGCTAACTAACTGACGCATTATAACTTAGGGGCCGTTTGGGGCGTGATTAAAAGCAAAACATCCAGATGGGATGTTTTGCTACATAGCATCTGGATATTTTATATATCCCTGAGGTGTTTCAGCTGGATGTAAAAATCCACATGGATGCTACAGTAGATATCCAATATCCAGTCTAGATATTTTTACAATAATCACGCCCCAAACGGCCCCTTAGACATTTGGAAGTTGACACTGAGGTGGATCCTTCGCTTTAACGTACTTACTCCTTGTCTTCGTTGAAAGATACTTGAGGTTGTGAGATGTTGCGTGATGAGGAACTCCGGGCTCTCAATCAATCCCTCATGCATCCCTCATAAAAATCAAAGCTAATACATCTCCTGTAAGTCTTTAATGGCGGTGTTATAGTCCCGCTTGTATCTTGGTGAATATTATCATCAGTGACAAACACCTATATCAGACTGGAGGTTTAAATACCTAGCTAGCTCGGAGAAGTTATTAGCTGCGAGCCAATAATTTTCCAGCTAGCTAGGCAAAGTTTTGAATGGCCGGGTTACATCTTCATACTTTGCGTGCTGTTAACATTCCAAACACGGTCAAACTTGACTTCCCGTTTCCAATTTCCATGTAGATTGTCAACAAACTTACAAAAAAAATTCATCATGATAATCAATCTCCAATATAACTTGCCATTTCAACCACTTTTCTTGTAACTTTTATTAGAGTCAATCACACTGTAAGTTCCTAACAACACATCCAACACCTTACCAGGATCGGAGTCTTTCCTTCTTTTTCTCCTTCCCATTTTTTTTATTAATAGACCTGAGTCAACATCCTTCCTCGCAATCTCACTATAAATTCCACCCTGCATCATCCCTCCCTCCTCACTTCACCTCACCTCTCTCTCTCTCTCTCTCTCTCTCTCTCTCTCTCAGATGGAGGCTCTTTCGGTCCTGCTCCTTTTAGCCAGTGCCACTGCTGCTTACCTGATCTGGTTCTGGAAGCTAGCCCAAACTCTTTCCGGCCCCAGAGCGTGGCCGCTTGTGGGAAGCCTTCCAAGTCTGATAGCCAATCGGGCTTCCATGCACGATTGGCTCGCGTCCAATCTCAAAAAAACCAGCTCCCTCACCTACCAAACCTGCATCCTTCCTCTCCCATTCCTGGCCACCAAGCAGGGGCTCGTCACCGTCACCTGCAACCCCAAGAACCTCGAACACATCCTCCGCCTCCGGTTCGACAACTACCCAAAAGGCCCCGTCTGGCAGGCCGCCTTCCACGACCTGCTCGGCCAGGGCATCTTCAACAGCGACGGAGAGACCTGGATCCTCCAGCGCAAGACCGCCGCTCTCGAGTTCACCACTAGGACCCTCCGCCACGCCATGACCAGGTGGGTCCATCGCAGCGTCAAGCTCCGGCTCTGGCCCATCTTAGCCCAGGCCGCGCAGGATAAGACCGCCGTCGACATGCAGGACCTTCTCCTGCGCCTCACCTTCGACAACATCTGCGGCCTCACATTCGGAAAGGACCCGGAGACGCTGTCACCCGGCCTTCCCGAGAATCGGTTTGCCATCGCCTTTGACACGGCCACCGAGTCGACTCTCCAGCGGTTTCTCTACCCACAGATGCTCTGGCGGTTGAAGAAGATGTTCGAGCTCGGAACCGAAGGGGAACTCAAGAAGAGCCTCGAGATGGTGGAGAGCTATATGACCGGTGCAATCACGGCCAGGAAACTCAACCCGTCTGACGATCTGCTCTCGCGCTTCATGAAGAAGGGAGACGCGAACGGGTGCATCTTCCCTAGCTCCGTCCTCCTCCGCGTCGCGCTCAACTTCGTCCTCGCCGGGCGAGACACCTCATCCGTGGCACTCAGCTGGTTCTTCTGGCTGCTCATCCAAAACCCACTAGTGGAACACAAAATCGTAGAAGAAATAGCAAAAGTGCTGAACGAGACGCGAGGGGAAGACACGGGGAAATGGGTCACAGAGCCCTTGAGCTATGAAGAGCTGGAGAAGTTGGTTTACCTCAAAGCTGCACTAGCAGAGACTCTCCGGCTGTACCCATCAGTGCCCGAAGATTCCAAATACGTGGTATCGGACGACGTCCTGCCAGACGGAACTGTCGTCAGGGCCGGCTCATCGATCACATACTCCATATACTCTGTGGGGAGGATGGAGGCGATATGGGGCGACGATTGTTTGGAGTTCAGGCCGGAGAGGTGGTTGTCGGAGGATGGAACCCAGTTTGAGCAGAAAAAGGAAGGGTACAAATTCATGGCGTTCAACGCAGGGCCGAGAGTATGTCTGGGGAAGGATCTGGCCTACCTGCAGATGAAGTCGGTGGCGTCCTCTGTTCTGCTCCTCCACCAGATGGAGCTGGTCCCGGGCCACCCTGTGGAGCAGAAGATGTCTCTGACGCTCTTCATGAAGCACGGCCTTCGCGTTTTCGTGCATCCGAGGATTCTCAGGCCGCCGTCATAAGCCATGACAGGAAAACCAAGCAAGTGTTGAAGCGAGTACATAGATTTGTCTACGCATTATTTTAGAACACGGTTTTTAAAGTAGTACATAGGCATCTCTATTATCTTTGTTTGGAATTTTTTGTCCTATATTGTTATTCGGTGAAGTCTGAAAACTTCTCCCTTTGTATTTGTCATGTCAAATGTGTGTGTAGTTAATATTACAAATCAACTTGTGAGTGACGAATTTATGCTCATTTATATAGGTGGTAAATTGATATGAAAAGCAAATTACAACTAAACTTGAAATCTTGTTACTAAAAGATGATGTGCTCCATCAAACAAAGGCTAATAAGATAATTTGAGTTATCTGAAGGATGACATCAAACGAATTGCTCCCTAGGTTTCATATATATAGTCGATAGTAGCTCTTTAATATGAACGGAATTTATTCATTTTTTAAAACTAAATTGGACTTGAGAGGTAGATGCGCAGTGAAAACAATATGAGGCTGCCGGTGAAAGTATCCTATCAATAGGAAACGTTTAAGCCAATACCCTCAGTCCGATAGTAATCTTCCAATTTGGTTTTGCAAAATGAACCAAATAGGACAATTAGTATGGAATGAAGGTTTGTAGAAGCCATTTTTATGTTTTCCACACAACTGTTTAAATTGAGGCTATGTTATCGACGTAAGCATTCCTTGTGTAACAACAACGCAAAAACGATCTGAACTCACTGGGTCCAAAGTTGGGGAAATTGCATTTTTAAGTTGACTACCTAGTGGCAGACCAAATGACGAGGATCAGCTATGTTCCTGCAGTCTCTTGAAAGAGACCAAATGACGCGGAGTACTTTTTGTTTTTGAGAAGCGTGTATCTCATTGACGAGGGGGTCCAACCAGGGGTGCAAACTGCAAAGAGGGGAAGCATTTTACCATGAGAGCCCATTTACGCCTCTACCAACCATTAATTCGAGTCCGGATCTGATGCCGCTGGTGAAGCTTCACCAGCCGATCCCATCCCAGAATCGACGGCGCACACGGAAAACGCGTGTGCTCAATCAAACAACCAGCCGATCCCATCCCAGAATCGACGGCGCACACGGAAAACGCGTGTGCTCAATCCCATGTGCGCCGTCGATTCCGTACCATCGACGGCTGGTTAAGCTTCACCAGCAGCAGCAGATCCAGTCTCCATTACTTCGGCTTTGCAAATTTGCAATTTACAAGTGAGTTTCTGATGTAGGAGATTATGGCCCATGGGTCTATGGGTCAAAGATGTTTCTTGAAGATTATATGTTAACTGTTTTAGAAGATTTTGAAAGCACCTAGTTAGTAGTTAGTATGGGTTTTAAAGGTCTACAAGAAGTCATAACTGTACGTTTTGTAGAGTCTTCAAAGTCCCCGCAAAAGGCATTTAAGCATATGCTATCTCTCTCGTGAATATTCGAATTCCTTTGTGGATTCAAGGGGTTATTCTTCTTTGGGGATTCGAGAATTGTATCTCTTCCTCTATGTTGGTGAAGACGAAATTATCTTTCATTGCTTTTGCTACATCGATTTTTGTTGCTCGAGTCAATTCACTATCAAACATGCAATTCTCTTCGGGCTTGGGTGCAACCCAATTAGTAATGAAGTATGTATTGAGGCATACAGTCGATCTAAATAATTGTACAAGTCTCAATTTTGTATCTGCTATACTAGTAGGCTTGTAATCTCAGATTAGGACTAGGCTACTCTTCCATGACCTCCCAAATTGGTAACATTGTTCCACTGACTATTCATCATGTTATTGTCTACAAAGTTAGGCATCATCCAGATTGGTCAATGCTCGTTATAAGGTCATGCTGGTTGTAAAGGGCTTTCCCCAACAAACAAGAGGATCTTGCCAATCATGAGATCTTCAGCCCTGTAGTCAAGCAATCCACCATTTGTGCTTGCTTTAGCCATAACTAGTGGCAAATTAAACAGTTTGATGTGTGAGATGCATTGTTTCATGACCAATTCAAGAAGAGATACATATATGCCCAACCTTAATATTTGTTCACCCTCAGTTCCTCACCATGTCTTCCACTTTCCCAAAGCTATATATATATAACCCCCGGGCTTGGCATGATTTACTATCCTCTTTCGCTAGATCTCATGTCTTTTAGATGTTTTTTGCTCTTCTAAAACATGAAGCTTAGTCATAATGGCTTAAGCAGTGTTATGCTGAATTTCTGATAACTCAAATATCATGCAAATCAAACTATAGCCGTGCTTAATCATTCAATAGAATCAATACCATGCAAATCGAATGTTAGTTGTGTTTATTTGTGTCGATCATCTGATACTTATCACTGGCACTAATCTAGTTTAGCCTATTATTAGATGTAGTCTTGGCAAAGAGTAGGCAGCAAAAAATCGAGGTTGTATAAGGCAATTTCTTGAAGTTGAGGCCAAGGATGCTAGTAGTTTCTATCTTAATATGCTCAAGATGTTCTCAAAAGAGATGGAAGAATGCAAAGCAACTCCTTACTCCCAGCAACTCTCAAGTCAATAACTATTATAGCAAAAAAGTTAATAACTAAATGTCCCACGGCAATGGCTGGCTTCAATAGCACCACGTGTCCTTCCCGTGGCCCCTCATTTATTGCTTGTCATCAGATTGAAATTCGACGGTTCAAGGCACCTCAGCTCATGCAAATGCATTTGAGTCATGTCTCACATACTCTGGACCAAGAAGACTTTGTGTCCCAAAAAATAAAGAGGAAGAAGACATGTTAGCGGATAAGCCACTTGTGGCGAGCTCGTGGATCAAACACTCCCACCCAGGAGCTCAAACTGTGGCTGCCTCTTCTCATCATCCGCCGTCGGATTGAACATCAGCCGCCATCATCTGACGGCCATCCTCCCTCCAAACACCCTCCCGCGATAATATTACTCTCCCCGCCACAAGCTCCCTCAGCCACCACCCAGTCATCGCTTGCTGAGCTCGCCCCGCCCAGTCGGAGATTGGTAGGGAGAGGAAGCTCCAGAGACACAGGATAGAATGGCTTCATTCACCATAGCCTTTGGGCCGGCCGCGACCGGAAGGGTCTTCGCCGCCACGGCTGCGAAGAGCGGGAGCGGGAGCAGCAGCAGTAGCAGCAGCGAGGAAAAGGGTATTCTGGACTGGATTCTTGGTGGGATGCAGAAGGAGGACCAGCTGCTGGAGACGGATCCCATCCTCAAGAAGGTGGAGGAGAAGAACGGTGCCCTGCCCAAGAAGAACTCCGTCGCCCCGCCCAAGAAGAAGTCTGGCGGCTTCGGGGGGCTTTTCGCTAAGAACTGAATATAGCCCCCTTGCCAGGCCTGCATAGTGCATCCCTTGTTGATTTGATTCCTAATTTTCCCAGCTCCTTTGCTTCCTGATTCACGGATGCTTAAGTAATGTTTGTATATCTTTGCTCTGCTTTTGCATTTCGCCCTGCACTCTTCTATCTTTCCTCTCTTTATATCTCTCAAATTGCTGAATTTGGTTATTTTGGTTCAATGACTCAAATTAATGAATCCATCCTATTAGATTACCATATCATTCACTGTTCGTTTGAAGGAGAATTCTGATTAACAGCTTTCATTGTTCATAAAATATAAATCTTTAGTCCAATATCTATGCAGTGATTAACGACTTTGAGGTAACATAGAGAGAGCCTATAGCTAGTACAAACATGTTTAGATACCAACAACCAGGTGACGAGCTCCACTGTCACGCTCTTAGTATTAGAGTACAATGTTGAGTTTCAATCTGGGAAGCATGCGGCTGTTAATACTTCCTCTGTTAATCATTAATGTTGAGCTTATTGAAATTCATCCATTTGCTTATTACATTTATGATTTAACTGATTGTGGCTCCATTCGTTCCAAACTTAATAAGCATTTTTACCCCCTTCTCTATCTTATGGGGAGCAATGCTGATTTGTACTAAACTGACATTAAACTTATCATCCAAAATGTAAAAACTACTCCCAAGCTTTTTTGCTCGTCTGTATCATTGGAGAGTCGAAGTCCTTTTCGTTTTTAGATTCGTAAGCTTGGGGCCTAGCCCTTTTAACATTATAAGAACAAAGGGATTGGATAGTTAAAGTCGAATGAACGGGAGTTGAAAGGCAGCCCATTAAAATGTCTACTGCCATGTTTTATGTGATTTTGTAAGAAATGAAGCTGTAGTAAGCTAATATCCAATATCAGCCTACAGAGCAAGGAGTTTTAATTTGGAAATTATGCAATTATGTTTACACAAAGTTCCGATACTATTTTTTCTGTAAAGCTCACTATCTGTTATTTTACTCCCAGTAACACTACGCTGTAAACCAGTATTGCTTATAAATAGTATTAAGGGCATTTTACTCTGAAATACACAGTACTAGAACTCGAACGGCCACCACCGGAGTCGTCTCCAATAGGAGGCGATTGCTAAAGTAGGAGTGGCAAATTTAAGCCATTTTGCCCTTAAAAAATCTGGCATATTAGCAGTATTCATTGGAAAATAAACTAACATTGAACGATTTAAGATGCTAATGAGAAGCTGGACTTCTTGGCCACGGGATAGGGTCAGGAGGAAATTTTTGGTTTCTTACCAAAAGAAAAAACTGAGATTTGCTTATGTTGGCATAATCATCTTTAAAACATCCATATATCCACAATTTTGCGTAATTTATAACCCTCTAATTTGCTACCGAAATAGGCAACCTCTGAGTTGGGTACATTCAAAAGAAAAAGACTATGAGATTACTAAAAACAAAGCCTTGAGATTCAACAATACAATTACACAACTAGCTAATTGACATACATTGTCTACTCAGAACATAAACAAATAAGCAAAATCATAAAATCACAACATCACACTTATTCATCAAGGCAGTGGCAGAGCCAGGATTTTTTATCATGGTGGTAAAAAAATAACTAGGTCTGAAATATTTTTTCATCAGTAACTATATATAATGCAATTTAATACTTGCAATATAAAACATATAATAAGAATTTGTACCACAATTTATAACATGCACTTCACCCCATGTATTATTTGTATATTACACTTAACCCCTCCTTAACAAATCAAATGATAAATCCGTATGAATTAGATTTGTGAAGGCGCTAGGAGAACAGGCGACAACGTGAAAGATGGAAAAGGTTGAAACATTTTAGAGTGAGATGGAGGAGAAAATAGAATGAGTTTTTTTAAATTGGAAAGGAGACGATGAGTGAAAGGGATAATATCGATATCAAATTTCTAGCCTAATACCCTTAATTTCCACTATTAGGGCATGAAGGTTATATGGGATGGTTTAACAATACATGAGCAGTTAAGTACTTTTTTGTTATAATTTATGCGTAATTTTCTCGAGAATTTATTTACCATTGGATTTAGAGTTTAGTGAGACAAGTGAGAACGAGGTTGGAAAGAGTCATAACTCCTTATGTGGTGAAAGACTGAATTCAAGCGTTCGTGTTAATTTTAGTGGGATAGAGAAAATCATACACCTCACACAATTGATGTATTAGCTTAACGAAGAATAGAGTCATGTTTGATAACCATATAAAACACAATAAAATATGTTACTCCCTCCGTCCAAAAATGAACTATAGGCTATAACAAAATGAACTATAGTTCATTTTGTTTGCTGATGAGGACACAGATTTTTAGACGAAGGGTGGAAAAAGTATTAATCGTAAAGTTTATAAAGCAAATTATTTGACTAGAATAGATTGGGAGCATCTGAAAAAGAACGGTAAGAAGAACCAAAATGGGTAAGAGATGGGATGGGTTGAGAAGAAAGGAAGAGCTAGCTAGGTTTGGGATCAAAGAAGTTGGGTTTGTTCAGCCCACATGGCCTTTAGACCACCTATTTTATAACGCGGCTCCGCCACTGCATCAAGGATTACTCTTCTTTGAGATTCATGTACAGTGAAGCTGCACTTTGGCGAGCAACTCCAAATCATCAAGTAGGTAAACCATCCCCAACATTTTATGCAAGCACTCTTCAATGCCTCCTACTAATGCATTCACTTGCACCACTGTGGACAAAAACCTCAGACTCGTCGACAAGCTAGCTTTGCAGCTTTCGTATTTTTCTTGCTTTGATTCAGCCATGGCTTCTGAAGAAGATGAAGCTTTCTCTGTCAAATTCCCTGCTCAAACGAAGTGGACGAAGGACAGATTGAGGAGAAAGTTTGACTCAGGCAGAGGAGATGGAGAGAGGGAAAGAGAGATTAACGAAGCGCAGAGTTCTGAGAAGGTCCCATTGCTTGTTTGTAGGAATGGAGGAGCTCCGCGCACGTAGTGAAATGCCCAGCCCGCTTGCAAGCCCATGCAGACCCCCCTGCTTGGGCCCGATATAACAACGAACGGCATGCAGGTGTTGCGGGCTGTGGGCCTTTGAGTAGGCCGGCCTTTTTTTTGGACAGTGATAGCCCTACAGCAGTTTTCCTACACACTGCCATACACAGCTGATGTGTATGGCAGTGACTGGGTGAACTGTCATGTCCCCACATCAGTTCACCCACTCACTGCCATACACATCAGCTGTGTATGGCAGTGTGTAGGAAAACTGCTGTACAAATATCGTTTCCCTTTTTTTCTTCTTCTGATTTTTAAATTTTGATACAAATATCAGAGTAGCATGGAAAATCGTCTCGCCGATATATCGCCGATATATCGGTATCGGTACTAAACCGATACATCGATACCAACCCGTATCGTTTTTTCGAAAAATTCCAAATATCGGCGATATATCGGTTTCGGACCGATATATCGGTATTTTTTGAATTAAAAAATAATTTTTTTAAAAAAAAAAATTTTCAAATTTTTTTTTTTTTTTGAAAAAAAAAACCTTTCATGTTTGTTTTCTATGCTAATATGCATATTTTGAAATTTATTCTTTGTTTAAATTAGTATAACTCATTTTAGAAGCTAGATTGTGAAAATATACGATAAAAACTAGTTTTTAACTACCGATATTTTTTTACACAATATCTCCGATATATCTCCGATATTTCGTCTCTTAGGCCGACCGATATTTTACCGATATCCGATACGACATTCCATGCTGAGTAGCCCTGCCACCGGGCCCACCACACGTGATTGAGTGTTCATCATGTACGTCTGTCATTAGGATCCCCACACATATGTGGGCCCTACTTGACAGCATCCAAAACCATTAATTTTTTGCATGCCATTAGCCATCTCTGCTTTTCTTAACTACTAAAGTCTAAAGAGTCCGGGCCCAAACATGACTAGTATTCTCCGTACAATTTCTTTTCACTGATGAACAAATGATACAATAAGCAAAACAAAATTGTGTAAGATAATCAGCCTATGAGCACTTATGACGTGCAAGCATCTCCAAGCATGCCACGTAGAATAATTACACCGTAAAGGCCTCAACGAGATTAGAATCATATAAGATAATTAAATTTTCTTAAAATTAAAATTAAAAGTAAAAATATTAATTATATTAATATATTCCCTTCGGTCAGTTTTGATCGAGATAATTAGAAAAATATGTACTAAAATTAGAAGATATTATTCTTTATTTATTCTTAAAATTATGGCAAACACAGCAATGATAGGTACTTGAGAGTGACACTAGGTCAAGGTCAGGGGCCTCCGCGATCGTTCGCTCGAAAAATCTAGGACAGTTTCAATTAAAAATGAGCGGAGGGAGTATATCACATAATTGATAAGAGTATCCGGTAGACCCCAGCGAGGCAATTTGTGATAGCGACATGGGATTGGAAGGGATGTCCTATGGCTCATGCACCATGTTGCATCCGGACCTCAAATCACAATCTCCAATTCCATGTCCTAAATCTTCTCAAATCCGGGCGATTCAGTTATTCTATATAGCCCCCGCGCTCCTCGCCTTCGCCGGAATCGATTTGCTCTTCTGGCTCGATCGCCACAACGATTTCCATTCAATTCCGTCCATTGCCATTCCAGATTCAACGATTGTTCACAATTTTTTCTTAAGATGGTTTGCGGCAGAGACGAGGAATTCGTAGATGAAATGGCCGGAAATTCCGCCGAAGAAGATGGAGATTCGGGAAGCAGGGCGTCGGAAGCTCATGCCGGGGACGGGAGAAGATCCGCGGGTCTGGTGGAGAGGCTGAGGAGCGCCATGGGAGGCGACGCGGAAGGAGCCGATTTGTTGATCCAGGATGGCGACGGAAGTGGATGCGGCGTCTTGCAGTGGCTCCAGGCCTTGGATTTGCAGGTGATTGGAGCTTGTCGAGCTGATGAGCGGCTCAAACCTTTGCTCAAGCTCAACGTTTCCAGTGGAGTTGCGGAGGATTTGCTCTTGACCCACCTCTCCCAGGTTTGTGTCTATCGATTCTGGTTTTGTGGCTGTTTTGATTACGATATCTTCTTCCATGCCTGAACTGTATGTTGTATGTTCTGTGAACAGCATTTCGAGACGACTGAAGTGGCGATGCTGGCTAGGTGCCTGTGTGTTCCTCTCCTGTCTATTCGTGTTGGGAAGGTTATTAAACAAGGAACTATTCTATCTCCTACTGCTTGCAGGTAGTTTGAGAAACTTGACTTTATATTATGCATTTTTAATTTACTGCTAATGCTTTGTATTTATGGTTATCTCTTACAATTATAGATCATCTAGATTTTTTTATCCTGCTATCTTAGATTATGTATTCAATTTGGTGGATTGGTGTGCATATGGCGGGGGAAAATATCTACTATTTTCCTTTTAAAGGTTCACCTGTTTGTTGACGATAGAAAAATACTAAGAAATTGAGTCTGTTATACAGTTACGTGAGAGATGGCATATATGATCAAACTTGAAATTACCATTTTGAGTTCTTGATGGATTAGAAGTGATGCATGTAAATGATGATAAAAGAGGGAGAGGGAGACCTATGAGAACTTGGATGGAGTTAATAAAAAAGGATTTGACTTTACTATCTCTTACAAAAGAGGTAGCCCAAAATAGGCCTGAATGGAGGAGTAAGATCCATGTCGCCGACCCCAAATAGTTGGAAAAAGGTGCTACTTGATTATGAGTTTCTTCTGTTACCTGATTTCTCAGTTTAGCTACACTTTTAGGGAACAGGGTAGGATTAGTTCAATGTGGTGGTTATTTTAGTTCATTATCAAGAGACGGTCTTTTGAGTTTGTAACTTTGTATATAATCCACACTCACTCATTAGTTCTAACAATGTTCTTATAGCTGACTATAGTTTACTTTTCTCTAAAATTGCTGTCTGCAACATTTTTGTAATAGATGAGGTATCTTTTTAAGTTGAAATTTGAAATATTTTGAAATTATTTTAGCAATGTGCTTTGGTGTTTTCAATTTGAATTTCCTCCATAATTTGTAATAAAACTGTTTTACGATGTTCAATATCATATTCAGTTTGCTATGTGCCTCACCTTCATATGACTTCTTGTGGAAATATGCTTGTTGCGCGATGTCGTTTGCTGAGATGATTCATCTTATTAATCGTAACCTGTTCATATCTCCAAATAAAGCTATCTTTTGATTTGTAGGTAAAGTGGGCGTGTGTGATTCTGTTATGATCTCTGAAATATGAGGGGAAGAAGGTAGTTTCATGGCCTTGTAAAGTATTGTTTTTTATAGATTGCAGAACCCCACTGCAACATGGTCAACATTTTCATGATCAACATTTTCGTTATCGTACCTCTGGAATCTGTATTAGGAAATAATGTACGACATTGTTTTCCCAGACGATGCTTGATTGGGATACATTCTTATTGCAATCCTCGATGATTGTTAATTGCTTGTCTTGTTATTCTTACTCCCTTCTGCCTGTATCTTTTCTCATCTGCACTTAATAGATTGCTTTTGCTAAACTGTTCGTAATCTTGGTGTATTTTCTTAATTCTTTGGTAGCTGTGGAACGGAACACTATGTTCTGCAAGAAATTCACTTCATTATGCTGATTATAATGAAAACGGCTACTTATTTATTTACTAGGATGTGTGGACCAGAAAATTGATGAATATGGTGCTTGATGGCTTGCCCAATGCTTCTGCAGCAAGGATAATAGGTGTTATATCACTGTTGTTTCTTGGCCATAAGCCTCTTGGGGTGGTTGAAGAAAGTTCTCTCTGCATATCTGCTGTTATGTATTGCTGATTCTGTTCAAACGATTTACATTTTTTCTTGCATAGATTGATGGTTACAGTAGTTAGGCATGAATGCCAGGTTGTAAGCCATTTTGCTATTTAGATTGTGCTATCAACATGGGAGGAGATGCAGATGGTAATGTAGCCCAAATAATGAGTGGTAGGTGGGCGGAGTGGAGAGTTGCTTCCGGAGTGTTGTCTTATAGATGCCTACCAAATGCTCTTCAAAAGTAAATTCTATTGGACAATTGTGAAGCCTGCAACACTTTATGGAGCAGAGTGTTGGACACCAAAGGAAATTGATGTAGATAAGTTGAATATAGTGTAAAAGAGGGTGCAAAGGTGGAGTGTGGAATAACTAGGAGAGACCAGATTAGAAATGACTGTATGGAGAGAGATTAGTGGTAGCACCCTTAGGGGAGAAGCTGAGGGAGTGTAGGTTGCATCAGTATGGCATATGCGAAAAAAAAAGGGAAAAATAAAGCAATGGATAACCTGGTAAGAAGGTTAGAGGGATGCAAGTTGAAGAGGCCAAAGGATGGGAAGAGGAAGACCTATAAGGGAATGGACTGTTAATAAGAAGGATATGACTGTGCTCTCTCTTACAAAAGAGTTGGCACACAACATACTAGTGTGTGGAAGAGCAATATCCATGTTAATGAACCTCAAATTTTTGGGGAAGGCACCTCATAAAAATGATTATGATTGTGAGAGCTTAATCCATCTATTGCAATTTCATTTTCATTGTGGTTTTTGTTCTGCTTTTCACTTTTGGAATATTGTCTTTTTTTATCATCAAGGATAGTAAGATAGCACTTATTTACTGTCTATGTTAATAGCAATCTTGCAATAGTTGTTATAATAGTTTAAAGTGACATGTTTTTATGCATTAAATGTTCGTTTATGTCATGGCCTAGCTGGATCCTTTAAAAGATTTTCTTAACAATTATGGATGTGTTATTTTTTATAACTGTTATTTTGTTTTTCCTTTTTTCTTCCCATTTATACTTAGTATTCTTTTCTTTTTTTTTCGGGGGTGCAGGGGACACTTGAACCTCACACTCTTGCCTTCTTCTGATTTGTGCATCACATTTGTGGGGGATGACGCCTGCACTGAGAGACTGGCTGTGCTGAATAGTAACTTCAAAAATATGGCTGCTTATATTGAGGAGCTTTCAGCTGATACTAGTGGGCGCAGTTTCCTAATAAAGCTCCCCAGGGATCAGGAAATGTACTTCTGGTGTGCTGAAAGATCTAAATCCCTTGGATCTGAGTTGCTCATGAAGGTAAAATTTATTTCATTTTAGCATCCTATGCTTCGTGGATCTGAAATGTTTCGCTATATTTTCCACCATTTATGTGAATATACATAAAGTTGTACACGTCCATAGATATAGACTTTGACTGCTTGTGTAATAGAATCTTTAGCATAAGACATTGATCTGTATGCACGAGTTTAAACGATGCGTTAAGGTTCTGTTTTGAGTACTAAATGAGGCTTTGCATCAAATGGTGGTGAACTAGCAGCATAAGATAATTCTCTATGAACATAAATTTTATTGGAAGTAGTATGGTAGTTATTCCATGGTTTTTTTACATAATAATGACTCTTAGATCAAGAATGTAGCCCCCATGATCTGGGTGCTTGCTATTCTAGGACGCTTGTAAAGAATGGAGTAGCAAACTTAAAATGTCGCATTCTGCCTCAACGCCTTTTATATTTTTGAAATGCAGAGAGCTCAGACATTGACTTCAACAAATACTTTCAACTTTTCTTTCAATCTTGTTGTGCTTTCACTAGATGTGTTGGTTGTCCATGGGATTTCATCTTTAATGATGTTGATTAACATAATAATCATAATCAAGTAGCTCATTTTTTCAACTATTTGAGGTTGGCGATATGGATCTTACGCCTCCATTCAGGCCTGTTTTGTGCCAACTATATTGTAAGATATAGCAAAATCATATCCTTATTTATTAACTCCATCCAAGTTCTCTTAGGTCTCCCTCTCCTTCTTTTAGCATCATTTACATGCATCCCTTCTAATCTTCTCATAGGAGCATCTATTGGTCTTCTTTGCATATGGCCATACTAACGCAACCTACATTCCCTCGGCTTCTCCCCTAAAGGAGTTACCCCTAAACTCTCAAGAATATATTCATTTATAATCCCATCTCTCCTAGTTATCCCACTCATCCACTAACATTTTCATTTCGGCTATATTCAACTTATCTATATGACTTATCTTTGGTGCCCAACACTCCGCTCCATAGAATAATGCAGGCCTAATGGATGTCCTATGAACTTGCGCTTAAGCCTTTTTGGAACACGTTATTAAACAAAACTCCCGAGGTCACCCTCTGCCTTACCCACATCCTATTTTTCTTATGCACTATATCACTATCAATATCCCATTCTTTATGGATAATGGATCCTAAATAACGGAATTGATCACATCTTGATACCTTCTTGCCCCTCTATTTCAACTAAGGTTCCACTTATCCCTATTCCTATTTGAATATTAACCCTCCTTCTCTTAAATGTTTCTGCTACCAATATTCCGCATTATCACACTAATCCTATGCTCTTGGACTAGTTTTTTTACTCGCGCCTGTCCAGACGAGGGCGATGCTCACTTTTCATTGCAACCGGGTGTTGTTACAACGTGTCGCATTCTCGGGAATGCCCTAGCCAACCCTTGCTTACTTAGCATTGCACCCGGGTTTTGACACAATGTGTCACTTCTAGGGAACACATTAGCTATAGCTAGAATGTGTGGTGTAAGATCCATAGAGATTGACGGAGTTTTTACATACGCTAACCCTCCTCCTTTTCCCCGGACTTGGGACCGGGCATTGCCTCCACTTTCGTCCCTGTCTGCAAGTTCCTCCATTTCTGCAACATTAATGCATAGTTTAAATGTCAGCAAGGTCCTCCATTTCTGTAACATTTCCACAAGGTCCAACATTGATTAAGATGCATAATTTAAATTTGTCTCCATATTTTATTTCATAGCTTTTGATTGTTAGATTGAAAATGCATGAGTTTTTTTTTTTTTTTTTTGCTTTTTTATCTGCTTATTATGTCTTCTTCTCTGGCTTTGGCAGATGAAGGATTTACTGAAAACAAGGCCCACCTTATCTCAGCTTACCGGAATTTCTGAGCTGCGCCTTGAGCGCTTTGCAACACATCTTCGTGCTTATCTCTTCCTGTCAAATAGTGGTTCTCAGTCAGATTCAACCTCGCTGCTCCCTTCTGAATCTGAATCTCCTGAATTTGACAGAAATTTCTCCTCCTTGCCACAATCATCTTCACCGTTTCAGTCTCCTGGCTGTCAAGAGCTGAAAGCACATACTGCTCTTCACCAAGATCATTCAGATACTGAAATCAATACTTCTACGGACATGATGCGCCAAAGATCATCAATTAAAATGAAAACTGGACCCAGAGAGAAGCTTGGGCTCCCTGATGATAACAGTTTCTCAGAAGGCATTTATGCTTCTAGTTCTTCCCTCCCCTCTGTTCAAACATCATCTTCAATCTCAAGTGAAGATGGGCAGCTGCAGGGTCATAAAATCAGCAGTCTTCTTCCACTATCCTTTCCGGAGACATTTAGCCCTTCCGTCTTTCCACCTATTGAGTCATTGTCTTTCAGTTTGCCGTCAGCTCAAGTTCCTATTATAAGCTCATCACCTCTATTTTCTCCTTACTATTGTTGGTGCCCTCCTTGTACATCAACCCTGCAATATACAGTAACTTCTCCTAATCTCTCACCATCATCAGCAGACTCGCTTACTTTGCCGCCACTTTCATCCTTGTCTGCAAGGTCCTCCATTTCTGCAACGTTGACAACATCAAAATCTATCGTGGATATGGTTGACAATCCTGCACGAGATTTTCCAGCTTTTATTTCTGACCCACTTGTTCAACTTCCTTTCCCGGTTTCTTCTTTCATTAGTGTATCAAATTCACAGCAGCTTCCATCCTTCACGCCTTTTGTAGCTGACCCCATTGTGCACATTCCAGTAATTGATGTCTGCTCATCGGGCCAAGGCTACCTTGTTAGTGCTGGCCCTGCTATATCTGCAACCATATCTCCTCTTCTTCCCAATCTTGTAAACTGTCCTATTATCCCTGAACCAGATTCTGTGTTGGAAAAGGGTGCTCAAGATACTCTTCGCCTGCTAATCAATTCTTCGCAGACTGGGTCACCATTTTTGGACAGGCTGCCTGCTGTTTTTACCGCAATGGATGCCAACCATCCTTATGTTCATGTAAAGTCTTAGTTTGTAAAGTTTTATTCCTAAGTCACTTATCGTTTACTAATGATGTTTACTGTCTCTTATATCTGCTGTTATAGGTAACGAAGCTCGGCATGTTGGCTACTGGAAGTAGAGGATTTTATACTGGAGCTAGAGATGTGGATGCGAATGCAAATGGTCTTTCAGCATTTGGTGGTGTTTCACAGCCGGGAAGATCAGATGACAAGAAGAAGCCTGATGGAAGGCAGGTCCCTTCTTTTTGTGATGTTGAGCAAGGGGATCTGAAAGATGAATTGCCTTGTGAAGGACAAGATGAGATGGATCTTAAGGTTACTAAGTGAACCATGGAATCGTTTGGAAGTGTAATTTTTTTTTTGGTAGTAGTAGTTTTGAAATGTAAATATCTGTAAGTGTAATTGCTTTTGTTGAAAATTTGTGCACATAGTCTTCATTATCTTTTTCAATATAAGTGTTTATCCTATTCATGACCATGTGTTCTTATGGACCTCGGGCAGTTCCACCTTACAACGGGCATGTGTTGCACCATGCGAGCCGTGAACAACGGGTTTTCAGCACATGCTCAGTCAAGTCCATATATGGCGACCATTCTTATTTGATCGGACAAAAATAGCAACTTTAGGTACTCTCAAGTCTCAAGTCACAAAAGTCTACTAAAATCTTTAGGGACTCCATCTCGTGAAATTTGCAGCGAAGTTGACTCACCTTAATGGATACAGAAGATGCTGGTGCCCCCCTTCAGTTGATAATCGGTCCAAATTTTCAGTCTTCTATACATGCGTGTACATATATCCTTCATGTCTCCTTCGTCGTATGCAATTGCTCTCGAATCAGCTGATGACGGGCTGTAACTTGCTCTAATTGATACATAATTTACGATTAGATATATATACACAAATCCCCAGGATATATTAGCCACTTAAATTTTGGCCATTGTAGTTGGAAGAGGGGGGACGTGTACAAATGAATAACAGCCAAGCAAATCAGAATCCCAACAAGAAGATCGCCGTCTTGGTTCAAAAAGGCCCATCAATAGGAGTTGGTGCTAATTAAGACGCATTCCAGCGTACAAAACGTAAGACCAATGAACGAGCGTACAGCTTTGCATGGAAATTCCTTGTATGGTAACCCACGTATTGTGCATAGCCATATGATATGCGTCGTGGATAATTTGCTTAATCCAGATGACTCCAGCCTTGAATCCCGGAATTTCTGTTAATCTACAGCCTCAAAGGTTTCTCGTGCATTATACTACACCAATTCTCCGTTTCTCCCTCACCTCCTTGGTCATTGCTCGTCCTTTTTATTCTTCACAAGTCCTCCTCAAGTACGACCCCCTCCTTAGTCTTGGGCCTTCATTCTGTCTCTCTTCCCTCCTGAAAATCATACCTTTTGGGTCTTGCTCTTGGCTTCTAGTTGACTTTAATCTGAACAAGGCAAGATGCCGGCGGTTATAATGTCTGGTGGTGGGGGGAAGGAGTTTGCGGCCAAGTTCACTGGGGAGGTCTTCAAATGTGCTATCATCGCCGCCTTTGGTGGATTGATGTTTGGATATGACATTGGAGTTTCCGGTACGTTGAATTTTGTTTTTAAATTTTTATTGTCATGTTTTCATAGAAGAAAAGTCTTCAATCAGCATGATGAATAAGGATATCATAGTTTGTTTCTTAATAACTCCATGTAAATAAGGGGTTTATGATAATGACAAAAATGTTCTTATTTTCCAAAGCGTAAAGAATAATGATTCTATGTTTATTTACGTAATTATTTATATTGATTTGATTGTTAAAATGAGATCGTATGCATGTTCTGACGGCTCACCTCAGATTAGCTACGTACTGGTAGTAGTCTGATACTGGATGTTCTAAATCACGAATTTACCAAACAAAATATATTTTGAATTGCGAAAAACTGCTCCACGTTTTTGCTTTTGAATGACAATGGAGGTCTTACAAATAGTTTCTAAACGTGGGCTTTGATGCATTTGTATGAGATGCGTAAACGTAGAAAGTATTATCACCATCATGCTTACACTAACCCAATGATGCTAGCGTCAACTGGTTAGCATACTGGTTGCTCCATAGAAACATCTGGCTAGTTATGTTGTCTTAAATTGATTATACCAAATCTTATTTACGTTTTGGCATTCGAAACCGAATATTTGATTATCAATTAACGTGTAATTGTTTAATATTTGCAGGAGGGGTCACCGGCATGGATGATTTCTTGAAAGAATTCTTTCCACTAGTCTACGTGAGGAAGCACAGAGCCAAAGAAAACAACTATTGCAAATATGACAACCAATTCCTCCAACTCTTCACCTCTTCTCTCTACCTTGCAGCATTGGTCGCCAGCTTCTTTGCAGCATCTCTATGCACTAAGAAAGGCCGTAGGTTCACCATGAGAACAGCTTCTGTCTTCTTCTTGGTTGGAGTCCTCTTCACTATTGTTGCAAAAAGCCTTTGGATGCTCATTGTTGGAAGAATCCTTTTGGGTATTGGTATTGGATGTGGTAATCAGGTAAAGTAAATGTTGTTCAATCTCATTAATCATCATTATCTAGCAAGGAAGTAAAGAGTTTATTCTAACATAAAATTCAATTTCATGTAGGCCGTTCCCTTGTTCATCTCTGAGATTTCACCTGTTAAGTACAGAGGATCCCTCAACATCATGTTTCAACTCCTCATCACAGTCGGCATCCTTTGCGCTAATTTGGTAAATTACTTCACCGCGCCATTGCACCCGTATGGCTGGAGGGTCTCTCTCGGATTGGCCGGCTTCCCCGCCGTGTTCCTTTGCGTTGGCTCAATATTCATATGTGAGACACCTACTAGTCTCATCGAGCGTGGCCAGGTTGAGAGCGGCAAGGCCACCCTCAGGAAGATCCGAGGCGTTGATGATGTCGATCTTGAGTTTGAGGAAATCAAGCAAGCATGTGAAGAGGCCAAGAAGGTGAAACATCCATTTAGAAACCTCATGAAGCGCAAAAGCCGACCGCAACTGGTCATTGGCATCTGCCTCCAAATTTTCCAGCAGTTCACTGGCATCAACGCCATCATGTTCTACGCTCCTGTCCTCTTCCAAACTGTTGGGTTCGGAAATGATGCATCTCTTTTGTCGGCTGTCATCACTGGCTTGGTTAATGTCTTTAGCACTCTCGTTTCTGTGGCCACTGTGGACATCTTTGGAAGAAGGTCTTTGCTTCTCGAAGCATGCATTCAGATGTTCATTTCTCAGGTAGGAAATCCATCTTATATATCTTATCGGTTGATTCTAATCAATTTGCAAAGACAGATCATAATTGACAATTGTTTTCTTGGGATGATTTTTGAACAGACTGCCATTGGAGCCATACTAGCCATCAACTTGGGCCTGACGAACACTCTACACCACAGCACGGCCGTCTGGGTGGTGTTCTTGGTGTGTCTATTCGTCTCGGGCTTCGCCTGGTCTTGGGGACCATTGGGCTGGCTCATTCCCAGCGAGATCTTCCCTCTTGAGACCCGTACAGCTGGGTTCTCCTTCGCTGTCAGCTCCAACATGCTCTTCACCTTCATCATAGCCCAGGCCTTCTTGTCCATGCTTTGCCACATGAAGGCAGGCATCTTCTTCTTCTTTGTTGCATGGATTGTGACCATGGGCCTCTTTGTGGTGTTCCTCCTGCCCGAGACAAAGAGGATCCCCATTGATGAGATGAATGAGAAAGTGTGGAAGCAACACTGGTACTGGAAGAGATACATGGGTGGCGATGACAATGATGCTGATTTTGATGGTAGCGATAACAATGCTAGGAAACTCGAAAATTGAAGAGCAAATAATTTGATGTCAATCATTGTTTTTTGTGCTCCTTTCTTGAGCAAATTGCATTGTGATACACTATATAAGTTCTTTTCATTGTTGTTTTTTTTCCCATCGGGGACTTGGCGAAAACTGAATTGAAGACTCTAGAATGATTATTGAATTAGGATGGTGATGCTTAATATTGGATTATAATTTTTAAGTTGCAGTTCATTTAGATTTTGCTAGGTGATTATCCATTCGTTGACATGCTTGCTTTCAATAACGCATTCCCTTTATGAATTAAAAGAACATGACAAGCTCTTAGTACTGTCCCTCATTCCTGACCGGTGTGGCTTTGAGAAGAGTTTCAATTATCTTTGGCTTATGTTTACAAACAGTTTTCTCTTGTGGCCGACCACTTGAAATTCATCTGGCACTCGTTTGTGATGGGAACTTTCCATTTCTATATGTGAGATCCGTTCACCTATTTAGTTTTCATATCTAAATTCGTGAGATGAGAATTATCTAGCCCCTTATGACCACAACTATGTTATTCGCAATTTCCATGCCAATGGTTCAGCTACAAATTATGTCCCCGACCCCCTTCCCCACCCTCAACAAAAAAAACCCTTGCCTATTGGCAATAGTCCAATACCCAAAAAAAATTGCAACTTGCCCATCGCAGTCATCCATCTACGTTCGAACACATATATAATGGTTAAACTATACTCTCTCTATCCCATTTTAATAGTCCTATTTAGTTTTTCAAAATGAACTGAAGTTGTTCATTTTGAAAAATAAAAGGGGCAATTATTGATTTTTTTGAAAAACACCTGCTTTTGAAGTGTCGTCTAAAATGATATCATCTAGAGTGTTTAATTTAGCCAACTTCATCAAGGACATAGAATCCAAGTATCTAATGTATGCATTGGGTGTTTATGGGACGGGATAAATGGACGTATAAAGATGTTCAAACTGAAGAAAAGTTTCCTCGCCAAATCCTTGTTGGTAAGGAGTATTATTGATGTTGTTCCTCAGCCTGATCAGTGTGGTTCATTGGTGGTAAATGTCTCCCTGGTAATTTGGGATTATACTCTTCCTTGAAGGGACTGTCACCCAGTTCTATGTTGGTTGATGGGGGTCTCTTTTTGGCTAAGGGCTTTCTTGCATACACATTCGGTTTATGTTGGCCTCAAGGTGCTTTCTTCTCGTGTTGCTAGGAAGTAGGTTTTGTGGCCTGGTTTGGGTTGATTGGGTATGGCCTATGTTTCTACCTCTGTGATGCTTGTTGTAAGGTTTTCTGATTCCTCTTTGAGGTCTTGTTTTTCTTGCTCCGCTCCCTATTGGGTTTGTTTGTATGCATTTGATATGTTATCAAAAAATAAAAAAGTTCCTCGCATGCTTCTTAATCTTTTAGCTGATTTTCAGAAAACATTGTTCGGTTATATCCATTACTCAGTGATAGGGGTTGAACATGATATACGAAGTCTGCCAGACGAGAGTTTTTTCCATATTACCTGGCGCTAACTTTTGTTTTCCCATATTGCCTGGTTTTTCCAGTAAAATCCAATATGACCCAGAATCGACACGAAAAGTACCAAAAATACCCTTAAGTTTAGGTATAAGCACCCACACTCTTTGTTTTTCCATATTACCTGGAATCTAAGGAGGTACCCGGAGAAACTCGTGTTCAGTCGGAGAAGAAGGCATTCCGTCCGGCATCTCCGTCCATATCATCGCCGGCGCTGGCGCTGTCCAAATCGGAAAAAGTAATCTTCGCGCCAAAAAGCGAGAAAACGAGCGGGATGAAGGGATTTTGATATAAAAATAGCGGGGAAGCCCTCCCAACTACAAAAATTAAGATCTACATGTAAAAAAACACATATAAAGATCACCCATTGGTGTTGGACCGCTCCTGGACATGAAATAAGATGATAAAAATGGACAAAAACGTGAAATACTCTTCGGCAAGTAACAAGTTTAATTTATATATCTTTCTATGATCCTAATGAAGGGGAAGAGGAGGAAAAATAAAGAAAAACACAAAAAAATGGGCAAAAATGGATGAAAAATGAGCGAGTTATCATATTTTAAAAATTTCTATTTTATCGTGTCGTCGAAAACACGAAAAATATCCAAGTCGTGACACGACTTGAATTAAGTCGTGTTTTGTATGACATGATAAAATGGGAATGTTTAAAATGTCATAACTCGCTCATTTTTTATCCGTTTTTATCCATTTTTTTTGCATTCTTCCTTATTTTTCCTCCTCTTTCACCTCATGAAGATATATTAGGATAAAAGAATAAGAAAAAATAAGAAGAAAGAAGAAAGTGGAAGCTCTTCGTCGGAAAGCTTCTATTTTTTTTCTTCTTATTTTTTCTTCTTGTTTCATCCTAATATATCTTCATGAAGTGGAAGAGGAGGAAAAATAAGGAAGAACGCAAAAAAAATGGGCAAAAACGGATAAAAAATGAGTGAGTTATGACATTTTGAAAATTCTAGGAAAAACGTGTTTTGAAATACACGACTTGCAGTATAGTCGTGTCATCGCGTACACTACCATACTGCAAGTCGTGTATTCCAAAACACGTATTTACTAAAATTTTCAAAATGTCATAACTCACTCATTTTTAATCCGTTTTTGCCCTTTTTTTTCGTTCTTCTTTATTTTTCCTCCTCTTCCACCTCATGAAGATATATTATGATAAAAGAGTAACAAAAAATAAGAAGAAAGAAGAAAATAGAAGCTCTTTGCTAGAAAACTTCCATTTTTTTCTTTCTTCTTATTTTTTCTTCTTGTTTCATCCTAATATATCATCATGAGGTGGAAGAGGAGGAAAAATAAGGAAGAACGCAAAAAAAAATGGGCAAAAACAGATAAAAAATGAGTGAGTTATGACATTTTAAAAATTCTAGGAAAAACTTATTTTGAAATACACGACTTGCAGTATAGTCGTGTCATTGCGTACACGACTATACTGCAAGTCGTGTATTCCAAAACACGTTTTTACTAAAATTTTCAAAATGTCATAACTCACTTATTTTTTATCCGTTTTTGTCTTTTTTTTTTCGTTCTTCCTTATTTTTCCTCCTCTTCCACCTCATGAAGATATATTATGATAAAAGAGTAACAAAAAATAAGAAGAAAGAAGAAAATGGAAGCTCTTTGCTAGAAAGCTTCCATTTTTTTCTTTCTTCTTATTTTTTCTTCTTCTTCCATCCTAATATATCTTCATGAGTTAGAAGAGGAGGAAAAATAAGGAAGAACAAAAAAAAGGGCAAAAACGGATAAAAAATGAGTGAGTTAGGACATTTTGAAAATTCTAGTAAAAACGTGTTTTGAAATACACAACTTGCAGTATAGTCGTGTACGCGATGACACGACTATACTGCAAGTCGTGTCTTTTAAAACACGTTTTAATTGAAATTTTCAAAATGTCATAACTCGCTAATTTTTCATCCGTTTTTGCCTATTTTTTTGCGTTCTTCTTCATTTTTCCTCCTCTTCCACCTCATTAAGATATTGTAGGTTGAGAAAATAAGAAAAAATAAGAAGAAAGAAGAAAGTAAAAGCATTCCCACGTTCGGAGCTTCGCTGCACCACCCATGCTAAAAAAAACTATGATCAAGAGATTTTGATGTAAGAGCAGCGGGGAAGCCTACCCAACTATAAAAATTGAGATCTACATGTAAAGAAACACATATAAAGGTCACCCATCGGTGTTCGACCGCTCCTGGACATGAAATAAGAGGATACAAAATGGGCAAAAGCGTAAAATACTAATCGACGAGCGATAATTTAATTTATATATCGTTCTGTGATCTTAATTAGGTGAAAGAGGAAGAAAAATGAGGAAGAACGCAAAAAAATGGGCAAAAACGGATGAAAAATGAGCGAGTTATGACATTTTGAAGATTGTCATTTTATCGTGTAGGATATACATGACTTGGGTATTTATCGTGTATACGACTTGTATTCTCATGCAAAAGGTGTTTGTTTTGTCTCCTGTTCCTACTCCCCCGGCTTAGGGCTGCATCTATACCCAATCCTACTCGAGATAGGACCCAAGAATCCTAAACCGGACCCTACCCGAGATAAAACCCGCAATGTCCGAGATCCCGAGATAGGAACTGAGATTTTAATAATATAATTATAAAAATCTTTAATAAAATAATTTTTATAATAATAATAATAAATATATATATTAAAAATAACATATTTAAATGGTCTATCTTGGGTAGGGTCGGTTCTTGGGTATTTTAAAGCCAAACCTGACCTGACCCGAAATAGAACTCAGGTTTTTAAATCTTAGAACCGACCCTACCTGAGATAGGACCCAACCCGGGTTAATGTCGGGTCGGTTCCATCCGGGTTGGGTCGGGTCCGATTTTTTGGTGCAGCCCTACCCCAGCTAAAGGCCTCCACTCAGCTGCCCAAATATCTTTTTTTTCTTCTCTCTCTCTCTCTCTCTCTCTATATATATATATATATAGAGAGAGAGAGAGAGAGAGAGAGAGAGAGAGGAGGGGGGGCGGTTAACATGAGATCACTCTCATATAAGGAGCATGAGGCCAATCTTTTGGGCCATTAGATTTCTAACCAAAGGTGGATATCAAATCACTGGGTAGGTGAGTGTATCACATCAGGGGGCCAGGTAGATGAGCTTCATATAGCTCTTTATAGCCGTCAGATCAAGATCCAACGGCTATGAATGAAATTGGCCTCATATAAGTTAAATGAGAGCGATCTCATTTAAACTTTTCTCACATATATATATATATATATATATATATATATATATATATATATATATATATAGGAAAAAGTTTAAATGAGACCGCTCTCATATTGCTTATATGAGGCCACTTTGAATCATAGCCGTTGGATCTTGATCTGACGGCTATAAATATATATAATGATCTCACCCACTCCTTGATGTGACACACTCACCTACCCACTGATTTGATATCCACCCTCCGATCGGAATCTAATGGCTATAAAGATTGGCCTCATGCTCCTTATATGAGAACGATCTCATGTAAACTCATCCCATATATATATATGATATATAATAAAAGTTTAAATTAGACTTGTCTCATGCCATATGCATGAGCCCAAGTAATGTCGGATCCTAATCTGACAACTATAAGGGTGGGTGATGATTCACACATACCAACCCACTGATTTGACACCCACCATTGAATCAAAATCTGACAATTCGAGATGATTTGGCTCATGTAAATTTTGTATGAGACAAGTCTTGTACAAACCAGACTATACATATATATATAAGGAAAAGTTTAAATGAGATCGTTTTCATATAGCTTGTATGAGCCCGAATAATCTTAAGTTGATCTGACGGATAGAGATGGCTTGGCTCATGCAAGCTATATGATAATGATCTCATGTAAACCGATCTTTTATATATATATATATATATATATATATATATATATATATGCACAAAATACGACCGTCCATACATCTTCATTTATCAGCATAATCCAATATTCCTTTAGCAGATGGAAGAAAGAACAAGAGCCTAACGCCCAGTGTGGGGTTTTAGTGAAGTGAGATAACAGAAAAAGATTAGTATTGATGAAGCCATGTCGAAATAATGGTACATGCAGCAATGTAGACTATTTTTCTTGTGTTGCCATTGTCACACCTTAAACTTGGAACGTCTAGACAATGACTGTCAAACCAGTTAGACGCCCATGAGGGCTGGCACAATGTGGGCCACTGCTGCATATGCCTCAGTCTACATAAGCCGGGGCATATATTCTCCATCTTGTTTTAGATGCTCTATCTGAAAAAATATTCATTTTTATTGAATGGGAAACCCCAATTCCACTGGTTGAAGAGGTTCCAAATCCACTTAAATTAACCATACGGAGCATTTAAAGAAGCATTGTTTCTTTTCTGGATGGAGCATTTAAAGAAGGATTGTTTCTTTTTGGATGGAGCATCTAAAACAGGATAGAGGGAGTATATTATAATGAGATTAAGGGAGTGGAAAAAGAAGAAGAAAACTACTCCTTAAATTTCACTCTTGAAACTAATGGATGTATCACTATCATTACTTTGTGAGGCCCGCCATGTCAAAGTGCATACAATAGTGGTGCACATAGAAAGTTCTAATATAAAAATTTTAAAAGGAAAATATATTATTTTAAAAAACAATTATTCAGCACAAGATGACCTCTTAAGTTTGAGATTTATTTCTTTCTTTACTTGGTAATTTTTTCTTCTTCTTGGGGTGTCTTGTGTTGGTTGTTGCAAGTTTTATTAGTTGTCATGTGAACCGAGGGTTTGTTTTCCTTTTTTTTTTTTGGTATAAGAAAGCAGAAATTTTTCCTAGAATGGAGTTGGAGGGAACTCAACTCCGCTAGAGAAGGGAAAGAAGGTCAGTTCATCAGATCCTGAGGTCCTTCTTGGGGAAATGGTAAATCAATCTCAAAGTGCACGGGAAATGATATAGAATGACATTTGTGGGTAATATCCATTATTGACAAACAAGTCCATCCAAATATCATTCTCCATAAATGGTGAAATGTGAATTGATCTAAAATGAGGGGAAATGCATTCGTGGGCAAATAATCCATTTTGTGGACAAATAAGATCATCCAAACATCTTTTCTCCTTAAATGGGCAAAAAATGATAAGGAATTGGACGGGGAAATGGGTTGCCAAACGACCCCTAAGAGCATCTCCAACCAACCATGTCAAATATATCTGTTGGACATGCCCATGTAGAAAAATTTGACATACCAACTTGCATGTGTAAATTTTAACATGTAGGAAACATCCAACTAGGGCTGTTCTCGGACCGGACAAACTTCGGACAGAAGTTGTCCGCATCTGTGTCCGTGAACAGCATATCCGTTATTATATTATCCGTGCCCATATGTCCGGAAGACACGGACATGGACAACGGACAAAACCCTCATCCTGTGGATCCTGAGTTTTCCTTTGCTATGGATGCTGGCTCGATGATGCTGGCTCGGTGGTTGAGGACAGGGAGAGCAAGACGGAGTCGCCAGGGGGGCACAGCCGGGGAGGGGATCCAAACACCGCCACTGATCGGTGGAGGAGCTTGCGAGCTCCGTCTCTTACACCACCCCGGAGGAGGACGTGGCTTACTACCTGATGATGCTATCAAGGGACGTCTAGACACGGAGTCCAGCGATGCATCATTTTGAGTTGGAGATGGACGCAAAGGCCGATGACAAGGAGCTCAAGTCTACCACCAGGCTGTGGTGGTCCAAGTTCCAGTGCGGTCATACCAGACCCTCGGCGGCCACCGGGCCAGGCACAAGAAGAGCAGGGGATGCCTCCCAACCACTACCACCAAAGCTCTGGAGGCTGACTCGGAGGTCGAACATCCGAAGATTCACCAGTGTCCGGTCTGCTTCAAGGTGTTTGCCTCCGGCCAGGCGCTTGGCGGCCATAAAAGATCGCATCTTTCTGGCATGGCAGCTGCCGGTGCCGCGTCTAGCAAGGCGACAGTATGATCGATCTCAATCTTCTTACTCCTGTGGAAGAAGACAAAGCTTGCCAAATCGAGCTCTGTTGTTTTAAATTTGGAGTTTGCTGATTCAGATATCTCTGATTCTTTTTAGCCTGTTCCACCCTCTTCTCTGCCTCCTTTCCGAAGTAAAAAAGGCACCTTGCCGCTGGTATCACCGCCCCTCCTTCCTCCTCCTCCACCCCTGCCGCCCTCTTTCCTCCTACCCTGGCCATGGCCGCCGCCCGCTACCGCCCCGCTCCTCCTTCCTCTTCCATGCCCTCCTCCCCTGTAGCCCTCCTCGGTCCTTGGACAGACGGTTGTCTCTGTCCGAGGACCCTTGGCCGTGTCTGTGGCCGAACTCTACCGACAACTCCTCCTCAGCGTGGACACGGCCACGGACATCTCGGACACAGATGGCCCCGCGGACACGGCTGTCCGCGAACAGCCCTACATCCGTTCAAATTCAATGTTATAATATAGTTTTTATTTAACAATAAATAACTAAAGAGTCTAATAGTCGACTTTGTGAATGAAAAGTTAAAAGCATAGAATAAAAAATTGCCCCAAAACATTCGAAGTGCCACTTTTTGGCCCATCAAATTTGAGATATGAGGAAGAGGAAGGCATGCCAAGTCCATGTAGGTTTTGGCAGAGCCACTGGAGGGAAAGATGCCTTCTTGGTATGCCAAATATGACTCCTGCAAGTGTCCAATTATCTTTGGCATACCTTGTTGGAGATGCTCTAAGTTTGTACTCCATTCATCCGGACTTATTATCACTTTAAGGTTTCTTGAAATGAACTAAAACCCTAAACTACAACCAATTCATTTTTTAAAAACCTCAAGGTTATAATAATTCTGAACGGAGGGAATAATGAGTAATCCAGCCAATTTTCTCCTTTTTGCTGGACAACGATCAGATGTAACTACCATGGGACAACTGTGTTAATGACTTTTAATGGACACCTTACAAAGTAATTAACATTCCACTGGCTTTAACAATATTATGAAGTGAAAGTTTGTCAAATTTGATCAATAACCAAGGTGTGAAATGTAATTAGAATTGTCAAAGTTTCACAAGGGACGACCTTTTCACTTCCGTAGCCCTCATTGGTTCCTTCTAAGTTCTATCTCATAAATGTTCTCTTCTTGATGGTCAATCCAGAAATGCCAGGGAAATAAGGCAATGTGGGACTCACAGGAGGCATACCATACCGTTTTTGTAGTTTGAATTGGATTCGCCATTACATTGATCGCAAAGTCCCAACAGATCCCACTAAGACACCAACAATCCTCGTTAATCTTCTCAAGTTGCAGCCTTAATTTGTGCCTTTAAAAAGCTGCAGCCCTGTAAACATGCACCTCACATGGCCATCTGATTAGTAGCTTATGCTAAAATCATTCGAGGCGAGGACAAAATCATTAAATAGAAGGCAAATGCTAAATGAGAGTGCAGATAGAGTATTTCGATTCTTATAGAAGTTGGGCAGATGGAGCATTGAAGGTTACTTTTATATAAGGAGAGTTAATAGCTGCCATGGTGTATGTTCGATATATCCGGCGATCCGGCGATCTTGTAAAAAGGGGCCAGCAATCAAGTGGCATGACCCAAGGTGTCTGTTGCATATACATGGGTGTGCATCAATCACACACAGAGAGGACTCATTTTATTAGTAAGTTACTAACAACTATTGATTGTAACTTTTGTGCGCGACTATTGCTGGTGATATTGTAACAACATTTGTTTCTACAATATTAGCAAAAAGTTGATTAGGAGTGGAGAAGAAACTAACGTGTACCTGGTACATGAGGGCATGCATGCAGCAGGTCCAATTTTAGATCGAAATCTGACCTAAATGACAAGGGCCGGTTGGAAGCTGAAATGGAGCTGTCAAAAAACAAAATATCATAGCTGAAAATTTTCAGAGCAGAAATGGAGCTGACCTCTGATTTGTGTTTAGCTTTCACAAGTCACGTGTGACAAATTTCGTCAATGTTAATGCTCCCCAAAGTGAGCATCATATTTGTCAGCAATTTTCACCTAAGATTTTCGTCACTGACGCATATTCTCATCACTTACAGCCTCATTTTCGTCACTGACACATTTTCAGCCTTAAATCACTCATCCGCTTCCAAACGCACGTCAGTTGTTTCAGGGCTCACGAAATGAGACTGTTACAAAAATCGGAAATAAGTGAAAAAACTAATAGAAAAGAATGATGAAAACTAAAATAGGTAAGAGTCATGAAAAAATATGGAAAGAAACAAAAAAAAGGATATATGTGTGTTTAATATGAAAAAAAATGTGAACTATAAAGAAAAAGGCATGTACCATGAAAAAACACATCTAATACCGTATATAAAACGGCCAAATGAAAAAAAATTAGATCGTATGTGTATACATTGCATTCAAAACACATACTTTGTCACATAGGTTCCAACATCATGGGGGAGGCAGGTGACTCAAATCCACCTACCTTCTGTCACGGCCTGCCATTGCAGATATGTCTAGATGCGCTGAGCGCATACTATATAACTCTTCAAAATACTACTCTCTGTCCAATAAAACCTGTCTGCATTTTATTATAACATACTATAACTCTCCCTCTGTCCAATAGAACCTGTCTGCATTTGATTTTAACTTGATGGTCTGTGTGAGGGCAAATCAATTCATGCGTCTATTTCAGATTGGTCCCCAATTCGATCATTTCATGACTAGTGCCGACGTGGAGAAGACGACAAAACCTCCCTTCTCTTTCGCCGCTTTATCCTCCACATTTCTTTCCTCTTACGCTTTTGCCCCTCATCTCCTAACATCTCCCCTAGTCCCTCATATTTCCATTTCCACCCACAAAACACTCCAATATTCCAAATTTCTTTCCTTTTTCCTCTCTCATCTCCCGGAGCTGCCACTTGATCTTCTTGGATCATCTGACGCTATAATGGCGTTTTCCAGACCACCATCTGCTGCTGCTGCTGCGCATCTGGTTTTAGAATCGCCTCCTTCCGACGCCCCCAAACTAGTCTACCCCCGGTGCCCATTTCGATCCCACTCGGACTTGGCCTTGGAAATTTTTTGATTTTTTTTTTTGGATTTCATGAGCTGCCCAGCTCTGGCCTTGCCTCTCTCCTCTTCTTCTCTTCCATGGGAGCTCGGATCTGGCTTCGACTTTGCTGCCGGCACTCCCCGGGGTTAGGGTTTTGCAGTCGTCCCGCGAGTTTTGTATTTGGCCGATTTGATTTGATTTCCTGCTGAGTATATGTATTTATCCCACGATTAGGGTATCCGATTCGTTTTCTTTCAGCTGTTTTCCATTTCTAATTTGCTGCAAAAAAGCAGAAATTTTGGTTTTGGAAGGTTGATAAGGCTGTGAATCAGTAAGAACGAGCTCGAAAGGCGGGTGAAGAGCGGCAGGATCCATGTCGAAGAGATTGGATCGGCTGTTGAGCTTAGGCATACCGGACGAGGCTCTGGAGTGCGTGACGGCGCATCTCGACGACCCCCGGGATCGGGACGCCGTCTCGCTCGTGTGCAGGAAATGGTACAACGTCGATTCGCTGACGCGTAAGCACGTCACCATCGCCCTCTGCTATACCATCCCTCCGACTCGCCTGCGCCAGAGGTTCCCCTATCTAGAGTCGCTGAAGCTCAAGGGCAAGCCCCGGGCCGCCATGTTCAATCTCATTCCGGAGGACTGGGGCGGATACGCGGGGCCATGGGTCCGGGAGATCTCGGAGGCCTTTGACTGCCTCAAGTTTCTTCACTTCCGACGGATGATCATCAGGGATATCGACCTCGAGCTCCTAGTTCGGGCCCGTTGGCGCACGCTCCAGTCCTTGAAGCTCGACAAATGTTCTGGATTTTCCACAGACGGCCTCCTCATTGTGGCCCGATCCTGCAAGTAACCATTCTTCTCTTTTGCTTTAAATTACATATCCCAGGAGTTGATTTGCACTTGTTCTTGAGTAGTCATTATAGTTAAAATTTGCCCTTTTTTTTGGAACATTTTCAATAATTTAGACTGAGTTGACTTCAAGTTATTACATATCTGAGTTGACTTCAAATTAGTCTAATATCTCTCTGCAACTAACCATTCTCGATTTGAAAGTGATTTTGATCCTGATTGTCCGAGGTCTAATGGGACTACGCCTAAATAACAGTTGAGAGCAGCCTGAGCTTTTTTTTTTTGCTGCAAGAGAGCTTTCTTATGTGCTCGTTGTTGCAAAACTTGAATTGGGTGGGCGGGATTCTGCCAAGACATGGAGTTTGAAGGTTGTTTGTAGGGGGTGGGTTTTGGTGGATTTCCTTTGCTCAAATAAAATTTGGAACAGTGTGGATGTGTTGCTATCTTGATTGAATTCGTGCCAACAGTTTGATGTGCTATAGTGTATGAAAGATATGTTGTCTACCATCATGAGAGGTTCATGGGTGGTTAGAAATTTTTACAGTCATAGATGCAGAGTGTTATTATCTAATGATGTGGCAAATGAAGTCATGCTTTGCTCATTTTAGGGTGGGTGTAAACATGTAAACCTCGTTTCTGTGTGCAAATAATGTATATGGTTCTAAATGGTGGTCAACTGTGAGGTCCATTTTTCCATAATGCTTTGTGTTTTAATCGGATGAAATAGTGTACATGGTGCTTGAGATGCAAATAATCCTGTATACTTTTTTCTTGGGATTTGGTTTCATCATTTTGTAGACAATAAAATCTTGTCTGAAATTGTATATTCCAGTCTTCTTTTTGTCTAGAATTATCTGTGTCAGTGCTCCCTTATAAAGACGAGTTCATCCATATATCATGATACATGTACACATCATCCATGGATCTGTTCTGCTAAACGTGTTGTTCTCTAATATAGTTGGTGGAGAATATTGTAATAAACTGACTTAACTTGTTGGTGGCGTTATAGATGTCGGCTTGCTCGAGATTTGTTATTTTTGGTTAATCTCTTGACGCTTAGCCAATTTTAGTCATATGAATCTTTGATTCTAGTTCCCATAATGCACACATGCATCCGTATCACATCCTCTAGAAGGATTTTTATTGAAAAAGTGCTGCTTGTTGAAATCTTAGCTGCACGAGAACTTAAGTATTGATTGTCATGTTCATTGGATCGATAAATGGGCAGTTAATCATTATTTTATATATATATATGGGCTATATATATATATATATGCACACACACATTAGAAAACAGTAGTTTTATGTTGCATATTTAAACTCTTACTTTTTTTTGGTAATTAACTCTTACTTTAACTTTATACCTGTACTGAACTTGCAAAAACATGTTTACATTTCTAGTTAAAGCAGTGTAACTTTAATTATGCTAGTTAATCTGGTCCAGCTCTCTCTCTCTCTCTCTCTCTATGTATTGTAATAATTTGGTGTCTAAGGTAAATTTATTCCAATTTGTCAATAATGACGTAGACAGTGGATTTTTTCTCGTGGCAAAATTGTGATGTGTTTTATGTTCTTTTGCTGTCAATATTCTGTAAGGTGTTCTGTCCTTCGACTGAAATTGGATGATTTGCGTACTTGATAGTGCTGTTGAAGTTTTTATTACTATCAATTTTTAATGAGTTATTGTAGGAGAGTTCTGGTTTCAATCAAAGTCGACTAATTTGGTTATGTTTGTATATTTTTCCTCAGATGTCTAAGAACCTTATTTTTGGAGGAGAGTTCCATTTTTGAGAAAGATGGCAATTGGCTACACGAACTTGCCATAAACAACACTGTTTTAGAGACTTTGAATTTCTACATGACAGAGCTAAAATACATCAGCATCCAAGATCTCGAACTGCTTGCCAAGAATTGCCGCTTTCTAGTGTCACTTAAAATTAGTGATTGTGAGCTACTAGATTTGTGTGGCTTCTTTCGTGCTGCATCTGCTTTAGAAGAGTTTGGCGGTGGCTCTTTTAATGATCAATCTTCAGATGCTAACAACTACTTGGTTGTCAAGTTTCCACCTAGATTATGTCGCTTAGGTCTCAGCTTCATGGGGAAGAATGAGATGCCTATAATTTTTCCCTTTGCAGCCTTACTAAAGAAGTTGGATCTGCAATACACATTTCTTGATACAGAAGATCACTGCCAGCTAATTCAGCGCTGTCCAAGTTTGGAAGTTCTAGAGGTGCGTCAACATTTTGTGCAACTTTTATTATCTTGGCATGTCAGAACTGTTTAATTTTGACATATTGATAGATTTGGAACGTTTACTAAAGTTAGATGTTCTGCCTTTTTTTTTGTCTTGCCACAAATTCTTTAGGTGAGGAATGTGATTGGAGACAGTGGATTGGAAGTTGTTGCTCGTAACTGCAAGAAGCTGAGGAGGCTGAGAATAGAGCGAGGGGAAGATGAACAAGGAATGGAGGATGAGCAGGGCATTGTATCGCAGAGAGGTCTCTCAGCTCTGGCAGAAGGCTGCCCTCAACTGGAGTATCTAGCTGTTTATGTGTCTGATATCACAAATGCTGCTTTGGAATGCATTGGCAATCACAGCAAAAACCTCTGTGATTTCCGCATAGTTTTGCTGGACAAGGAGGAAAGAATAACTGAGTTACCTCTGGACAATGGCGTGCAGGCACTGTTGAGGGGTTGCCAGAAACTTAGGACATTTTGTCTTTATCTGCGACCTGGGGGTCTTTCAGACTTGGGACTCTCGTACATTGGGAGGTACAGCAACAACATACGTTGGATGCTATTGGGCTATGTTGGAGAGACTGATCATGGTCTTTTGGAGTTCTCTCAAGGTTGCCTCCATCTGCAGAAACTGGAAATGAGGGGTTGCTGCTTTAGTGAGCGGGCATTGGCTCGTGCTGTATTGAGATTGGCTTCGCTCAGATACATTTGGGTACAGGGTTACAAAGCATCTGCAACAGGAAGTGATCTATTAGAGATGGTTCGGCCGCACTGGAACATTGAATTTATTCCTCCGAGGCAAGCTATTCTATATGATGAGTTTGGTAGGCCTACAGAAATTGGAGGAATTGAACAGCCAGCTCAGATGCTTGCCTACTATTCTCTTGCCGGTCGAAGGACAGATTACCCCGAGTCAGTGGTTCCACTCTATCCCTTTCGTTGAATTGAACATCTCTCCTCTTTTGTACATTCCATCCTTGCTTTCTGCAGTTTTTCCACTTGTATTTTCAATTATAAATCAGCTACATTGCCTGAAAGAAAGGTGCTATGTTTATAGCGTGTATCATTATCTTACACTTTGAGGCATTTGTTCTGTAATAAGGTTTGATCGTGTAGGTTTGGGAGATTTTTCTGCTGATGACCTCTTTTATACAAATAAGTTTCTACTGCTTGCAGCCTGTTGACAATGCGAAGTGGTTGCCCAACTTTTCCACCGAGTCTTTTACGCACAAAGAATCGAAATTTTTTCTTTGTAACCATTATAATTTGTTACTCGCTAATTTTTATTTAACACTTCTTGTAGATTGAGTTTAGAGCCATTCTTATGAGCAAAAGAAATGTAAGGAGGATAAATAATTTTGAGAGCATATTGTCCTCAACTTTGCAAATTTACTTTTAGGAACCAGAATTGGATGTTTGTTTTGCAATTGTCATGTTTTATCTTTCTCTTTTTGTATAATTGATTTTCAAGGGAATTAGAGAAGTTGAAGCAGTATACGACAACTGTAAGCGAAGACGTGTTGGTAAAACTGTAAACGATTGAAGTCCTGAATAGAAGCGCTGGGGAAGCACCCACACGGTAAGTTAGCAGATATGTTCAAGTCAAACCACCAATCATCACCATTGAGAGCTGTCTATTGACTATTCGAAAGAATTTTGATAAGGAATTGAGATCTATGTCCATTAAGAGCTGAGCTGAGAGAACCTCTACTCGGGGGACAGCACTGAATCTTCCAAGTTGTTGAAATCAGATTCAGCATCATGGCTATTGCCACCACGCTATGATAACATAAGGCAAAAGATTCATCAAATGCCACCACCATCCCGCAGCTTGCCTTCGGCGATCTATTTCTACATTGCAATAGAAAGAACGTGATAGTCGAGTGGAGAGCCCGGGGAATTGTTGGTTGATGCAATCATCATTGATAATTTTAAAAGTTTGTTAGTTTAATTATGAGTTTTATATGGCAATTACTTTTGTAGAGAATTTTAATTAGAATAAGATTTTTTTATTATTTTTTTTTAGGTAAATTTTAAATTAATTTTATATTTCATTCTTGAAGTAGAACTCTCTTTATAATAAGTCTATTTAAAGGCCTTAACATCAAGAAAAATAGAAGACGATGATTTGAAGAAAAAATTATGTATAGTTCTTTGTTGATTGAGACTCGTTGTTCGGTGTTGATATTGAACAACCATGGTGCCGATGTCATGGTCTACCGTTCTGTGTTAATTCTAACGGTAATCTTTAGTGGTGATTTTAGACAAATTTATCCCTTTTATTCTTCTTTCCCCTCTGCTCCTCTTCCTTCATGCATAGTCCGCTATCAGTTTGATGGCCCATTCAAAGACCTGAAACTTGAGAACATGGATCCGTGGACGCGCTCTCTTGCTCAATACAGATATGAAGTTAATCAATTCAAAGGCGATCTTAGTGACTTTCGAGCCCAACTCGAGGAAGTTACATTATTAGTACATCAAATGATTGATAAAGAATGAGCACAAGTGGCTGCCGAGAAGCAATCCTGGCAGCCGAATGCAAACCTGCTGTCGACAACAAGCATTCCAGACGAGCTGTCTGATCCCACAGCTCTGCCATAGTTGTCTAATGCAAAAGCCAAATTGACGGCTGCTCTTTCTAAAGAAGATATACAATAGGGTGATGCTATTCTGCTAGGGGGAATAATTGTGGAGAAGTCACCAATACTAGTTGCGATTCTCCTAGTCTAATCAGCCCATATCATCGTGTCAGATCAGCCACAGACACCGCACATAGCTGCTACCGACAAGTCGACAGAACCAAACGTGAAACTATATGTGAATGTTCTTCTCTTTCCAGCCTTGATTTTCTCTTCCAACATGCTTCTTGGCACCAGCATGCTCTACCACAACCATGGTGACCTCTATATATTGGTGGATTTACCATCAAGAAAGAAGCTTTCTCAGCCACCTACATTTCTATATTATCCCAATGGTATTTTTCCATTGCTGGTATTTTCTATGATCTGACCTGTGAAATTTTTGGTTGATCTTGCACTATCTAACCAGATAAAGACTGATACCATCCAATGCACTTTTAAAGCAACAATTTGGTGCGACATGCTAGCGCATTAATATTCAGCCAAATTTATTAGAGCATTCTCGCAATCCCATGAGCAAAACTCGAGGGTCGAGTTTCTCCCACCCTAAAAGAATGATGCACTCATCACAGGAAGATTGATAATTTTAAAAGTTTCATAGTTTAATTATGAGTTTTATATGACAATTATTTTTGTAGAGAATTCTAGTTAGAATAAGATTTTATTCTTATTTTTAATTTTAGACAAATTTTAAGTTGGTTTTAT